>CM059438.1:80692433-81310431 GCA_030390025.1 Squalus acanthias | reverse complement strand
CCCCTCTCTCTCTCTCTCTCTCCCATCGTCTCCCCCTCTCTCTCTCTCTCTCTCTCTCTCTCTCTCTCGCGCCTCTCTTTCCCCCCCCCCCGCCCCGCCTCAGATTCATCAGATAAAATTCCAGCAGCAATTTGATTTCATGGTTCGTAAGATATTTGTTGAAGTGGGCAATATCTGCATGCAAAATGTCAGAAGATGAGTTCGAATGGAGAAGATCCTTCAGCCCATTTAATTTAATCCTTACAGAATACTAACCCAAATTCTTCCACAATACCAACCCACGAGAATGAGCGTTCAGCTGAAGGTTTCAGGTGGAAGAGTCACAATAAACAGTAGTACTGTAAAAAAAAAAATAATCAATTTTCATTTTTGAAAAGTATTACTGTATGTACATTAATACTTTAGCTATCTTGGGTTTCTAAAGAAAATATTCAACTTATGTTATGTTATGAATTCTCGAGCTTTGTCCAACAGATTTTACCGAACAGATATTTGGGCTGCAGTTTGCATTCACTGATCAGTGAGTTGTTTAAAAATAAAACCCACCGACAGCAATGAATGTTTATCGCAACCTTTTGTCAAGAGGGTTATATTTCTGATATTCTTCAGTTTTATAGTTTATTCAATCTTAATACATTTTAGGAAAAAAGATTGAACAACAAACAGAATATCCCAACAGTTTTCTTCAGGTTTTTTCTGAAAATATAAATTGTCTTGGTTAGTCATCATTATGCCCCCTTGAAAAATTTGCTGAACCAAATAACAAACCATTAGGATTTTATAAGCTGTGAAATTAATGGAAGTTGAACTTTGTGACTGCAGTTGCATGTAAACTGTATCTTTCAGGCCAAATGCAACCCTTGTGTACTCTATACTTTTAAAAACATTTATTTGTGTGTAATTACTGTATTCTTGTTCATTCTTGGCATGCTCCATGTACGACAAGTACCAAGCTCCATGGGGTAAAATCAGAGATTTTGTTGATGTTAATGACATGATAAAAAAATTCCCATTCCCAAAAAGGCTCAATTTATTTCATTTGTGCTTAAAAAGTGCATCTGCTGCACTTTTTATATTTTGTTTTTCCATTGTATTTTCAAAGTTGGTGGTTTTAAATTTTTTGATCACTCATCAGCTTCAAGCACTGTGAGTGAAGTTAACCTTTAATCATTTAGAATGGTCAGAATGAATGCCTCTGATATATTTCATTGATGTGGTATTCTTAGCCCACAGCAGCCAGAGCTAACTCCAGTGACTCGATGCCAAATTCCAGGGTTACCTTTGTTGCAAGAGTAGGCATGGTGGTTCCATGCTACTGCCAAGATAATCCTGTCTGAAGTCCCAATTGGCACTGACACTGATTGAGCTTGATGGCACTGATGTGATCCATTCAGGGTTATGCACTCATGGAGACTCCATTAGATGGAGTGAGACACTTATTCACTATATAGTGTAGTTCTCATCACCTGGTTGGTACCAACAAGTCAAAGAAGAAGCGCCCCACAGCACTGGCTGACATTAATTGCTCGGTGCTGTGCTAGAGGAGCAGCAACTTGTCCCAAATTCTGCCACTTAAGTGTTTCAGCAGCTTCTGCATGCTCAGCCTTTTGTGTCTTGAGATGCTTGCCTCAATCAATGTCATAGACCCAATCTCTGGCGAGAAGTTTGCCTTTTTCGCTGTTCTCTTGATTTCAGCGCTCTGTAGTGGGAATCCCAATTGCGATGCTGCAGTCATGTCTACAAGCCATCTAAGCAGCCAATCACATTGCAGAATTCTTGCAGATAGGAAGCCAAGAAATGAGAAGCTGCTTTTATCCGGACTTTTAAAAAAAAATGTTAGTGAAATAAAGATTGGGACTCTCACATGGAGATAAGGTAGAAGCTGAAATATCATGAACAAACTTTAAAAAAAAGAATTTTAAAAGTTTTTTAAAATTTGTAGTTTTTATCATAATGGAGAAATTTAACATTCCACAATTATAAAAATTAGTTTTTCAGGGCCATAACATTTGTTTACCAGTCAATACACTGTGAAAACTCCAGTTACATCTATTCCAATAAAGCTTAACATTTAATGGGATATTTAACAGCGATACTACCACAGAAAAGCCCAAGTTTGCATCAGTTTCACTAATTGCCGGCTCCGGCAGGGGGGGGAGGGGTCCTCAGTGCAGCCAGTGTCGGAGCAGTAAATGACTGACTGCAATTTCAGGATTTCCGCGTTTAGCTGCACATACGCTAAATCCTGAAATTGAGTCAGTTTCAAAGGGGTAATGATGGTGAACGCTTATTACCCACTGCAAATTCCGGCCCATAGAATCTAGAGACTCCTCTAGTGCTAGTTGGCACCCAAACACATCTTTTGAGGAGATCCTTTTTGATGTTGAATTTCCAAGCAGCTGGGGAAGCAGGAATTCCTAGCTGGAGGCCCCCTCTTTTCATTCCTTGCAACTACTGAGGGGCATGAATGACTGAAAGTAGCTACATTTTGGGTGGTGGCATCTATCAAATCTTCACCACTTTTGATCTCACTAGGATCTCCTTCTCGAGGGCTTCACTTCCTTGATATGTGAGCTCTCTGCATGCATTTGTATCTTCTTCCCCCCACTTTAAGGGATTTATCTATTTGCTGCCTGCAGGTTGAGCTTAAATAGCCTTTCATACCATCCAAATCCCAGAATGTGGCTGGGTGATAGAATATAATATGAGGACCAGACTAATTCTGAAACCTTCTTACTAAGCCTCATGTTAATCCTTCCTTATGTGTTTGATAACTTCAATTCCACGGAGGTGCAGAGTTTGAAGATGACCACTTTGAGGATCTCTACAGTGAGGGTGGTGCCATTGTCCAGATCACCGTAAGAGTGACAGCATCAGCTTTGCAACTTTCATTATTCTCTCCACTATGCAATTTGCAACCAAGGGAGTTTGGGGACATGCATAATAAATCCATGGTTCTTGCTCAGGTAGCTAAATGTACTTCATTTCAGTCTCGTATGCCTTTTCTATTGTTGATTCAGCAGTCGTCTATCAGGTACTCATCAGAATTTGAATCCTGTTTTCCAGACCAGAAGTCCCAACATGTGGGGCAAGCTAGCCATACTGCAAGGGTCCTCTTAAATGAGGGAAGTCTCCCATTGGATGGATTCTGCAGGTTTTCTCGTCATTAGGTATCACTGCATCAGACTGTGTTAAGGTCCTGTATTATGAACTATCCCTTCCACTTTTGAAAGACATTCACAGACTCTTTTTATAGTAGCAGGTCTGAAGAGGATTTCCTAAATCTAGGAGCTACATCTGTCGCCCATGGAATTTTTCTCTTGGCATTTTCAGGCTTCCCACTACTTCAGATGCTTTTAGATGGGAAATCCCTCTTCAAGGAGCAAATGCAGTACTAGCTTGAGGGCTTTAACTGACATCAGCAAAGTCCTCGTTCTGTGTCAAGCACGGCACCTCAAGGTAGACCCATATATAGACCACGCCAACCCTTTGATAATCTCCCCATGGGATGCTAAGACTCACACCCTCAATTAAGACAAAGGAGTTTGTTGAAAATTTCTTGCAGATTTTAGCTCTGCTCTGGCCATCCAGCAATGACTTCTGTTTGAGAACTAGGTGAAGGGATAATATTTTTTTGTTAACATAGGAGAGCGATTGCTTCAGGTGGACGGTCAGCAGCAGTTATTCCTTTACTTTCATGTCAGAAAAACCCTGCATATGGGAATAATGTAGTCTTAGTTAACCACGTAGAAGATTCTTAAACTAATGACTTGACAGGTAATCAAACACCAGATGGCCATCTTCAGTCACAAAGCATATTTTTGTTAATCAGTAGATCGTTCTTGTGCTATTTTGTGGTTCTCAATGCTCTGGGCTCTATGATTTGCACGCAGAGCAATTTCCTTTTGGCAAGACTGTCTTAACAGCTGGAGTACTTCTCCTGTGCCATGTGGAGGATGTTACGAATGAATGAAGACACTTTTGATTCTGTATCATATTTCAAAATATTTCTATATTATATGGATACATTAAACTAGTTGATATGGTACTGGATTAGCAACCTAGAAGTTGAGAGTTCAAATCCCACTGGGGCAAGTTGTGAAAATGAACTAAAAAAAAATCTGGTTATCTGTGAACTAGCACCAGAAAATGATTATGAAAGCTGCTGGATTGTCATAAAAACCCACCTGGTTTACTAATGTCCGTCAGAGAAGGGAGCCTGCCACCCCTTACCTGGTCTGGCTTGTATGTGATTCCAGTTTCACACTGTGTGATTGATTTAATACGTAGGGATGAGCAATACTGCCCTCATCCCGAGAATAACATTTTTTTTTTCCAGCTTAGTGAACTAATGTGAGAAAAGGAGAACGGCTGGGAAAGATGACCACACTAAAGTTAAGTTCAAGGGTAATGAAAAATCAAAGGCAGTGGTGCTGGACTGAGAAAAAGGCAATAGTCAGTGAGGTAAGAATGGATCTGAAAAGTTAGCAATCAGTAGTGAAATTCTTCAAATATGAGATGAGTAGAGTATAAAATAGAAATATTTTCACATAAGGTTGAAAAGAGGGTGCATCAAAGGATAGAGTTCCATGGATAAAAATATTAAAACTAAACTGAATCTTTAAAGGAGACATATGATAAAACTAGGGCTAAAAATTGAAGAAAATCATGAGTAATATAGAAAGTGCCATGGGAGATGAAGAAGGGAGATTAGAATACCAAAAAAAGCAGACAAATAATGGATTTTATAAGCATATTAAAAGTAAAAAATATTTTGAGAGGGAAAGAATGATCAGTGATGAAGGGTGAAATTGTGCAGGATGAAGTTATGGTGGAGGTATTACATTGTTTGCGTTAGTTTTTACAATGATGGTGAAGTGAGAATGAAGTTGTACTGGAAAAGGATGTGGAACAACTATTAGAGATAACTGTAGAAAAAGAATTGGTTCTGAAAAAAATTAGTGGAACTGAAAGTGAATAAATCACTGGGCCCTGATGGCATGCAACCATGGCTTTTGAAGGAAGTCAGAGGAGAGAACAGATGCTGTTGACAACTTTTCAATCCTCCTTGGATATATAAATTGTAATGTGGTGCTGGCGAGTAGGGAGAGGAGAATAAACTGGGTAACAAGTTCATTTAATGTCCGTTGTGGACAAACTCTCTTATAATCCATAATTCAACATCAAATTTGTGAATGTTTAGAGATATATGGGATATTCAAGGACAACTAGTGCAGATTTGTTAAAGGCAAGCCGTGTTTTACAAATTTAATAGTTTTTTGAAGTTTTTTTGAATAGATAAAGGAAAATAGTAGATACAGTATATTTTGACTTTCACAGACATTTGATAAGGTGTCTCACAGAAGCTTGTTACAAAAGTTTAGATGTACTGTATAAGAGGAAATGGATCAACCTGGATAGAAAGTTTGTTGATGGACAAACAAAAAAAAAACTTAAGACTAACGGGTGTTGGCAGGATTGAATGTAGTGTATCCCATGTATCCATGCAGCATCCATTTATGTTCTGTATATTTTGGACCACACAAAAGGAGAGGTGTTTTGCCAAATAGTAAGGGGCACTGTTAAAGATTTGAGGAGGACGTAGGCAGGTTAGGTTTTATAACTAGGACCATACAGTATAAAAGCAAAGAGATAATAAATTTGTACAAGCTACAGTTAGAGTAATATGGATTATAGAAAGGATATTCAAGCTACAGAGAGAATATGGTGTAGATTCATCACAGTGATACCAGGAATGAAAAACTACAGTTTAAGACATGATATATTAAAATTATTAGGAGATTTAATAAAGGTTTTTAAAATTATGAAAGTTTCTGGTAATGAATAGTGAAAGATTATTTAGCGAGTCAGTGATGAGGAGTAATCAATTTAAAATTGCCACAAAGAGTGTGAGTAGAGGGGTTGGGAGAAATTTCTTTATGCAGAGTTGTTAGAATGTGGATTACTTAGTTGAAGAGTGCATTGCATGTTTTCAGGAAAATATGAATAAATATTTGAAGAGTAGGATTTGTTATGGATTGCTTTCGCAAAGATCTGGCAAGAACATGATCAGCTGAATGGCCTCCTGTGCTGTAAACTTGTATGGTTGATGTGAATTTTTGGTAGGTCGATGTATTTTAATATTGCTGAATGGAGTTCAGGTACTGGTCAGCCATGATCTAATTGAATGGTGGAATACGCTCAAGGGGCTGAATGACCTACTCCTGTTCCTATGTTACTTTTGAATTGGACGAATACCATGAGTTTTGAGCTTTATGTACTGGTTATATTGTACTCTCTTTTCTAACCAGCTAGTTATCGAGCAAAGCAAATAATTGTGAAGCATCCCTGTTCCAGGTTTTCAATACAAACCTTAGGACTTGGATAGAAATCACTTTTCACGTGAACCATGCCAATGATGGACCTCAAGGTACAACCAACGGTCGATGGTTTAATTTGAAAAATCAAAACTCACCGACAGCGTTGAATGTTCACTGAAGCCATCAGAAAAGCAAAAGCTGATTCAAAGTACAGCTGTTTCTCTTTGCTTGACCTAGCTGTTCAGGAAGTATTACTCTGTCAGCAGAGCTGCTGAGGATAGCAAGTTTATCCACCCATATTCCATGCATAAAAATATTCTTTGCACATAAAGTGGAACTATCTTGGTATCATGAGAATAGTTAGTATGATCTAAAAGACATTTTTATTATAAAATAATTGATATAAAATATTCTTCCATTAAAACAGAATCTACAACATAGAAACAAGCCATTTAGCCCAGCTGGTCAATGCTGGTTATTATACCCCTCACAAGCCTCCTCCCACATGAAACATAGAAACATAGAAACATAGAATCTAGGAGCAGGAGTAGGCCATTCGGCCCGTCGAGCCTGCTCCGCCATTCAATACGATCATGGCTGAAATACCTCTCCCCAACCTGCCCCCATATCCCTCTAGTTCACTTGATCGGCACCCCATCCAGGAACTTAAACACCCAATCCCTCCACTGTGGCTGCAGTGTGTACTATTCACAGGACTAACTGCAGCAAGTCGCCAAGATTTCTTCGGCAGCACCTCCCAAACCCGTGACTTCTGTGTGCATTGATACAAAAGTAGCAGTATAACTTTGTTCTTAATCTGACTTCTGAATGCACTGAAGTCGGAATGTGAGACACTATCGCTCACTTCTTTAGCTTTGCATTTGACACAGTATAAAACTAACCCACTGCAAAGCCAAAACCTGGGCACTTTATAAAATCAGTATGGATTTTTTTAATGTTCTGTGAGAAGCAGCATTCCTGTCTACGTGATCATAACATGAAAAATGACCTACACAGGGATTGCAACTTTGCATATGTATTTAAACATCTATTGCAGTGCTCCTTTGTCAGAGGTCAATGCAAGGCGTAGCCAACAGTTTAACTCTGGTCTGAAAGAATGGATACGCACCAATGTTGGAAAGCTTTAATATCACTTTGCATCATACAGTTTTTTTTATTGGAAATTCTGTGATATATTACAAAATGAATAAGCAGAAATGCATCTGCTGCCCTTAATAAAATATAGCTTATGTATACAGGGTTTGCAATATTAAAATATATTTAGTGCCTTAAGTTGATTGGATTCACCTTTTAATGAATGGTTAGATTTTTTTTTCCTGTGGCAATCACTTACCACTGGGTTAAGTGGGATAAGATATGAAGAGTGATAAAGCACCTTTAATATCTAAACTGAAATATTCTGTCTAACTTAATTGGGTGAAAACTAGCAGTACTCCAAATATTTGCTTTATTGTTTTTGAAATCTTTCAAATTGATCCATAGATTTAAAAGCAAAATCAAATTGGAGTTTCATGATCGGTGTTAGAAGGAAACAAATTAAAACTTTAATTCCTATAGCACCACTGGCAGGAGGATATAATTACAGTGTGACTTGGACAGTTTCCATTCTAAATGTGAACATAGGAATTTCTAATGGAAATATGTAAAAATAAAGACAGACTATATGGGGGAGAAATTCGGTATTGCCCCGTTTGGGGCGCAATTATCGGCCGGGCGCAAAGTTTAGCACCTGGTGCTAATTATCGCCTCCGACTGCAAACTTGGCTTCTATCGCCCCTGGAGGTGATTGGAGCGCTAAATCAGGCGCTACACACCTCTCAAGGCGCTAATGCTGAGGAGCGAGGTGCTACCTCAGAGCGCTGGCAAAGCTCATGTGATGTCAGTCAGCAATGGAACGCAGACACACTGGCGCCGGCCAGTTCTTAAAGGGGAGGGTCGATCTTGCTCTCCATCAACACCCTGCTCATTGCAGCCTTGAATCTCGGCCTGGAGAGACCTGTACATCAAATCTGCTGGAAAGAACAATGGAGAGGCCCAGGGAAAGAGCTCAGAGTGCAGCCCCCATAGTCTCTTCTAAATCGATAGAAGGAAGATCAAATCAAAATGAACCTGCAAAGTGCTTCTCAGTACCCAAAACTCCTTCACACAGCGTTGAATATCTCCAGAAGTCAGTCTCTCTCTCTCTCTCTCTCTCTCTCTCTCAGAATGTGTGGTGCAAAAATGTCACCGACAAAAAAAGGCAGGAAGCGGTCGCCTTTAAATAGCGCTCCCCCAGTCCCTTCCCGACTGCAAAACGCTCCCCTCAACCTGTCGTTACTAGCGACAGGCAGTAAGGCAGGGGGCGCCACTCAATATCCGGTCCGGGGCATTGCACGCTCGATTGATGTCACGATCTGCGGGCGCAGGAGATCGTGGCGGTAGTGTTTAGCGCTGCCGCAAAATGTCTGGTCAATTTCGCGAGCAGCGCAAACATCACCGCGCCCGGGTGCTAGTTGCTTTGTGCCCCATTAGCGGCCTCTTAGGGTAGAAACTGGTCACCGGTGGAGTTCCACAGGGGTCGGTATCGGGGCTGCTGTTATTTCTAATTTTTATAACTAACTTGGTAGAACAGAACATTGTCCAAGTGTGTCTCGGTTTACGGGCGACACCAAATTGGATGTTGTGGCCAATGATGCTATCCAATGTGCAATAATCCAAAGGGACCAGGCAGTCTAGGTCAATAGGCAGAAAGATGACAGATGGACTTCAACACAGATAAGTGTCATGAGACTAGGTAGAAGAATCGAGAATGTGGATTACTTATTAAATGGCTTGAAGGAATAGAGCAGGAGAGAATTCTGGTGGATAGGTCGTTAAAACAGTTTAAATAAAGAAGGAACATGCATTTATATAGTAGCTTTCACGACCTCAGGATGCCCCAAAGCACTTTACAGCCAATGATGTACACTTGAAGTGTAGTTGCTGTTGTAATATAGAAAACAAGGCAGCCAGTTTGTGTACAGCAAGGTCCCATGAACACCAATGTGATGATGACCAGATCATCTGTTTTTGGTGGTGTTGGTTGAGGGGAAGTGCAACGAGACCTGGGTGTCCTTGTGCACCAGTCACTGAAGGTAAGCATGCAGGTGCAGCAGGCGGTTAAGAAGGCAAATGGTATGTTGGCCTTCATAGCGAGAGGATTCGAGTACAGGAGCAAGAATGTCTTGCTGCAGTTGTACAGGGCCTTGGTGAGACCACACCTTGAGTATTGTGTGCGGTTTTGGTCGCCTTATCTGAGGAAGGATGTTCTTGCCATGGAGGGAGTGCAGCGAAGATTCACCAGACTGATACCTGGGATGGCAGGAATGACATATGAAGAGAGATTGGGTCGATTCGGCTTATATTCGCTAGCGTTTAGAAGAATGAGAGGGGATCTCATTGAAACTTATAAAATTCTAACAGGACTAGACAGACTAGATGCAGGAAGGATGTTCCCGATGGTGGGGGAGTCCAGAACCAGGGGTCACAGTCTAAGGATAAGGGGTAAGCCATTTAGGACTGAGATGAGCAGGAATTTCTTCACCCAGAGAGTGGTGAACCTGTGGAATTCTCTACCACAGAAGGCAGTTGAGGCTAATTGATAAAATATATTCAAGAAGGAGATCGATATATTTCTTAAGGCTAAAGGGATCAAGGGATATGGGGAGAAAGCAGGGACAGGGTACTGAATTTGGATGATCAGCCATGATCTCATTAAATGGCGGAACAGGCTCGAGGGGCCGAATGGCCTACTCCTGCTCCTATCTTCTATGTTTCTATGAATAAATGTTGGCCAGAGCACCGGTAGAAGTCTCCTGCTCTCCTTCGAAATAGTGGGATCTATTGTGTCCACCTGAGAGGGCAGACAGGGCCGTGGTTTATCGTCAAATCTGAAAGACGGCACCTCTGACAGTGCAGCACACTCTCAGTACTGCACTGGAGTATCAGCCTAGACTTTGTGCTCCAGTCTCTGGAGTGGGACTAAAACCTAAGACCTTCTGATTCCGAGGCGAGAGTGCTACCACTGAGCTGTGGCTGATGCCCGAATGTTCGCAGTTGGTGAAGAAAGCTTATAAAATGTTGGGATGTATAACCAAGAGTGTGACCTAAGTATAAGGAGGTTATGTTGAAGTTGTATCTGGCTTTGATGAGGCTATATCTGGAATACTGTGTTCAATTTTGGTCTGTGTATTCCAGGAAAGATGTAGAATTATTGGAGGGAGGAGGGCTACAAGCGTAATTCTTGACCTTAGAGGGCTGAGTTATGCTTAAAGATTGTTAGCCTGAGACTTTTGTTCCCTGAATGAGGATGGAGGTCTTGAGTATGGAGAATTTGGATCCAGGAATATTATTTTGTTAGGCACAGGCTTTGAGCACAAGGGGAAATATTTCAAACTTCAGGGTCTCAAAAGAAAATAGGAAATTTAGGCAACTTTTTAGTAAAAGAGTGATAGAATTATGGCGGTGGAATTGAAAACCATGGCAGGTTTTTAAAAAAAAAAAGATTGGATAACTTCTTATTAGTAATGAGGATATAAGGCTATAATTCCAGAATCATAGTGAGGAAACTGATGGTGGTTTGAAAGGGTAGGCTAAATTGACCAATGGTCTTCTGCCCAAAACATTCCCAAGTTGCTATATTTTTATGAAGAATATTCAATGTTGGAAACATTGAAGACTTCGGATGATTTCTGAAATTAAAGTTTAAGGGTGTACTTATTTTAGAAATTTACAGCAAATAAATAGGTGATTTAGCCCATCAAGTAATGCTGATTTTTTTCTGCATGGACCATCTAGCCTAATTGCACTCTACTGCTTGCTTTTCATACCCTTTAATAGCAACTATTCTAGTTCCCTGACTTTACTGACTTCACTTCAACAATGGTTTGTGAATGGAAATTTCTAATTCTAACTACCCATTGTCAAAAGAAACTTTTTCTAACCTCCCCTATTTTTTTTCTACATCAAAAACTAATAGAAATTTTACGTTTTTAATTGTTTGTGCTGATTTCAGCTTCAGATATGCTTTTTTTCCCTATGTAAAGGTCAGCGGATGCTCTCGTGTGGGAAACAGAGTGCCTATAAATTATTGAAGAGAATTCACTCTAGAAGTCGATAATTGCATGTCATTTGAATGACTGAGGAAATTGTCTTCTCGAAGCAAGCTCTAATTTATATTTGGAGTCTTGTTTGATGTTTAGTGCTTATGTCTATTTCAAAACAGCAGTCTGTGACCTAAGTAATAATACTATTTGTTTGCCAATTAAAATTGAAACGGTTAACCCTTTGAAGATTGCAATAGAATCTCAGTACCAAAATTAAAAATGGAAGTTGTTCCAAGAACACTGAATTAAGAATTAAAATGATACAGATGAGAAATTGGAAAGGTGAGTGTAAACAGCAGCATTATTTGTTGTTCACTCAAATTGTGAATTTAATGTTCATTTTAATTCAAAGGGTTGATATTACAGCAGTAAAGCTACTCCTGATTTGGAGTAACTTTATTAGTGTATTATTTTTATAAACACACTATTTTTATAAGCAACATACTACAGGAAACTCTCTTTTAACCGGCACCCAAATAACCAGAAATATCTCTTAACCGGCAAAATTCTTGAGTAGGTAACCGGGGTTTTCCTTCATCTCTCCTTTAAAAAAAAACTTTTAAAAAACCCCCGAGGCGTTTGCCTTGTATTGGAGCATGTAGATTGGGAGGGGAATGTGCAGCCCGGATAGGCAGCGGACACGACAGATGGTCAGCTGGCGGTCCCCGGGGAGCCGGAGCTCCGAATGCAGGCGCATGTCAGTGTGTACGGGGCTCTCGTACGTTGGGAGATATAACTCTCCATTATCCGGACTTTTTGATTAACTGGCACCACGCCGGTCCCGTCGGTGCCGGTTAATAAAGAGTTTCCTGTACTGCAAAATTGTTTGGCCCCTTGAAACAGAAGTTTCCTAGACCTGATGGTAATCTAAGGTTTCAGGAGAAATACTGGCTTGATTTCAGTATGTATTTTTTAAAAACTTACTAAGTTAACTCACTAAGTAGCAGAGTTGGGTATTAAAAGCTTAAAAATCATTTTGAGTAAAATACAGATATTTCATTGTAACAGGTGTGTGCTTTGCTTCTATACAATAGGTGTGACTTCATAAAACATTTTGCATTATCAGATTTACATATAAAATTAGTGAACATATATGGATCAAAATTGGGGCTTTTGGTGACAATTCTTATACCTATCAGAACTTTGAATTTGTTGTGGAATCTTAATATGCTATTTACAAGTAATATATATATGTTTTTATTAATTCTTGTGATATGGGCATTGCTAGCAAGGCCAGCATTTATTGCCCATCCCCAGTTGCCCTTGAGAAGGTAGTGGTGAACTGCCTTCTTAAACTGCAGCAGTCCAAGTGGTGAACTACCTTCTTAAACTGCAGCAGTCCAAGTGGTGAAGGTACTCCCACAGTGCTGTTACGTAGGGACTTCCAGGATTTTGACCAAGCGACGATGAAGGAACAGCGATATATTTCCAAGTCAGGATGGTTGTGTAACTTGGAGGTGATGGTGTTCCCATGTGCTTTGCTGCCCTTGGCCTTCTAGGTGGTAGAGGTCGCGGGGTTGGGAGGTGCTGTTGAAGAAGCCCTGGTGAGTTTCTGCAGTGCATCCTGTAGATAGTACACATTGCAACCGCAGAGGGAGTGGATATTTAAGGCGGTGGCTGGGCTGCCGATCAAGCGGACTGTTTTGTCCGAGATGGTGTTGAGCTTCTTGTGGTGTTGCAGCTGCACTCATTCAGGCAAGTCGAGAGTATTCCATCACACACCTGACTTGTGCCTTGTAGGTGGTGGAGTGGCTTTGGGGAGTCAGGAGGCGAGCCACTTGCTGCAGAATACCCAACCTGCTCTAGTAGTAGGTTGATTATAATGCAGGAGTTGATGGTTTCCTCTTTGTTATAGTGCATCTTATCTGTTTAAAAACAGTTAACTCTTGAATTTATTAAAATCTTAAGATAGTTCTACTTATTAATGTTTTGAACGTTTAATATACTTTTTTTCTCAATTTCTCTGCTGTGCCACATACTATCTTCCTGCTAAGTAAATGGTTGTGGTGACATCCTAGATCTTTGCCAATGCTACTCTAGAGGGAGGGTGGGACTGACCTAGGGTATTTCACCCTTGGATTTTCTCTCCCTGTCTGCCAATTTACATTGATCTGCAGATGATGTTGCTAAATCATCGTACAGGTAATCATGAACAAATGTACTACCATTCCATAGCACTGTATTTGGGACAGCAAATGTAGACACATGTATTGTTACAAAAACTGGTTACCTTTGTCTTATTAATGTACTTGGCATTAATGTACTTGGCATTCATATTTTGTTAGGATTTGATTGTAGAAGGCGTGTAGATTAGTACAGCAGGGATAAAACTAAATTTAAGTGAATATGGGTAATATCAACAAACTAGTAATTTATGTAATTTTTTTGACGGAATGATGGTAACTATAAGTAGTAGATTTTTTTTAAACTGCATTTTTGAGGCTGGTGCTTTGGTCTGATTTTCATCATGCCAGTACCAGAAGCGTAGTATAATGCTGTTGGTGATAAACTGGCCTTTTATTATTCCTACCTAAGTGCCTACCTGGTTGCTCTTTGTATTAGCTGCAGCACACCCTCAACTATCATTGTCATTTTTTAAAAACCAACAATGAACTATTTTCTTCTGAGCGAAGAGAATTGACTCTTCATGCAGGCCTTCAATCACAAGAAAATAGCATGTGGGCAGCATAAATAATAAAAGGCATAAACAATAATCTGCACATATAAGTATACATGTGCCTCTCTGAGTTATCATATAACTTGGGACTACCCATTTTCACAGCCAGCCATTTGTACAGCTGTTGGAATTGCATTCTTAATGCAAAGTAGTTAACCTTGTAGATGACACCAAGCTGGGGAGAGCACCTTGGGCTCTCAGGAGGCAGCCAAGTTCTTTCCAAAAGAACTTTTCAGGGATTGTGCTTGTGCTAATCAGTGGCAAATGAAATTGTGTATGCACAAATAAAAAGTACTGTATGTATTGGAAATAAAGTGTTGACTCAACATTTACCATGTACAAACAGGATCAAGCGGCAATAAACAAAGCAAACAGAATGCTGTGTTATATTGCCAAATCAATTGCATTCAAATTTCATATGTCATGCTGAAGTTGCATTGTTCCCTGGTCAGGCTGCACTTGAAGTACTGTGTGCAGTTCTGGTCACCATGACATACCTAACTATAAGCAGTGCTAGAATTCTGTTGCGACTTAAGACCAATTTCTGCAGCAATCTCAACCAAATACCTGTGACAAGGAAATGTAGATTCTGCGGCTGGTCTGTGCTAACTTTTCTAAACCTATTTTATACTAAGAAAATGTAATGGAAATTTATATTGAAAAACACACCATAAAAATAAGCACTAACTGAAATATAATTATCAAACATTAAGCCATTATTGCAACCCAAAATGAATAGTTTAAAAAGTGTAAATATCTCAAATTTGAAATGACATTTTTTAGCTACTTTTATTAAAACAGACTATTTAAGCACATTCCCCTTGCACAGGAAAAAATAAAATTTTAGATTCAATATAAAATAGCATTAAACTGTTTACCAAATTAAACTGTTTACCAAATTAAACATCAGAAATTGCCAAAAAAACTAACCTTAAAAATAAAATTAAATGAACCTTCAACAAAGGAACACAACCTGCAAGAGCACTTGGTTGCTTTATCCATGACTGCCGTTGAAGTTCTCTGAAACAAGGAACTGTACCTGGAGGAGTAAGACCCTGTTCAGGGACCAGACTTTCTTGTCCTTTGCATGACTGCCATTTTGGCTGTTTAAACACATTTTTGTAAGTAAGGGAGCATCAGAGAAGGCCAATTCCACAGTAGGAGGGGACAATTCTGTGGCCATAGAAAAATAGGGATATTGGCTATAAGGTATGATTTGATAATTCTGAAAAAACAAACTTTATAGAGGTGTGCAAGATATGTAATGGGATAGAAAAAGTAAACCTGAAACAATAATTTAAGAAATGGTAGGGTAGCAGGAACAGAGAGGGTATAGGTTCAAGGTTCTGGAGTACAAATTTAGGACAGATTTCAGGAAATATTTCTTTATTCAGGGAATCAACAGCTGTAAAGTGTTGCTGGAAAAAGTGGTCAAGTTCAAGATACTCGATTTGTATGACAAAAAACTAGCTGCTGTAATGGGAGTGTAGTAGGCCTGGAAGAAGTAAATTAAATTCAAGCACTAGGGTTTATTTCTGGAGGGATAGAATTAAAAAGTAGAGAAGTTATGCTAAACTTGTACTGAACCTTGGTTGGACCACACTTGGAGTACTGTTATAAAATGGCTATAGAGGCACCGGAGAGGGTGCAAAACAGATTTACAAGGATGGCACCAGAACTGAGGTTATACCTATCTGGAAAGTGCATTTCTTCTAACAATTTCTATAGTTATTTCATCCCTAATAAGTTGGCCTTTTCAAACTTATTCAAATGTTATTGTTTCACCATTGGTAATTCTGCTGCATAAAGTTCACCCTGCAAGGCTTTAAAATTAGCTCTGTATATACTTGCATATAAGGTGATCCATGTATAGAACGACACCCCAAAATTTCACCCAAACCACCTCCAAAATCCATGATGTTATCTATCAGGATTTCAGGAAGACATTCGACACTTTGTCACATAATAGGCTACTACGTATGGTCCAAGCCCATGGTATCGATGGGAATGTATTGAAATAAATTGGCAAATGATTGGTCTTGAGGTGACAAAAGCATCGATGAAGGTTTCAGCAGCAGATTGGCTGAAGTAGGGATGGAGGTGAATGTTATGGAGGTGGAAATAGGCAGTCTTTCTGATGGAGAGGAAATGGGTTTGAAAGCTCAACTTGGTGTTGGAAGCTCAGCTTGGGATCAAATAGGATGCTGAGGTTACGAACAGTCTGGTTTAACCTGAGACAGTGGCCGGGGAGGGGTTAGAATTAGTTACAAGGGTATAGAGTTTGTGAGAGCCTGAAGATGATGGTTTCAGTGTTCCAAATATTTAACTGGAGGAAATTGCTGCTTCTCCAAGACTAGTAACACTACAGAGGCAATGGGGAGATCGAGAGAGGTGTTGGATAACTGGGTGTCACAGCGTACATGTATAAGCTGACCCAGATGCCTATGGTGATGTCACCAAAGAGCAGTATGTAGTTGAGGAAAAGGAGAGGCCAAGGATAGATCCTTGGGAGACTCCAGTGGTAATGGTGCAAGGGCAAGAAGAGAAGCCATTGCTGGAGATGCTGTGGCTACGATTGGATAGGTAAGAGTGGAACCAAACGAGGGCAGTCACACTGAGATGGACAGCGAAGGAAAGGTGTTGGAGGAGGATGGTGTGCAGAGTTAGAGAGGTCGAGGAGGTATATTGCATCATGATCATTGTCACGGTGGAGATGGGACGGTATACAAGGACAGAGGGGTCACGGTAGATTTTTGTTTTATATGAGATAGGTGACGAGATAGTTTTGAAAGGGTGGGGACAATACCCGAGGAGAGGAAACTATTTATCATGTCAACCAGCATAGGGGCCATGAGTTTGGGCAGTCAGCAGTTTAGTGGCGATGAGGTTAAGGAAGCAGGAAGTGGCTCTCGTGGAGAAGATGAGCTTAGAGAGACATTGAGAGATGTGGGGTCAGAACTAGGCAGTAGGGAGCCTGGCAGGAAATTTTGGCTTGGTGGACAAGGAGGGACAGCTAAACGGTTAATCTCAATCTTCGTCAATGACCTCCTCGCACTTGTTGGAGAGGAGAGGAAGCAGGAGAGAGACGTTTAAGAATGGTTGGTAGTGGACAAAAGAAGCCAAGGGTTTGCTTTCCTGGATGATTCTGGAGTAGTGGGTAGTTTTAGCAGAGGAGAGTGAGGCCTGATAGTGCTTCATGTGGTCCAGCCAGATCTGGTGATTGATGGTGCCAGCTACGCCTGTCTGTACCCCTTAGACTTGAGAAAGTGTAGCTGGGGCCCTACCAGGGGAAAAATCAGGATGCGAGAGTGTATAGGTTTTTGCTGGGAACAAAGTCATCAAGGGCGTAGGTGAGAGAGTGGGTGAGTAAATCAACTATTATTGCAAATGGAGAGCCAAATGCTAGGAAGTTGGGAGTTTGAAAGTGCAGTTGTAAGTGACTTGGGGAATGTTCTTTTTTCCAGGGGTAGATAAATGCTGGCCTTGCCAGTGATGCCCACATCTCGTGAACGAATAAAAAAAGACACAGAAGGAGGTGGGGTTGGAAGGAGGTAGGGGGATGTGGTTGGTGAGCGATACAAGGAAATAGTCTTGTCTGTCTGTGATCAAGACCACGAGAGATGGCAAGGTAAAGGGGGTGGCCGTGAATATGTAGGAGAGTTTATATGGAGGGCGATGTTTAGAAAGGACAGGAGGGCAGTGAATTCGGAGGAGAGAGGGCATGGAGAGCCGAGTTGGAGATTGGAATTGCCTTTGGTGAGGAGCCACTCGGTGCAGAAGCTGAAGGAGGATATCTTGTGCAGTAAATTCAGCTGAGCTGGGCTGCTTCTGCATATCCAGATTGCTACTGTTTGCAAGAGTGTTTGGGAAAAGCACAATTTTTGTACTGGATTGCGAGCATTTTGCTGATCCATCAGGGAAGTAAATCTGTCAGGGAAGCACTGTTCTACCTAAATATTGTCATACTTATTGTACGTCATTGTACTATTAACTGCAGATCGGGAGGATCTTTTGTACTGTTGACATTCTAGTGTTTCTTGCTGTGCTAGATATAGAAAAGATTTAGGTCATGTGATTCTCTGCCTCAACTAAATTTATAATCCTCTGACAATGGCTTCAAGTCCACCTCCTGGCAGATGAAAGAGATTATTCAGGGTAGTTGCTTGAATGTTTGCATGGTGGAGTGTTCTATCTGCCTGGATGGAGAAGAGGCATACAGTAAAGTAAAATGAAGTTTAATAGTAAAATACTCATAACCAGGTTTCTTTAGATTCCCTTGCTGAACCAATACATTTTTTCTTGTATAATAAATAATGTTTTATTGGCAGCTTACCGTCTCAAAACAAGTTAAAAATGACATTTTTAAGATCTATATGAAATATTTCTTCAATGAAAGCAGATGTATGCTTCTAGAGTCTAGAGGGCCTATTGTTATTGCTGATAGAACACAGCTGTCAGACTGTCTTAAGCGCTTAACACAAAAAGAAAGGATTATAGACCCAAGAATCTAGGTCAGGGCAGCAGCTGACCTATGCTAGGGTCCTGGTTTTTGATGCAAATGCTTAAACCTTTGACCTTGATATTCAGTGAGCAGAAAAAGTAAGTTAAATTATCTCTTGTTTTTAAGCGAAGGAAAAGCTTAAAGATGATGTGTGGTCTACCAGAACCACTGAAATCCTATCTGTTAGATTTTATTGGAACTGTCCTATTAAGAGGTAGAAAGAGTTTTGAACCAAATGGATTTTATTTACATTACCTGAACTTCAAAAGGTTGATAAATGTTGGGAAATATGACGCAAGTATGTTGTAGATGTGCCACGATGTTCAATTTACATTACATATATGGCACGAACGTGAACTTGAGAAACCATTTAAATGAAGTATACTTGTCGGTCTGCAATGAGCTCAAGCTGTGTGAATATAATTTGAATTTGCTCGTTATTTAATCTCTGCTCCCATTTGCACAGAAAGATAATTCTAGATGTGGACAAAGTAAAGTATGTATTTAATCTTGTAGAAACAAATATAATTGTTTAATTTACTTTAGCTTATTTTTTCCCCAAATTTGGCTGGGCCAAATGATAACCAGTTCTACCCCATCACATTTCAACCAGGAGTTCTGAGACAAAAGTGGGCCAATGGGAATCCAGGGGCAGTCCCAGCAACATTTTTTTGGGTGTTCCTTGCCCTGGGACCAACAGCCAGAAGTGAACTGAAGAATGATGGAATGAGGTCAGGGATCTCCCTTTCTGCCACATCTATATTCTGCAGGCACATGCCAAGCTCCACCCCCTGCCCCAGAAAAGTCCCCAAAATCCTGGGGCAATATTAAATGGGTAGACTGGCAATCCAGGTCTCTGCCTTTTTTCTTTCTTGCCTGGGAAACTGGACGTTCTCCAGGGGCATGAGTCAAGAAAATGCACCCTATAATTGTCCTGGATCTGAAACTTGCAACTTTCCAGTGGGTGGTGAATGCTCAATTATTTGAATGAGGAGAACATGGAGAGAGCCCTATTCCCTTTCCTCCCTGAATAGAGTTAAAATTGGAGAATTTTATAAAACTTTGATTCAGAATACAAATGCCATTTCAGCATTACTTTCTCAATGATCCCATGACCTCAGCCTGTTTCTTAGAATTCAGATGTTGATGATGCCATTCAATTCTGAATTAATTTATACTAGCATTTGATGCCAAATTTGTAATGTAGCACAATCAAATCCAAATTTAGAGCAGCAAAACCAACTGAGGCAGGTCTGATGTCAGAGCAGCATGGTAACAGTTCCAGCATAACAGCTGGCACATCAATGCTCCAGCATCAGAACAACTACCTGTGTTGGTTTTGTTGCACCAATTTTGCCTGCACAGTACCCCAGAAACTGATGCCCTGATGCCATAATATGTATGGAAGATGATGGCCTGCCTGTTTACTGGCAACAACAAATAAATTGTGACATGTTAGGGCATGAAGACAGTACAGACTGCCACGTCTGTCAGCTGTGGCTCAGTGGGTAGCACATTCGCCTGAGTCAGAAAGTTGTGGGTTCAAGTCCCACTCCAGGGACTTCAGCACATAAATCTAGTCTGACACTCCAGTGCAGTGCTGAGGGAGTGCTGCACTGGTGGAGATGCCGTCTTTCGGATGAGACGTTAAACCGAGGCCCTGTCTGCTCCTTCAAGTGGACGTAAAAGATCCCACGGCACTGTTTTGAAGAAGAGCAGGGGAGTTATCCCTGGTATCCTGGCCAATATTTATCCCTCAATCAACATAACAAAAACAGATTATCTGGTCATTATCACATTGTTGTTTGTGGGAGCTTGCTGTGTGCAAATTGGCTGCCGCGTTTCCCACATTACAACAGTGAAGTACTCCAAAAGTACTTAATTGGCTGTAAAGCACTTTGAGACGTCCGGTGGTTGTGAAAGGCGCTATATAAATGCAAGTCTTTCTTTCACTTCTCATGTGCAGCCATCTAAATACCTGTCTATATGGGTGTGTATTTCAGAGAAAATTAGAATGGCAGTGGTACCAGCAAGTGTGATGCTGTTGGCAGTTTTAATGTGCATCTCTTGAGCTAGTTCCTTGAAACATCTAAAAGTATAACAGCAATATTTTACCATCACATTGAGGTAGTCCCTGTACAGATAAAGCTCAGCAGAAGCACACTAAAGCCAACAATTTGATTTTTGCATTTAGTTGTGATTGCACATATACCATAAAGTTGCACATTAAATTTGACATCATAAATGTAGTCTCTTAATTTTTTCCAAAGTATTAATTTCATGTATCTATCTATTTATCTAAAATATATAATAAAAGCAGTATGCCAAGCATGTATTTCTTGTCCATCACACGTATAATGTCACACTCACATTTCTGTTTTACGCATTAAAAAATATCTAAAAGAACAAAGACAGTTATTCCCAATGTAAAGAGAAACTCTCCAGCAACAGAAAATACCAGAGCCAGAACATCTAACACTTCTTAATTGATTTCTATATGAATTTATCTTATCCAGTGTTTACTTAAAAGAAATTAGACTTTGCTCACTCACCCACACAGTCCTACCGAACATTTCTGGACCCTAGTACTCCCACAGCTCATCTGCTATATCCGCCTTACCGTCTATCTCAAATGTCCATATTGCAGTATCTTTCATTGGAAAACCTTTCTCATCCCCACATTGAAACAAGTAAATGTTGCCTTCCATCTTCCTGTATTTCCTAGGCCTATAAAATGATGAGATAAATGTTGAGTACATCAGTACAGGAACATGTATGAGAGCCACACAGCAACATTGGAGACATACAAACTGACAGCAGATAGGGGGGTTGAGAGATCTGCAGAAAAAGTGAAGCACAAACAAAGGAACGAATTGGGTAGAGTGATATAGATACCACAATGAGAAAACAGAAAGGTTACAAAACGAAAAATAATTGGAACACAGAGTGAGAAAAGCAGAGACACAGTTGTATTTTTAAAAAAACTGACTTTTTTTTGTCATTGAGCAATGCCACTGGAGATCAGCTTATATTATAGTACATTGTTGCATCGTGTAACGCTTCTGTCACAGTATAACTGATCCGCTGACTTGCTGTGAACAATTAATGAGATCTCCTTGTTATTGATATATAAATAGTACATCTAGCATGCATTTTGCCAGTCAGACTCTTCCCTCGTCCTATAGCTAGATTTCTTAGTTTTTACCAAATTATTTTGAAAACTTGCTGGATAATAAATTTTAATAGCTTTATTCAGTTACAGTTTCACATTCAAATCATTATTAAATGATTCATGTTTACTTCGGAGAGAGAGCCTGTGTGCCAGCATGTAGCTTGCTTGCATGTAGGTGAATTTTTTTTCTTCCTGCTAAGGGGTTTCTTTCCCTTGGCGGGGGGGGGGGGGTGGAAATTGCCTTTTGTCATCGTGATATGCATTAAAATCCAAGTGTCAACGTGAGCATTGAACTTTAACACCGTTTGAGGGGGAAGGTCAGTGTAAGTGGCAGACATGTGTTCTGTGCATTCTTAGAAGGCATGGCTCTCCGTATAAAGTCATGAAGCTTTTTTCTGCACTGGCTAGCCATGTGTGGGGTGGTTAAATTGCCACTGACTGCTCTGCCCATTTCCTTCCATTCACTCTTGGCAGCTCTCCTTGGGGCCTTGCAACATTCCATGTACTCCCTCTTCTATCTCGCATTCTGCAATTTCTACTATTCCATCTGGAAACCTGAGAGCTTATCTACCCTCCTCCAATCCTGCCAGACATGTTTTGTCCCATCTGGAAAATTATTACAGCAGTACTGTAACATCAAGTATTATTTTCTTGCAACCTTATGTAAAATTGAATTGTATCACTCAATTTTTGAAAATATGGCAAACTTTGAAAATAGTGTGAATTAAAAATATGATGTAGAGATTTGATAATTCAGAGTAAAAAATAAACAGATGTGTATAAGTGCTCTCTTTTTAGGTAGGTTATAGTACAATTTGAAAAGAATTGCTAGTTTTCACATTTGATTAGTAAAGTAGATTGTCTGCAATGTATTCTAACTTATTAAGCAGTAGTTTGCACCATTCTTTGTCATAATGACTCAAATTGTAAACAAAAGCTGCTTTTAAATCTTGAAACAATAATGCAGTTATTACCATTTTATATTTTTATTGTTTGGGAAAATTCATTGCTACGTACTGATTACTTGGTGTGCAATTCTCTGCCATGTCTGGTAGGCACAAGTTCTTTCATCTAAAGTATATCTAGAGTTTTTGCAAAATGGTGGGTAACCACAGAGTTGAGTAACACACTATTATGAAACCCGAACCATCAAAAATGTAACAGCATTTATTTTCTTACTCGGGGACTGTAGAATTCCAGATGAAAATGAAATAGGTTAGAAAATGAGCATAATACTCTTGCATTACTTCCACATGAGCAATAAGCTAATTGTAGAATTATACAGCACAGAAGGAGGTCAATCGACCCATCGTGCCTGTGCCAGTTCTTTGAAAGCTATGCAATTAGTCCCACTTCCCAAATACATTGCCATTTAATAATTCTATGTTATGGAATTAGTTATTTAAAATGTCAAGTCTTGCCTTTTTGTGTTTATTCTCACACCAAGACCTTTTGTCATTTGAGTATGTATAGCCATTTGCTGCTCCCAACCAGTAATTTCCAGCATTACTTCCCTGTTTATGGGATGTAAAATGAGCTTGGTACAGTACATTATCACCAGCATTCGGTTCGTACAAACTCTTTTTGACCACTACTGAAGTTGAAATTGCAGTGCTGCAAAAAATTTCAGTGTTAAAACAGCTGATAAAAATTGGGAAAAGAAACATGACTGTGAGAAGTCCATCTGTAGCTACTTTGAGGATATTTTCAAGCGTTCAAAGTAGGAAAGAGTTAAATTTTCACATTTATTTGGCAAGTCCCTGCCATATAATTACAGTGATCAGGTGTTACTACAATGCTATTTTATACCTTAGTCTTTGGTTGTAATTTAGATCAGTAGTGACACCTTGATGCTTCACACAGTAAATCATAATGGAACTTGAATACAGCCATTATGTTCAGTTACTAATAAGAACACTACTACACACATACTAAAATGGTAAAGTTTGATGTGTGCTTGATTCTTTTAATTTGCCAAATTGGTTAAAGCTTGTATAACTTTGATGTTTGCAATGCTTGATCTTGCTGTCATTTAAATGTTTGATGTGCAAATAGTATTTATGTTAGCACCTTTAAATTTCATGAAGAATTCACTGGGGTGTAATCTTATTGTCAGCTGCAGCTTGTAAAATGACTACTCATGTTTGTATATATAACTGTAAAATCTAATGTGTAAATTACACCCCTGTTTTATGTGATCTATGTTAATACTGGTGTAAAGATTACATTAGTGGAAGCTAGCTTTCCTATTTTGAAGTGACTTTTAATTTGGCATCTAATACAAATTTAAACACCATGTGTTACTGTTTTTTTAAGTTCTGGAACTACCTGTAGTTATCTCAAACTGATATTAAATTTATGGTGACAATGGCATGCTATAGAAAAAGAAATCTGAAGCATCTTTATGGATTCAATTCTGAGAGTTACCTTTTTAAAGAAATGATTTGAGAACTTTTACAAAAGATAGATTTGTTAATGGATGTCATATTACTTGTAAATCAAAGGCTTTTAAATAATTTAAGTGCCTTTTGGAGCATATATGGCAGATACTTCCCATCTGTCAGTGTAAGGACTTTCAATTATACATATCCTAGAAGCCGCTGAAAATGAAACATCCCTACAGCAAGAACTTTGCCCAGTTGTCCTATTAAACAGTGCAGAGTGATGAAGGGGAATCATTGCTTTAGAAAATATTTTCCTTTAAGTCAGATGCTCAAACTAGAGCATGTGGGCCATATGAGTCCCATAAACATTGAATATTCGACTTGCCAAACTCCGATGATCCATTGTCCTGCAATACCAATAAATCCTAAATTCGTCAATTATGGAGCAGGGTTGAAAAAATATCTTTTCAAACTGCCAGTGCTCCCAATTTCAAACAGTTTATAACAGCTTTGGAATGGGATAGTCACTTTGTGTATTTAATTATCTAAAATTAATTTTTAATGTATTTAAGTGCTCTGTGGCAATACCTTTGTAATAGCCAAAATACTGCTAAGTTAACAATGAATATCACTATTAATGTGATTCTCCATGTCCCTTGGTATGCAATCAAGTAGTCCAGTAAGGCAAGAAGTTTGGTCAATCTTGCTTTAAATAAACAAGTGATTGTCGAATTATTTTCAGGTTAGCCTCCACCATTTCAATTTTATTTTGGTTGGGCCACACAGAATTCTCAGGCTCCTCTATCTAAGGGTATTGGTACAGCTGGGTCTGCAAAAAACACGATTATTTTATTGCTGATTCTGTCCCTCCACTTCTGTTTTCCTTTCTCTCACCCCTCTTCGTTTCAGTTTCTTCCTCCTTTTTCACTTCTGTTTCTCTCAATTTTTCTTAATTTTCTTTAACCTTTCTCTCCTGTTTGTCTCTGCAACATTGCAGGGTTCATGTTGCTGCTTGGGGACATTACAGGAGGAGAGGGAGAGGCCACATACCCAGAGAGCAGGAGGAGCAAGCTGCTGGATAATGAGCCCATAGAGCAGGAAAGAGCAGGCAGGTGAAACAGCACAGAGAGCAGGCCTCTGAATCAGAACAAGACTGCTAGAACTTTGGAAGGGAGGCAGAAATTGTCAGTGAAGTCTTAGAAGAAAAATGAAATTGACCCTGCACATGGCTCTGTTAAGGGAAGGAACTTGACATGATTGGTTGGAGTCCAGGTTACACGGGAGACTGGGAGAAATCCCGTGAAATTTCAGGGCTGTGAGTTAGAAGAGAAGCTTGGTAAATTTGGAATGACATCTATTTATTATTCTAGATTATTAGACAAGCAGCATGGTGTCTGCAAACTGGATCAATATGACTGAAGCCTTTGCCAATACTGTAGCTTTTGAGTAGTGTTTTGGACCACATGAATAATTAAGCTGATGGTAAGCCACAGTAAGCATCTTGCAAAAACAGTCATATATAGTTAAATACTTTAAGCACTGATTAAGATCTTTTCATAACTAGAAAAAGTTCATGTTTGGTCTGCAGATATTGTTCTGGAGATAAATGCTTGTGCTGTGGAACTGACAAAACTATGAACAAAATTAAAGTTGAATGTAATTTTTTTTAAAATATTCTTGGGGTGTGGGAGTCACTGGCAAGGCCACCATTTATTGTCCATCCCTAGCTGCTCTTGAAAAGATGGTGGTGGGTCATCTTCTTGAACTGCTGTAATCAGTGTGGTTAAGCTGTTCCCACAATGCTGTTAGGTAAGGAGTTCCAGGATTTTGACCCAGCGACAATGAAGGGACGGTGATATATGGCCAAGTCAGGATGGTGTGTGACTGGAGGGGAACTTCGAGGTGATGGTGTTCCCATGCATTTGCCGTCCTTGTCCTTCTAGTTGGTGGAAGTCATGGGTTTGGGAGGTGCTGCCCTTCTTGTCTTGACTATTTCAATGCCCTTCTGCCTGTAAATGCTTTGTAAACTTCAGCTCATTCAAAACACCACTGTCTTATCCTATTCTGCACCAAATCTTGCTCACCAATCATTCCTGTACTTACAGATCTACTTTGGCTCCAAATTCTCCCAACGATTACAATTTAAAATTCTCAGCCTTGTGTTTAAATCCCTTCATGGACTTGCCCCTTCCTATCTTTAACCTCTTCCAGCCTGACAACAACCCCCACCCCAGAGCTCTCAGTTCCTCCAACTGGCTTCTTGTGCATTACCCCCTCTTTCCCACCCAACATTGGCGGCCCAGCTTTCAGCTGTCGATGCCCCACGGTCTGGAATTCGCTGCCTAACTCCCTTCACCTTAGTCCTCTTTTATTAAAACCAACTTTTGACCAAGGTTTTTGGTCACTCCTCCTAACATTTCCTTCTTTGCCTCGCGCCCATTTTTGTTTGATTATGCCTCTGAAGCACCGTGGGACGTTTTTCTATGTTTCTGTAATGGCACTATATAAATGTAAGTTGTTTTATCATACCCTGCTGAAGCAAGGGACCTGTACCTGCCCTGTGGGAATATGTACTGTTTAGATTTGAAGCATGCAAGAGTTACAAGAGGCATTTTCTTCTTTAATCTTCATTCTAATAACTATTGAAACATTTAGCAAAAAAGAAACGGCAGCAGCTTCTTATAGTATATTTTTTATATGTTTCAAAAAGGAATTTTAATTTTCTTGCACAACACAATCTTGGCTGAGGTATTAACATTTTCCTGAAATGTATTTATTTGAATGCATTATTGCTTTCAGAAATTCTGACACAAAAGTTGAAACTTTTGACCAAATTTATCACCAGAATATGAAACGCACACAAAATCTTATAGGGATCTAGACTACTGTTGGCCAGTATACTTATCAAAAGTGAATTTGCTAGTTTTTCATTTAGTGGCTCAATGCTTGGAGACTTGTATTTTTCCTTGTCATTAGAAAAATAATACACTTAAAGTTAGGATACATCTCTGACCACCCCAGGTTACCAGAAGCATTAATTTGTTGGGCTGAGGAATGTGTAGTCATCTAACCATCATTAAGTGGAAATCTACTATTTGTTTCATTAACCAATGAATAAAACTATTATATAAAGTTGTCCACAGTTTTTAAATAACAAAAATGGTGTAGAATTTTTTTTTCATCAGAACAATAAACAGTATGTACATCTTTTAAGGTACTTTTCAGTCTTTGTATTTTGCACCTTTCCAAATAGTTGTAATACTGTTTTCATATCGTAAATTAAGCATGCATGGTTGTAAATATATTTGTATATCACAACCTGTTGTTCTGAATGTTTAACATGTTCAGCGATGTCTGTCTCCTATGTAGTTGCCACAGACCTTAGGAAAATTATTCATGGCTGATCTGTATCTCAATTCCATTTACCCACCTTTGATCCATTTCCCCTGATACCCTTGCCTAACGAAAATCTATTGATCTCAGTCTTGAAAATGTCAATTGACCCAGCATCCATATCCTTTTGGGGGAGAGAGTTACAGATTTCCACTACCCTTCATGTGAAAAGGTGCTTCCTGATTTAACTCCTCACTGGCTTAGCTCTAATTTTAAGATTATGCCCCCTTGTTCTGGATTCCTCCACCAGAGTTTCCCTGTACCTAATTAGATCATCCCTCAAACTTCTAAATTCAAGGGAATACAAGTCAAACTTGTGCAATGTCGCCTCATAATTGAACCCTTTAAGTTCTGGTGAACCTGCACTGATACCCTCAAGGCCAATATATCCTTCCTGCGGTGCAGGTCCCAAAACTGAACGCAGTACTCCAGATGGGGTCTGACCCAAGTCTCTGTATAACTGAAGCATAAATTTCTCCCCTTTTGTATTCCAACCTCCTTGAGTTAAAGGCCAACATTCCATTAGCATTTTTTGGTTATTTTTTGTACCTGTGCACTAGCCAATAGTGATTTGTGTATATGGGACACCCTTTGTTCCTCCACAGCTCTTAGTCTCTTGCCATTAAGAAAATATTCTGAATTGTCTTTCGAAGTGGATGACCTCACACTTCTTCACCTTGAACTCTAACTGCCACAATTTATTCCACTCACCTTAATCTGTCTGCTCTTTTGTAACTTCCTGCTCCCATCTGCACAATTTACTGTGCCTAACTTAGTGCAATCTGCAAGTGTAGATATACAACTTTTTATTCCTTCATCAAAGTCATTGATATAGATGGTGAAAAGCTGAGGCTTTTGTACAGATCACTGAGGAACACCACTTATCACATCCCGCTAATCAGAGTACATTCCTTTTATCCCTACTTTCTGTTTCCTACCTCTAAACCAATTGCAAACCCATGTCACAAGGTTACCTTCAATTCCATGTGCTTTTTTTTTAACTCATATCTCTTGTACAGCACTGTATCAAATGTCTCGAAGTCTATATAGACAACATCCTTGGACATGTTAGTGACCTCAAAAAAAATGTAACTAGATTATTCAGTCATCACCTACCCTCCACAAACCATGCTGATTCTCTTTGATCAGCTGATACTTGTCCTTGCGCTCAGTCACTCTGTCTCATGATGGATTCCAGTAACTTCCCCACAACTGATGTTAAACTGACAGGTCTGTAGTTTCCTGGTTTCTCCTTCCCTCTCCCTTTTTAAATAATGGAGTGACAATCCAAAGACACAATTCCTGAATCTGGAGAGCTTTGGAAAATTATGACTGAAGCATCTGCAATTTTCTCACCTATTTTATTACCCTGGGGTGAAAACCATCATGTCCAGGAGATTTGCCATCTTAAGTCCTCTCCAATACCATTTTTTAAATTTGTATTAAATCCACCAAGTTCCTCCCCATAACTTATTTTTGGGTTCCCTTGTACCACTGGTATTTTGTCTGTCATCTACTGTGAAAATGGATATAAAGTATTCAGAGTAACAAGTCTGCCATTTCCTTATCCATTATAGGCCTCGATTTTAATCCCCCCCCCCCCCCCCCACAACACCCCCGGACCGGCAGGAAAGGGTTTGGTGAGGGGTTAAAATAGCAGAAACGGCAATCCTGCTGTGTTCCCGGCTGCCGCGGGGCCGACGAGTCTCCTGCTATGGAGAGGCGGGAGGTTCATGAATATATCTAAATCGGGGTCTGCAATTTGAACCCCGATTGTTATTGTAACTGGTACAGCCCAGGAAACATCGAGGCTGGGAACATCGCTAGGGGAACCCTGACGGGATTGAATCGACACTGTTCAGTGCACTTGATCTAAAGGGGCCACCATGAGAATGCAGCTGCAACAGTTACTTTTTCACTGCATTGCGGGGTCTGACTTTGTAGTCAGTGATGTGTTTATTTGGAATTAACGACTTTGCCCTTAAAAAGTTGGAAGAGGTCAGTGGCCCCACCTACTACGTGAGGAAGTTGAACACCAAACCAATATGCACAATGTCCTGGTCACCATACACACCATGCTGGATGAGTAGCTGGGCAAGATGGGGAGATCATCTCTTGGATGAATACTTCCAATTCAGATGAGTATCTCCATCCCTGGCATGCCTGATGTGCTAGACCAACCATGTTCACCAGACAGGGAATGGTACCAAAATGGCATCTGCAGTGGAAATCTTGAACCCAAGGACCAAGTAACATGGAGGAATAGCCCAGATTACTCTGGTGCTATGTCGAATGCAGGGTCCATCATCCAAGTAACTAATTGCTCAGGGCAGGACAGTCTTGAGAGTAGAATGTAGTCAGCTCTGAGGCAATACCTTTGATTCTTTTTGTGAAGACTGATGCTGGCAGCCATGAACAGATGCTTACCAGCATTGGCCTAAATAGGGGACATCAGGTATAGGCTATTGCAATACAAGCCTGAAGTCTCTCTTTCATATCAGGACAGTGCATAAGAACATAAGGCAATGAGTGCTACACAATGACTGTCTGAAGCTCTCTTTCCTTTACTGCTACACTATCAAGGATCCCTCCAGCTGAAGATCCTAAGTTGGACAAGCTAGCTTCTGCCAGTATGGGAGAAGAGAAGGCACATCTGCAGGCCTTTCCACCAGTGATTTACAATTACTCAGATTTGAACCCTGACTGAATGCAGCCTCCCTTAAAGTAGTGCACTGATGCTTTTAATAATGGCCGGGTACTGGTGGTTGCGTCATGCGAGTGTGCAGGGCGCCGGCAGATGCACCACTTGCCCAGGAAACCTGGAAGCCTTATGTAAATGAGGCTTGGCCATTAAAATCGGCTAGGCCTCCACACCTCCCAAATTTGCGGACTCGTCGTTTACTTCGGTCATTCCACGCACCGTTCCCGTCCCCCACTTAAAATCGGGGCCATAGTCTAACCTGCATCTATCTTTAATGAGCGTACATTTCCCTTTCCCACACTCTTTTGATATATTGGACCGTAATTTGCAGCCCCTACGGGTGCATACGAGGTGCACATGCACCCGTAAGGGCCGCACAAGTTCCGGGTTTAGGCATGCCCTGAGCATGCGCTAAAACCCGGAACTTGGGATCTGTGAAGAATTTTCTTGACAGATCATCCGCATCCCCAGGAAAAGGGCATCCATGGGCGGAGAGTTGGGCTGTTTGCCCAACTTCTGCCCAGCGAATGCCCATGAAATTCTTACGCCTGGTAAAAGCAGGCGTAAGGTCTTCTTTTACCAGCGTAAGAGTTTTTAAAAAAACAAAATAAAATGTTATCAATTTATACATTTAAAAAAGTAAGTTTATTTTTAGCCACTTTAAAACATGTAAATTTATTTTTCAGAAAATTAAATTTGTTTTAAATATTTAATTAAATGCCATTTTAATTAATTTTAAATATATGATTTATTTATTTGATGTCCAGGTGTATTTTTTGGGGTATTTCCATTCATACTTATGGGGATTCCTTACATCCCCGATAAGAAAGAATGGGAATCCCCTTCTGTCATTCGTTGGGCCAGTTCACGTTATCCCAGGGGCGCACACGAACTGCATGCGCCCCTGAGATACGTGTACGCAGAGAGGCTCGGGACCACGAGTCTCCGTACCTTCCGGACCACCAGGTATGCGTGGATTTTATTTGTGGATTGGAGGCATTTCCCCGCAGGAAGCCTCCGACCGCAAATTCAGGGCCAATGATGAAAACTTTTGCTGTTAGCTTTGATATCTCTTGCAAGTATTTTCACATTCCCTTTTTGTATCTCAATACTTTCTTTGTATGCCTTTGTTGCTTTTTATAGCTCTCTCAGTCTGCTGGAATTCCACTTTTCCTTACATTTGTTTAAGCCTTTCTTTTTAACTTGATATTGTCTCTTAATCTCATTTGTTGTCCATGGTTGCTTAACTTCACAAGTGGAGCTTTTGCCCTTTAGGGGTATGTACTGGTTTTGTATCAGAAAGGAGTCTCTATAAGTGGTTCTTGTATCAAAGGCCATTTGAAAGTCAAGATAAATTGTGATATGACTTTACCCCATCTCCTCAACCTCAAAGCAATTTAGGAAGTAACTTTCTCAAGAGTCTGAGGTTTATGGCTATTTTCATATAGGTACTTTTCCATTTTGATTCTGATTGTTGATTTTAGAGGGGTAATTTTTCAACCTGTGCCCAAAATTGGGGTAAAGTGGGTGTGGCATCGCTGGTACCTACCCAATGAAAGGCGTGAACCATTTTTGGTTTTGTCTTATTTCCTTATAATGGATGAGCTGTCAGTGCTACTTGGACTGGTGTCATCTTTCAATGACACCTTAAACTGAGGTCCTGTCAGCACTCTCAGGTGGATGTAAAAGATCCCATGGCACTATTCGAAGAGAGAGAAGTTCTCCTGGTGCATTGACCAATATTTATCCCTCAACTAACACCACTAAAACAGATTATCTGGTAATTATCTTATTGCTATTCTTGGGACCTTGCTATGTGCAAATTAGCTGCTGCATTTCTGCATGTTGCAACAGTGACTACATTTCAAAAGTACTTCATTGGCTGCAGAGCATTTTGGGACATCCTGAGGTCAAGAAAGGTGCTATATAAATGCAAGTTCTTTCTTTTCTTTCCTTATTGGCAACTCGCCAAGGGTAGGGGGGGGATTCAGATTGGAGTGATGCCCTTTAAATGCAGCCCTTATGCGTACCCTTGAGACTTCAAACTTGGAACATAGAGACGTTAGCCCGGATTTTGCGCTCTCGATGATGGCGTATGCTCAGTGTACACCGTTGTAAGCCATCAGAAAGGCCCCGAAAGTTCCGCGTTTCCACATGCGCGCAAACCCAGAACTTGCGATATGTCAAGGTTTGCCTTGACAGATCATCCACACCGACCCAAAAATCACTTTCACTGGCGCAGAGTTGGGCTATTTGCCCAACTACTGCCCAGCAAATGCCCACAAAACCCTTACGCCTGGTAAAAGCAGGAGTAGGGCCTGCTTTCACCCGTGTAAGGGTTAATATAAATCTTAAATTAAAAAATTAAAAATCACGCACAAACATTTAGTAAAATGTTTATGTAAATTTTGTCCCGGATTAAAATGTTTAAAAATATTTTTCAAAAATTAATTTTTATTTTATATGCTTTATTGAAGGGACTTTAAATTAAATTTAAAAATGGGAACATTTATTTTTATTCCAGTTGCATAAATTATTTAATTATTTGGGGATTCCTCATATGCTTATTCCTCAATGCATGTAACATTGCGCCAAGGACCTGGCAGCGATATCGAAAAAAAATTCAAGGATTTGACCAGAGCTGCCAAGGTAAGACTGGCACTCGCATCTCTCACTCTCTGCTCAGACCTGCACCACCTGTAGCCCTCATACTTTCCAGTGTTTTGGTCATCTTGCCCTCCTTTTCTCATTGCATTCTTTCCTTCACACACTGCATGACTACCTGTTGCGCTGCCACTCATCTGTTTCTGGTAACTCTTGCCACGAACTGCAAACCCTTGTCTCTTTCTCCTGTTTGCATCACAAATTGATTAATGTTGCTGATGTCACCTGTTTCACCCTGGAATACCTTGAGGCATATAAATTCAGGGCTACAGTCATCTTCGGAACCATAGGCAATGAAGTGTGTGACCGACTGCTGAGTTGCAATTGGTGCTGCAACAGGTGACTTAGTTCTGTAACAGTGGTGAGGCGGAACCGCCGGACATACTGCTCTTCACTTAACCGGAGAGGTGATGTTCTTGTTGTGGGGTAAAGCCTCCTGTGACCTCCCCTCTTTCGCCCTCTTCTCACTATAACTGCAGATCTCTCCACTCTTGTTAGCTGGTGTTCCTTCGTCTGGTCCTCCAGCCGCAATGGCAGATCGAGCAGCATACCCATATTGCCAGAGACCCAGGCAGAAATTGTCCGATAGCTCTTTAAAAAAAGAACTTGTCACAAATTCTGCAGTCAGCTATAGCTGCCATCACAGCCAGAAATAAGTATAAAAGCCCACTCGCAGTCTAAAACAACTAACCAGGTACTTACCTAACTGCAGTTAAGGGTCCCTTTAAATAACGCTGGTACCCATCCCTCCTGACTGTTTCCGTTCAGGATTTATGGGCAGGTTTTAGAATGGGCAAATCCATCGCTTTAATTTGAAAATGCCAGTAGGGTCCTGAAACAGGCACAGGACCCTCATTTACAAGTATTTATTAAGCGCTCCCCAGTTTCAGGAAGGCACCTATGACAACAAAGATGCACCCATCTCAAACTGGCATCGGGTGCGTCTGGTAGATATTGAGCGCGCCAAATTTGAAGGCCTAGCGCCCATTTTACCTGTGTTAAATGGGTGGCCATGAGTTACAAATGCTCCTCTATTATTTTACAATTATTGAGGTCAGGCTAATGGGTCTGTAGTTGCCAGATAAATAAAGAATAAACTTGCATTTATATAGTGGCTTTCACACCTCAGGATGTCCTAAAGCACAAATGTAGTCACTGTTGTAATGTAGATAAACGCAGCAGCCAATTTGCACACAGCATGGTCCCACAAACAACAATGAGAAAAATGACTAATTAATCTATTTTAGTGGTGGTTGTTTAGGGATAAATGTTGGCCAGGACACCAGGGGGAATCCCCTGCTCTTCTTCGAAAAGTGCCAAGAGATCGTTTACGTCCACATGACCGGGCAGACGGATCCTCTGTTTAACAACTCATCTGAAAGATGGCACCTCTGACAGTAAAGTACTCCTGCACTGGAGTGTCAACTGAGATTATGTGCTCAAATCCTGAAGGAGGCTTATGCTGACTGACTCCGAGATGAGAACGCTATCACTGAGCCAAGTCTGACACCCTTGGGCCCTTTCAAATGAGGATATATATTTAGCTGTTTCCAATCTGTCAAAGCCTCCTCAGTGTTAATTGATTCCCTCAAAATCACCATTGTGCCTCACAAATCTCCTCCCTTATCTGTCCATCTATCCTGAAAGATTTTCTGGTCTTCAGTCACTTTAGGCTCTCTCTTCCCCCAATGTTGAAGTCCTAGTGCACACTGAAACTGTGTTTAATATTGGATGGTATACTGCTCGTGTCCTCAATGGTTAAAATCTTCCAAATAGTCATTTATCTTGTTTGCTATCTCCTGTCCATCCTCATTTTCAATTCTTTATTGGTCCCTTAGAGTTTCAACATCCTCCCTGACTAACCTCTTGCTGCATTGGAATAATTTTTGGGCATTTTGTTTTGCATCTGCTGCCAAATCCCCTTCAAATTCTTTCTTGTCACCCGTAATATCTTTTTTGATTTGATTGTGTTTGATCTTGTATTCAGCCTATGGGCATGTTCTTGTGCAAGCTTTTAAAATCTTTTTTCTAAATCTTGATTTTTAGTTTATTGATCCATTTCAGAACATTTCTGTTTTCTTTTCCTCTGCTACACTTAAGTATGCACTTGTCATGCCTAAAGTTTTTGAAGGATATTTTATTGTCCTTGATAGATTTATCCTTGAATAGTGTCCCCAACTCTGTTATTTAAGCTCTGCCGTCATACTTTTGAAGGTTTCCAGCCTAAGGTTTTCCGTTATGGTTGGTTACATACCTATTTTTTTTCCCCAAGTCAGATTGAAGTTTATGTGCTGTAGTTGCTGTCTACTTGTGGTTAGTTACTTCTACTCCCTGAAGTGTCTGGGTCACTCACGAAAACCAAGTTTAGGATAAAGTTGCCTCTCATGGCTCCCCGATACACTGACTGAATTCATGTAATTATTTTTCTTCATAAACAGTGGCCTGGATTTTGCGGTCAGCGGCGAGCAAACGGCACTTGCCGTTCATTGCATTGTACTTGCCCACAGATTTTCTGTGGGCTTTTGCACTGCAACTTGGGGTTAATAGAGTCAAAACAGCATGGCACCCTCTATGGGACCGATGTGAACAGGACAAGCAACGCTATGTCTCCTTAACCAATCAGGTTGAAGAATCCTTACTGAGACACGCAGTCTAAACCAGGAAGTGTAAGTTAGAATATTTAATTCAATGCCAAAACATGTACAGAAAGCAAAATAAAGATGGGATTAAGAGAGAGAGAGAGAGATAAGAGACAGAAAGAAAAAGTAAAAAAAATGTTTTCTAAATCTCCAACAATAATTAAAATCTGAAAGAATGAGACTCTACACTTTTAAAAGTTAATTTTCAGTGCCAGAGAGTTTGTTTGGCAGCAATTAAGACCTATCACACCGTAAAAAATTTACTTACAAACTTCAACTTTTTCTGGCGTGTTTAGTGGGTAAGTACCACAAATCCACACCCTTCCATGTATGCGAATGTCAAGTCTGTTGGCGAGGTACTGTTATAGCGAAGCTTCTGGAGGAGCAGGGCAATTCGGACAGCAACTTCCGTGTTTAACTGCACATGTGCGGACACCAGAAGTTGCTGTCCGATTTACTCCTTAATAACGGTGAGTGCTGATAGCCTCACCGTTATTTCTACTGCAAAATCTGGGTCATTATTTAAAGTTCTTTATCGAGATTGTGCAATTAAATTAACCAGAATGTTGAAAAGTAGGTGGTTGGTCAACCTAATTTATTCAGCAAGTTTACATATTGCAAACATAAAAATGAATTGTAGAGAGGTCTTTCAGTGGCTTAAAGAAATAACTTGCATTTATAAATAGAGCCTTATTACGTCCTCAGAATGTCCTAAAGTGCTTCATGACCAATTCATTATTTTTGTCGTGCAATTTCTGTTATGTAGACTTTGTGGATAAATGCACGACCTGGTGTGTTACTGAAAGAAGTTTCAAGGTTCGATCCTTGATCTGCACTGGGTTAGCTGATTTTCCTCGGCAGCAGTGGGTGCACTACAGTGGTTTCATGTCCCCAGGCTAGGGAATAGCTCCTAATTGTTATCCAATGTCCCCTGCTGGAGAGTATAGAATCATAGAATCTTACAGCACAGAAGGAGGCCATTTGACCCATCGTGCATATGCTGGTTCTCTGGAAGAGCTATCTAATTAGTCTCACTTGCCTGCAAATTTTTCCTTTTCAAGTATATATCCAATTCCTTTTTGAAAGTTACTATTGAATTTGCTTCCACCGCCCTTTCAGCCAGTTCATTCTAGATCATCATAACTCGCTGTGTAAAGAAAAATCTCTTCATCTCCCCTCTAGTTCTTTTGCCAATTATCTTAAATCTATGTTGTCTGGTTACTGAAGCTCCTGTCAGTGGCAACAGTTTCTCCTTATTTACTCTATCAAAACCCCTCATAATTTTGAACACTTCTATTAAATCTCCTCTTAACCTTCTCTGCTCTAAGGACAACAATCCCAACTTCTCTAGTCTCTCCACATAATTGAAGTCCTCCATCCCTTAGTAAGCTTAGCTGGATGTTGGTTGAGGTTAGCATTAGGCTCAACTGTGATGACCCCACTGTCAAATATCTTGCCGACACTCACTGTTAATGCTCGCACATGAAGAATGATTACTTTGGTGCTGGAGAGCTGCTGCCGCTGTTGGAACTATACTGTAGCATGAGCCTGCGCTTGGTGTACAGAAAGAAAATTGTGGAATTGAATTGTAATTGAGTTGAATAATCACAATCTGACTGCAAAAATGTACTAACATTAAAAACCATTTTGTGGAAGAAAGAAAAGTTTTCTAACTTGGAGTGTAAAGACCACCCAGCAAAGTTGGAAGCTTGATGTAGGAATAATAGTATGCTGGAGTTTTTTTTTCCTATCCAGATTTCCTTAAAAGTATTTAATGGCTATGCCTGTAGGCAGTAGGGTAAATGGCCATATGGGCTCCATGATTTTATGTGCTACTTCATTAAAGTTTCTTTTAATGACATCCAAGATACTTTTTTTTTTAATGTAGCCATTCTTAACAGGGTCCCCAGAAGTAAACGTTAGTGTAGTTGTGGCTTTTTGTGACTCCAGAGCTGACACTAATGCATCAAAGGCTATCATTTCCTGTTCATTGCAGACCCCTCTGCATGTGCTTAGTAACCTGTTTCAACCTTTGTGTTCCTGTGCTTGTAATTGTGTGCTAACAAATCGCCTTTGTCCACCAAATCGAATGGTGGCTGGATCTGGCGAATTGCTGTCTGGTTTGTATTCAAATCCAGGTAAGGAGTCAGAGAAGTGGAAGGATATGGGGCAGTCCAGCAAATAAATCTGCTCATTTTTATGGCACCTTGATAGAATACCCTGCTTAACTGTTTAGAACTGGTCAGTCTAGAAAGTTTTATCTGTAATATATTTACACAGAGTATTTATATATATTCACGATCTTCATCATCTTGTGTTTTTTTTTCAAGTAAACATCAAATAAATGATAAGTATTTTCCCTAGTTTTAAAAAGGTATATAAGATGTAGAAAAATCACTGCATAATTTATTATTTTTAATCTATGCTGCCAAATACAGTACAGATCAAAAATCAATCTAATCAATTTATAAAGTACTTAAAAACATTCAGTTTTTAATGTTTACTGACACCAGAGTTTGTAAATGGGTTAGTATGCAATGGTGTCAATTTCCAAAGCCTGCTAAGAGTGTTATCATTGATGTGATCGAAGACATGCAGCAAACTCTCCAGGACAACTTAACATATAAAACAGCTGCTAAAAGATAGTAACAAATTGATACAATCCCTAAAATAACTTCCCATCTACAAACGTTTCTTTTTCCTTTTAAGTGACAATAGTAACAGTTATGCATTATTTTGTCCATCTTGATCAAACAGTTACAGTGTAAGGAATTCCTATTTGTGGATATACAGCTCTAGTATATTTAAAAGTTATATTCCCATTTCGGTACGTCCATGCCTAACTTTTTTGAGATAATGCTTCTGCTGTTGGGTTCATAATTCTAAGTGCAAGTTGTTGTAATTTAGGTTTTTTTAAAAAAAATTAAAATAATAAAACTTGTACTTCAGTCGTGGAACAAAATGCTATTAAGTAACCCTTTAAAACTAAATGTTAATTCCTTAAAAGTTTGAAATATAGACACCATTACCATTTCTGCCATGAGACTTATACGTAACATTTACTGAAAGCCCTCAAAATAAGATCGCAAATACATAAGTGACCATACTATAGCACATATAAGTTAATGTGTACTTACGGGGAACCATACTAAGGAACTGTTCTGTTTTCCTGCAGTTAACCTTTTATTTCGGGAATTTTAAGCCTATCAGAAGAGTGTACTATTGCTTTATTATGCACATATCATCATTTAATTCAAATTTTGGAAGTCTTAACATTTGTAAATTAAAAGAAAATCTGCATTTGAATTTTTGATGCTTACATTTACAGTGCATGGATGGATGAAAAGTGTTTTTGTACACAAATAGAATAATTAGTAAGTATATGGCAGCATAGCAATCCTAAAAAAGAACTTTGGTGCAATTTTCTTTATACTTTACAATGTATACCTCAGCAGAAGCTTGACATATCTTTTATGTTCTCTTTTTGTCTCAAACTCAGACAGCTTTTGTGAGTAGCAGTGTGCGGATTAAAAGCTTTTAGACAAAAGCAGGCGCGACTTAGAGAAAAAAAGCATGGAGTATTTCCTGTCACTCAACACATTCCATTTCACTCCCCACAAAAAAATCTGAACACCATTTTCTGTATTACAGCAGTTTTATCTACATTTTCAGTTAGCATGCTTTTGCTACTTTAATATATTTTTTAAAAGCACAACCGAATGAAACTGGCAATCTTTTTTACAAGGCAAGTCAGGCTCACGCATGAGCACCTCACACATCCATTTTTTCTGCACAGCAGCTGGCTGACCTGTCTCGTCCACTGATGGCCTATTGAGCGACCTGGACTGTCTGGTTTTGGCTCATGCCTTTGTCCATGTCTGGCTGAGTTCCTCTCTGTCTATATTTGTTTCACTAGACCCTCAGGCAATAGTAGTGTTTAGTTACTTTAACATAAAGAGTTAGAAACAACACTTGGTTTATGCAATAAATTAAGTATCTACAACAAACTCTTTAAAAGTTATAATTTGAGAGCAGAAAACTTTAACACTTGCAGAGCAATAAATCATGATTCTTAATCCATTCCATATGCATATTTTTTTCAAAAAGTGGTATGAAGAGTCCTTCAGCTCAGAACAAAAGAGCACGTGCTGAAACAGGACTTCTGATCCAGCAACAGTATCCGACCAGAATAATCTTAAAACCCACTTCCTTAGTATAACCTTTAGCATCCCTTTTTTCTGGCTAATAAGAGAAATAAAAATCTTACCCAACAATAGAGAGGGAGATCACTCCTGGAACAACTTGCATTACGTCAGCCGCAAGGTTGGATCTTTGTCAAAAAATGTTGCAGCTCGTGTAGGAAGGAAGACGACTTCCCCATAATTGAAACTGTAAGTTTTTTTTAAAAATGGAATTATTGTTGCCAGCCAGTCTGCACTGTGGCCTGAGGTGGGAGTTGAGCCATGAGTTTTGTTAGCATATATCAGCAGCTTGTGAGCCACCCAGACAAGGCATTGATCAGCTCCAGATTTCCTTACAGCCCCTGTCTGCTTCACTGAATTGAACTATATATGACCCAAATGATGGACAGGAGCAAATTTAGTCATGTGCAATGCTGGAACACAGACTATTCGCTGAGCTCTGGCAGTTTGGAGGTTGGCTTCTGATTGGGCCAGACCATGATCATTGAGACGTGAAGTCCTTACCATTCAAACCCTGTTATATAGGGGTGGCTGTTTGGGTGTCTGGCTGCCAGCAATTGTCATAGAAAGCTCTTAAGTAATTATTTTCTCTCTTGCTGGAATGCATTGCATGAGTAAGGAGAAACTTAGTTTTGCTGTCATTCCTTTAGACAAATGCTGTATCGATTTAATAAAATGCATATTTACAGGGAAAAAGACACAAATAAATCTCTAACGACTAGGAATGATACTGCCGTTTGAATTTAAAGTTTGTTTTAAAGATAATAGCTGCACTTACATTTATGAAACTTTTTTTTTAAAGCATCCTATTGTTTAGTGAGGTAACTTGTAAGTTTGTGCAAGATCAAGCTTGTCTTAATAGAGAAAATTGCTGTCTTTGTTTCTAAAGACAAAGTCCACTTTTGTGGGATTTTTTAATTTTACACAATTAGTTTGGTCTTTAAAAATACTTTGCAGACAAGTTTTAGCCTTTGTACGATAAGCGTATTGTTCCATTTTTGGGATATTTTGTCTCTTCAGTTTCCCCTAGGTAAAGCCAATCCAATTTCATACTAAGAAGCGCTGCAGAGTTGTCAATTGTTAAGAATCCTAAAAATTCTATCTGGGTATAATAGTTTTGTTTGCCATATGAAACTAACTTAGAAATACTATATATGTTGAATAGAAACTTTCTAAAAGTCTGTTTAATTTTTAGTTTCCTGTCATCCATCACATGGAGTAGACTTAATACTGAAACATTGCTGCTAATTAATTTCAATAACTACAAAATGTTTCTAAAATCATGGGAAGACCTGTACTTATAAGCCCTATAGAAAAAGGGAATATTTAATAATTTAATAACTAATATACTTTATTTTTCCAATATTTTAATTCAAGTTTTTTATTTTCTAGAACGGTTCAAAAATCACGTTGAAGATATCACTTAAAAAAGAGCTTTTAAATTGATGTAACATGGATTTATATAAATACTGGTGTCCAAAATGCATACTGAAAACTATATCTATAGTTTGAAAAACAAGTTGTTGCATTTGTTTTTAAGATAGTAAGCTAACCTGGTGAGATCTCTTTGATCGAAGAATTTTAGTACTTGGCTGAAAAATGCTCCACAAATCTGTGACAGGCAGTTTATAATGTAAACTTTATTTTTTCTTAAGTTTATTACTAAAAGTTGAAAAGGAGTCTTCATTTTAACATTAGATCTTGAGCTAACAAAACCTTGTCCTTCAGTTTTTCCTTGGGAGTGTTTGAAACTAGAACTGTCCAATAGCTACATACCCAAAGAAGAATCAAAGGTAAGTTAATTGTAGTTTCTTAACTTAAATAACTTTTTTTATAAATCTCTTCATATAAGCATTCTCAGTCTCATACCAATATCTAGTCACGTACTGAACTGCCAACACGATGACTTAAAAAGCCTAGTCTCCAATGAGCTGTGACATAGCCTTTAATCATGCAAGACAGTTGGGTACTGCTCTCATCAGCTTGTCTGAACTACTGGACCTGGGGATTTATTTCTAGTCTTTTTGGGGCACCGGGAAAGTAGGTCACAGGAAAAATACTGGCAGTTATGCCATTTGCATTTATTTGAAAGGAGACGACATATGCAGCAAGTTTACTGTATATTTGTTTATTGTCCTTGGAACACAAATATGAAAAAGGTTCAGTTCCTATTCAAACAAATAAAGAACCATGACATGTTAAATGATTTTGATTGTAAATTTGAGCCATTAACTACTTAGCCACTGATCCCAAATATAATTATTGAGGATTTATGGAGTTCAAATATTTTGAACTAAATTTCTTCTTTTGCAGGAACTGGAGCCAGATAAAATTAAATCTATTTTACTGGGCACCAAGAAAAATGTGCCAGGGCGACCTTTCTTTAAGATCACTTTTATTTCAGATTGTCACTAGGCTATGAAAACTATCTTATGCTTATTTTGTTATTTTCTTAATTGTATGAAGTGTAAGAATTTTTTAATTTTCTTTGTATTGTTTTTGTTAGATTTTTTTTCCTTTATGCACACATCCGCTGCATAGAAATTGGTGTTCGCATCATCCACAGGGAAAATCACATTTTTGCAATGGCTTCTCTTCCCGCTCCCTCACTGTTACCTCTGGAGCCACCCAAGCATCCACCCTCCTAATTCTCATCCAGATGCTACCCCTCGGCAACATCATCCGAAAACACATCAGGTTCAATATTCCCATTAAGCTGCACAGCGGTTTGGAGGTCCCGCACAGGCCGCTCAACAGCTTTGCAATTGATATAACTGCGCATGCGTGAGAAATTGAATGGGCCATGCAGCTACGTAAAGGGCCCACGCATCAAAAAAAATGACGGGGAACATTGGTCAGGTTCCACATGTACGCTGATGATACCCAGCTCTACCGCACACCACCTTTCTCTATCCCCCGCCCCCCCCCCTGCCTCTGATTTGTCACACTGCTTGTCCGACATCCAGTATTGGATGAGAAGAAATTTTCTCTAATTAAATATAGGGAAGTACGAAGCCATGGTCTTTGGTCGCTGTCACAAACTCCCTTCCATAGCCACCGACTCCATCCCTCTCCCTAGTCACTGTCTGAGGCTGAACCAGACTGCGCTCAACCTTGCTGTCCTATTTGACCCTGAGCTGATCTCCCGACCCCATATCCTCTCCAGCAGCAAGACTGCCTACTTCCACCTTGTTAACATCGCCCGTCTCCGCCCCTGCCTCAGTTCATCTGCTGCTGAAACCCTCAACCATGCCTTTGTTACCTCTAGATTTGACTATTCCAATGCTATCCTGGCCACCTTCCCACTTTGCACCCTCCATAAACTGGATCTCAGCCAAAACTCTACTGCCCGTATCCTAACTCGCACCAAGTCCCCATCACCCCTGTGTTCGCTGACCTACATTGGCTCCCGGTCTGGCAATGCCTCGATTTTAAAATTCTCATCTTTGTTTTCAAATCCCTCCATGGCCTCACCCCTTCCTATCTTTGTAACTTTCTCCAATGCTCTGAGATGTCTGCGCTCCTCCAACTCTGGCTCCTTGCACATCCCAGATTTTCTTTGCTTCACCATTGTCAGCCGTGCCTCAGCTGCCTAGGCTGTAAGCTCTGGAATTTCTTCCCTAAGCCTCTCTGCATCTCTACTATTCTCTCCTCCTTTAAGACGCTCCTTAAAACCTACCTCACCTGTCTTCATATCTGTGGCTTGGTGTCAAATTTTCTTTGATAATCATTCCTGTGAAGTGCCTTGAGATGTTTTACTATGTTAAAGGCGCTATATAAATGCAAGTTGTTGATGTTGTTAAAAAAAATTGCATCCTTGCACAGCTATTTTATCTAGGTAATCTTGTGCTGTAAATTCTCCTTATCGGCCAACTGGGCTATATTTATTAGATTAGTTCTGGTCAACTGATTTTTGGTTTCTGATTAATATCACCACCTTCTGTTTTTAAGATCTGTGACAAATGTCACGGATTCTTTCCTTTGACCGATAACCACAGTACTTGCTTATTTCCTCTTCTGATTTTGTAGAGCTTTCAGATGCGTGAGATCTGCTGCAAGATCAGCCAAAGCACTAGTCAAATTGATTCAATGGAAGGCTATTCAGGTTGGCAGGCTGTAACTAGTGGGGTGCTGCAAGGATCAGTGTTGGGGCCTTGACTATTTACAATCTATATTAATGACCTAGATGAAGGGACTGAGTCTAATGTATCCAAGTTTGCTGATGATACAAAGCTAGGTGGGACAGTAAGCTGTGAGGACAACAGAGTCTGCAAAGGGCTATAGATAGACTAAGTGAGTGGGCAGTAAGGTGGCAGATGGAGTATAATGTAGGGAAATATGAGGTTATTCACTTTGGTAGGAAGAATAGAAAAACAGAATATTTTCAAAATAAGAGCATAACCTAAGAAATAGGAGCAGGAGTAGGCCATTTGGCCCTTCGAGCCTGCTCCACCATTCAATAAGATCATGGCTGATCTTCTACCTCATCTCCACTTTCCCAAACTCTATCCATATCCCTTGATTCCCTTAATATTCAAAACTCCATCGATCTCTGTCTTGAATATACTCAACGACAGAGCCTCCACAGCCCTCTGGGGTAGAGAATTCCAAAGATTCACCACCCTCTGAGTGAAGAAATTTCTCCCCATCTCAGTTCTAAATGGCTGACCCCTTATTCTGAGACTGTGACCCCTGGTTCTAGACTTCCCAGCCAGGGGAAACATCCTCCCTGCATCTACCCTGTCAAGCCCTGTAAGAATTGTGTATGTTTCAATGAGATCACCTTTTCTTCTTCTAAACCCTAGAGAATATAGACCTAGTCTACTCAATCTGTCCTCCTAGGGCAATCCCCCCATCCCAGGAACCAGTCTGGTGAATCTTCATTGCACTCCCTCGATGGCAAGTATATCCTTCCTTAGGTAAGGAAACCAAAACTGTACACAATACTCCAGGTGTGGTCTCACCAGGGCCCTATATAATTGCAGTAAGACTTCTTTACTCTTATACTCAAATCCTCTTGGTGAGAAACTTTTAAATGTTGGTGTTCAGAGAGATTTGGGTGTCCTCGTGCAAGAAACACAGAAAGCTAGCATGCAGGTACAGCAAGCAATAAGGAAGGCAAATGGCATGTTGGCCTTTATTGCAAGGGGGTTGGAGTATAAGAGTAAGGAAGTCTTGCTACAATTGTACAGGGCCTTGGTGAGACCACACCTGGAGTACTGTGCACAGTTTTTGGTCTCCTTATCTAAGGAAGGATATACTTGCCTTGGAGGCGGTGCAACAAAGGATCACTAGATTGATTCCTGGGACGAGGGCTGTCCTATGATGAGAGATTGTGTAGAATGGGCCTCTACACTCTGGAGTTTAGAAGAATGAGAGGTGATCTCATTGAAACATAGAAGATTCTGAAGGGGATTGACAGGGTAGATGCTGAGAGGTTGTTGCCCCCGGCTGAAGTGTCTAGAAATAGGGGCATAGTCTCAGGATAAGGGGTAGGCCATTTAAGACCGAGATGAGGAATTTCTTCACTGAGGGTTGTGAATCTTTGGAATTCTCTGCCCCAGAGGGCTGTGAATGCTGAGTCTCTGAGTATATTCAAGGCTGAGATAGATAGATTTTTGGACTCTAGGGGCATCAAGGGATATGAAGATCGGGCGGGAAAGTGGAGTTGAGGTGGATGATCAGCCATGATCTTATTGAATGGCAGAGCAGGCTCGAGGGGCCGTATGGCCTACTCCTGCTCCTATTTCTTATGTTCTTATTCTGCAGATGAAAAATATCAAAACATCATACTTCAAAACAAAAAAATGGCTAGTTCTTCCAAACCATTAACCTTGGCTCCAGGCCATAAAACAAACCAAATTTAGGTAGCAGAAACTCTTGGGAATATTTCAGAAAACACATACAGGGTAAGCAATGTTCTGAAATACCTCATAAGACCCAGGAGAAGATTGCAAGATCTTTTATTCTCACACAACCTCCTACAGCATTACACAAACCTCCTCAATGTCAGACTCCTGGCTGGCAATGGTATCAACATAGTTACTGAAGTGTCGTTGACAGAAGGCTGAGGGGGTGATCTGATAGAGGTCTTCAAGATTATGAAAGGGTATGATAGGGTAGATGTAAAGAAAATGTTTCCACTTGTGGGGAGACCCAAACTAGTGGCCATAAATATAAGGTAGTCACTAATTAATCCAATAAGTAATTCAGGAGAAACTTATTTACCCAGAGAGTGGCTAGAATGTGGAACTCACTACCACAAAGTTGAGGTGAATAGCATAGATGCATTTAAGGGGAAGCTAGATAAACACATGGGCGAAAGGGATAGAATGTTATGCTGATCGGTAGTTGAAGTAGGTTGGAAGGAGGCTCGTGTGGAGCATAAACGCCAACATAGACCTGTTGGGCTGAATGTCCTGTTTCTGTGCTGTACATTCTGTGTAATCATTCTTAATAAAGTCATCAGCACATTGGATGCAAAGTGCTCGAGTACCAGTCAGAACCCTTCTACCAATCAATACCAACATTGATCTGTAATTGGTAAACTTGCTCAACAGTACATCTCTTGTAAAAAGAAACTTGCATCTTTGACTTGAGTTATCCTTTCACAGATGCTGACAGTTTCTTCAATACTACATTTTTGCCACAAGGAATCTTAAACGACAGTTGGTTTCAATATGCCCCTCAATTTTGGTACTGGTTTATAAGACACAAGCTCTAATAGACATATCGATATCGGCAGTCTCCAGCATTGCTTCAGTACAGCCAATGTTGCTGGCTCTATAATAGCAGCTGAATAACATGAAGCCAGTAGATTCTTTTTGTAATGGCCGAGTGACAATATCTTCTCTTCTCTGAAGAGAAGGAAAAGGAAGTGTTGGCTGGGGGGAAGTTATGTTAGAGAGCATCAGCACAAAGCACAAACTGGAACCAAAAAGGATAATCTTGTGGAGGCAGAGGGCATGGCTGAGGTACTAAATGAGTACTTTGCATCTGTCTTCACGAGAGAAGAGGATGCTGCCAATGTAGCAGTAAAGGAGGAGGCAGTCGCGATATTGGATAGGATATAAATAGATAAAAAGGAGGTACTTAAAAGATTGGCAGTCCTCAAAGTAGAAAAGTCACCTGGTCCGGATGGGATGCATCCTAGGTTACTGAGGGAAGTAAGGGGGGAAATTGCAGAGGCTCTGGCCTCTTTGGATATGGGGTGGTGCCAGAGGACTGGAGGATTGCAAACTTTACACCCCTGTTTTTGTTTAAAAAAGGGGGATAAACCCGGCAACTACAGTCCAGTCAGCCTAACGTCGGTGATGAGGAGACTTTGAGACAATAATCCAGGACAAAGTGAATTGGCATTTAGAAAAGTATGGGCTAATAAATGAAAGTCAGCACGAATTTGTTAAAGGCAAATCGTGTTTGACTAACTTGATTGAGTTCTTTGATGAAGTAATGGAGAGAGTTGATGAAAGTAGTGCGGTTGATGATGTGTATATGGACTTTCAAAAGACATTTGCCAAAGTACCACATAATAGTCTTGTTGGCAAAATTAAAGCCCATGGGACTAAAGGGACAGTGGCAGCATGGATACAAAATTGTTTAAGGGACAGAAAACGGAGCGTAGTGGTGAATGGTTGTTTTTCAGACTGGAGGGAGGTATACAGTGGTGTTTCCCAGGGGTTGGTATTGGGACCACTGCTCTTTTTGATATATATTAATGACCTGGACTTGAGTATACAGGTCATAATTTCAAAGTTTGCAGATGATACGAAACTGAGAAATGTAGTAAACAATGAGGTGGATAGTAACAGACTTCAGGAAGACATAGACAGACTGGTGAAATGGGCAGATGAAATTTAATGCAGAGAAGTGTGAAGTGATACATTTTTGTAGGAAGAATGTGAAGAGGCAATATAAACTAAATGGCACAATTTTAAAGGGGGGGCAGGAACAGAGAGACCTGGGGGTGTATGTACACAAATCTTTGAAGGTGGCAGGCCAAGTTGAGAAAGCTGTTATAAAAGCATATGGGATTCTTGGCTTTATAAATAGGGACATAGAGTACAAAAGCAAGGAAATTATGCTAAACCTTTATGAAGGTTACACCTCAGCTGGAGTATTATGTTCAATTCTGGGCACCACACTTTAGGACGTCAAGGCCTTAGAGAGGGTACAGAAGAGATTTACTAGAATGAGAGGGACTTTGGTTATGTGGAGAAGCTGGGGTTGTACTCCTACAGCAGAGAAGGTTAAGAGGAGATTTGATAGAGGTGTTCAAAATCATGAATGGTTTTGATAGTTTCTCCTTATTTACTCTGTTTCCAATGGCAGAAGGGTCAGTAACCAGAGGAAACAGATTTAAGGTGGTTGGCAAAAAAGAACCAGAGGCGATATGAGGAAAAAAAAATTTACACGGCGAGTTGTTATGATCAGGAATGCATTGCCTGAAAGGGTGGTGGAAGCAGATTCAACAGTAACATTCAGAAGAGAATTGGATAAATACTTGAAGGGAAAAAAATTACATGGCTATGGGAAAAGAGCAGGGGAGTGGGATTAATTGGCTAGTTCTACCAAAAAACCGGCATAGGCACGATGGGTCAAACAGCCTCATTCTGTGCTATATCATTCTATGATGTACATTATTCTATTCTTTGGTATTCTTTTTACTGAAAACCAGGGCAGTAGCAATGATTCCTGTTTAGCCCATCAAATTTCCAAGATACAGCTTTCCTGTTGATGTAATTGTAAGAATGTACATATTCAGCAGCCCAAGGATTTAATTTTGTGAAAAAAAATGTTTAGGCAATATAAATATATGCTGCCATCAGTTCTGAGAAATCTTCTCCTGACCTGATGTGCTGACAATGCATTTTAACATAGTAGTACTGGTTGCTAGAAAATGTTCTGGTCATTGTTTTATATATAAGCAGAAAGGACGTCTTTAAAATTACATATTTTTGGTGTAGTTCATCTAAAATGATAAACAGCTATCTATGACAAGTTATAGCATCTTACATTTATCACCTTAATAACTTAAGTATTTTACTGAAATTGCACAATATGTGGTACAATGGTTTCTTTGAAAATTGGGCTAGTTCCTTAAGAAAATACTTTGCACTGTCTTTAGTGCTGTCATTCTGATTTTCAGTATTGCCAAAATAACTTGAGAGATCTCTGGATTACTAGTCCAGCAGCATAACCACTGCACTTCTGTACCCACATAAACAAACTAACTTACAACAGCATGGCTGGCTTTGAACTGCTTTCAAAAGCCAAATACTGTGAAAGAATGGATCAAAAACACAACTTAGTTCCCCATATCAGCAAGCTCACTCACCAGCCCCTTGCAGGATGCAATGTAGATATGGCAATAGTTTAATTCAGCCAGCACCTGGTAGTGGCATAGAACAGATGACAGAGTTCAGGTATACAAACATACCCTTCAGGTGAGCAATTCCATTTTCAATAATAAAACTATTACAAATTGAGATCTCACCGATGCTTTACTCAAATGTAACACAAGTTCACTCCTTTCAGGTAAGGAGTTTTGCTCCCTATGAGCCGAAGCATAGCCTAGTGCACAAAATACAAAATAATCTGCGATTGCTTGCCCTGGGTGAACAATGGACCTGTTTAGTATCTTTGGCCTCGATATTAATCTCCCCATGATGGCGGGAGAGGGTTGGGAATGTAACGACGGGTAACGTGTCCCCAACCCGCCGCAAACGCACCCGTTGCCATTTTTACAGCGGCTGGTTTCGTGTCATGCGAGTGAGGTGGGGCACTTCATTAACATATTTAAATCAGGCTCCCACAGTGCAAGTGGGTGCCTGATTTAAATTTAACAGTTTCCACACAGATTTCCCAGGGCTCGGGGAAACCCATCAGTAAATGGAAGGCGGGAGCTGCTGGCTCAGGAAGGTAAGTGCCTTTTACAACCTTCCTTGTGGGCCAGGAGGTGCAGGAGTATTCGCCCCCGGTCCATCAAGGAAGCCTTCATCCTCCCCTCCGCCGATCTTGGCCTCTCTCCCATCACCCCTGCCGCGATAGCCGACCGCCCCCAAACCCCAATTTCTCTCTCGCTCCCTCCCTCCTGCAATGGCCTCTCTCTTCTCCCCTGCCCTCAAGCCCTGATCTCTCGGTCCCTCCATCCTGCGATGGCCTCTCTTCACCACCCCCAAGCCCGATCGCTCGTTCGCTCCCTCCCTCCCTCCTGCAATGGCCTCTTTCTCCCTCCCTCTCCCCCCCCCACCCCCACCACCACCACCACCACCATCCTCTAGCCCGATCTCTCTCGTTTGCTCCCTCTTGCGATGGCCCATCTCTTCCCCTCCCCCATCTCTGATCTCTCGTTCCCTTCCTCCTGTGATGACCTCCCTTTTCTCCTCTCTTCCTTCCCCCCCCCCCCCCCCCCACCCCCACCCCCAGCCCCAATCTCTTGCTTCCGATTGCTGAGGACCCTTCCCAAGGGTCCCCAGCTGCAACCTCCTGCCGCTGGTTTTGCCGGCAAGTCAATTTGGCCAGTTGTCACGCGGGGAAATGGAAGAAAAACATTGAGATCCTGCCGTTAAATTTGGCAGGACTCCGCATCCCCAGCCTTGCCAGGTTTCCCCCACACTCTCATGCACCCTCCCCGCCTCCTCGGAAATATTTTTTTAAATATTTATTCATGTGATGTAGGCGTCGCTGGCAAGGCCAGCATTTATTGCCCATCCCTAATTGCCTTGAACCGCTGCAGTCCTTGTGGAGAAGGTCTTATTATAGTTTCTTGTAGCAGTTTGATACAACTGAGTGGCTTGCTAGGCCATTTCAGAGGGCAGATAAGAGTCATCCACATTGCTGTGGGTCTGGAGTCACAGGCCAGACCGGGTAAGGATGGCACATTTCCTTCCCTAAAGGACATTAGTGAACCAGATGGGTTTTTACAACAATCTGGTTTTTTCTTGGTCACCATTACTGATACTAGCTTTTTATTCCAGATTTATTGAATTCCCCAACTGCCGTGGTGGGATTTGAACTCATGTCTCCAGATTATTAGTCTAACCCTCTGGATTACTAGTCCAGTAACATGACCACTATGCTACCCATACCTCAGATAATATCGGGGCCTTTGTGTCTATTTTGATACATAGGATTCCCATTATGCACCCATTTTACTTCTGAGGCCCTTTGATTCTCATCCTTGTTTTCAAATCCCTCCATGGCCTCGCCCCTTCCTATCTCTGTAATCTCCTTCAGCCCCACAACCCCCCACCCCGAGATATCTGCGCTCCTCTAATTCTGTCCTCTTGAGCATCCCTGATTATAATCACTCAACCTTTGGTGGCCGTGCCTTCTGTTGCCTAGGCCATAAGCTCTGGAATTCCCTGCCTAAACCTGTCCGCCTCGCTACACCTCTTTCCTCCTTTAAGATGCTCCTTAAAACCTACCTCTTTGACCAAGTTTTTGGTCACCTGCCCTAATTTATCCTTATGTGGATCGGTGTCAAATTCTTTGTCTTGAAATACACCTGTGCAGCGCCTTGGGACGTTTTTACTACGTTAAAGGCGCTATATAAATACTAGTTGTTGATATGTCACACTAGACATTTTACTGACTGCTATGTCAGCTGGATCAAAATTGCATCCAACGAGAAGATCACATGACCATAGCCCGTACTTCTAGCACCCCTTAGTATACTGCCTTGCCACAGAGATCTGCTGCTATATGGTTCCGTTCCTACCTGTCCCACTCCGCAGAGCCAGCATATTTCCTGCACTGGTTTCCCCTTCTATGATTGCACAGTAATCTCCAGTGTCCCCTTATTGCTATGTTACCCCATAGCTTCCATATGTATGCTGATGATGCTCAGTTGTACCCCTTCACCCTTGCTACCATGATTTTTGCTGTGTTGTTTTGATCGTTGGTCTAACATAAAATCATAGATGAACCTGAACCTTCTGCAGTTCTGATGTGGAGATGCCGGCGTTGGACTGGGGTGGACAAAAATGAGAAGTCGCACAACACCAGGTTATAGTCCAACAGATTTATTTAATTTTACAAGCTTTCGAAGCAGTTCGCTCCTTCGTCAGGTAAGTTAGCAATGAGAGAATCTCCCAGAATTCACAATTTAAACCCAGACAAAATCTATTCACATTATTCACTACAACAAAGAGCACAGCCAAGACAATGAGATGTGTCCCAGGGGGTCCAACGTGTCAAACCACCTGCTGGCTGCATATCCTGTCAATTTGTGTTTTTGTGTTAGTCTTTTTAAAAAAAAACACCTGGGAAGACCGGCCATGATGTCAAGTCACGTTCTGTATCGTGACATGAACCCGATATCGCGATTGAGGCCATCCTCATGAGTACGGAACTTGGCTATCAGTTTCTGCTCTATGATTTTGCGCTGTCGTGTATCTCGAAGGCCGCCTTGGAGAACGCTTACCCGCAGATCCGAGGCTGAATGCCCCTGGCTGCTGAAGTGTTCCCCGACTGGGAGGCAACCCTCCTGCCTGGCGATTGTTGCGCGGTGTCCGTTCATACGTTGTCTCAGTGTCTGCATGGTCTCGCCGATGTACCATGCTCTGGAACATCCTTTACTGCAACGTATCAGGTAGACAACGTTGGCCGAGTCACATGAGTATGTACCGTGTACCTGGTGGGTAGTGTCCTCACGTGTAATGATGGTATCTGTGTCCATGATTTGGCATGTCTTGCAGAGGTTGCCGTGGCAGGGTTGTGTGGTGTCTTGGTTGCTGTTCTCCTGAAAGATGGGTAATCTGCTGCGAACGATGGTACTTTTGAGGTTAGGCGGCTGCTTGAAGGCGAGTAGTGGAGGCGTGGGGATGGCCTTAGCAAGGTGTTCGTCGTCATCAATGACATGTTGAAGGCTGCGAAGAACATGGCGTAGTTTTTCCGCTCCGGGGAATTACTGGACGACGTAGGGTACTCTGTTGGTTGTGTCCCGTGTTCGTCTTCTGAGGAGGTCTATGCGGTTTTTCGCTGTGGCCCGTCGGAACTGTCGATCGACGAGTCGAGCGTCATATCCCGTTCTTATGAGGGCGTCTTTCAGTGTCCGTAGGTGTCCATCGCGTTCCTCCTCGTCTGAGCAGATCCTGTGTATTCGCAGGGCTTGTCCATAGGGGATGGCTTCTTTAACGTGGTTAGGGTGGAAGCTGGAGAAGTGGAGCATCGTGAGGTTGTCCGTGGGCTTGCGGTAGAGTGAAGTGCTGAGGCGTCCGTCTTTGATGGAGATTCGTGTGTCCAAGAATGAAACCGATTCTGAGGAGTAGTCCATGGTGAGTTTGATGGTGGGATGGAACCTGTTGATGCTATCGTGTAGTCCTTTCAGTGATCCTTCGCCGTGGGTCCAAAGGAAGAAGATGTCGTCGATGTATCTGGTGTACAGCGTTGGTTGGAGGTCCTGTGCAGCGAAGTTGGTTGGAGGTCCTGTGTGTCCTGTATAGGGAACCCCCAGCTTCTGTCGCGACACTACAGACTTCTTGCAGAAACTCAGCACCCATGGACCAGTTGAACCAGGAACACTCCTCGTCACAATGGACGTATCGGCACTCCACCAATATCCCCCACAATGACGGCATCGCTGCGACAGCCTCAGTACTCAACACCAACAACAGCCAATCTCCGGACGCCATCCTACAACTCATCCGCTTCATCCTTGACCACAATGTCTTCACCTTCGACAACCATTTTTTCACCCAAACACACGGAACAGCCATGGGGACCAAATTCGCACCCCAATGCGCCAACATCTTCATGCACAAGTTCGAGCAAGACTTCTTCGCTGCACAGGACCTCCAACCAACGCTGTACACCAGATACATCGACGACATCTTCTTCCTTTGGACCCACGGCGAAGGATCACTGAAAGGACTACACGATAGCATCAACAGGTTCCTGTAAGGACTCTATTCCATTCTCCTAGTTTCTCCATCTCCGTCGCATCTGCTCTGACGATGCCACCTTCCATACCAGTGCTTCTGACGTCTTCCTTTTTCCTCAACCGAGGATTCCCCTCTACAGTGGTCGACACGGCCCTTGACCGTGTCCGTTCTATCTCCCGCACTTCTGCCCTCACCCCTGCCCCTCCCTCCCGGAACCACGACAGAGTTTCCCTTGTCCTCACCTTTCATCCCACCAGCCTCCACATTCAACAGATCATCCTCCGCCATTTCCGCCACCTCCAGCATGATCCCACCACCAAACGCATCTTCCCCTCACCTCCCCTTTCAGCATTCCGTAGGGACCGCTCCCTCCGCGACACCCTAGTCCACTCCTCTATCACCCCCAACACCCCTTCCCCTTCGCCCGGCACCTTCCCGTGCAAGCGCAGGAGATGCAACACATGCCCTTATACTTCCCCCCTTCCCACTGTCCAGGGCCCCAAACATCCCTTCCAGGTGAAACAGCGATTTACTTGTACTTGCAATTTAGTATACTGTATTCACTACTCACGATGTGATCTCCTCTACATTGGGGAGACCAAATGCAGATTGGGTGACCGCTTTGCGGAACACCTCCGTTCAGTCCGTAAGGGGGACCCCGAGCTCCCGGTGGCCTGTCACTTTAATTCACCGCTCCACTCCCACTCAGACCTCACCGTCCTCGGCCTCTTGCATTGTTTCACAGAAGCTCAGCGTAAGCTCGAGGAACAGCACCTCATCTTTCGATTAGGCACTTTACAGCCTTCTGGACTCAACATAGAGTTCAACAATTTCAGATCATAACCTCGGCCCCTATCATATTCATATATATATATTTATCCACACTCTTTGTCTGTCTTTTTTTCTTCTCCCCCACATGGCAGCTGTCTTTCATTCTACCAGCGCAATTTACACTTCATCTAGAGCCATCCTTTGTTTCTTAACCTGTCCCATTACCATCTCCTTTTGCCTTGAATATCTCTTAATGTCTCTTAACCTCTTCCGCCTTCTATCCTATCACATACCTTCCCTTTTGTTCTTTCATCCCCTCCTTTCCCAGCCTCTATACTTACTTATAAATCTGTTCCATTTCCTGCTTTTTTCCAGTTCTGACGAAAGGTCATCGACCTGAAACGTTAACTCTGTTTCTCTCTTCACAGATGCTGCCTGACCTGCTGAGTTTCTCCAGCATTTTCTGTTTTTATTTCTGTAACTCCTCATCATCTAACTTTCCCAGGATAGAACAATCTGAGACAGTGCTTATACACACAGGAGTAGGTGACACTGGATGCTGTGAGTTGCTGGTGTTTCATGGCCATTGGGAACGCCAGCAAGTTCTTAGGGTCACCTGGAGGAATAGAAAAACAAATACTAGAATGCTGTCATCATTACAACCCTTCAATTGGAGCTTGAATGACAATGTGTTGCATGTTATTGAGCTTCACTGTATTCTTTGGTGCCAGGGGATGAGTGAGGAAGGGAGGGAGTAAGTGAATGAGTTGAGTGAGAAGAAAGAACATGAGAAGAGTTGTACTAACTATGTGCTATGGGGAGGTGCCTCATTTCTCCATGAACCACTGCATCAAAGCCTTGGTCAACAATCTCCAGATTCTTCAAAATCTCTTGCTGCACATACATTTGTGGGGCCTCCACCCACTGGTTTGTTCCTGCCTGTTACGTGTGGGCAAAGGTGGGTAAATGGAGTTCAGGTACAGATCAGCCATAATCTAATTGAATGGTGGAACAGGATCGAGAGGCTGAATCCTATGTTCTGCACGCAGAGAATAACATTTGAAATTTTAATTCTCTGAAACACACACCGTGACAGCCAAGTGTTACGTTACAACCATAAATGGGTTATAATTACATGATTGAGAGGTCGCACAACACCAGGTTATAGTCCAACAGTTTTATTTGAAATCACAAGCTTTCGGAGCTATCGATTGCTCCTTCCTCAGGTGAAGTAAATTAGATACAGAATCGCCAAAGCATATATAGATAGAGAACAAAGCATGTGTACCTTACAATTGCAGACCACTAAATTAAATCATCCTGACTATCTGCCGAGGTGTGATAAAGTTAATCAAGTCAGCCAGGAAGGTACCACATCAAAGACATAGCAAGATACAACTGAGACAATGAGGTGTAGTCGCAGGGGTTCTAACGTGTCAAAAGCTGCCGTCTGTATGTAAAACGAAAAGCTTTAAAATTTTTACTTTTTTACTGGGAAAATTTTTACTTTTTTACTGGGAATCACATCTGTGAACAATTATAATTACATGTACATACAATTTACAGCCACGTTGCGGATGAAGAACGGGTTCAGGGTGAATCACTTGAATGGTGTACACACCTACTTCATATAAGGTAGTGATTTTTTTTTCTTCAGCCGGCCTGATGAGTCAGCTCCTCTGGGTGTTGTATGCTGCAACTGACATGCGGTGCCAGTTTCTGCCAACTCGCTCTCCGAAGTGGACAGTATCCTGAAATGCGATGGAGGGCCGCTTCACTTGCTGTAATAACACTTTTGCAGAAGTATGAGAATTTGAGGGCACTTAGTGTTCCATCACCATGAGCAAACAAGTTATAGAAACATAGAAGATAGGAACCGGAGTAGGCCATTCGGCCCCTCGAGCCTGTTCCGCCATTTAATGAGATCATGTCTGATCATCCAAATTCAGTACCCTGTCCCTGCTTTCTCCCCATATCCCTTGATCCCTTTAGCCTTAAGAAATATATCTAACTCCTTCTTGAATATATTTAATGAATTGGCCTCAACTGCCTTCTGTGGTAGAGCATTCCACAGGTTGATCACTCTCTGGGTGAAGAAATTCCTCCTCATCTTAGTCCTAAATGGCTTACCCCTTATCCTTAGACTGTGACCCCTGGTTCTGGACTCCCCTGCCATCGGGAACATCCTTCCTGCATGTGCAGTGTGCAACATTTTTTTAACTCTCTCAAAATGACTTTCTTTTTAACCAGTCAACACAAGTCATTAATTCTGCAGCAGAATCAGAAATCTTGCCTTGTTGATTCTGGGAGTTTGCTGAGATTATTAAAAGTAGGCTGACCCTGGAAGTTGCACACAGTAGATGCAAAATCTGGCAATCCTGCCTCTCCCATCATCTGCAGTTGAACCAGAAAATCAATGCTAGTGACTCCCAGCCAATGGCCCTGAATTTGCAGTCGGAGGTTGCCCACAGGGAATTGCCTCCGATCCGCAAAGAAGATCCATGCCTACCTGGGGCTTCGGGATCGATGGCGACTCGTGCTTCTGGGCCTCTCCGGGTACGCGCAAGTAGAGCCCACGTATCCCAGGGCCGCATGCGGTTCGCAAGTGCCCCTGGGATCATGTGGGCTGGCCCAACGAATGAAAAAAGGAGATCCCTATTCATACATGAATGGGAATACACCAACAAATACATGTACACATCAAATTAAAAAATTTAAAAATTACATATTTAAAATTAATTAAAATGCCATTGAATTAAATATTTAAAACAAAAATTTAATTTTTTGAAAAATAAATTGAAATGCTTTAAAGGGGCTAAAAATAACCTTACCGTATTTTGCAAGTGTTTAATGTATAAATGATTGAAAAAAAATTATTTTCATATTCATTTAAACTCTTATGCTGTTAAAAGCAGACCTTACACCTGCTTTTACCAGGCGTAAAAATTTCACAGGCATTCGCTGGGCAAAAGTTGGGCAAATAGCCCAATTCTCCGCCCACGGATGCCCTTTTCACAGGGATGCGTTGGATTTGTTGAGAAGATTCTTTACAGATCGCAAGTTCCGGGTCTTTGCGCGCGCAAACACAGAAATTGCGCGGCCATTATGGGCGCGTATGCACCGCGCAAAATACAGGCCAATATGAGTGGGGGTGTCTTGAAAGGACTGGATTCGAGGAGCATTGCTGGTTTCCTGGAAAGTTTCTAGTTTGAAGTTTTGCATAAGATAACAAGAAATGAGAGGGCTGTTTAGCCCATTGTAAAATTTTGAGATTTTTACCTATTTAGCCTGGAAGAAATGTTAGTTTTCATTTATATTACAGCGTTGCTCTGAATTTAAATTCAGTTCACAAAAGGTTAACTCCCAGAGAGAGGCTATCTGGGATGTTGTTTAGGACAGATTTAGTTAGAATACCAGATGAATCTGCTGTCAAAGGTGTGTACTCTCACACAACATCAGTTTGAGACAATGGAGAGCCACTGAACGCATTCCAGAGCTGTTTGCACCTTTGATGAAAGAATAGACAATGTTACATGAGAACATAAGAATTTGTTCCCATACCAAGGGAGTGGGAGGATTGTCGTTCAAGGTGGTATGTTTAATTGGCAGCTCAGTGAGCCAGTTCTCAACAGAGAGCTGAGGGAAGGGTCAGAGGCTAGCTTTTTTACCTTGCCATCTTGCTCTGAGCATGTCAGTCTGCAGTGAGAGTTTGGAACAGTGAGAGGTCAGAGAAATTTCACTTTGTTTCCAGCCAGTGAGGGAGATTGAGGCTCTGGGCATGAACAATTACTGCCTGTAAGAAAAACGAGAAGTCGCACAACACCAGGTTATAGACTATAACCTGGTGTTGTGCGACTTCTCATTTTTGTCCACCCCAGTCCAACGCCGGCATCTCCACATCATGTAAGAAAAACCTTAGTGCTGGTTGGTTAAGGGACAGCTAACTTCTAAAGTGAGTTCAGCAGCAGTGGAGAAAAGTTGTTTATTTTGTTTTATGATGTGAGGAACAGTAGGGATTTTCACAGGCAAACCACATTCTGATTTAACTAGATCATAGGTTGTACAGATACTATCCAGATCATAAGAGACACAGTGCCTGTTTACAGGAGTAACGAGTGGCGCTGAATCTGAGAGAATATCTAGCGCAGACCTGAAGTTTGTAAAGCCCATCAAGATTGTTTCATAGAAACATAGAAGATAGGAGCAGGAGTAGGCCATTCAGCCCCTCGAGCCTGCTCCGCCATTCAATGAGATCATGGCTGATCATAAAATTCAGTACCCTGTCCCTGCCTTCTCCCCATATCCCTTGATCCCTTTAGCTTTAAGAAATATATCTAACTCCTTCTTGAATATATTTAATGAATTGGCCTCTACTGCCTTCTGTGGTAGAGAATTCCACAGGTTCACCACTCTCTGGGTGAAGAAATTCCTGCTCATCTCAGTCCTAAATGGCTTACCCCTTATCCTTAGACTGTGACCCCTGGTTCTGGACTCCCCCGCCATCGGGAACATCCTTCCTGCATCTAGTCTGTCTAGTCCTGTTAGAATTTTATACGTTTCAATGAGAACCCCTCTCATTCTTCTAAACTCCAGCGAGTATAAGCCCAATCGACCCAATCTCTCCTCATACGTCATTCCTGCCATCCCAGGTATCAGCCTGGTGAATCTTCGCTGCACTCCCTCCATGGCAAAAACATCCTTCCTCAGATAAGGCGACCAAAACTGCACACAATACTCAAGGTGTGGTCTCACCAAGGCCCTGTACAACTGCAGCAAGACATCCTTGTTCCTGTACTCGAACCCTTTCGCTACGAAGGCCAACATACCATTTGCCTTCTTAACCGCCTGCTGCACCTGCATGCTTACCTTCAGCGACTGGTGCACAAGGACACCCAGGTCTTGTTGCACTTCCCCTTCTCCCAATCTATTGCCATTCAGATAATAATCTGCCTTCCTGTTTTTGCCACCAAAGTGGATAACCTCGCATTTATCCACATTATATTGCATCTGCCATGCTTCTGCCCAATCACCCAATCCTCCTCACGGCACACATTCCCACCCAGCTTTGTGTCATCTGCAAACTTGGAGATATTACATCCAATTCCCTCATCTAGATCATTAATATATATTGTGAATAGCTGGTGTCCTAGGTCCGATCCCTGCGGTACCCCACTAGTCACTGCCTGCCACTCGGAAAAAGACCCATTTATTCCAACTCTTTGCTTTTTGTCTGCCAACCAGTTCTCTATCCAAGACAGTACCTTACCCCCAATCCCATGTGCTTTAACTTTGCACGCTAATCTCTTATGCGGGACCTTATCGAAAGCCATCTGAAAGTCCAAATACACCACATCCACTGGTTCTCCCTTATCTATTTTACCAGTTACATCCTCAAAAAAATTCCAGTAGATTAGTCAAGCACGATTTACCTTTTGTAAATCCATGTTGACTTTGTCCGATCCTGTCACTGTTTTCCAAGTGCTCTGCTATTACATCTTTTATAATGGACTCTAGCATTTTCCCCGCTACCGATGTCAGGCTTACCGGTCTATAATTCCCCGTTTTCTCTCTACCACCTTTTTTGAATAGTGGGGTAACATTAGCTACCCTCCAATCCATGGGTACTGTTCCAGAGTCTATCGAATTTTGGAAGATGACCAGCAATGCATCTACTATTTCTAGGACCACTTCCTTAAGTACCCTAGGATGTAGATTATCAGGCCCTGGGGATTTATCGGCCTTCAATCCCGTCAATTTCCCTAACACTATTTCCCTACAAATACTGATTTCTTTCAGTTCCTCCCTTTCATTAGACCCTATGTTCCCCGACATCTCTGGGAGGTTATTTGTGTCCTCCTTTGTGAAGACAGAACCAAAGTATGTATTTAATTGGTCTGCCATTTCTTTGTTCCCCATTATAAATTCCCTTGATTCTGACTGCAAGGGACCTACGCTTGACTTCACCAATCTTTTTCTCTTCACATATCTATAAAAGCTTTTACAGTCAGTTTTTATGTTACCTGCAAGCTTACTCTCATACTCTATTTTCCCCCTCTTAATTAATCCCTTTGTCCTTTGCTGAATCCTATACTGCTCCCAATCCTCAGGTTTTCTGCTTTTTCTGGCCAATTTATATGTCCTCTCCTTGGATCTTATGCTATCCCTAATTTCCTTTGTTAGCCACGGTTGAGTCACCTTTTTTGTTTTATTTTTATGCCAAACTGGGATGAACAAATTCTGTAGTTCATTCATGCGATCTTTGATTGTTTGCCATTGCCTATCCACCGTCAATCTTTTGAGTGACATTCCCCAATCAATCCTACCCAACTCGCGCCTCATACCATCGTAGTTTCCTTTATTTAAATTCAGGACCCTAGTCTCTGAGTCAACTATTTCACTCTCCATCTTAATGAAGAATTCGATCATATTATGATCGCTCCGACCCAAGGGGCCTCGCACAACAAGATTGCTAATTAATCCTTTCTCATTACATAATACCCAGTCTAAGATGGCCTGATCTCCAGTTGGTTCCTCGACATATTGGTCCAGGAAACCATCCCGTATACACTCCAGGAATTCCTCCTCCACAGTATTGTTACTAATTTGGTTAGCCCAATCTATATGTAGATTAAAGTCGCCCATGATAACTGCTGTGCTCTTATTGCACGCTTCTCTAATTTCCCATTTAATGCCATCCCCAACCTCCGTATTACTGTTTGGAGGTCTATACACCACTCCCACTCGCGTTTTCTGCCCCTTGGTATTCCTCAGTTCGACCCATACAGATTCCACCTCATCAGAGCTAATATCCTTCCTTACAATTGTGTTAATCCCCTCTTTAACCAGCAATGCTACCTCACCTCCTTTTCCTTTTTGCCTATCTTTCCTGAATATTGAATACCCCTGTATGTTGAGTTCCCAGCCTTGGTCACCCTGGAGCCATGTTTCCGTAATCCCAATCATATCATATTCGTTTACCTCTATTTGCGCAGCTAATTCATCCACCTTATTACGAATGCTCCTCGCATTAAGACACAAAGCCTTCAGGCTTGTTTTTTTAACGCTCATAGACCTTTTAGAATTATTATTTACTGTGGCCATGTTTGATTTAAACCCTTGATTTCTCTGACTGACACCTTTTTGTTTTTTTCCTTCCTGACTTTTGCTTCTATCCTTGTTTCCCTTTCCTCTGTCTCCCTGCTCAGGTTCCCAACCCCTTGCCATTTTAGTTTAAACCCTCCCCCAGAGCACTAGCAAACACTCCCCCAAGGACATCGGTCCCGGTCCTGCCCAGGTGCAAACCGTCCGATTTGTACTGGTCCCACCTCCCCCAGAACCGGTTCCAATGTCCCAGGAATTTGAAACCCTCCCCCTTGCACCATTTTTCTAGCCACGTATTCATCTGAAATATCCTTCTATTTCTACTCTGACTAGCACGTGGCACTGGTAGCAATCCTGAGATTACTACCTTTGAGGTCCTATTTTTTAATTTACCTCCTCACTCCCTATATTCAGCTTTTAGGACTTCATCCCGTTTTTTACCTATATCGTTGGTACCTATATGCACCACGACAACTGGCTGTTTACCCTCCCCTTCCAAAATGTTCTGCAGCCGCTCTGAGACATCCTTGACCCTTGCACCAGGGAGGCAACACACCATCCTGGAGTCTCGTTTGCGGCCGCAGAAACACCTATCTATTCCCCTTACAATAGAATCCCCTATCACTATAGCTCTACCCCTCTTTTTCCTCCCGTCCTGTGCAGCAGAACCACCCCTGGTGCCAGGAAGTTGGCTGCTGCTGCCTTCCCCTGATAAGCCATCCCCCTCAACAGTATCCATAGCGGTATATCTGTTTGAGAGGGGGATGTCCACAGGGGACTCCTGCACTACCTGCCTGCGCCTACTACTCTGCCTGGTGGTCACCCATTCCCTTTCTGCCTGTGCAACCTTTACCTGCGGTGTGACCAACTGGTTAAACGTGCTATCCACGAGGTCCTCAGCATCGTGAATGCTCCAGTATGTATCCATTCGCAGCTCCAGCGCCACAATGCGGTCTGCCAGTAGCTGCAGCTGGATACACTTCCTGCACACATGGTCGTCAGGGACACAGGAAGTGTCCCCGATTTCCCACATAGTGCAGGAGGAGCATACCACGGCGCCGAGCTGTGTTGCCATGACTTACCCTTTAATTAATTGAACTTAAATTAAATTAAATCAAATCAATCCCACCAATTATACTATAATTAAATGATATAGGGCCCTTGTTTACCAACTGTCTCTGCTACACCACAGAGACCCTAGAAACTATAAACCACAAAATGTAAGTTTGGAAAATGGAGAAAAAGAGAAATACTCACCAACCAATCACTTACCTGCTTTCTGGTGATGTCACACTTCGATTATTTTTTACTTCTCTCTCTCCCGCTCTCGGGGCTCAGATTGGTAAGCCTACCTGGTCGCTGCCGCCGCCTTGCCACTGTCGCTCCACCCAGGTCCACCGCCTCTGTGGGCCTACCTGGTCGCTGCCGCCGCCGCCTCGCCACTGTCACTCCACCCAGGTCCACTGCCTCCGCCGTTTCTTTCACAATCTATCCTGTTATGGACTCTAGGGAGATGCAAGGTCATTTGAATTTTGGAAACAAAGGTCACTGAGCTCCTTTGATTTAATATCAGAGGTAAAATACTGCTTGAAATGAAAGCTAAGTCTGCCAAGGTGTTTGTACAACATGTGTGCTACATTTTATGACCCAGAAACTTGAATCCAGCAGGAATGGCAGGGACAGAGATGGTTCAGGATGAGGGTATCAGAGGCATAGCAGTTGTGGAGTAGATCAACAGAGGCTCCTATGTTGGTGTGAATGACGGGCAAGAAGAGAGGGAGTCGTGAATTTGGATAGTTGTGAGGAAGTTGGGGGGTGGGTAGAATGTTTTATAAGAGGAAAGAGACAGAAAGTGGCCTTGTTGGTGATATTTTCCAAGTGGCAAGGTGTTGTGCGAAGGCAAAAGCGAAAGCGAAGGTTTTGACTTGTGTGCACACTTATGCATAGGAAGTAAGCTGCATCAAATTAATAATGAATTGTGCAAATAGCAGGGTACTCTGTCGAGCTCTGAAAATCATTGCCTCGCGGAAAGAGTCATTACCAGAAAGTGAACTTTATATCCTATTTCCAAGAATGTTTTAATCCAGTTAGCTAATTTGCTATAACTTCCATGAGTTGTAACTTCCTTTGACTTTCAGAAATAAATACTTAGCAGATACCTTCTGAAAATCCAAATAAGTTATAATCAAACCCTCATCCACTAATGTAGTTATGGATTTTTGAAAAGGAAATCGTGTTTGACAAATCTGTTCTGTGAGGTTGTAACTAGCAGGATAGATGCCAAGTGGATATAGGGGAACCAGTGGATATAGTGTATTTGGATTTTCAAAAAGCATTCGATAAGGTGCCACATAAGAGGTTATTACATAAAATTAGGGCTCATGGGATTGGGGATAATATATTAGCATGAATTGAGGATTGATTAATGGACAAGAAACAGAGAGTAGGAATAAATGGGTCATTTTCGGGTTGGCAGGCTGTAACTAGTGGGGTACCGCAAGGATCAGTGCTTGGGCCTCAGCTATTTACAATCTATATCAATGATTTAGATGAGGGGATTGAGTGTGATGTATCCAAGTTTGCTGATGATACAAAGTTAGTTAGGTGGGAAAGTAAGCTGTAGGGAGAACGCAAAGAGGCTGCAAAGAAATATAGACAGGTTAAGTGAGTGGACAAGAACTTGGCAGATGGAATATAATGTGGAGAAGTGTGAAGTTATCCACTTTGGTAGGAAAAATAGAAAAGCAGAATATTTTTTAAATGGTGAGTAACTGGGATATGTTGGTATTCAGTGGGACCTGGGTGTCGCTGTACACGAATCACAGAGTTAACATGCAGGTAGAGCAAGCAATTAGGAAAGTAAATGGTATGTTGGCCTTTATTACAAAGGGATTGGAGTATAAGAGAGTAAAGAAGTCTTACTGCAATTATATAGGGCCTTGGTGAGACCACACCTGGAGTAGTGTGTACAGTTTTGGGGGGGGAAAATTGGGTCGTGCCCCCTTTGGAGCGCTAACTTCACCGGGGCGCTACTTTTCGCACCCCGAAAAAGTTAGCACTGGTAGCGCCCCAAGAGGGAGGCGGGGCACTACTGGAAGCACCCCGCCTCCCTCTTGGGGCGCTGAGAGTGAATATTGTGGCGTTGCAGCACGTCGCGCCACGGTACTGCAGGCCTTCCTCCCCTTATTAAAGGGAAGGGGCCTAGTGCAGCGTGACCCGGGGCCCAGCTGGGCCACCAGGGATCGGAGTGCCGGTAAAAGAACCCGGCACTCAAAAGAAATGCGGGCTCACGGAGCGCAGCCGGCACTCCGCGGGGAGCGGGGGGGTGCTGCTCAGAAGGCCGGGGACAGCAAAGCGGGCGGGTGCTGGCAGGCGGCCAGCAACAAAAATGGCCGCCCGCACCTTCCCTTTAATTTGCGCCACCCCAGCCGCAGGTGGCCCCCCTGACCCCGTTGGACATAGCATCCGGCGGTAAGTCAGGGGGCGCTACCGAAGATCACGGCTGGGGCGCTGCGCACGGCGATGACGTATTCGCCCGCAGCGCCGCGGGGCGCTAACAGTTACCGCCGCCGTTAACCTCCCACTGAATTTCGCGGGAGGCGTTAGTGGCACCGTACCCAGGCGCTAGTTGCTTTGCGCCCCGTTAGCGCCAACGGGAGGTGCAAATCAACCGAATCGTTCCCCCTTGGTCTCCTTACCTAAGGAAGGACATACTTGCCTTAGAGGGAGTGCAACGAAGGTTCACTCGCCTGTTTGCTGGAATGAGGGGACTGTCCTATGAGGAGAGATTTAGTAGACTAGGCCTATATTCTCTCGAGTTTAGAAAAATGAGGTGTGATCTCATTGAAACATGTAAAATTCTTAAAGGGCTTGAAAGGATAAATGCTGGAAGGATGTTTCCCTTGGCTGGGGAGTCTAGAACTAGGGATCATGTCTCCGAATAAGTGGTTGGCCATTTAGGACTGAGATGAGGAGAAATTTCTTCAGAGGGTTGTGAATCTTTGGAATTCTCTACCCCAGAGAGATGTGGATGCTCAGTCATTGAGTATATTCAAGACAGAGATCAATAGATTTTTGGTTACTAAGGGAATCGCGGGATATGTGGGATAGTCCGGGAAGGTGGAGTTGAGGTAGAAGATCAGCTGTGATCTCATTGAATGGCAGAGCAGGGCCAAATGGCCGCGTCCTGCTCCTATTTCTAACGCACTTACCTCCAAATAATTATCATTCAATCTTACAGCACAGAACGACACCATTCAGCCCATGATGCCTGTACTAACTCCATGGAAGAGCTATCCAATTAGTCGCACTCCGCCACACTTTCCCCATAGCCCCGCAAATTTCAGTAGATTAATTATGTATGACCTATTGCTTCTAAATTCATGCTGATTACGCCTTATGACTTTAACATCCTGCATAACAATATCAAGTATTTTCTCTGCTACAGCTACCATGCTAATTGGTCTATAATTTACAGGCTCATGTCTCTCTCACCTTTTTTAAATATTATTTGTTGTCCTCTGGCTCTTGGGTACAGTCTGTGCTTTTGAAGCTCTTAAAGTTTTGCCTATTTTCTTTCTCATTTCTTTCATGATTCTAGAACAAATTCCATCTAGCCCCAATTTCTTGAAAATATTTAATTATTTGAGATTTCAATTTCTTTATAGAGCATAATGTATAGTTGTGTTATATATTCAAAATAACTGAATTTGACCACATTTTTTTGAAAACTGATGTGAAGAATCTATTTAGCACCTCTGCTATTTCCTGTTCCTCTCACATCTCTTCCCAGCTTATTCCTTAGCTGGGATTTTACATTTAATTTTGAGTACCTAATGCCAAAACCTGCTGCATCTGTTGATTCCTATGAATTTAATTTCTTTTATTCTAGGCAGGTACTTTACTTGCCCGCAGTGGCATACCCACTTGTTTAATATGTGGACAGGCAGTTTTCAAGTCGTTTTGCCAAAGATTGTTTCATCTTCATCTGAACATGTTTGGCTAATACAAGTTAGTTTAAGAAATAATTACATGGTGGCAATGTGTGGATAATTGCTTAGCATTAACCCTCAGTGCCTTGAATGAATCATTTCATCCAGATATAATCAGCATGCTCACATCGCAGATGAGATAAGGCAAAATACAGACATCACAATGTGGAAAGTATTACCTGAGTGATAAAGAGGCAAAAAATAGAAGGCAAACAAAAAGACACAAAGAAGGAAATAGAATTAATCAGTGGAAAAGAAAGAGACACAGTTACAGGAAGAGAGCAACAATTTTTTTTGAACTAATGTGCAATTAAAACAGTAAAGTTATAAGAAACGGAGATGCGGAAGCAAAACAAGACAAGCAAAATTAAAAAGCTTTCAATTATTTTTATCTACGTTTATTTTTAAGTGTTGATTTTGTAATATAGAATTATGTAGCCATAGAACGTTACAGTACAGAAGAGGCCATTTGGCCCATTATGTATGTGCTGGCATTTTGCTAGAGCAAGCCAAATCATTACTGGAGCAATTTGTGTAGCTTTATTTTTATTGTAAAGGGTAAACTAACAAGTTTTTAAAAGTCTGATCAAGGAGATTTGAATTTCCCTCCAAGGGTTAATCGCACCTAACCATAGGGCTCACCTTCTTCTTTAATCCCAACTAATTTAGAAATCAGTAACTGGTCTATTGCATCATATTACCTATAACAGCTAAATTTAAAGCCATAACATTGCATTTTACATCAGTGTAAGCAAAATTTAACTGAAGAAAGTTGCTGGATAAAATAGAAAACTTGTGTTTCGATTTTTTTTGTATTGCACACCTTTTATGATAACTATCTCATCATTGGTACTAACAGTCATGGATTTAACAAGCCTGCAATGTGTAACAGTTGAGTTTTCCCAATACATTTGTCTGTATAGATTTTGCAAGCCATAATCATTACAGTTTTTATCTGGTAGTATATTCTTAAACTCTAGTGTAAATTGGTCTTCAGGCTTTGAAGCAGTTTCACGATGGAAGAAGCTAATTTCACTGAGATTACTTCTACTTTTCCCTATAACTACTTCACACTGTTTATGCACCTTAAATGAGTGAGTGATCAACTACTACTCCAAACTTTGTTTCCTGACCTGATTCTTTTAATGAGCACCCCTGCATGGTATAGACTTGCTCGAGTTTCCTACTGTGCGCAAGATACTGCATTTATACACATTAAATGACAGCTGCTATGCACTGGCCTGTTCATCCAACTTGCCAATATCTGCCTGCAACCTATTTTTTTTTTTTCTCCAATACAAACTCTGCCCACTTTTTTGTATCAGCAGCAAATTTGAGAATGGTACTGCTTAAGCCCTCCTACATTACTAATGAACATGATCAACAGTATTGAACCCAGTACATAGCCCTGAGTAATTCCACTGATGAGCAGTCCCAAAACAGATCCACTACCATTAGTAAAAATACTCTGTTCTTGTGATTTCAATCAGTTGCACCCATTACGCTAACAGTCCAGTAATCTATGAGACCTGATTTGTTTCTCTTCCTATGGGGAACTTTAGCAGATGTTTTTTGAAAACACTGAACAGACTACCACCTTGCTGGCCCATTCCTCAAACAACAGAATCAAGTTAGTGAGACAGGTTGCTTGCTTTCTAAAGGTGTGTTGGATATATCCTCAACAATCATACGCTCCACGTCATGTTTTTCATCTCAAAATATTTCCAACAGTTTTCCTACTCTGTCATACTCATGCATCTATTATTTCCAAAGTCAAATTTATTTCCTTAAATATGGAACCACATTAGTCACCATCTTTGAGAAGCAACCCAGATATAAACAATCTATTGAATATAATTTTATTTGTTCTGAGGATGTGAGCAACACTGCATTTATTGCCCTACTTGCTAGTCTATTTCAGACAACATTAAGATTCAATCACATAGTGTGGCCTTAGTCACGCGTAGGCCTGACTAGGTAGAGATGGTAGGTTCCCTTTCCCGGAGCTTTTATGGCAATTTCTTCCAGATTTATTGAATTTAATTTCACAAGTTGCCTTGGTGGGATTTGAACTCTAGAATTATGGGTTGCTACTCTAGCACAATAAACATTAAGCTAACGTGTGACATGTTAAATGTCAGCCACAAGGTTTAGGCTGAAACATTATCGCTCTGGATATGCAGATGTGAAAGATGTGAGATGTTGTGCCTGATGCTTCCTATGCTTTGTTGCTGATGTAGGATCATGCTCGAAGCAGTGTTTGTGACATGCATACTATGGACATAAGCTTGATTTGAGGTGTCAAACCGTTGGCAGCCTTTGGCATTTTCTCGCACCTGAGAATTTCTTTCTCATCTGCTCCGATGACTTACGGATGCAGTAGACAGCATTCACTCTATCAGCCACCTTCTGTCATTCTTGGTGCACATTGTGGCACAGAGAAGAGTTTCCTTTGGCCACAAATATAGCTACTCTCCTTCCTTGCCATAACTGTTTTTAATGCAGCCAAAGTAACAAGCTATGTACAAATAGAGCAGCAACCCTTTAAAAGCTGCTGCTTTCAGGAATCCCTGTCCTCTTCTATTCATTGCATCCCTTTCACTTGTGGAAAATGTACAAGAAGTCATTCAAGTTATTATAATGAGCTGGTCTTGCTGAATGCAGAGTGGTCAGCTCCCCTCTGGTTACATGAAGGATTGTGAGAGTGCAGCGATAACGGCTCCATTTTTGCTTGGATCATTAACTTGACCCTTTGACTTCGAGGTTGGCATTTTATGTATGAAATAATACTTCTTACAAAATTTTCTGGTGACTCGTAGTTTTGTTTGCTTTTTATATTAGTACCTCATAGGACCAATTCAATGCTCCCAGAGCAGAGTGGCATTCATAGCGAGCACACAGCCTGTCCACAATCCAGGAGTGTTGTAGAATTGGCAGTCCTCTCTTTTTATTTCATTTTGACTGATCTATGTTGGAATGAATACAACACAAAGCTTTTTAAGTAATAAACTGTGTATGCACAAATAGATAATGCTGCAATAAAATAATTTGCAAATTCAGTAATATAGCATCAGCAAAGGTACATTGAATCACCTTTTTAAAAAAATAAATCAAGCAAAAAATGTCTAACTGTCGTTTTACATTAATCTATTTAATATAACATAGTCGCCATAAAATTCTACATGTTCAGTTCGTGCTCCAGAACTAATCTGCACAAGTAATTGTAATTCTTTTTTTTTTAGAAGATCCTCTAGCTTACAAAATTGTTTTCTTTGCAGCTGGATGTTGAACACACACCTGTTCACACTTCTTTGCAGGGGCTAAACATTGTCATGATTCATAATTCCTGCACAATTAAATATTCGTAAGACTGTGCTCAAAAAGCAAAGATCTCTGTACTATATGTATAAAGAAAACTTTTCTGCCTCCAGGATGTACAGTAAGGTGCACTGTGCATTTAAAGTGAACATTTGTCAGAACATATACTGAAAATGTGATCCTTCTTCGCGAAAACTGTTCTGCGCTCTGGGGAAAATCACTATCTGATCATTATAGCATAAAACAGTTATTACTTTCAAATATCTTTCATGACTGACTTTCATGCTTTGAAACAATTTACCTACCATAGGGTGCTGGAAAACTTGAATTTGCCAAATTTAAAATTAATGCAGAGTGAATTTAAGTTAATTATATTTATATATACCAGCATTTAAATGTATTTATATTTTAATGATTGTCTAAAGGGTTGTATAGATTTATATACATTTGATTATTGCAGAAATTGTTAGGTTCATTACTGGTATTGCTACAGAAGCAATTGGGGTAGAAGGAAGTATTTCCCATTTCAGTACTTAATTGACATCCACATGTTTCTGATTTAGCTTTGTTTGCTTCATCAATTTATTCACTTGTTTTTCTTATTTCATTTAGCTGGTAGTGCTTTCCTTTATTTTCAATAAATTTGTTTCTATCACTTAACACCTATTGCTACTTTTATGGTGGCAAATTGACAGTGCCAGTGGTTTCTTCACGCTAACAGCCATCAAGATTTGCAGTTGTGATATATTAGTTCTGCATGCACTTGTTACAGAGAACAATTATCTTTAAACAGAAGCACTTTCACACAAGGATTTAGTTTGAAATTTAGCTGGCTAATACACTTTCAACTGCTTAGCTTTATCTTCCACTAATGATATGCTCTACATTGAATTTACCAAGACACGTTCTCAAGCAATCTGTAAAGTAGATTATCCTGTTTTGGAAAAAACAGACAATCCTTTATTTTTTTTGAACATCTGTCATTGACTGAAATATGAAGCAGCATCAGAAGCTAGGACATTGCTGCTGATATTAACTGTAGTGCTGAAGGTCTAAAATTTGGCCTTACATTTTACTCAGTAGTCTAATTAGCTTGGTTCCAATCTGTGCTGTAATTTTTCTCAGTTGAGTCAATTTTGTGAATGCAAAGTTGACTCATCAGAAATTTAGACGTATCCAGATTAAACAACTCAATTGCACCCAAAATCCAAGTATTGAAGCTCGATGCAGATCAACAACTATACACCAGAAAGTTTAAGGAAGGAAATTGTAGGATTTGAAACGCTGCTGTCACTATTATCATCCACTCTACAGCTCCATCTATGGGCCAAGCACATGGATGCATTGTGGACCTATTTTTGAGTCCTATGTTGCAGTTGTATTTGCAGCTCTGAGCCTGAGCTGTATAAATCATTCCATGCTTAATTAATTCAGTTTCTTTCTATGTGGACTCCAACTGCAACCCCATGGATTTTCCTTCCCATTACCTTGAGGTTCGAATTGTTTTGTATCCCTTTTTTGTAAACTTATAAACTTGCAATTTATCTCTCTGGGATTTTGCTGTGTGCAACTTGGTTGCCATGTTTGCTTACTTAATACAGGAACTACACTGCAAAAGTAATTAATTGGCTGTGAAACGCGTAGGGACATCCTCAGGATGTGATAGGCAGTGTATAGATGTACGCTTTTCCTCTATTTTTCCTTTACTTTGGCATGTTGTCAACTGCCAACACACTGTTCTCCCACCACTGATACAACTCATTAATATAAATAATTGACCTCTATAGAACTAACAGCAGTGCACAGATTTTCATGGGTTTGCAATCTGTGGTTAGATGGACTACCTCCTTTTCTGACCCATTAAGTATGCTGGGCCAATTCAGTACATTAACATGTTCACATTCTGATGCAAAATGGCACATTAATGCGACCATAGTGACACTTGGAAGTGGCTCAACTTAATTTCTGAGGCCTGTAGTGATGTTCCCAGGTCTGCAAAACCCAACTTGCAGGGGGGGGGGGGGGGGGGTGGTGCATTTTCAATTTACTGCGTAAAATTGGCATTGTGGGTCAGGTGCCCATTATAGAACCTGCTTCATTTTCCTTTCCCAATATCAACACCTGGTATGTACCAGGAGCACAGAAATGGAAAATTTATAATTTGGTGCACTATTGAGTTTACCAACTTGTACAGTCTTTAATGAACATAAATTTCCATTTAAAAAAAAAACCAAATACCCCAAGAAATACTTAAAAGTTTGTTGTTAACACAGTTTCCAAGTTTTTAAATGTTGAAAAAAAATCCCCGAGTCTCAAAAATGGTGCCGAAGAAAAAGTTTTTGAACTCAACTGAAATAAAGAGGGGAATGACTAAAACAGAAATACACAACAATTTTGAGTTATCCATCAACAGTGACAGTGAAATGTTTGTTTGGTTTTCCCATTATTAATGTTCTTGTATTCCTTAATATAAATGTTTATGCAGAGAGTCTCCATTGTAAGTATTGACACGAAAACATGTTGCAGGAACTAATGTTTGTAAACAGCAAGTGCTTGCTGTAGCAAAATTTTTAATATATAGATTTGTGGATCCCCGTTGTGGTGCTCACAGTAAATCAGATGATGAGGTTTTATAAGGACAACGGTATCCTACCATGTAACACGCAATGTATTAGTCTGCTAGTACAGTGAGACAATGGCCCAAAAATTCATCCGCGTATTCCCTCTGCAATTGCCGGTTTTCTGCATGCCCTACGCATGCGCTGAAAACCGGCAATTGTTCTTTTGAAAAGGGGGCGGTTCCTCGGTGCATCGCGTGCGCGCTACAGGCTGCGCGCACGCTGTGCACTTCATGCTTTGGACGCGCAGGTAAGTACTGAAGATTTTAGAAATGGAAAAAGGAGGAGTAAGACCCACTTTTAACAAGGTAAGTAGTGAATTAAGTTTTTTTGAATTTTTTTTAACAGGTATATCTTTTTTAGAGACTTTAAAGACAGGTAAGTTTATTTTTATAACTTTTTAAAAGATTTTAAATCTTTTCAAAAATTTAATTTTTTATTTAAAATGGTTAATTTATTTAACTATACTTATTTTATTAATGTGATGGTTTTTTTTTTAAATTTAATTGAGGTTTAGCTGTTATTTTGGGGGGGTGTAAGATTCATAGATTTCACAGCACGTATGTGAAACTTATGAATGGAAGATGGTGTGCTGCCATTGGCTCTAACTGAGTCACGTGATCCCACAGCTCGCACGAATTCACTACGCCGGTGGGATACGCAAGCACTGCCCGGCTGATGTCTGGAACATCAAGTTCGTGCGAGCTGGATCTGAAAAAGCACAAGCGAGGTGAGAGATCGCGGGGAAGGCTTACCCCCGCGGGAACAGAGCGAGATCAATTTCTGGGCCTATGTCTTTGAAAGCCACAAAGTCTGATAGTTGGAGAAACAGAGCCTCAATCCATTGAGAATTTAATTGCTGTTTGGTCAGGACCTTACACTTCCATTTGCACAAGAAAATTATACTGATGCATCCTGGGACATTCTACACACTGCATGCTCTCAGACTGTAGTACCCTGGACATTTCAGGCACAGGTATAGTTAGTAACTTCCTTCAGCTGACAGAGTGATAACTTTGGGTGTAAATATCAAATGCAAGCCCTGGCTTTTATGAGAGGCTGAGGTCTTTAAGTAAAAATGTCAATGAAGGTACTTGGGCATGAAAAACAAATTCTAGGTATATTTAATCATGTTATTATGGAATATGCAATTTTTTATGCCTTTATTTTGTTAGAAACCTTATTTTTAACCCTTCTTGGACGGGGGGAGGATAGAGGTTTGGTGGCACTGTGTGGGGTCCTATGATCTGGCAGCACTGAGGGTGTTCCCAGAGTCCAGCATCCCTGGAAGAAGCAATGGCTACAAGGTGTAGGAACACTGGGAAAAGGCACCTGGACCAGCACTAGGGAAGGGGTTCTGATAGAAATGGTTGGGTGGGTAGGGTGAGGTGGGGGGGCGTTTCTTGAATGTTGCTGTTGGATTTGGGAGCACTGGAAGAGTAGCCTGGGATCCAGTGGCACTTGGAGAGGGCAAGGTGGTCAAGGGTCCTGACAGCACTAGGAGGAAGGCGGCGGTGAACCCTGTTCCGACGCATGCTCTGACCCATTCTCAGACTCATTCATTCCTTTGTTCTACAGTGTAAGCACATTTACTAGTTTCAAGTCAGCAACAGGCCCGAGGGGCTTGGGAATGGGTGGGGAAGTGGAAAAATAGTGGGTGTATGGGTCAAGGGTGGGTCTGGTGAACAAAGAATGTGTTTGAATCAGGGTTGACCAGAACAGGTGAATGTAGTAGCAGACCTGTGCAGCACTTTGAGGTGGACTATAAATTCAAATCCTAAGCATCAGAGTGTAACTCAATAGTGAGTAGAGAGGGAACAAGCCCTCTGGGAGGGGTCAAAGGGGTTTTGGGGTTGAGGAGGAATTTGTTTTCTGCGCTCCCCAGTGCAACACTAACCTCAGGAAACCTGTATTATTTAAAATAGTTACTACTAAGTATCTATTTTAAATAATACAAGCTTCCCCAGATTACTGCTGGGCAAACTATTTTAGGAAATCTTGCCCTCTCCCCACCCCCCCCCCCCCCCCCCCCCCCCCACCCACAACCTGCATGAGAAAATGATGTTCCTAGCCATTGCTTGGAGCTGGCTTGAAGTTCTTTCAGAGCTTTTAAAATACACGTTGGATTTTAAAGGCAGAGAAAGCATTTAAATTCCTTTTAAGGAAGTTCCTCGTAATGTCTGGGCACACAGCTTTTATCAGGACTGGATACGTGGGGGCATGGGTGCAATGAGGGTGTGGCTGGAAAGCCGCTGTGAGAGGGAAGGGGCTGGCAATCACTGGAGAGGCAACAGTGGGGAGGATTTGGGTAGTAAGCAGTTAGATTTTAACAGCCCCAAGGCAAGTAGTGCTGTAGTAAATTAGTGCTATGATGCCATCCATCTTGGCCACAGAGCAGAATGATCTTTAATTTAAGTATACAACATTAGCACCTTGGATTCCATCAGGAGTAAGTAAAATGAATAGGTAGGTGTAATTGTAACAGGAAAACATGGCTGACCGACATGATTCAAATCGTGTGACAGTAAAAAAATGATGCAAATATGCATGACTGGAAATTGTTACAAGATGTAAGCACTATACTCAAGACTTATAGTATTAAATGTATATCATTAAAAATCCTGCCTCTGCATGCATTTTCTATATGTGCAACTTGACTTCCTGTTGTCATGTTTTGTCACACTTTTTACCATTATAAATTCCTATTTCCATATTTGGAATGGGTTTTGAATATGTAAACTCATCACTCTAATTTCGCATTGGGTTCCCACAGATCATTCAAAATGTTTTCTGAATTTCTTTTCATCCATCATTTAATAACTGAAATCTCCAGTGTCCAAAATAAGGACAAAGTAAATTAGGAAAAAAACATGTTTTACAATAACAAATAAGTTAATCTGTTGTGTCTTTTAATACGTCAATTAACATTTTTACTTGAAGGCCTCATCCTCTTTCAAAAGACTTGGACTTGATATTTTTGCGCAGAGCTATTGCTCTGTGAGCTGAATTTGGATTGTACAGGCTGAGCATATGCTGTGCACCTAATTTCCTAGAATATGTCAGTGCTATTCAGTCAAATGTACTGACCGAATATTTTTCTTCAGCTTCTAGCCCTTTCTGCTTAGTGGCTTTTCTTCAAATAATTTAGAAAATAGGAGGGAAAATTTCCAAAACTTTGAGGTAAACTAGGATCTGTATGTATGTGATAGAGTAAGAGAGAGAAAAGATTTCTGATTACACGCCTATTGTGGCTTTAGTTTTATGTTAAAAAACTTTGGAACATATTAAGCTGAGAGAGACAAGTCAATGAGAGAGAAGTGGAGAGATAGAAATAGTGTGTGGCTTTCTTTATTTAATCTTGGTTTAATTTTCAAAGCAAAATGGGTGAGATGAATCTTGAGGGTAACGAATTATCTGTGTTATGTTGACAGTTAGAAAAAGTAATTACTAATCACTTTTAACACCTCTGATACTGAGTTTCTAATTTCTAACGCCTATGAGATGGGGCGGGGGAGAAAAAGAAAGGGAGAGTGTGAGAAATACACAAATAGAGAAAGGCAGCAGTTTCTTTCCTTATTTTAATTGAATTTTGAAAGCAAGCAAAGCCTCTTTGAGGGAAACAGATGGGAAGGTAGGAAGAAGAGAGAAGACAACAAACTGGTTGAGGGAGCAAGAGTAGGGGGAGTGCATGTAAGATTCAGGGTGAAGTGACTGTCTGTGAAGCAAGGAGTAGGGGAGAAAACGGGAGTTGATGGCAAATTCAGTGGGGAAGAGGGTAGTGGTAGTTCTGGGGGTGAGGAGTTTGTAGGAAGGGTAATGAAGGAGTAGGGAAAGCACAAATGATTAGGGGAGAGGATGAGAAGTGAGTTCCGAGGGCTGCATTTTCCCCGCTGCCCCTGTCCCAAATGGAGCCTACAGCTGTTGCTGGCTCCTTTTCCCATAATGCCATACCACCTGCCACCTCCACTACAGAAGAAAACAGAAGGAGAAGCAAAAAGAAGTGTTAAAGGGTGAGAAGCAGAAGAGAAAGGCAGAGGAGAGTCAGAGAGATAGAGAAACAGCAGCACAAAGACATCAGAGCCAAATTAGTAAATGACCATATTCTCTTTCTTACTGTGCAATTACATAGGAGATTGACTCGTAATGTATTAAATATCTTATGTAGAGCACACATGGACAAATCTGTTAACGTTTCTGAGGTTGTAACTAGCAGAATAGATGAGGGGAACCAGTGGATGTGGTGTATTTGGATTTTCAGAAGGCATTCGAGAAGGTGCCACACAAGAGGTTATTAAACAAAATTAGGGCTCATGGGATTGGGGGTAATATACTGGCATGGATTGAGGATTGGTTAACGGACAGAAAACAGAGTAGGAATAAACGGGTCATTTTCGGGTTGGCAGGCTGTAACTAGTGGGGTACCGCAAGGATCAGTGCTTGGGCCTCAGCTATTCATAATCTAGATCAATGATTTGGATGAGGGGACCAAATGTAATATATCCAAGTTTACTGATGATACATAGCTGGGTGGGAATGTAAGTTGTGAGGAGGATGCAAGGAGGCTTCAAGGGGATATAGACAGGCTAAGTGAGTGGGCAAGAACATGACAAATGGAATGTAATGTGGAGAAATGTGAAGTTATCACTTTGGGTGGAAAAATAGAAAAGCAGAGTTTTTTAAATGGCGAGAGATTGGGAAATGTTGGTGTTCAGAGGGACCTGGGTGTCCTTGTACACGAATCACTGAAAGTTAACATGCAGGTAGAGCAAGCAATTAGGAAAGCAAATGGTATGTTGGCCTTTATTACAAAAGGATTTGAGTATAAGAGTAAAGATGTCTGCCTGCAATTATATAGGGCCCTGGTGAGACCACACCTGGAGTATTGTGTACAGTTTTGGTCTCCTTACCTAAGACTGGTTCCTGGGACGGTGGGGGATTGTCCTATGAGGAGAGATTGAGTAGACTAGGCCTATATTCTCTAGAGTTTAGAAGAATGAGAGGTGATCTCATTGAAACATACAAAATTCTTACAGGGCTTGACAGGGTAAATGCAGGTTTCCCCTGGCTGGGGAGTCCAGAACCAGGGGTCACAGTCTCAGAATAAGGGATCAGCCATTTAGGACTGAGATGAGGAGACATTTCTTCACACAGAGGGTGGTGAATCTTTGGAATTCTCTACCCCAGAGGGCTGTGGAGGCTCTGTCGTTGAGTATATTCAAGACAGAGATCGATGGAGTTTTGAATATTAAGGGAATCGAGGAATATGGGGTTAGTTCAGGAAAGTGGAGATGAGGTAGAAGATCAGCCATGATCTTATTGAATGACGGAGCAGGCTCAAAGGGCCAAATGGCCTACTCCTGCTCCTATTTCTTATGTTCACTCGATGGAAAACCTGCTATGTAAACATTTATAATGGGAATTCCAAAATGTCAACACTTGCATGTTACACTTACATGTGATTATTACCTGTCATGTCACTGGGTGGTGTTGTATTATCTTTTCCCCACAAATCATTCAATGCTTTCTGAAAAAAAAATCATATCCCATTTTTTTTCTCAATAACTAACTGACATTTCTAATATCTAAAATAAGGTCTTTATTTAAAATATATAAAATTCACAAGATTACATATTTCACAATAACATGATTAAATTTACCCACAGATTTATATTTTGCATTTCTTAATACTGTAGTTTCATTAATTAAAGTTTTTGCATTAATGCCTCAGCCTGTCTCTAAAGCCTGAATTTCAACTGGATATTTTTTTTACCTCAACAGTTAGAGAGAACATGCAATCACATCTGCGAATTCTTAGTGTGTATAGTTTACAAAATTTCTCAGCATGCAATCTATGCATCAACAGGAGTTGACGGGTAGAATGATGTCTCCCATCAAATTGTGGGGATTTTATACTTCCTTTGCTTTTCCCAAAAGACTTTGAAAGTAATTTGAGATTGAATTCTCAAAGCTTTTATTTCAGATAAGTGATGACATTTGCATATATGTATTAACAATTGTGCTTTCCTCTTGTGCTCTCTTCACAAATAGACGACACCTGAGAGAGTCAGTCCTATAACTTAAATTTCAGATTAAAATTGAAAACCGATTGTTCATTGAAAATGGATTACTGTTTCTTGCTGTTGAAAATTCAGTTTAAAAAGTCGCTTGTGAACCAATTTTTTATATATATAATAAAAACCTGGAAACTGTGCAAATGATGAGCTTTGGAGTGTTTTATGGTGTAATGTTTATTTGTTTATGGAAATTTATATTTATTAGAGATGGTATAAGTTGGCAAGTTCATTAAATGCAGCAACATTTCTGCTTTACCACTTTTGGCACACGCCAGAGTGCGTATCAGGAAATTGTGCACCCCCACATTGTGATTTTTTCCTTCAGAAGTAGAAAATCTATGTTGAAATGCTTTAAGGTGGCATCATAAAGATAGGACCTGGATGATAATGGGGAAAGTGATGGGTGGGGGCTACCAAAGGCGCTGTGAATGGGACAGGTGTGGGGCCAAATGGGTGAGAACATATTGGGGTTGGGGCCTAATGATTCAAAAGGGGCCAATGGAAGTTTGGGTCTCATTTTCCAGGGCCTTCTCTCTTCCCCCTCCCCAATTCTGCCAGATCCCAGCAACCTCCAATACCACCAGACTCTGAAACCACCCCCCCCCCCCCCCAATTCAGCAAACCCCTCTCCCCATTCCTGCTAGACTGCGTGATCCCCCGGTCTAGATTTCCCACCCCTTACTCCTAGGACCCTGTCTTAGTGTTCACAAATTCCTAGACTGCATTCCCAGTCCTCCCTGTATCCAGAATCACTCGCAGACCCTAACACCTTCCATCTTCCATAGTACCCTTAGATCCCAGGATCACTCTCCCTGTGATTGCAGGATCTGCCCCAGTGTTTGTAGAACCCACCTCAAATTACTGCTAGATCCTGAGACCTAATCCCAGTACTATTGAGATCCAGGCCCCCATCCCAGTGCTTTCAGATTGCAACCTCAGTAATAATTTATATAAGCCAATTATTGATTAAACTTCTGGTTCACCATGAGCAATGCCATGGGAGATCTGGCTCTATATCCATCTCTATATTTCGTTTAAGCCGCCTCTCTGGGGAACTTTCCCATTTTGGCTTACGGTCATCTCTTTATAATAACTTGTTTCTGAATACCCAAATGTTGTGCTTCAGTGTAAAGCCACTTTATATATGCCTAAACCTTAATGCCAAATTTAACAAAGCCCATTTGTGTATTACTGGTTGTTTGCCACCTACTCTGGTGTTTGACCTTTATGCACTTGCCAGTGTTGTTCCACTAACAATTTGCAGAGAAGTGGTCTGCTGTGGCAAGCACTTAATACAGTTAAAACTATCTTTGCCACCCACTTTTCAGTTGTGTACCCATCGGACTCAGTTGACCAAGGCATACTTGAGGTTCCACTAATTGGAACTCCAACAACAACTTCTTTCATTTATATAGCGCCTTTAACATAATAAAATGTCCCAAGGAGCTTCACAGGAACATTTATCAAAAAAAAATTGACACCGAGCCACATAAGGTGATATATTTAGGACGGGTGAGAGAGAGCGGTCTTAAGAACATAAGAAATAGGAGCAGGAGTAGGCCATACAGCCCCTCGAGCCTGCTCCGCCATTCAGTAAGATCATGGCTGAACTTCTACATCAACTCCACTTCCCCGCCCTATCCCCATATCCCTTGATTCCCTTAGTGCCCAAAAATCTATTGATCTCAGTCTTGAATATACTCATCAACTGAGCATCCACAGCCTTCTGGGGTACAGAATTCCAAAGATTCACAAGCTCTGAGTGAGGAACTTTAAGAACATAAGAAATAGGAGCAGGGGTAGGCCATTCGGCCCTTCGAGCCTGCTCTGCTATTCAGTGAGATCATGGCTGATCATCTGCCTCAATTCCATTCACCGGCCCTATCGCCATATCCCTTGATGCCCTTACTAGTCAGAAATCTATCGACTTCTGTTTTGAATATACCCAATGACTGAGCCTCCACAGCCCTCTGGGGTAGAGAATTCCAAAGATTCACCACCCTCTGTGTGAAGAAATTTCTTCTCATCTCAGTCCTGAATGGCCTACCCTTTATCCTGAGGCTGTGGTCCCTGGTTCTAGACTCCCCAGCCAAGGGAAACATTCTCCCAGCATCCACCCTATCAAGCCCTGTAATAATTTTGTATGCTTCAATGAGATCCCCTCTCATTCTTCTGAATCCAAGAGAATACAGGTCTAGTTTACTCAATAGCAAAATACTGCAGATGCTGGAAATCTGAAATAACAACAGAAAACGCTGGAAACATTCAGCAGGCCAGGCAGCAGGGTCCCAGACCTGAAACGTTAACTCTGTTTCTCTCTCCATGGATGCTGCCTAGCCTGCTGAGTGTTTCCAGCGTTTTCTGTTGTTCTAGTTTACTCAATCTCTTCTCATACGACAGTCCCACCATCCCAGGAATCAATCTCGTGAACCTTCGTTGCATTCCTTCTATGGCAAGTATATCCTTAGGTAAGGAGACCAAAATTGTACACAGTACTCCAGGTGTGGTCTCACCAAGGCCCTGTATAATTGGAGTAAGACTTCTTTACTCCTGTACTCAAATCCTCTTGTAATGCAGGCCAGCGTACCATTTGCCTTCCTAATGGCTTGTTGCACCTGCACATTCACTTTCAGTGACTCATGTACAAGGACACCCAGGTCCCTTTGAGCATCTGCATTCCCCAATCTTTCACCATTTAGGAAATACTCTGCCTTTCTGTTTTTTCTACCAAAGTGGATAACTTCACATTTATCCACATTATATTCCATCTGCCATGTTCTCGCCCACTCACTGAGCCTGTCGAGATCCCCTTGAAGCCTCTTCACATCCTCTTCACAGCTGACACTGCCACCTAGCTTTGTATCATCAGCAAATTTGGAAATGTTACATTTAGTCCCCTCATCCAAATCATTTGATATAGGTTGTGAATAGCTGGGGCCCAAGCACCGATCCTTGCGGTACCCCACTAGTCACAGCCTGTCATCCTGAAAAAGACCCGTTTATCCCTACTCTTTGTTTTCTCCTCATCTCAGTCTTAAATGGCCGACCCCTTATCCGGAGACAATGCCCCCTAGTTCTAGAATCTCCAGCCAGGGGAAACAACCTCTCAGCATCTACCCTGTCAAGCCCTCTTAAGAATTTTATACGTTTCAATGAGATCACCTCTTATTCTTTAAACTCCAGAGATTATAAACCCATTCTACTCAATCGCTCCTCACAGGACAGCCCTCTCTTCCCAGGAATCAATCTAGTGAACCTTTGTTGCACCCCTCTAAGGCAAGTATATCCTTCCTGAGGTAAGGAGACCAAACTGTACACAGTACTCCAGGTGTGATCTCACTAAAGCCCTATTTAATTGCAGCAAGACTTCCTTACTCTTAGACTTTATTGCAAGGGGGTTGCAGTCTAAAATACCATTTGCCTTCCTAATTGCTTGCTGTACCTGCATGTTAACTTTCTGTGATTCGTGTCTAAGGACACCCAAATCCCTCTGAATTCCAACATTTACTAGTCTCTCACCTTTGGAAAAATATTCTGCTTTTCCATTCTTCCTACCAAAGTGGATAATTTCACACTTCCCCACATTATACTCCATCTGTCATCACCTTGCCCACTCACTTAACCGGTCTATATCCCTTTGTAGCCTCTTTACGTCTTCCTCACAGCTTACTTTCCCACCTAGCTTGGTATTGTCAGCAAGCTTGGATATATTGCACTCGGTCCCCTCATCTAAGTCATTGATATAGATTGTAAATAGCTGAGGCTCAAGTACTGATCCTTGTGGCACTCCACTAGTTGCAGAGGACAAGCTGCTTGCAGAGGGAGGAGGAGAAGGGCTCTCAGCAGGAGGCCTTACCCACCTAAGGTCTTACGAGAGCAATTCTCTTGCCTCAGCCTGAGACTGGAGCAGTGTGTGTGGCATCTGCACTTTACGAAGGAGGCGCACATAGAACTCTCACCTCTTGCAATCAGACCTGCAGCCTCGCACCAGGGCAGGGACAGCGCTGCCAGTGGCTGTGAAGGTGACCGTTGCCCTGAATTTTCTCGTGTTGGTATCCTTCCAGGCTGGAGCAAGCGACATCTTTGGCATCTCCCAGTTCACTGTCTGGTGCTGCATAAGAGAGGTAACAGATGCTCTTTATGCCAGGAGAGGGGAGTTCATTGTCTTCTCTCTGACCAGAGAGAAGCAGGTGGCGCGTGCACATGGCTTTGCAAGAATAGCGGGCTTCCCCATGGTTCAGGGCGCCATCGACTGCACGCACATGGCTTTGCAGACGCCGCATCTAAATGCTGAGATGTATCGCAACCGCAAAGGTTTCCACTTGCTGAATGTGCAGTTGGTGTGCAACCATTCTCAGCACATCATGATGGTGAATGCCCAGTATCCTGGCAGCAGTCATGATGCTTTTATTCTGTGCCAGTCCGCTGTTCCCTTGGTCTTTGAGCCACAAAGACAAACCAGAGGGTGGCTGCTGGGCAACACGAGCTATCCGCTGACCACCTGGCTCATGACTCCGCTCCGCAACCCAACCACACGTGGGCAGCATGCTTACGAGAGCCATGCTGCCACACGAAATCTGATAGAGCAGAGCATTGGCGTCCTTAATCAATGCTTCCGCTGCCTGGACCATTCTCGAGAAGTACTGCAGTACTCACCAGAGCGTGTCTCAAGATTCGTCGTGGTCTGCTGCATGCTGCACAACCTTGCCGTCATCAGGGCACAGTCCTTGCCACCAAGCATGCGGCAACCAGCTGAGGAGGAGGAGGAAGAAGTGGAAGGGAGGAGGCAACTCAGACAGCCCCTTTCTGCCTGGGCTGTCCATGATTGACTCATCCGACTATGGTGCCAGTGGCATCCGCCCGCGGGAAGCCTCCAATCGCAAATTCAGGCCCAATATGTCCTAGAACCAACAAGGGGGCAGGCCAGGCCATATTAGAACTAATAATGACTAATGAGCCAGATTTAGCTATCAGTCTAGCGGTGTGTGAACATTTATCTGATAGCGACTATAATATGATTGAGTTCAATGTTGTGTTTGAAAGCGGGAAACCTGAAACAGCTGCTAATGTCCTAGATTTGGGTAAGGCCAACTTCAACGGGATGAGACAGAGACTGTCCACAGTAAACTGGACAAATCTGTTAATGGGTAAAATGACACAAGATCAGTGGGAGGTGTTCAAAAAAGAATTTAATGTGATGCAGAACCAGTTTATACCCCTATGAGGCAAGAGCTCTACTTGCCAAAAAAAGTCATGGATGACAAAAGAGGTAAGGGCCAGCATAAAACTAAAAGAAAAAGCATACAAAAATGCATAAAATAGCACAGATCCTGGTGAATGGGAGAGATACAAAGAACAGCAAAGGGTGACAAAACAGATCGTAAGAGCTACAAAAAGGGAGTATGAAAAGAAACTTGCAGGGGATATCAAAGTCAACACAAAAAGTTCTTACAATTATATTAGGAAAAAGAGGGTGATCAAGAACAATGTGGGCCCTTTAAAAACTGATAATGGTGATGTTATAAATGAAAATAAGGAAATGTTAAATAATTACTTTGTGTCAGTATTTATAGTAGAGGAAGAGGATAGGACACCCCAAGGAAACTAATATTGTATCAAGGACGGGGACTCACCATAATTAACGTAAGCACATTAACAGTAATAAAGAAAATAACGGCACCAAAGAGTGACAATTCCCCAGGACCAGATGGTTTCCATCCCAGGATTTTAAAGGAAGTAGGTGAGAACATTGCAGATGTCCTAACTATAATCTTCGAAAGTTATCTCCATTCAGGAACTGTTCCTTTTAGATTGGAAAATTGCACATGTCACTCTGCTATTTAAGAAAGGTGAGAGGGAAAGCAGGGAATTATAGACCAATTAGCCTGACATCTGTTGTCGGGGAAATTACTAGAGTCTATAATTAAGGATAGAGTGACTGAACACCTTGAAAATTTTCAGCTGATCAGAGAAAGCCAGCATAGATTTGTAAAGGGTAGGTCATGCCTGATGAACCTGATTGAATTTTTTGAAGAGGTGACTAAACTAGTGGACAGGGAATGTCTGGATGTTATTTCTCTTGACTTTCAGAAGGCATTCGATAAAGTCCCTCATAAGAGACTGTTAGCAAAAGTTGAAGCTTATGGAATTGCGGGCAAATTATTGACCTGGTTGGGAGATTGGCTGAGTGGCGGGAGAAAGAGAGTAGGGATAATGGGCAGGTACTCAAATTGGCAGGATGTGACTAGTGGTGTCCCACAGGGATCTGTATTAGGGCCTCAACTATTCACAGTATTTATTAGCGACTTAGATGACGGGATAGAGAGCCACATATCCAAGTTTGCTGATGACACAAAGATAAGCAACATTGTAAGCAGTGTAGATGGAAGTAGAAAATTACAGAGATATTAATAGATTAAGTGAATGGGCAAAACTGTGGCAAATGGATTTCAGTGCTGGCAAGTGTGAGGTCATCTACTTTGGACCAAAAAAGTATAAATCTGAGTACTTTCTAAATTGTGAAAAGCTAGAAGCAGTTGAGATCATAGGAGACTTGGGGGTCCATGTACATAGATCATTAAAATGTCATGGACAGGTAGAAAAAATAATCAAAAAGGCTAATGGAACGCTGGCCTTTATATCTGGAGGACTAGAATACAAGGGGTTAGAGGTCATGCTACAGCTATACAAAGCCCTGGTTAGACCACACCTGGAGTACTGTGAGCAGTTCTGGGCACCACACCTTAGGAAGGATATATTGGCCTTGGAGGGAGTGCAGCGAAAATTTACTAGAATGATACCTGGACACCAAGGGTTAAATTACGAAGAGAGATTACACAAACTAGGGTTGTATTCCCTGGAATTTAGCAGATTAGGAGTGATTTTATCGAAGTTTTCAAGATATTAAGGGGAACTGATGGGGTAGATAGAGAAACTATTTCTGCTGGTTGGGGGATCTAGGACTAGGGGACATAGTCTGAAATTTGAGCCGGGTCTTTTAGGAGTGAAGTTAGGAAACACTTCTCCACGCAAAGTACGGTAGAAGTTTGGAACTCTTTTTCTGCAGACAGCAGTTGATGCTAGGTCAATTAATTTTAAATCTGAGATTGATAGATTTCTGTTAACCAAAGGTATTAAGGGAGATGGGGTAAAGGCGAGTCTATGGAGTTAGATCACAGATCAGCCATGATCTCGTTGAATGGCGGAACAGGCTCGAAGGGCTAAATGGCCTACTCCTGTTCCTATGGCTGCCTAATTTACATTATGCAGTGGGAAGGCTTACAGCATGTGGTATGGACTGCCTACACCGCGGGCAAAAGAAAATCTAAACCCTGTTGGTTTTTGACTGACAATGAATTGGCACGTTGCCACCTTGCCCCATTTTCTTCTGTCTGCCTGCTTGCCAGAGTTTCTGCTTGGCCCTTTGGACGGGCTCCCTGTACAAGGGAAAATTTGCAGCTATATGTTATATGAGCTGAAGAGTCAGTTCACTGCTCCACTGGTGTGCATTACTCCAGCAATGGAACACAAAAACCTCAATTATGCCAGAGCAGAATTTCAGGCCCAATTTTTTTTGTATGCTTTGAAGGTAAAAATGGATTTTAAAAACAAGAAATCAGCATGAAGCATGTATGTTGAAACTTTTTGTGAGATAGGTTTTGATTGGAAAAATAACATCTGTCCACTAGCCCGGCCTGTTGACGTTGGATTGTTAAAGCTAGGTTTCTATATCAAACGTTCATATCAAAGTTTTGCTATTTGTTTTTTTTCCCAAAAAGTACTGACATTTAGTTGAATTTTGCTTCCTGCATTACTTACTGTGGAGGGTGCCTGGTCTGCATAAGACCAATTGTTTCACAAGACATTGCCACATTGCTTGCTGCTGCATTTAACGTTGCAACAAGCAATGTACTCATGATGAGAATTCCTTTGGGGGTATGCGAGTTCCCCTTGCATTACATGATTTAGATAAAGAAGAAAAATTAATGAGTGAACACCAAATGCAGATGCATTAATACCTGATGGCTGTCCACGCCAGTCAGTATCTCAGGAACCCTTTATAGATCCCAATACTCCTCCTGGGCATGTCAGCGGAGACCTGTCGTCACTTCTTCCACTTCACTAGAGAGGGTATTACTGACCTTTGTCATTTGTTCCAGGCTGATCTGGAGAACAGCTTCTACCACAGGGAGGATCTTCCCACAGCTGTGAAGGTTACAACAGCACTACACTTTTATACTTCGCTATTCTTTCAGCCCACCACACAGGATATCTGGAAGAATTGCTAGTTTGCTATCCACGATGCACCAAACAAGGGACAAACACTATGGGGTAAAATTTAACTTCGGTATTGAAGTCAATGGAAAGGAAAATTGGACGGGGCGTTTAACGGCCTGATGATCCTCAAGTCCATTTTGTGCCCCCGTCGAAGTTGAATTTTAGCCACTGTGTTTGGAAAGGCCAACAACTTTATCTTTCTCTGTGGAAATGATCCATCAACTGGATAGGACACAGAACTTTCCCTGGATGGCAGGGTTGTCAAGAGTCCAGGGCATAGTAGATGACAATAATGTGGCCATCAGGGCTGCTCACATCAACCCCATTGCCAACATGAACATAATTCAGTTAATTTTCAGGTAGCATTTTAACCATAGCATCATAATGCAAGTAAATGCTTATTATCCAGGAAGCACCCATGATGCCTTAATTATCCAGGAATATATGGTGCCTATATTATTTGAAGGTTCAGATAGACAATGGATGAGAAATCAAGGCTGTTCGCTGGAGCTATAGTTGATGATCCCACTGAGAAACCCCCTAACAGCTCCTCAATATAATGACATGAATTACGCAGCAGATCGCTATTACTTTGAACGTCTTTTCTGTGCTATAAAGGGGCAACCTGGCTGAGCAACCAGAATTACTGTGAAGACAGGAACAAGTATGGTGGCAGGTTGCTGTCATTCAGTGTCACGCAGGCCCTCAAGGGGTGCAGTGGCTGCTTAGTACGTGACTGTCAACTGCTTATTCTTCGATCCTTTGAGGGGGCAACAGCATTAGACTAATGTATGATCACCCTGCGAGACAACTGCCTCATCTGTCCCTTCTCCAGCTGTACCTAATTTCTGGTTATTCCTGCAGGATGATCCACAATCTGCGTGAGAGCAAGACCATAGGGTATCACTGAGGAGTGTGAAGCCTGTCATCATGGCTGTGTTCACTGGATAATGAGCAGGAATGGGAATCCTCAGTGATTTTCTTTCTTGTCCAGGGATGCTGAGGCCAACAGTAGTGTACTCATTGTCATTCTGGTGGCGCTTAGCTATCTCGGGACAAACTAGAAATCAATCTGGAGACCTTCCTGGTCTCTCTTGCTCATTTCCCTTCCTGTCTTATTAAAAAAACAATACTGGACCTGCACCTATTACAGGTGCAGGTCTGGTAACGGTTCCTGGGGCTTCATTTGGAAGCCTTTGCGGCACAGGAGGGGGGTGAGACCTTAACTGACTGACCTCCGTTCCTTTCTTCTCCGCTTGGGAAACTCTGAGTCGCCAAATGCAGGATAGGAGAAAATCTCCCTATTTAACTTTTTGTATTTAAAACTAGTGGAAATGTACAAATTAGAAATGGGAAGTCTCAGTGATGCTTGGTGTACATCCTGGGAAAACCCACTGGAGGAAACAACATTTTTACTAATTGTTTTCTTTAAAATAACTTTAAATATGTTGTCTTATCTAATTTTCTGAGGTTCATGGCCTCCACTGTCTGTTTTGGTACTGGGACCCACAATGAAAAGAATTGGCCTCTGGCTATCAACTGGTTCAAAAAGCCAGTTTTTCAGCCAGTTGAATGCCATAATTGTAATTGGTATGCAGCCAGGGCTATCTTTGTTGTTTTAAAACATGTTGGGGAACTGCTGCTACAAAATGAGTTAATAGTCTGATCGTGTCTGGGCACGATAACTTGAATGTGATGTCGGAAATGTTTTGACCAAAGTGCATAGACTTCTCTGAAAACGTTTATTTTTTTAGTTAAAGTCCCAACATTTTCATAGAATCTTACAGCACAGAAAGAGGCCATTGTACCTGTGCCGGCTCTTTGAAAGTACTATCCAATTAGTCCCACTCTTTCCCCATAGACCTGCAACTCTTTCCCTTTCAAGTATATATCCAATTCCCTTTTGAAAGTTACTATTGAATCTGCTTCCACCACCTTTTCAGGCTGTGCATTCCAGATCATAACTTGCTGCGTGTAACAATTCTCCTCATCTCCCCTTTGGTTCTTTTGCCAATTATCTCAAATCTGTGTCCTCTGGTTACTGACCCACCTGCCAGTGGAAACAGTTTCTCCTTATTTACTTCATCAAAACCCCTCTCAATTTTGAACACCTCTAATAAATCTTCCCTAACATCCTTTCTAAAGTGTGATGTTCAGAATTGGACACAATACTCTAGCTGAGGCCTAACCAGTGATTTATAAAGGTTTAGCATAATCTCCTTGCTTTTGTACTCTGTTGGGGGACTTTTAAACCCTAAAAACGGGTTGGTTTGGGTCGGGTGGGAAGATAAAATGCTAAAATTTTAAAATCCGAACCCAATCCGCCTCAAATTCGCCCACTTCTGATTTTAACGGATGCAGGATGAGGAGTGGGCGACCAATCCGCTCTCAGAAGGCCGGTTGGTCAGCAACATGATTTCTATCTTTTAACTACTGTTGGCCGGGTTTCCCTAGCCTTGGCAAACCCGTCAGGTAAAAGGGGGTGAGCAGAGCTGGATCCATCAAGTAACTGCCTTTACAACACTGCTTGTGGGCCAGGAAGAGCAGGAGTGTTTTCTCCAAGCCCAACAAGCTTCCCTGTAAACGCCCCCCCCCCCCCCCCCCCCCCCCCCCCCCCCGGGGTGATCTCTCTGACCCTGATCTTCCCACGACCAATGACCCCCGCGCGAGCTCACTGCTCCACTCTGTGATCTCTCTGCTCTCCGCCCCCCTCACACCACGATCTCTCCGCTCCCCCCAACCCCGCGATCTCTGCCCCCCCCCCCCCCCCCCCACTACACCTGCGTGCTCTGTGGCTGCAACCTTGTGTTGCAGGGTTTTCCGGCTGACGGGTAGCCAGCCTGTCAATCAGGCTGGTTGTCAGGCGGGAAACCTAGAGAAATAAGTTAAAACACGCCCTGTAGTTAAAACTCCATGGCGTTCAGACCATAACTCCTCCGCCCGCCCCCCCCCCCCACCAAATTCACACCTCGGTAAGTATTGGAGCCTATGTCTCTATAAAGCCAAGAATTCCATATACTTTTATTTAAACAGCTTTATCAACTGCAAAGATTTGTGTATGTGAACCCTGTCTCTCTGTTTCTGCGCACCCTTTCAAATTGTACCATTTAGTTTCTTTTGCCTCTCCACAATCTTCCTCCAAAAATGCATCACTTCACACTTCTCTGCATTAAATTTCATCTCATTTCACCAGTCTATCTATGCTCTCCTGAAATCTGCTACAATTCTTCTCACTGTTTACTACATATCCAAGTTTTGTCATCTGCAAACTTTGAAATTATGCCCCCTATACCCAAGTCCAGGTCATTAATATGATTGGCAATGTTGGTGTTGCGCCACCTGTGGTTTGGAAGCATCCACTCCAGCAGTGGAGAGGGCTGGCCTCACTGATAATAGCACAGCTAGCATCTCTGACTTATAATAGGCTCCCACTGTCTGGATAAATGGGCACTGGGCGCTAAGCCCAGCGCTTAACAATACTGTAGGAAAGGTTATTAAAGAAATTAAGAAAATATGAAAAAGTGGCAGCCTGCACCTTCAGAATAATATAATGTAGGGATAAAATGCAACTAAATATTTGCTTCCATCAAAACGAACACAATTTTTCAACGTACTTTCAGAATCAAACCACAACAGACCAGGCTGTAGAGTTACTATTTGCCCATTCTATACAACAACAACAATAATTTGCATTTAAACAGTGCTTCAACATAGAGAAACATCCCAGGACACTTCACAGAGGCACAAGAAAAACAAAATGAATGTTGAACAAAAGGAGATGCTAGGAGGACAAAAGCAAAATACTGTGGATGCTGGAAATCTGAAATAACACCAGAAAATGCTAGAAATAGAAGTCAGGCAGCATCTGTGGAGAGAGAAACGGAGTTAACATTTCAGGTCGATGACCTTTCATCAGAACTAGGAGGGGTGACCTTGGTCAAACAGGTGTGTTTTTAAGGAGGGTCTTAAAGGATGAGAGGGAGGTGGAGAGCCAGAGGTATTTAGGAAGGGTATTCGAGAGTGTGGGGCTAATGCTGTGATGGAGAGAGGAATACACAAGTGACCAGAGTCAGAGGAATGGTGAGTTTGGGGAGAGTTGAGTTGCCAGAGGAGATTAAAGAGATAGGATGGGGTGAGGCCATATATGGATTTAAAGGCAAGAATGAAAATTTTAAATTTAAAGCACTGGGGGACTGAGAGCTATAATAGGAACAGGAGTAGGCCATTCAGCCCCTCGAGCCTGTTCCGTCTTTCAGTTAGATCATGGCTGATCTGTATCTTAACTCCATTTACCCGCCTTGGTTCCATAACCCTTAATACCCTTGCCTAACAAAAATCTAACCATCTCCGTTGTGAAATTTTCAATTGACCTAACCTCAACAGCTTTTTGGGGGAAGTGTTTCAGATTTCCGCTACACTTTGTGTGAAGAAGTGCTTCCTGACATCACCCCTGAACTGCTTAGCTCCAAATTTAAGGTTATGCCCCTCTTTTTCTGGGCTCCCCTACCAGAGGAAATAGTGCAATGCAGGTCAGTGAAGCCAGGGGTGATAGACAAGCAGGACTTGGTGCAGAATAGGATACAGGCAGCACAGATTTGGATGAGCTGAGATTTACAGAAGGTGGAGGATTGTGGCTGTTTAGGAAAGCAGTGGAATAGTTGAATATGAAGGTGACAAAGGGATGGATGAGGCTTTCAGCAGCCGATTGGCTGAGGTAGGGGCAGTGGCAGCCACAGTTATGGTGGCGGAAGTAGGTGGTTTTTGTAATGAAGAGAATATGAGGTAGGAAGCTCAGCTGTGATTTGAATAGGATGCCGTGATTTGAATAGGATGCCAAGGTTGTGAACAGTGTGAGACGGTTGCTGGGGAGGAGGTTGGAGTCGGTGCAAAGTGTACAGAGTTTGTGGTGGGGCTGAAGACAATGGCTTTGCTTGGAGGAAATTGCAGCTCATCCAAGACTGGATGTGGGATAGACAATCTGACAGCACAAAGTTAAGAGAGGTGGTGGAGAAATAGAGCTGGGTGTCATCACTGTCTAATTTGTCACGCTGCTTGTCCGACGTCCAGCACTGGATGAGCAGAAATTTCCTCCAAATAAATATTGGGAAGACTGAAGCCATTGTCTTCGGTCCCGGTCACAAACTTCGTTCCTAAGCCATTGACTCCATCCCTCTCCCTGGCAACTGTCTGAGGCTTAACCAGAACATTCGCAACCTTGGTGTCGTATTTGACCCCGAGATGAGCTCTGACCAGATATCGGCTACATCACCAAGACTGCCTACTTACACCTCCGTAACATGGCCCAACTCCACCCCTGCCTCAGCTCATCTGCTGCTGAAATCCTCATCCATGCCTTTGTTACCAATAGATTTGACTATTCCAATGCTCTCCTGGCCCACTTCCCATCTTCCACTCTCCATAAACTTGAGCTCATCCAAAACTCTGCTGCCCATATCTTTCTTTTCTAACTCGCACCAACTCCCGTTCACCCATCACCCCTGTGCTCGCTGACCTACATTGGCTCCCGGTCCGGCAACGCCTCAATTTTAAAATTCTCATCCTTGTTTTCAAATCCCTCCATGGCCTAGCCCCTCCATATCTCTGTAATCTCCTCCAGCCCTACAACCCTTTGAGATCTTTGCACTCCTCCAATTCTGACCTCCTGTGCATCCCCAATTTTAATCGCTCCAACATTGGCGGCCGTGCCTTCAGCTGCCTTGGTCTTAAGCTCTGGAATTCCCGCCCTAAATTTCTCTGCCTCTCTACCTCTCTCTCTCCTTTAAGGCACTCCTTAAAACCTACCTCTTTGACCAAGCTTTTGGTCATCTGACCTAATATTTCCTTATGTGGCTCAGTGTCAAATTTTGTTTGATAACGCTCCTGTGAAGTGTCTTGGAACATTTTACTATGTTAAAGGCGCTATATAAATGCAAGTTGTTGTTATATTGAACAGTTTTTTTGGAAAGGATTTGTCTAAGAACCAGGCTTGTTAAAGGACTCGTGTAATGCTAAGATCAGTTATGTGATACAAAAACACTTACTAAGTATGCTCAAACTCTCTACTCGCACGATACAATAATTAGCTTGATTTCATTTGTAAAAATCAGTCTACAGTGCTCACATATTCAAATTATTTAGAAAGTTTTCAGTGAGACAGCGCTTGTTTCTTTCACCTCAATGTAGTATGGAGCAGCTGCATTTGGAAGCTTGTTTACTTCTTTCTGTGTTTGTAGCAATTTATTCACATCAGAGCTATTTGGAAGTGGTTGAACATAATTCCGGCCAAAAAGGTCAGCCATTGCAGGCATCTTTTTTTTAAGCATGGAATATACAAGCTTTTATCAGAAAATGTAAGTTAAAAGTTAGGCTGCTACTTTAAATTTAAATTTGTCTTTTAACATGTAAATAGACTAGGCGTTGAAATCAAAGCAGCTGACTCTATTCATCGAACAAAGGGATTGCTGCCACAGTCAGAGGCTTCATGTGTGTGAATAAGCCACATCCCGGTGCTAGTTAATTAGCAAAGGATTATTAATGATGCATTGCTGCATTTGCTAGTCTTAGTCCTATTATTGCAGTCAAATGCGTTAGTACACAAGGCAGGAATGATCATTGTGATGCAAAGAACAGATTAGTTACATTAACATAAGAAAAGTTGAGAGGGATTTTTTGTTTTTTTGTTTATACAAAGCCATGTCCTCAAAGGAGTTGTGATTTTAACACTAAATACTTATTTCTTCACTTATGCAATGTAGTTTGTATCCTACTAATGAGTACAGTAAACATCAAACAACACAAAAAAATGCATAAAACATTTATTAACAAACTAATTATTTCTGTATTTGCTAAAATACATAATGTGAAAAGGAAGGTCTAGAAGTACATTTTTCCCACAGTGTTTCCCCACTATCTACCTGGAAAACATTTCAGCACTTATATTTAAGCATAAATAATTTCATTTTCCAGAAACCTGCCATTTTAGGTCTCCCTCTCTTCGGAGTGGCTCCATTTCTTTTAATGGAAGCTGCAACATTGGACTGGTCAGGGAGCCAAGCTGGAGCTGCTTGACCCTGGAAAAATGCAAAATACAGAAGTGTCTAGTGCATTCAGTTGCTAGCTTATTTAACTGCTTTTACAATGCTGTGCCTACTTTTTCTCTCACATTTTTCTGAGTCATATTCAAATTTCTATTTTATGATAGCTGATAACTTTGAAAAGGTTTCTTCACACCCCTGCCCCCTCCAACTTTACCTCTAACAACAAATTTGAGCAGCTCATAGACAGCTTTGCTGCAAAGATAGAGAGCATATATTCTGCTGCTTCCCACCGCCATTTCCCTTGCTCACCAACCCAAATCTCCTCCCTAGCCCACCCTCGCCCTAGTCCTGAACACCTATCCCTCTCTAGTTTCTTTCCCATCTTCCCCAGGCTTTCTTTGAGCTCTTGTCCAAATCCACTAAACTGCTGACCACCCAATTTTCCTTCCTGGCCTCCATGCTAGCCGGTGTTATAAATGCCTCCCTCTCCAACACCACACTCGAACCCTCCACTACCTTTGTGCTGTCAGACTGTTTGTCTGACATCCAGTCTTGGATGAGCCACAATTTCCGACAACTAAATATTAGAAAGACCAAAGTCACTGTCATCAGCCCCAACACAAACTCTGTAATTTGCCACCAACTTCATTTCCTTGCTCTGGCCAGTGGCTGAACTAAACTGTTTGCAGCCTCGGTGTCTTATTAAACCCTGAGCTGAGTTCCTTATTCCATATCCTCTCCATCACAAAGACCATATGCTTGTACCTCCGACCCTACCCAGCCCATCTGCTGCTTGAACCCTCATCCATGCCTTTGTCACCTTGAGATTCGACTATTCTAATGATCTCCAGGCCAGTCTTCTATCCTTCACCCTCCATAAACTTCAGCTTATCCAAAACTCTGCTGCATGAATCCTTTCCCACACCAAGTCCTGCTCGCCCATTACCTTGTCTTCACTGGTTGTTGGCCTCACAAACTTTGGGTAGCCATGTAGGGAAGGGGATTCTGCGGAGAGTCTCTTGGAAGGATTTGGAGGGTGGGTCTGGAGTTGGCAAGGCCTAAACTCTCCTTGTGGGGCCCAGAGGAGCACTCCAGCATTTCCTGGCCCCACAAAGGAAAGTAAAAAACTTACCTTTCAGGATCATTGTATCCCAATCCTGTTCTGATTTGCTTGAAGCAGGTTCCCCCCACTCAGGCCTGAGTTAAAGTGCAGTCGGGGTCCAATTGACGTCATCGGATCCCAATTAGCGCATTTAAAGAAGGATCCCACCAGCTTCATGCGGGTGCCTTTGTTGCCTACTCAGGCGACTTTCTGGCACATAAATCTGGGGCCTTTTAACTGCCCACCCGTCCGGTTTCTGCTGGATGAGAGTGGTTAAAATCCCCCTGATTGTTTTAATGAGCAGATTTATCCAAATATTTATTTTTAGTTAAACAAATCTGTACAGTTTAAAATTATTCTGGATTGCTGCAAGATTCATATAGGATCTTTGGAAATCTTGTTTGGAATGTAACATCCAGCATGATGATGTGATCTGTTTATCTGTATTTAATACAGTACAAAGGGGCTTTCCTAGTGTTTCTTTAACATTGTATACACTAGAAGCATATAAAGATTTAAAAAATAATGATGGGAAACGTTAAGCCTGTACTGTGAAGTGTAAACTTTGGCATTGGCAGACTGTGAGCAGAACAATCACAGGAGGTGTGTACAACGAAAATAGTAATATTATATATGTACGAATTAGAGAATCTTGCATCTGAAAATATACCATCTTGCTTTAGGATGTTATTTTTTTTGCAGTGGGGGTTCACATCAGTTTGTGTACTTATGGAGCTGACCTTCACTTTACATGCCTGGTTTTTGGCTTTGTGATTGTTAGTAACCAGGATCAAAGGGCAGAGGTCAGCAGCATAAATACACAAACGGTGCATTACTGCTCTTAATCCCTTCTGCAAAAAGTTAAATAACTTAGATCATCGTGTGGGGAGCAATGTATTATCACTGTAAGCCTTATTAGTTTTCCCCCGTAAATACAAACCCATTTATTTTGGGATGCTTTTTTTCCAATATAATAATTAAGTTGTGTGTTTGGTGAATTATTTTATATGTAGTGTGTATTCTAGTTAAGTTTTTTGTTTGAGATATTGTTCTGGATTGATTACACCTAGTATATTGACATTTGCAGCAGTAAACTGATCAGCGCAGCCATACAAATTTAAAAGGCACTCGGATGTATTTCCATGACGAGTGAATTCATGGCCTATTTGCTATTATTGGTGGTCAGCTACAGTCCTGTCAAATATCCACTTTCCAATCACAAGGCCGGGGCCTGGTCAGGCATTATCCTCTTTTTGTTAAATGAGGACCCTGCTGGCGAGGAGGTGTAACATTTAGTATATTTATGAGGACAAGAATATCAGAGCTCAGAGAAAATCTGCAAATCTGAAGTTATTTTTTTAACAGTGAAAGTTCTTTTCCCCAGTTGGTCCATTGAGAAACCATCAGATAACCTTTCTGCCTTTAAAACACTTACCCATTTGAATTCTTTAATTTGAATCTGAAAAGCCCCTTATCTGTGACATCACACTTCATTAGCATAAAGATCTGATTTGGCTGGCTTTCATCAACATAATGGCAGGGAGATGTGCTTCCAGGAGGACATGGCTCACTGATCAGGAAGGAGGACTAATCATGCCTTTTTAAAAGCTTCTGTCTTACTTGGAATGAAGCAAGAATCAAACTTTATGGAAGGTAAAGTACAGTACAGTATAGCTCCTTAAATTTGTAATGGAATAAAGCTGTAGAAATTCTGTTTCAAATCTATTTCTGAATGTTTTGTAATGAGCAGTAGGACTCGTTCTGTGGATACTGTTCATTTTAAGCCCTTGGTTATATATTGGCATTGATGGATCTGTGGAGGGAGGATTCTGTCTTGTAATGGATGGCCTTGCTTTGCCATTGACAACACATGTGCCCTGATTCTCCAGTGAAACCCTTGTAATCTTTTTGCAATTGTCACAAGTCCAGTACTAATTCAAAAAGATGTTCAGATTGTTTAAATTTTAGTTTGTCATCAGAGGTGGAGCAGAGCCTGAGGGTTGTATACCAGCAGTTGTAGATTAATTCATGTTTTATAATTGCTATGGTGTTGCCTAGCTACAGAGTGAATGACAAAGACACTGAAATTAAAACAATTTGGTGCTAGTGGACTGTACAATTCATACATTTGCCATTGCTCATATAGTTGTCACTTAACCTCACAATTTTAAATTAAATGCTACTGTTCTGTGTTTAAGGGTTAATCTTTGAGGTTACAATGTTAACAGAAAAATAGGGCTATCAGTTCCATTCAGATAACCTTTGGTCATCAGAGGACTCAAAGCAAAGTTGTGACCTTAGGGCTTGAACTTTACTGTCACATGACCAGCTTGTAAACTGACCTGTGGGGTTGACTGTTGCATCTAAGCTTCACAGAAACTAGCAGTGGGAAACATGAGGTGCTTTCTAACTGCTGGCGATTTGTAGCAAATTTTTGCATGGATGGCTGCTATGCAAGTTACTGGCAAACTGGGAGAAGAATGAAATGGATACATGGGAAGGTAGTATAAATGTTAATCACGTTATTTATCTTTGATATCAGCTGCTATGTAGTTTTGTAGAAGGTTACCAGCAAACACTGGCCTCAAGGGGAGGAGACTCAGCAACTGCCTTAATTTTTAAATGAGCAAAGTGACATTTTGTTTTGCTCTTAAGACTGTATTCTATGAGTACTTTTTAGAAAGAAAAAGAAAATAGAAGCAAAGCCTTTATCTCTCCATACTGCTGCTTAAGTAGTGACTTACACATTCTGGTTTTGATTAACAGACCATTCAACTGTGATCTGCTTTCTGCATGTAGCATTTTTATTCAGCTTAAAAAAAGCTCATGTGTCTCATAGTACAAAGTTCTTTAAGAAGCCCTTTGTTTTAACTCTTTGAAAAGGTTTATCTTCTGCCTGTTAATTTTTGATGAAATCCTGGTGACTCGTGACAACTGCTTCTGATGTGCAACCTACCACCCCCCTCCCCATCTCCCCGGGGCTGATACTGACTCACAAACGGTTTAAGGTAGATAAGCGGGTTTAGAGAATGGAATGCAAAGAGAAACAAAACAGCAGTGTCTCTTAAAAATATTTGTTTACAGAGCCTTTTATTAATTTGGAGAACAGCCTAGCCTATCTCCAGGCTTCCATTGTTTGTATGTGTGCAGCTAGAGAACTTGGGAGCATCTGATGGCCATTAAATCCTCTGTAGGCCACAGCTTGTGACTGATATCCCACAGGCCCAGTCAAACTCTAACTCTTGCTGTCTGTAATTAACTGCTATTGTTTTCAAAACAGTACGAAATCATGGTTGGGGGGGTAATTCAAAAATAAAATAAGTATTTTATAAGGAATACAATCTTTAAGTAAAAGTGCAGCATTTGATTTAAATAAAGGCTATATTTTTTCAGGCTCTGATTTATGCTGTGGTCATATGACAGCTTTTTGTGTGTGTGTGTATACGCACTTAGGCCTCCAACGTCTGTTTGATAGGAATGATCAGCTGGAACAGGAGGTGGGAGTGTAGTGTGTCCCCTAAATCTGTGCATAACAGCTGAGTATGAGGATAAAGCAATTAGTGGTTTCATATAAATGAATATGGTGTCTACAGTAAACATCATTCTCTTTCAATTAATGTTTAGAATTTTGCTTTCTTCTGCTGCAGCATAGGTACCTTTTTAAGTAAATGTGTGCATTTTGAAGATCCTGAAAGCTATCATTTGGAAAAAATGGCTGATCAGTTTTCTAACTTCCATAGTCAATAGTTTGTGTATTGCCAAATAAGTCATGTAATTTGTATATTGTCTGATGGACTCGCTGATGATTTTCATGCAATTGCTATAAACACTGTTAAAATTCAGTTGCATTTTCGGGCAGAATACCGAGGAATTAACCGTTGTTTCTGATCTATTGTACATTTTGAAAGTTATTAGTGAGAGTAGGTAAATTATCAGAAAGTTATGATTAAAATACCTATAAGGTGAGGGGGCAGTGCTTCCGTCATGTTTTGCAATTACTTTTGTACTAAAAAGGGACACTAAATTGTGCATAAAAATGATCTACTTTCAGGAAAGCAAAGAAAGTGCAGCTGGTCTTTTAAGAGGCCAGAGGATAGATTTCTTTCTGTGCAATAAACTGTCACTAACTTTATACGTAAAAAAAAAAATACCCCTACAGTGTGTTTGTATTAGTTCAAAGGTAAATTAAAAGTACAGCTTCTGTTGAAAAGTCCACACATCAAATCATATATTTTGGCAAGAGCTGAACTGCCATTACCTTTTTGTGTCATTTTAGCTTGTGTATTGAGATTATAAATGAAAATGTTTCCATCTAACCATTACAATATATTGATCTAATGCAGCTTCATTGAGAATAGCTTAAGAATTTTTGTGGGTTCTTCATTTAATAGAGTAAACACCATAGTTGAACATAGTGGTTTTGTTATTTTATAATTATCACATTGCTGTTTGTGGGACCTTGCTGTGCACAAATTGGCTGCCGCGTTTCCCACATTACAACAGTGACTCCACTTCAAAAGTACTTCATTGACTGTAAAGCGCTTTGAGACGTCCGGTGGTCGTGAAAGGCACTATATAAATGCAAGACTTTCTTTATGTTGGTTTTAGGCATTTATTTTGCAAGTGCTAAAAATATACATTATGTTGTATGAAGTGTTTTTTTGGGGGGAAAAATGAGCAATACTGAATGTATTATAATTTGTAAGACTCGTATTATAATTTGTAAGACTTCGTATTTGTGTTGTTGAAAGCAATTGAAAATTCATATTAAAGAGAATCTGTACAGTGCTTGCAATGGTAATTTTGGAAGAGAAAATATGTTCCCATTGTAGAGAATTCACATTTTTTTCACTAAATTAATTTTCAGCAAAGTTTTCCTTGCTTCTAGATGGTAATTGTTGCCTTTTTTAAAAATAGCTTGAACATTGGAAGTTTATCTGCTTTAGCAAGCAGTGGGTTATTATATTGTAGAGTATATCTTGTATGAAAAGCTAACTTAATCTAGCATAATTATAATGTGTTACAATTCTCCTGATACCCAAAGAAAATTTTGGGAATTTTCTATTAGTCTTTGTATCTAATGATGCTATTGTGCTGCTTTCAAAAAAAATTATAAAAGGGAAAACCTACTGATTACATTAAGTAACTGAGGCACGGTTACTTGATCCTTGTTAATTGGGCACAGTATTGCAGCTGGAATGCAGAGGGTTAATTCTATTGAGCTTTTCACCATTGGTGCGATCTAAGGATTAGTCCAGAGCAGCACAGTCTGGTCTTTCAACATGTAATTTGCCAAGCAGGAAGTCTTATTTATTTTGCTTAGCTCCTAGGTTTGGTTGGGGTGTGTGTGTATATGTGTGTGTGTGTGGGGGGGGATGGTACAGAAGAGGAGGAGGCAGGGGAGTAGAAGATTGATGTTTGGGGGGTTGGGATTGGAAGAAAGGTGGGGGAGGGGATTAAAAGCTTAAGTGATTACTGTACCTAGGGTAAATTGCATCGGCTCTGTGTAGACCTACCCTGGTTTCGACTGACCTACGGTGATTTGAAGAAGGGTTTTTAATACCTAAGTTTGTATCTTTTGCACAGAACTCCAGTATAGAACTAGATCACTGATTAAGTTTTTTTTAGAGGCCCTTTAAAGCCATTTGTTTGTTGTTCTGCATCAACAGAGATGGACTGTGGTTTTTGATGGGAAGTGGCTATCCATTTTTTAATATAAACTGTAGCATTTCCTCTTGATATTTTTTGTTTATTTTAATTCTGATAGGTACAATATTTTAAATGTGATTAAATTCTCTTGGTTGTGAACTTTGGTGGGGGAAATTAGCAAAACACTTGCCGTCTTCTGCTTTCTCTTTTTGAGAATTGAATGACTTTAAGGGCAACTGGAGTTTCAGCTGAGCCTAGGGACATTTTATAACTGAGATTTGCAAGAATATATTGAGATTATACAATAGTGTTCACAAATTCTGTGCGCAAGGTAATTTTAAAATAGATCTTCCACTAAAATATATATGGCTTGACCAAAACATTTGTATAAATGCTCTATTTATGTTGGCTGTTGTTAACCTTATCCATACCTTTCCCTTTTGCTTTGTGAAATGATTTATTTTGTACAAGGAGCAGATATATTACTCTTAAATTTAGTATCTTATTTTGTTGCTGCCCCACATATACACAGTTGTGACTGATTCTGAGAATCTCAGTGAATTATGTATTTTTCCAAAGTTAATTTGAAATCACAGATATAGCAAAGTAATATACTACTTGCTTTACAAAATCCTGCACCCTTCCAAAAAAAATGTTCAAGATTTGTTCAAATAATTGTACTTATTTAATTGTTTTTAGAGGAGCTTACAACAAAATATATTTTTTCTTCTCTAACCCATCTCCATTTTTAGCAGTGTTTTTTGTTAATTTTGTCATTTGTAGTAGATTGGGAGAGAGCTCCATTAGATCGCATTCTGAGATAGCAATTTGAATGAAGCTTCACCATTACAAAACGAGAAGTGAACTTCAAATTTGGGAAAAAGAAACCCTTTAAATACATGATTTTGAACAACTGACTGAAAAGTTAATCCGGGAGATTGGCTAACCACCATGTTTTAACTGACGTGAAACTTCAGCGAAGTTGCAGAATACAGTCTAGTATAGCCTGATCATTCAAATTTTTTATATCCTAATTTTATAAGCATAAATACCATAGGAAATTAGAAATTTAATGCTTAAAAATGCCTACGATAACTTGAATGAAACGACTTTTAAGGAGAGTTGACTACATTTTTTTTAAAGGCTTGAGTTTTACATGTGATATTCAGTGATGCAAAATTTTGCTTGCTGTATTGTCCAATTTTAACTAAATACAAATCATGGTTAGAGTATTTTGACTTTTTTTTCCCCGCATTGCTGTTTTAAAAAAAATACATTACCTTATGCAGGAATTTAGAATTTGGTTGCAGCTTTTTTGTGGCAAATTGTACACTTTTAACATGTTCTGAACTAGTTACAAACTTCTGATCGTTAAAAGTATTCGCAACTTGTGAAAAGGATTGCATGTACGAAATAGATGACATGGAACTTCTCACCAAATTAATAATCAAAAATGGAATGGATGACAATCTCAAAAGCTTGGCTTTTACATTACTATATTTAGTAATAGAACTTAGTTTTCAATAACTGCAGTGTAACATACATAAACAAAAAAATGGATAGAAACGAGTACAAAGCTGGCCAGAAGTGCAGTGCACTGATTATACACTGTGGTCAGGTCATTAGAATAATTATTCATAGCTCCACGTGCAGCTTTGATCTTGTGTAGGAAGGGGGAATCAAAAATTATACTGAAGGTAAAATTTAAAGGGATGCAGGCACTTGACAGTAAGTGGCAATCCATTTCTGATTATTAATCATTCCTAAGGCCTTTGGAAAGGCTGAAAGAAGACCTTTCAACCCATTGGCATTCTTTGCTAAGTCTGAAGGGGGAGAGGGAAGAGAAGTGACGAGCAAAAGTAAAATGAAAGGGAAACTAATGTTGAGGCACAAAACAGGCAAGTGATGGCGTAGCCCTGTACCGAAACCTGTTTGGCTGGTGAAATGGAGGTGGTACTGCATGAGTAGTTGTGAGAAGGGTGGCTTGTCTGCCAGTTCAGGGCACCGTCCCCATAGATCAGCATTACAGCACGCCTGAAAGGAGGTGGCGGCAGAATTGAGCCTGCAGCTGATAGTTACTTTCAGTGCCAACCCTATGGTTCATATTAACTGCAGGTGTCTTTGCAGCAGGAGCCACAGCTCTGAATTTGTCTTTCTGCTACCTAGAACCTGTGAAGCTAGTTCTACAATCTTCTTCATGTGTTTGTGCCAGGGCCTACAGATACAGTTGTTGTAATCAAGGTGGCTGCAGCCAATCGGTCTGTGCTGGCTGTTTATCATATTGGCAGCCTTCTTTCATACAGTACCACTTGAATATAATGCCGTGATTGAAGTGCTTTGAAAGAGTCATGCAGCATTAAGGTTAGTCAGGTTTTTACAATTTGTGCCGTCAAATCTGCTGTCATGGCCTCCCTTGCGAATTGGAGCTTCTGCATGCACTAATCTTCTGATAAAGCGAGGTATGTGCACCTATCTGCAGTTGTGGATGTGAGAATACTAGTGAGTGGGCACAGAACACCTCTGATTCACCTGGTTGCTTTCCTTTTCCTCCTCCAAAACAACAACAACTTCTATTTGTATAGTGCGTTTAATGTAGTAAAACGTCCCAAGGCATTCACAGGAGCGTTATCAAGCAAAATTTGACATCAAGCCACATAAGGAGATATTAGGGTAGATGACTAAAAGCTTGGTCAGAGAGGTAGGTTTTAAGGAGCATCTTAAAGGAGGATAGAGAGGCAGAGAGGTTTAGGTAGGGGATTCCCCATGCGTAAACTTATTGTACCCCTACTATACTCATTGGCAAAAAATGGCTGTACCTTAACAATTGTCACAATGCCTCCTGACCACCTGAATTAGCACAGCAGGAAGAAAAGCAAGAAAAAGTTGAAAAGTGGCCAAAAAATGCGCTCAGCAATTTTCAGATAAGACGCTTGCATTTCGCTTTCTTGTATATCTGTGCCAACCAGCCTGGATGTGCATTTTCAATAGACAGGTACATGATTCGGGTGTGAACACTGAAAAATCACGTTCTTGTACCTGTGTAAGCTGGGACAGAAAATGCATATGATGTGCAAAATGGGTGTAGATCTGACATTACATATCTTCACCCCATTTTCTCAATGATAATACCCACTTCATGCCTGACATCTGATCTTAAACTCTACCCTAATACCTCAAATATATCACAAAAATAGGTTAATAAATCTTTTGCAATGTGCTTTAAATATCGGAGAATTTTAACTCTTCCCAATCAGCAGTAAAGGAGCAGGGGAGCAGTTAAAATGGAGCGGCTCCATTTCCTGCTCCGTTCCTGCCGTTTTCCCATTTTAACGCCTCTAGTTTTGGCGGCAGATGAGAGTCCTACTGGACTCTGGCAGGAAACCCATTAATGAATGCAGAATAGGGTTCCGTGATGTACAGGGAACCCCGATGGAATTTTAACCCGCTCATTTGCAGAGTACCTGCTGTGGCCACCCTGCCAGGTAAAGTTGTTTCTAAGGTAAGTTAAAAATCTTTCCTCAGTGGGGCCAGGAGAAGCAGGAGTCCTCCTCCGGGCCCCACGAGAAAATTCCGGGCCTCTGCTGCCCTGGCTCCTCACCCTTCCCCAACCACAAGATCCTCACAGCACCCCCTCTACCAGACTTAACTTGCTGCCAGCAGCCTTCTCTTAGTCCCTCTTGGCCACCTAAGGCTGCTGATTGGAGCAATATATATGTGTCTTAAGTATACAAGCAAAGAACTGTACTCTCTCTGATTCCTGATTGGGTGTGCTGTCCACTCCTGCTGCTCCAAGTATGCTGCTGGTGCCAATAGTTGTCTGGACTATTAGATAAATCTGAAGATAATTTGTGAGCCTGTACCTTTTGAAGATTATTCTGTACCTTTCAACACTGGTAGTCTAAACAGGAAGTTAGGGAATCAGCATAACTCATGATGTCATCATTGGTCGCATCCACTCATACTTAAAAACACTGGCATCAAATTGGAAAACTTTGCACCACTCAAAATTTTGTACAATAATTTGGCTGAAATTGCTTTGTGGAAAAAAAATTCCTTGTAAGCACGTGCTAATGAATCAAGTTGATTCTAGTTTTATTTAAGGATTCTTTTCACAGTTAATTTTGTAGTATTACACTGGCTTGAAAGACACCAATGGATTAGAGAACAATTAGAACTTTGTTCAAAAACATTTCCGGTAGCAGTGAAGTTATATAGATCATGCAGGGCTTTAAAAAAAAGTGTTCAACAATTATTCTAATTTTCATAAGTGATGTTTATACAGAAAGTTCTTTATGACTTCTGCATAAACATTACTTGTTCAATAATCATTCCAATTTTCATAAGTAATGTTTATACAGAAGTCATAAAGAACTTTCTGTATAAACATCACTTATGAAAATTGGAATGATTATTGAACAAAGGGTAACGGTTGACGGTTGTTTTTGTGACTGGAAGGCTGTTTCAAGTGGGGTTCTGCAGGGCTTAGCTCTAGGTCCCTTGCTTTTTGTGGTACATATCAATGATTTAGACTTCAATGTAGGGGACATCATTAAGAAGTTTGCAGATGATACAAAAATTGGCTGTGTGGTTGATAGTGAGGAAGAAAGCTGTAGACTGCAGGAAGATATCAGTGGACTGATCAGGTGGGCAGAAAAGTGGCAAATGGAATTCAATCCGGAGAAGTGGGAGGTAATGCATTTGGGGGGCTAACAAGGCAAGGGAATACACAATAAATGGTAGGATACTGAGAAGTATAGAGGAACAGAGACACCTTGGAGTGCATGTCCACAGATCCTTGAAGGTAGCAGGACAGGTTGATAAGATGGTTAAGAAGGCATATGAGATACTTTCCTTTATTAGCTGAGGCATAGAATATAAGAGCAGGGCGGTTATGCTTGAACTGTATAAAACACTAGTTAGGCCACAGCTAGATTACTGTGTATAGTTCTGGTCACCACATTACAGGAAAGATGTGATTGCACTAGAGAGGGTACAGAGGAGATTTACGAGGATGTTGCCAGGACTGGAGAATTTTAGATATGAGGAAAGATTGGATAGGCTGGGGTTGTTTTCTTTAGAACAGAGGAGGCTGAGGGGAGATTTAATTAATTAGAATTATGAGGGGCCTCAATAGAGTGGATAGGAAGGACCTATTTCTCTTAGCAGAGAGGTCAATAACCAGGGGGCATAGATTTAAAGTAATTGGTAGAAGGGTTAGAGGAGAGTTGAGAATTTTTTTCACTCAGAGGGTGATAGGGGTCTGGAACTCACTGCCTGAAAGGTGGCAGAGGCAGAAACCCTTATTGCATTTAAGAAGTACTTGGATATGCACTTGAAGTGCTGTAACCTACAAGGCTACGGGCCAAGAGCTGGAAAGTGCGATTAGGCTGACTAGCTCTTTTTCGACTTGCACAGATACGATGGGCCGAATGGCCTCCTTATGTGCCGTAAATTTCTATGATTCTGGTGTCATACCACACTTGCTTTGTACAGATCCAGCCAAGACTTTAAAGAAAATAAACAAAACTATCAATAGTTTTCTACCAGTTAGAAGTTATTCAACCAACCAGGTACTTTTAGTTGAGGTTCCCGATTGGAATCAATGGGGGTAATTTTGAACTGTGCTGCTGGGCGGTAATGTGGTGGAGCTGATCACCCACCCAGTGTAGAACCTGCCCAATTTTTGTTCCGTTGAAAGCAGTGAAATGAAAATCTGGTGGATTCTATAAAGGGCAGGCGATCCATTCCACCATGATTCTGCCCAGGCAATGAAAATTATTCTCAATATGAGGCAACACTATACAATTTCCAGATAAAGGACAAATAATTCTACATGTAATTTGACTTGCAAGTTAAAAATTCATATTTAGTAAATCCACAGTGAAACTCTGCACTAATAATGTTGCACGTTTAGAATTTTCCCATATTGAATATATGTAACTATGTAAGTGCATTGCTTCTGTCATTGCTTAATAGTGGCCTTAACATGCAAGTCTGCTTCTTTGTCTCAAGTGACTATATGAAGGCTGGAGTGATAAGAATCCCAGATAAGATTACTGCAGTGTTGCACAAATATTCTTTACAGGATATCTTGCTTGTCTATACATACACGATGGCAGGAGTGACCAAAAGTGTTCTCTCCATGGAACGCATGTGCCACATAAAAAGCTGTATACTTCCCCTACTTGTTTTATATCATTTTGATGTTTTGGCATTTTTCTCCCTTTCTCTTCAACTCTCCCTGATCAGTGGGAACAGAGCAGCGGAGTAGTTAAAATGGAGCGCCTCGGTTCCCAGTGATTTCCCCATTTTAACACTACTGGTTTTAGCGGCGGATGAGGCGCTTATTGGCCTCCCACGGGAGTTTCCTTAATAAACGTTAATCGGGGTCCTATGACGTACATAGGGTCCCAATGGCATTTTAACACCTGCCAGGTAAGGCTTTCAGGAAGCCAGCAAGGCCACTGTAGGGAAGTGGCCCCTCCCCACAAGACTTGCCTTGCTGCTGGCAGCCTTCTTGGTGCCATCGGGTGGTCTTTGTCGCCAGCCAGCTGCCACTTTCTGCCCAAAACAGGAGAGTAACTGTCTGACGGCATTTAAATGAGGTCCAGCAATTAAAATCTGCCGGGCTTCCAACGTAGACTCCCGTACGGGAATGCCACCCGCTTCTGCTGGCATCCCCCGGGAGTTAAAATCAGCCCTATTGAGTCTGAAGTACAACTGGGTTCAGTGGAGATCAAGTCGGGAGCATATGAAATGCGCACTGCCTGCCTTATGTTTGGGGCCGATTTTTTTTTCCCTCTTAATAGCCCTATCAGTTTGTGAACATTTACAAACAAAAAGCTTTGTTGAACAAAAAAGATTTCATGAAGACAGTCCCCTTTTAAAATGTGAGCTGTCTATAGAAATATTTTGCTTTTAGTTAGGCATCTAGTTTTTAGACTTTATAAAGCTGTTCAGTACAAAAATAATGGACTTGAACTGTTTGCCATCCTCTTCAATAGTAGTCAGCTGTGTGCTTTCTTGGCATTAGCAAAAGCACTTAATGCAGTTTTGTGAACAGGAATTCCTGGCTCGCATTCCAAAAATTCCTGACAGCATAGGGCTTTTAAACTTTCTGTGTCACTCTTCCAAGTTTCTTTTAGTTTTCCAGAAACATCTGTTATTCTGTTACAACATCCTCTACAACTTCCAAGGAACATCTACGCCTGCCCAGAGTGGAACCAGAATTTTGTGAATGGGCTGGGGTAAAGATTCACTTAGAAGGGTTAATAAAGCAGTGACATTTAATAAAGCTGCTATCTAGATTCCATGTGGTGGCATGGTACGTGACTATGGTAGCGGGGGAGGGGTTAAAGCATTCTCCCCTGTGGTTCTGCTTTTCATAGCCACCTTTTAGCCTTGTTCTGTTTAAGGGACAGGGAAGTGCCTCCATCAAAAGTACTCCCATTATCACCAGATATTGTTTTCCAAAAAAGAAACTTAAATCTCTGTTTTAGCACCTATTTCCTCCTCTGTGAAAAGCCACTATTTTCGTGCTCAGCTTGCACCTGGAGCCACTCCGATGGTTTACATGGGCAGCCAAAGTCCAATCTACAGCAGCTCCATTCAATGGGAGTCAGTACTTTCAACTGGTCTGGAGGCTAAGCTATATAGCATTTAATACCAGTTGAGTATTCTTTGTAAGCAGGCAGTATTGATTTTTCTTAAAGGTGCCCCAAGATCAGCCTCCAAATGGTGTAAAGCACTAACTCCCATTTAAATGAACGAAGCTGTTCTAGGAATAAAATGAGCCACTCCCTTCCAAGCAAGCCACATTAATTGCTGCGTCCCGATGAGTGAATGTTTTGCAGCAATGCAGTCCACCCTGGAGTGTTTGGCAGCTTCAGTCTGATCTGCAGCAGAGGCCCCTTGGGCAATCTGAGCAGACATGAAATGGTAAACTGCATGACCAAAACATGTTTCCTAATGGGTAGGAGATGCTTTTTTCAGTTTTCTTAAATTAACTATGTGGGGGGAATTACTTTTGATTGAAAGTTCTTTTCTGAGAATTAGCATTATTTTGGAGATGTAGATCTCCACATGCTACTCAATCTGGTTTTAAAAGTGCAGGAGTCTTGATTTGTTTTTAACAATAAAAAAATAATTATTAGTACTTTTTAAGATGCTAAGTTTATCAAATGTATCTCGTGTTCTATTTTTAAATTGATCAATGCAAGGAAGGATCATTCGATATGACATACACACAAAAGATGAGAGCCGTGAAGAAATTGGAATTTGTAGTAAACCAACACAAACATTTCTGGCCTTGAAATTACATTGTGAGATATAAGTGAACAAACCCTTAATGAGTTTATTTGAAATTCCACTCTCTGCTATTTTAGCAGAGGTGTTTAACCCATTTATTTCAAATAGGTTAATGCACCTCCTAAAATAACCGAGGAATTTCAAATGAGTGAATACACTGGTATCAAGCAGTGTAATTTCAGGATTTTTATCTCTTGCAATTTGCCAGCCAGCCATCATTGCTCACTCTATACTTGAAAATTTGATGGTGCTTTATTTTAAAAGCTGTCTCCAAACTCGATTTATGTTTTATTGTAAAGTCTGGAGTCTCCAAAATGAAGTTTCTGTCAATTATTTTGATGAGCAATTTGGGTTGTTGAGGTTAAAGAGCTTGAAATAGCAGGCCAGTATTGATGGACTTTTGATCTGTCTGTCTGATGAGATGTTCAACCGATGCCCTGTCTTCCCTCAGTTGGATGTAAAAGATCCCATGGTGCTATTCGAAGGAGAGCAGGGGAGTTCCACCAATGTCCTGGCCAACATTTATCTCACAATCAACACCACTAAAACCGTGCTGTTTGTGGGATCTTGCTGTGTGCAAATTGATGGAAAAATTGGGGCCATGAACTTTTTGTAAGAAATTTTAAAGCCAATTTTGCATGTTGAGTATCTCATTAGAAAACCTCAGATGTGTTCCATCTTAAATATAATAATGCCAGCTTAGTACAGGTTATTTTTTCCCTTGTACATGATATCATGAGTATCCAAATTCCAAATTGGAATAATGTTAGTTTTTGAGCTGTAGTTTTTTTGTTCGCAATTGTAAGTAAAGTCATAGTGTAAATTCTTGGAACATATTAATTTGCATATCATATTTTGATAAATTAGTTTAAATAATACATACGAGCTTTTCCAAATGGGCATAAACCCAACTGGAAGTTGGGTGGGGTGTGAATTGCATGGTCCAACTTGATTGTGCTGACTCCACAATCATTTCCAATGTCAGCCTACGACGGGTAAGCTCCATGCTTAGAAAATGCATCCGATTGTGAGCTCACCCATTTGGGTGGGAAATTGTGTGGCTGCAGGATTTGAAGGCCTGTTCAAGTTTAAAGGGACATAAATCTCGGAATTTAAAGCTGAAGCCTGGAGGAAAGTTTTGGCCCAGAAATACCTGGAAGGAGTTGATTAGACTACAGAGCAACTCATTTGTCTGATGGGGCCGTGCAGAGGATTCTAGAGCAAGTGAAACAGGAAGGGGTCCCTCTTCTTGAGTGAATGCCACAGAAACTCCAGAAAAGCTGCTCGGGGGCATGCGAAGAGGTTGCTTCTGTGTGAATGCCATCTCCACAACACCTGCACATGGAAGCAATGCAGCAAAAAACATAATTTTCACCTTCATGGCTTAATTTCAATTGAACTGAAAATGGGGTTGGTTTTGTAATGGGTGGGCAATCCGTTCTGCCGGTTTGCCTCCCAATCCGTGAAGTTGCAAATTATCTCCAATCATCTTACCAATTTAGCAATGGTATGAGAGCTCATAGTGACTTACGTTAATGCAATATATTAAGCATATATGGCATTTATATTTACTTCATCCTCACAGAATGTTTAACGTACTTGCAAAGTTTACCATGAATGCATATCAAGCAACAGAGTGCCTTTTACACCTCTGTCTTCACCTGGAAGTGTTCCTTCACTCACCTTCTGATAAGCAGCCCCCACATATAGATTTCAGAATAATGAATGACATTTTAAAAGGCTTTAATATGTGCTATTAGACAATGAGAGACTACGATGCGAAGGAAGAGTATTCACTCCAGTGTAACTCCAATCTAATATAACTGACTGCTGCATGTACAAGCCACCTCACCCACTATGGAATGCATGCTGACACTTGAGTATTACTGCACATCATAACAATTGAAACTTATCGCTTATATTCTTTTAAAAAGGGAAAGACAGTGTGAGATATGAGGAAAATGCCTTGGAAGGTGCCAGAAATGGAAAAATAGGGGGGCGGCTGCCAGCTCAGGGTTTGGGATCCCTTTTCATCTTATTCTTTCATTCATTAATTGGTAGCAAAGAATATACTGAAGCCATTTACTATGTCACTTTTTCTTCTGAAAGCTATATGTGGACTGTTCAGCAGGACACCAGTGTAAACGATCTTCCTCCCACTAAATGTGGCAGATGATAACGAGCCAGGTCCTAGGACAACTGGCCGTGCCATTATTTCACGGAACACAATGGGCCGGAATTTGCGGTCGGAGGTGTACCTCCGGAGCACACCTCCGAACCCCCAAAAATCCGAAACTACCTGCTGGCTCCCAGGCTTCGGAGACTTCAGGTCCTGGACCTGCAGGCGTACGAATGCGTAAAGGCCCACGGATCCCAGGGACGCAGGCAGTTCGGAAGCGTCCCTTGGATCACGTGGGTCAGGTCCTCCCATCAGAAAGGAGGATTCCTCAACATGCTTATGGAGATTCCATTTACGAACAGAATCCCCATTAGCATATGGAGAAATCCCCAAATAATTAAATAATTTACACAAGTGGAAAAAATAAATGTTCCCGTTTTCAAATTTAATTAAAAGTCCCTTTAATGAAGCATTTACAATAAAAAATTAATTTTTTGAAAAATAATTTTAAACATTTTAATCCATGCCAAAATTTACATACATTAATTTAAAATGTTTGTGGATGATTTATTTTTACGTTTTTAATTTAACATTTATATTAACCTTTATGTTGGTGAAAGCAGGCTCTATGCCTGCTTTTACCAGGCGTAAGATTTTTGTGGGCATTTGCTGGGCAGTAGTTGGGCAAATAGCAACTCTGCACCAGCGAAAGTGATTTTGGGGTCAGTTTGTATGATCTGTGCAGGTGAACCTTCACAGATCGCAAGTTCTGGGTTTTCGCGCATGCGGAAACCTGGAACTTGCAGGGCCTTTTACAAGGCTTACGGCGTACGCCATCATCGGCCCCGCAAAATCCGTGCCACTGTCACTCTGTCTAAAGCACCAAGGATTTCAGAAAGTGAGCTAGAGGGAAGTGTATTTGATAGACACACACAGCATGAGTAAGCAGGAGCAGCTGGTGGTGGGAAAGGAACAGGAGGAACTTGCCTTCCAGAAGATATTTTGTATCTCACCTCAGTTGATGAGCCTGGGGATCTGGATCTCATAAATCCTGCTTTTAAAAGAAGGATTCTGGCATTGGGGACGTGCAAAACAGTGTGATGCAGATAGGAGCTCAGGTGAAGGAGTCTGCATGTGCAGTACCATGCAGGATAGATTTGCAACACTGAAGTCCACCATGGAGCATGTGGCAGTCCAGGAACATCTGCAATGGAACTCCCCATGTTAGAACCCAAAAGGCAGTTAGTATTTCTTCCATAGTGACTCAGACTGCTACAATAGAAGCCTTTCTGTTCCTGATGTAGAATAAGCTACCTCTTCTGGCTTTGACAGGCTTAGAAAGAACCCTGAAGCAGGGCTTCACTGATCTCATTGTGCCATTAGGTCTGCATCAATCAGTGTTGTGGTGAGGCAGTGCCTCGGCAGGAGCATATCCACGGCAGGGCAAAACTCAGCTGCTGTGAAGTGAGGGCCACTTCAATCCCTATGCTCCTACTGAGACACAGCAGCCATCACCTCACAGACTCCATGAGGTACTGCCTAGTTGAAACACCAGATTAGGGTTTTAGAGGATTAAGTGGACAGACTTCATACACTGTTGCCAATGGTAATGATATACTTGATTATTACTCTGGCGGAGACATGCACTATATTTACACGTGTCCAATGGAATCCTGGCACCTGGCTGCAAAGGATACCCTTGATCACCAATTAGCCACCTTGAGCTTTGCCTTTGTGGGTGAAATATTGCCTGAAAAAGTCAATTCCCCGAACAGGTGTTCCCAACCTGGAGCGGTACTTGCTGGAGCAAATCGTGGGCCCACAGTGGCTGATTTTCTGTCCATTTAAATCAATGGATGGCGATGAAGGCCCTCGATTTTCTGAGCACTGTTCCCTGTGAGCACCACTCTGCTCTGGGAGTGCCTGATTAGGGAATTGGTCCTAAAGTGAATGCATTGTGACAGTTGCTTGGGAAGTGAGAATTGACTTGCATAATGTAGTGCTGATGGTTACAAACCCGCATTGTAGCCTAGCAGTTATAACCATATGAAAATTGCTGGGCACAGAATGGGAGGTTTTTATTCTGCCAATGTACCAACATTTATTTTCAAGAATTGTTTCACAGAAATAATAAATGATGGATGTAAGAATCCGAGTCAGCCAAGAATCAAAGTTACAATCTGGCCATAAATTGTCCAGGAGGAGAAATTTTCTAATCTCTAATCCATTTGTTGAAATATATTTGTTGAAATTAATCTTGATGCTCTTTCCATACCATTTATAAAATCCAGATCAAATGATTCCGTTGTCATACTGTAACTCATTAGTTTCCCTCCAAGTGTGAATTTGTGGAAGTGAATACTTCATTGCTTGGTGCCTTTTCTGTTAGCTTGGGGCTACAAATATACATGGTGAGTTGAATGTAAATACTTTGAACTGAATTTGCCACTGAAGTGTTAATGTGGCTTTTGAAGAGGATGCATGTGTAACGTGCCTGACTATTGCACTATGAAGCTGCAGATGTCATTATCTGCCATTCATGTTAATCTGATGGTAATATGGTGCATTTTGGTTGCGGGCAGATTTTTAAGCTATTCTTTGTATACTTGACAATTTTGACTAACCTAGTAAATGAAGCATAATTTTCCTCAGCAAATCAGAGGATATGCTGCTTTATTTTATTTTATAACATAGATGTGTTATAGCAGAGAAACACAATGCATTATATATTATAGTGGATCTCTCATGGTATTGCTCGTACAAAATAAATTACCCTTCTCCACCTCCTTCCACTGCAAAAAATGACAGGCTGTTAACCCTGGCCATGTTCCACTTGGCCCTCTGAACAAGGAGATTCATTTTGAAAAATTGTTTTCAAAAAATCGCTGGCCTGGGCTCCACCAGTTGAGCCACATCTGCACACATGGAGGGTGGTAGACTTCAGCTCACTGGCATACTATACTCCACATATATGGCAGGTCCCAACTGAGTGACTGGGCTGGTAACTCCAGTGTAGGCAGTCCTCGGCCCTGGCCCTGCCCCCCCTCCCCCCTTGGCATAATGTTCTTGTAAGAGGTGGAAAGAACCTCTAAGGCAAATTGGAAACTTACGGAAACAGCACAACCAGATCTCTGCCATTTTCTGGGGCAGGGTGGGGGTGGGGGAAGGATTATTGTGGAAAACTGAGACCCCCAGTTTTGGAATTTTGGACCATAGAGAGAAAATGAGAATTAACCCTCCCATCACTATCCAAAAAGTACACTCTCATGTGAAAATGTTAACAGGTGAAGTCACCCACTCTCTTGTTTTTTTCCTAGCCGACAAATTATCTAACGTTTACATAGAAGATCAACCCACCCTTTCTACCCCCTCCCCCCGTACTTTTTATTCTTGTGAAAATGTTTACAGTTGTAGTTGGCTGTTTAAGAGATATAATATCATACTGTTAATATTTGAGACCAAAAGCAAAACTGATAATCCTAAATAACTCTGTTGTCAGATCATTTAATGCAGTTACTCATTAATCTACAGTTGTTATTGGACAACTTTTTAAAGCTATTACTACTATCTCCTAGTCAAAAGCAGCTGATAACTTGAACAAATTATCTATCAATAAGCTACTTTAAAGATAAGCCTTCTAATATCAATTGACAAATAGTGGCTCTAAGTATTATAATAGTGAAATAGACTGCAATATGTCAAAGATGACGTGCAATATATATTTTTTAATTATCCTCTTAACTTTTTAAGAATCTTTCCATTGAACTCACCTTTCTGGCTTCTACCAATGGACAGCCTATAGCCAACTTTTAGAGTGCATACAAGAATGGTGCACATTCACTTACCTTCATTTTTCTTGCACTTGCTACCTCCCCATAGCATAATTGAGATTGGGATTTTCATAGAATCATAGAAATTTACAGCACAGAAGGATGCCATTCGGCCCATCGTGTTTGTGCCGGCTGAAAAAGAGCTATCCAGCCTAATCCCATTTTCCAGCTCTTGGTCCGTAGCCTTGTAGGTTACGGCACTTCAAGTGCATATGCAAGTAGTTTTTAAATGCGATGAGGGTTTCTGCCGCTACCACCCTTTCAGCCAATGAGTTCCAGACCCCCACCACCCTTTGGGTGAAAAAATGACGACTCAACTCCCCTCTAATCCTTCTACCAATTTAAATCTATGCCCCCAGGTTATTGACCTCTCTGCTAAGGGAAATAGATCCTTCCTATCCACTCTATCTAGACTCCTCATAATTTTATACACCTCAATTAAATCTCCCCTCAGCCTCCTCTGTTCCAAAGAAAATAACCCCAGCCTATCCAGTCTTTGCTCATAGCTAAAATTCTCCAGTCCTGGCAACATCCTCATAAATCTCCTCTGTACCCTCTCTAGTGCAATCACATCTTTCCTGTAATGTGGCGACCAGAACTGTATGCAGTACTCTAGCTGTGGCCTAGCTAGTATTTTATACAAAATAAAAACAGAAAATGCTGGAAATACTCAGCAGGTCAGGTAGAATCTGTGGAGAGAGAAACAGAGTTAATGGTTCAGGTCGATGACCCTTTGTCAGAACGTTCTGACGAAGGGTCATCGACATGAAACGTTAACTCTGTTTCTCTCTCCATAGATGCTGCCTGACCTGCTGAGTATTTCCAGCATTTTCTGTTTTTATTTCAGATTTCCAGCATCTGCAGTATTTGTATTAGTGTTTTATACAGTTCTAGCATAACCTCCCTGCTTATATTCTATGCCTTGGCTAATAAAGGAAAGAATCCTGTATGCCTTCTTAACCACCTTATCTACCTGTCCTGTCCTTCAGGGATCTGTGGACATGCACACCAAGGTCTCTCTGTTCCTCTACACTTCTCAGTATCCTACCATTTATTGTATATTCCTTGCCTTGATAGCCCTCTCGAAATGCATTACCTCCCACTTGTCCGGATTGAATTCCATTTGTCATTTTTCTGCCCACCTGACCAGTCCATTGATATCTGCCTGTAGTCTACAGCTTTTGCCCTCACTATCAACCACATGGCCAATTTTTGTCTCATCTGCAAACTTCTTAATGATGCCTCCTACATTGAAGTCTAAATCATTGATATATACCACAAAAAGCAAGGGAGCTAGCCCTGCGGAACCCCACTGGAAAAAGCCTTCCCATCACAAAAACACCAGTCGACCATTACCCTTTGCTTCCTGCCACTGAGCCAATTTTGGATCTAACTTACCACTTTCCCTTGGATCCCATGGGCTTTTATTTTTCTGACCAATCTGCCATGTGGGACCTTGTCAAAAGTCTTGCTTTTGATTTTGGCATGAGTTCCCCAGTAACTGGCTTTCCTTTCTTTTAAAAATTGCTTTGCATCTGTAATTCTGATTATGTGCATATTTACATAGAAACTGTAAATCAGTCTTTATTATTAAAAAAAAAAATTGTTTTACTAAAGTTAGTTTTATCTCTTGCCTTTTTTAAAAGCCCGGGATATGGAAGAAGGCGTGACGAAAGATGTTCTAGGTTGAAAGTATGCAGGTAGATAGGAGATTAAATTGTAGAAACTGCATGTAGCAGTAGTGGGGAATTGGAGGGGATGCTGCGGATAGCGAGGTTGGCCGTGGGGCTTAGGAATGGGAGAGGTCATGGTGTATGGGGGCATAAGTGGTGCGAATGTCTGGAAGATAGGTGTAGCTTATGTCACCACTGGGAATTCTGAGGAGTAAGAAACAGATCATGGAGTATGGAAGCACTGGGAGGGAGCTGTGTGTGTAGCAGTAATGGGAGAGTGGACTTTGCGTGTTGGAACACTGGGATTGTGGTGGAGGCGTCTGGGAACACTAGGGAGGGCTTTGCTGGGTTTGGAATACTGGGAGGGTATTTGCAGAGTATTTTGGACAACTGTATAATAATAGGGGGCTTCTCCAGGGTTGGGTCAGCTGATGGGGGATTGGCACAAAGTGTTCATTATGGGGAGAGTGGAAGTGGCAAGAGGTACCAGAGAAAAGGTGAAATGTGGTGCTGTTCAAGATTGGTGGGGGGGTGGGGTTCCAGTCACAGCAGACAGGGTTTCAATGGCGGCTGGGGGAATTTTGTAAATCTTTCCCGAGCAGTGCCCTGAAAAAACTATTATTTAAACTAGAAACTGCTAACTATTTCTTTCAAATAATACAGGTTTACTCAGGTCGCTGCAAACAATATCCCTTTCCGCAGTTCAACTGGATTACCCCTCCGTGACTGGAGCCCCCCGACCTGCCACAACCAGACCCCAACACTCCAGCTCTAAGCTGGCTCAGTTGGGTGGGGGGGGGGGGAATTGCCCAACAGTGACCTTTTGGAAACAGCATTTTTAGAACAAATACCCCAGAGCATTTATTTTAAATAATATGGTTGTCCTTGGGTCACTGCTAGGAAAACCCTCTTCAGTAACCCCCACTGCAGTCTCCTCCCCCTGTGACTGGTCTCCGAGCTGACCTCAACATTGTGTTTTGGGACTCGAGTTCCAGTTGCATTGGGGGAAGGTGACAGCAACAGGGGAGAAGATTTCTTAAAAGGTTTTTCTCAGCACTGACCTATAATTAAAAACAATCACTCCTCATTTCCCTAGGTCATTGCTGAGGATCCCCCTGTTATGAGTGACCCCCCGCCACAATTTGATTCTGAACCGCAACTTGACACAAGGCTGACACAAAATACAAACATGTTAGAGGGCAACAGCAGCAGAGAGCATCACATTACAGTGGGAGGGGGGACCTGGTCACGGTGATGGGGGAGGGGAATTTTTAAAAATGGTTTCCCCCAACAGTGACTCGGGAAACCATATGTTTTAAAATAGATGCTGCTGAATTTGAAATATAACACCTTAAAATGTGTAACGTATTGCTTGAATTCAGAGTAAAGTTACTGAGAATTCAAAGCCCAAGGTCAAGAGGCAGACCATGTCAATCCCACAATGAAGACTTTTTTGCACGAAGCAAAAAGCATGGGTCATTGGTAGCTGAAGTCCGTCTCATGATGCTGACATTCTTAAACAAGAGGCTTGCATTAATTAAGGGTGACAATTTCAAATACCAAGGGTCAAGAGTCCGTAAACTATGAGGCCATAGTGATTGCTTGGTGGGTTTCATGGAAATTTCTTCATGATTTTTAAAGCTGCACCTTTTTGAGAAATTCTTCTGGTTATGTTGGCAGCTTTACTTGAAGTTGCTTTACTTGAAAGTAGATTAAAGTTTCAATCAATTACTGACCTTAAGGAAGCATTCTTAAGGTCTCAGTGAGCAGCTGATGCTTATTGTGCCTGTGAAATAGCTGCATCATGTGGCACTGTGGCCAATTTCTCACACATTCTACAGCAGTGTGTAACTGTGGATTGATATCATTAAAGCCATGTGTAAAGGCCTAAGATTGTTTCCCCTTGGTGTTTTATGGGCCCTTGACGATGGCCTCTGCATGCCTGTTGGCATCTCTCACTAGTAGTATTCTTTCTTTGCTGAGACAATTAGAACAGAGCTCCTGCAGAACTCTGTTATTCACAGTAACCATGGTATTCCTCCATCGGTTTAGGGATTTACAGGGATAAGGGCATGGGGCAGAGTTGAGGTTGAACTGAGTATCACTGGATGGGGGAAAAAGAGAGAAGCATAAACTAGCTACTTGCCAATGTCACAGTTTATCTGATAAACTGAGATAACAATGATGCTATTCAAGGTTGTAAATTACTTTTTTCTTTATCTCTTTTTAAATATATAGAGAAATAAACTTAGCAGTTGCCTTGGTGATTTGAGTAAGAATTCTTTCAGTTGGAAAGTTAAAATATTCTGCTGAAATGAAAACAAATGGTTGCTTTTGTGATTCTTTTTCTGCAATATCTGTTGAAATCATTTTTCCATCTGTTAAGGATACTTTCAAAACTTTCTTAAATCGCATGTAATTTAAAATCGTTCATGTAAGAGTTACTTTGTAATATATCGTGTGTGTACATAGAATTTCTTTGCAATCTTCTTCAATTATCTCTGGTAATACTGCAGCCATAATGTCACAAAGATTACCAGTATCCAATTGTAAACATCACAGTGCTGAGCCTCTGCACACCCCAACAACAGTAAGATTTTTTTTTCTGTTTTTATTTTCTAGGCACCATCCCATTTTTTCACCCAAAATGGCACCGGTTTACTCGTGTATGCTGTTAGGCTGCTTACAAACTTGGCATTGTCACTTTAGTGTTTCGGTTAAATTTTCACCTCAAAAGATTTATCTGGTTACATCTATAATGTGGCTGTGTGAACCTTCTAGATTTAGGATTTTTAAAATCAATGAAAACCCTTTTTTAAAAACAAAGCTGCCCCACCGCCAACAACAACTGGCATTTATATAGCACCTTTAATGTAGTAAAATGTCCCAAGGCACTTCACAGGAGCATAATCAGGTAAAAATTGACACCAGAAAAGGAGACATTAGGACAGGTGACCAAAAGCTAGGTCAAAGACTAATACAATAGCAAAATACTGCAGATGCTGGAAATCTGAAATAACAGAAAATGCTGGAAACACTCAGCAGGTCAGGCAGCATCGAGGAGAGAGAAACAGAGTCAACGTTTCGAGTCGGGGACCCTTCATCAGAAGGATCTTGGAGGAGGAGAGAGAGGCAAAAAGGCGAAGTGGTTTGAGTAGTGAATTTCAGAGCTTAGGGCCTAGACAGTTTGAAGGCATGGACGTACGACAAGTGTAAAATAAAGAGAACAGGCACGTGGGGTCTTTCTGAACTCTCTAGCACTCTAAAGGTTAAAATGTATGTTCTGTACTTGTTTAGGTCTTCCATAGGCTGTTGACCTACTTCCAAGCCTCTGCCAATGTTTTACTCGAGTTAATTGTGAGGAGTTGTGCAAGCGGACACCAGATGACTTGCTCTTCAGTCTCCCCTTCCTGTTGGTGAAGCCCAAGGCTCTGCACTGTGCCAGATCCTGATAGTGCAGCTATGTTTGAGAACTTGCAATGTGTGCATAATCGTGGGCGTTAACCCCTGTCTGACCACTCCATTACATAGCATGTTGGAGCAATAACGTTCATGTATAAAGAGCCATTGCAATTTATAATTTGCTAATCTCAGTTAAAATGCAGTTTACAAACTGCTTGAGAATTGCTGTTCATGGTACCATCTCATCATGTTGATTTATGAGGAAATTATTGAACACACATTCTATCAATGATTTCATGTTTTAAAGAGATTTTAACCAGACCAACTCTATAGTCAATGTATGGGTCCAAAGTGGAACAATACTTTATGACGCAAAGAGATAACATAGACTTAAGCAGATAGGAAGAATCCTGTATGGATCCAATTTGAATTTTGTGTATTAATGTGTTTTTCAAACCACAGAGGCATGAAACATGCAGTATATCACAGCCATTTATTTTTGTTTTCCCCAAGCTTGAAAAAGACTTTGGTTAGTGAGAATCCTGAAAGAATTTGTTTTTCACAACTGTCACTATGTGGTGCAGTATAACTATAGCTGATATGATACTGCAATAAATTTGAGGGTGTACTATATTTGCATATTCAAATCAGAGAACATACCCGCACGTGTGTGCACAATTCCTGAGCCTCTGATTTTTTTATTTTTACCATCCCCTCACAAGAAAGACATGTCGATACTGTAACTCATGTCAATCCATCTATACCACTCTAAAACTGGCACTGCCATTGTATTATAGTACAGTGGCAATATTAATATTGCATTGGATTCTTTGAATTTAAGTCTGGGAGAATTTAGCTATTTCACAATCAATCTCACTGTGTTGAAGTCAAAACTCAGTGCATGGTCTCCTGATCGGATTCAGTCTTACCCAGGACCCCAAAACTCCTTGGGCTAAAAATTGGATTAGACATAAAATGGGTGCGGGGATCGCGATGCACGATCGGCCCGCACCCACTGAAAGGAATGCAAACAGCACGCGACCTTCGTCCTGCCTGCTAATTATGACTGCAAGGTTCAGCCCAGCGCTGAACGCATTGTTGAGTGGCTGAACGCTCAGCAGGGACCCCAAGTTCGTGCGAGACTAGCTCCAATTAATTAGTCTCCACTTCTTAAAGGGGAGGTGATTCTGCCTGCAGCAGCTGCTGGAACTGGTTGTGGAGGCTTGTGTGACTGAATAATGGCTCAACAGGCCAGAGAAAGGGCTTCAAGGTTCTCGGACACAGCACTAGAGGCTTTAGTGCAGAGTGTGGAAAGGAGGAGACAGGTCCTCTATCCGCAGGAGGCCCTCCAGGCACATACTGCAAAGGCAGTGGGAACAGATAGCCGACGCAGTCAATGTCAGCAGTGTTGCCCCGAGGACATGGATGCAGTGCCGCAAAAAGTTCAATGACCTTATACAAGTGGTCAAGGTCAGTGAATGCATCTTCAAATGCTGTCGTCCACCAACTGCACCACTGGCCTCACACACTACTCAATGCACTACACCCCCATCACTCACCTACCAACAATCTCTATCAATCACGACTCAAACCTCACATTCATAGCTTCACCTTGCCCTCACACACTTACCATTGCTGCAAGCCTCACACCCACATCTCTCATCTTGCATACACTGCCAGCTATTCAACCATGACAGGCACATCACCCAAACACATTGCACCACACTCACTGACATACTTCCCTCTCTTGCTGGGCAAGGTGGCTCATAACCAAGGTAGCAGCTAACCGGCGGGGAACGGGCAAGGCTGCATATCTTTACCCAGGTGGAGGAGATAGTGATTGGCATTATTGGAGGGGCCGTGGCGAGCAGCGAGACTGAAACCATTGAAGATGATGGTATGCTCATGCCTACTCCTCCTTCTTACAATCCCTCATCCCACAATCTCTTCTCACTTACAAGCTGCTGATGGTGTAAGCATGCAGATCTTGCTTTCCCCCCTCCCCTCGCCACAACCCTACCCTTGTGCCTTTCTCCTTTCAAATACCCAAGAACTTTAACCTGGCCACCCAGTGCGGGAAGAGCAAAAGGAGAGTGAAGCAGCAGATGAGACACTGTCACTCGATCTCATACTTGCAGGCACCAGCTCAGATACTGGCACTGCGCGTACTTTAGAGGGTAGTATAGATGCGGGATCTGCACGTGGTGAGTCACCGGACATGAGTGGCCTGCAGCCAGGGCAGGGGGAAACGGTAACGCAGGTGCCAGCACCCCGGAGGGTGAGGTCGCGCACAAGTTCTGCTACAGAGGACTCGGATGAGGACTTCGATAGGGCGGCTTACAGAAGGCGGTTCATGGGCATGCACGCAGAAATGCTTGGTGCATTGGCAGGCCTGCCAAAGAGCCGGTTGTCACTGTCGAGGAGCATGGAGGAGTCTGGCACCAACTTTACACAACGAATTGAGCAGAGCTTAGAGCCCATGATTTCCAGCATGGAGGTGATGGGCAACTCCATTAGCGTACTTGTGGACCCAACCATAATGCAGGGTCTGATGGCTGATGCCTCAGCAATTGTAGCATGTGTGGAAGTGACCCAACATCTGAGGGCTTCAGTGGAAGCTCAGACTGAAGTCGTGCAAGCTCAGACTGTCCTAATGCAGGCTCAGCTTGCTGCCACACAAGCTCAGACTGCTGCCATCGTGGCTGCATTTACCAGTGTTGAAAGGGGCTTGCAGGGTATCACAGCAGTCCAGCAATCTGTCTTCCAACCAATTACTAGGATTGCTGAGGTGCTGCCCTGGAGGAGTGGCAGTGGCTCCGTGGAGCACGAACCTGCTGTCCTCTCTCAGGATGACAGCATTCGTCCTTCCACCACTGCCACACCGCGAGTGCCCTTGTTGTTGCCCGTCAGCCAGCCAGCCCACCCAGACTGCTGCCGCCTATGTCGAGATGGTGCAGTCCGCAGCCGGGCCTTCTAGACCCACAGATGCTCGAGGTCATCCTGCAAGGCCACCTGCAGTCTCGCCCACTGAAACTCAGCAACCTTGCACCAGCCATGCTGCAGCCACTGGGGTAGCACTTCGTAGGAACACTAGGACAGGCAAAGGCACACGGAAGACAGGAACCAAGGGAATGCACAAGGGTGATTAGTTGACTTTGTTATGTAATATTGGATTGATTGATTTATAAATTTGGTTTGGAATGTTTGTTTTGTGGTGGCTTTCATTTCGCCATTTGGCCACGAGGACGCCGTGATGTTCCGAGGGACGATAAGTTGGGGAAGTGTTGAGCAACGGGGATCTGGGGTTTCATTCAGGGGAACCGGAGTCTGATAGTGCACTCACAGACAGCCCGTCTGGAACATGGATGTGCTGGCCTCTTCCTCCTCTTGCTCCTCCACCTCTTCTTCCTCCTCCTTTCTTCTTCTTCTTCCTCCCTCCTTCTTCCTCCCTCCTTCCAGCCACCCTCAGGTTTGACATGGTGGCTGGAAGATTGTTGGCACAGTGGACTGGCGCAGGATGAACGCATCATGACTGCTGCCAGGATAGCAGGTATTCACCAGCATGATATGCTGGGTGTGGTCGCACACCAACTGCACATTAAGTGAGTGGTACCCTTTGTGGTTACGGTACATCTCACCATTGAGATGCGGCGCCTGCAAAGCCACGGGTGTGCAGTCGATGGCACCCTGCACCTTGGCGAAGCTCGCTATTCTGGCAAAGTCACGTGCGTGCTCCTCCTGCTTCTCTCTGTTTAGAGAGAAGACAATGAAGTCCCTTCTCCTAGTGTACAGAGCCTCTGTGACCTCCTGGATGCAGCGATGGACAGCGAACTGCGAGATGTTTGCTATGTCGCCTGTTCCAGCCTGGAAGGATCTGCTGGGGAAAAATTTCAGATCCATGGTCACCTTGAGGGCCACTGGCAGCGCCATTGTCGCCCTGCTCGGAGGCTGCCGGTCTGGTTACAAGAGATGGCACAGTTCTGTGACCACCTCCTTGTTGAAGTGGAGCCGCCGAACACACTGCTCCTGGCTTAGGTGCAGGTAGGAGACGTGCTCCTGAAGACCTTAGGTGGGTATGGCCTCCTGCTGAGAGCCCCCCTCCTCCTCCTCCTCCCTCTGCAAGCAGCTTGTCTTCTTTGCTGCTTCTGTTCCATCTCCCTCTCATGCTGCAGCACATGGGGGACTGCAACTACAGCCCCCATGACTGGGAGCAAGTAGTGTACTCGGAGGCCTTCCAATAGCAGCCAACACCTTCCCAATGTCCAGCAGCACTCCCTACACACTTTAACAACTTTTCAAATCTCTTCCAGCAACCCGGTACTCCTACAAACCCTGCAAGAGCCAGTACATAGCAATAAGCAATTAACCTGCAAGTTGAATGTATCCCTTTAAGTAGCGCTGGTGGGGGGTCCCTCGTGCAGCTGAACGCACTTTCAGCTGTGCGTGTTTAGGAGAGAGTGTTGAATGGAGTGGCAATGTCGAAAATGGCAGTTGTGCGTCAAATCAGCATTACACGCTGACTGACGTCACAATCTGCCTACTCTGCATACTGCCGGCGCACACTTAAACCGCCTGTGCTATTGCCCTCACCAAGATGGCAGGTTGCGCCCGAAGTGGGTGGAAACGAGGCGGACACCATTTTTCTTCAAAACCAGGCATAACTACCGGCACTACAGAGCTGAATTTCGCGGCCCTTATGTCTTTTCTTCTTCCCATAATCTGCAGACCCTTAAAACCCAAACTTGGTATGATTTACCTCCTTTCACTTATTTCAACTTTAGTGGGTTTTTTGCACTGTGGGTTCTGGACCTGCTGTCCTCCGCCAAAACTACTCACTGCTCCAGAATCGTCCTGGAATTCAAAGATAACCCCTGGCTTCACTTCTTCACTGGAAACCCTCCTATTAAACCCCTCTCCCCTTCCCCCTCCACCCTTGCCTCCAACAACAAATGGGAGGAGCTCCTGGACTTCTTTATCAGTAAGATTGAGACCATCCAGTCAGCTGCCTCTGCCGCATCCCTCCCTTCCACTAGCCCACCAAGCCAAACTTTCCATCCTGAGCTAGCCTGTACTCACATCTTTCTCTAGTTTCTCTCCTATCTCCCCTCATGCCCTCTCTGAGCTCATCTTGTCCATGAGACCAACATCCTGCTCTCTCGACCCTATTCCCACTAAATTACTGACCACGTAACTTCCCTTCCAGGCCCCCATGCTAGCTGATATTGTAAACTGTTCCCTCTCCTCTGGTACTGTCCCCCTCTGTTGGGGAGAAAATAAGATTCTCAGAGCCTAGATGAAGTTCAAAAACACACAGTTTATTAGACAAAGTACTTTGGGAGCTGGAGTCAAAAAGGTCCCGTGACCTTTGTAACATCCTTCTCGTTTAACCTTTGTTCAGTACAGCTTATATTCAATATTTCTGGCTACATGCCATCATACATCGATTTTCGTCCAATTATATGGTATTACATTAATCACCTGATTATATTTTGCCTTTATCTATATTTATTTGGCAATAATCATAAAAGCAGTTACATCTTGTTACACCTTTTTGAGCATAGTCTAATCCCACGGTTTACTACTGTATGTTATCTGTGATTGGCACCGTGCCTACGGTCTCTAGCTAACTCTGTAAAAGGCCTCTTTCAATACCGTTTATTAAACACTGAACCCTCCCTCAAAAATCTGTCTGGCAGCTGTAAGCTTATCTATTCCTTGTCTCAATTTGCAAAACCTTCACTGCTCATGGTTTTATTGCAAATTGTGTAGAAATTGAATTTGACCATTCCAAATTAACCCTTTCACCCTCCATTTCAAATCTGCCTCATCACCCATCACCCCTGTGCACGTGGAACTACATTGGCTCCTTGTCTAGCACTGCATCAAATTTAAAATTCTCATCGTGTTTAAATCTCCCCATGGCCTCGCCCCTCCTTATCTTTGTAGCCTCCTACAACCCTCAGAGAACTCTTGTGTTCCCCTAATTCTGGCCCCTCATGTATCCCTGATTTCCTTCCCCCCACCATTGGTGGCTGTGCCTTCAGGTGTCTCTGCCCCAAGCACTGAAATTCGCTCCCCAAACCTCTACCTCTCTCTCCTTTTAAGGTGATTCTTAAAACTTACCTCTTTGATCAAGCTGTCCTAATATCCCCTTATAGGGCTCAGTGTTTAGTTTTGTCTGATGATGCTCCTGTGAAGTGTCTTGTAATGTTTTACTACGTTAAAGACACTGTATAAATGCAAGTTGTTGTTTACCGTTGTTTCTTAATTAAAAAAATTAAGAATTCTGAAAAACAATGTACTGTACTTTTCATGTAACTTCCAACATCACAAACATACAGTTGTATAGGGGTTAACAGCTCAGTTAAAATAACATACATGGTATTTCATATAAACCTGTTAAGTGTTCATATGTTAATATTTGAAGAACCTCATTTCAAGGCACATATTTTACAAAAGTGCAGTTACGGACATTGCAAAAACATGCATTTATAGTTGTAGGCAATTTTGTATTACAACATACTTGATTGTTTCTGTAAGGAGAACTCCATCTTGTGGTCATGGTATCCCTGATGCAATGGAGCTTTTCAATTGCCATTTCCTGCTTTTGTGTCTGGAGTGTACTGGTAAATGTCAAATTAACCTGCATAAGCCTTTAAAGGCGCAAATTTTAATTTACACATTTGCTCTGTGCAAATTGGCTGCCGCGTTTTCTACATTACAACCGTGACTACACTTCAAAAGTACTTAATTGGTTGTAAAGCGCTTTGGGAAGTCCTGAGGCTGTGAAAGGCGCTATATAAATGCAAGGCTTTTTTTTCTTCATTTCTATATAGTCTCACTCTGTTGTACAAAATAAAAATAAGTTAAAACTTGTTTACAGTAATTCTAGTTATTTAAAAATATTACAAATAATTTAATTATTTCTAAGGAAGCCATAACTCCAAATTCATACCGCACATTTGTAGCTGCTAAATGAATGGTCAACTATAAACAATGTAATTCATTTTCCTGATTATAGTTCAGATTAAAATCTCCCATCTCTTGACATGCTTTTGGGGGGGGGGGTGGGGCAGGAGTGGGGTGGGGGAGTTGACTGTGGCTGTGGAGCAGGAGATATGCAAGTAGCTTATATGTAGCTAACAATATTATACCCATGTTCATAAATGTTACACCCCTATTCAACAAAGGGGTGAGGGATAAACCTGGTAACTACAGGCCAATCAGTCTAACGTCAGTGGTGGGAAAAGTACTGGAGACCATTGTCATGGACAAAATTAATTCTCACTTGGAGAAGCATGGGTTAATCAGGGACAGCCAGCACGGATTTGTTCAAGGCAAATCGTGTCTGACAAACCTTAGTGAGTTCTTTGATGAAGTAACAGAAGGGGTTTATGGTAGTGCAGTTGATGTGTATATATAGACTTTCAAAAATCATTTGATTAAAGTACCATCAAACAGACTTATTCGGAAAATAGAAGCACATGTTATTAAAGGGACGGAACTTGGGTGCATAATTGGCTAAGGGCTAGGAAGCAGAGAGTAATGGTGAATGGATGTTTTTCTGACCGGAGAGAAGTATGCAGTGGGGTCCCTCAGGGATCAGTATTATGACCATTGCTTTTCTTGTTATATATAATGATCTGGATTTGGGTATAAGGAGAACAATTTTGAAGTTCGCGGTTGATACAAAACTTGGCAACGTATTGTGAGCAGGATAGTAGCAGACTTCAAGAGGACATACACAGACTGGTGAAATGGGCAGACACGTGGCAGATGCAATTTAATGCGGATAAGTGTGTAGTGATGCAGGTGGGAGCGCAATGGAGAATAATGCTAGGGACCGAAGGAACGATCCCCAATGCTCAGGTAAGTCGCAGGGAGGGTGTTTTTGCGAGGGCTTAAAGATTGAGGGGAGAGGAGCCCGGAGCAGGGGAGGCCTAAACTTTGCCCGGAAGAATATTTCTGCTCCTCCTGACCCCACAAACAAATTTTTAAAAAAAGTTAAAAAGGCTTACCCCTTTGGGCCTCTTCTGTCCACAGGTAGGTTAATCTGGTGAGAAAGCCACAACGGCTTCCCTGGTCAAAGGTTAAAATAGTAGTCGGGCTCCAATCCATATTTGAAAAAGGACACCACTGTTTTCAGCCGAGTGTCCTTCTCACCTGCCCAGAAGAGCTGGTTTAAAATTGAAGACTGGGGGGGGGGGGGAGAAGAGTGGGATGTCAGCGAGTAAGTCCCGAGTGATTTTAACTGCCGGTCTGGTTTCTGCTGGGTGGGAAGGGTTAAAATCGCCTTTTATTTTTTGAACACTTGCCTGAAATCTCTCATTTGATGAATTTCTTGTTTCAAACCCAGTTCTATTTAGCCAGAGTCAAACTCTACAGCCATTTACATTATTTATCAACAGTTCTGATCTCCACTGTTCATCCCTAGTTCTTGAAAAATCAGAGGTGCAGAATGGAGATCTATGCCACTTGTAAACAAATTACACAATTGCAGAATTCAGCCTCTACTGCAAAATTTAAAGGGTTCATATTTTAAACATGTTGTATGGTAAGACAGATATTTACACAAACTTTAAGAATATTCTGGAGCAATGCTACTTTAATACCACTGGGAAGATGAATTCATGATGCGGAGATGCCGGTGTTGGACTGGGGTGGACAAAATTGAGAGGTCGCACAACACCAGGTTATAGTCCAACAGTTTTATTTGAAATCACAAGCTTTCGGAGTTACTACTCCTTCGTCGGGTGAAGTAAAACGATACAGAATCGCCAAAGCATATATAGATAGAGAGCAATGATTCTGTATCGTTTTACTTCACCCGACGAAGGAGTAGTAACTCCGAAAGCTTGTGATTTCAAATAAAACTGTTGGACTATAACCTGGTGTTGTGCGACCTCTCAAAGATGAATTCAATCATAAGCACCAGGGTAGCATATTAAGATGGTTGTTATGTACTGAATACCTCTCTTTAGAGATGCACTGTAACATTACAGCCAATTGCATGCAAACTTCTATCGTTATTGTTAATTTTCTTTTAAAAATTGTGCAATTATAGGGACAAAAGTATGAAAAAGATTTAGCAGTAGGGTTGCCACCTGTCCAGTTTTTCTGGCAGGACAGAAAGCTAGCTAGATAAGTACATGAGAGGGAAAGGAATAGAAGGATATGCTGATCGGGTTAGATGAAGTAGGGTGGGAGGAGGCTCGTGTGACATGGCCTGTTTTTGTGCTGTAGACTCTATGGGCTGGATTTTGAATGACCCATGGAGTCGGGTTTGGAGGCGTGTGGGGGGTTAAAATTGCGGGGTCGGGGTTTCCGACTCCATCCCGCCTCCACGCAATTTTGACAATCAGTTGCGGGGTTCCCGACTCTCTCCCGCCTCTTGAAACGTTGTAGGTAGTTTAACCCTTTTCTGACGTGAAGCACGCCTGGTGTGAAACACTCCAGTGAAACCTGGCGGGAGCACAAATGGATAGCTGGCTATCGGCTGCAAGTCCACTGTTACAACGGAGATGTGATGAAGGTAGTAGTAGTATTAGGTGTGAAAGTCGCCTCTGATACTGCTACATTCAATGTCATGGCATTTGGTGTAAGAGGACTTAGGTGGAAAAATTTCTCTCTCTCTCTCTCTCTCTCTCTCTCTCATATTTGCATCCAGGTCCACTGACATCAGAAGCAATGCAGACAGGTCCTCCCTCACCAGTAACCAGACAATCTCTGAGAGCAGGCAGTCAGCAATGATGACATCATCAGAGGCGGCTTTCAGACTGAAACCACTAATTAGTTCATGGGTTCTCGCATGCTGCAACTCAATTGCCCAATTAAGTGAAAATTGCATCAGGCATCCACATTAATCTCGAGTCGGGGGGGGAAACACGAAATGGGGGAAACACGAAATGCGGATTACACGACCCCAACCCGACCCCAAGACAAAATCCAGCCCTATGTAATTCTGTGTAACAATCTGTTTTTACTGGGTAACAATATGAGTGTGTGGCCAGATTTTAATTTGATTTTTCTGGATCACACATGATCTGAGCTGCTAATTTATCCTCAGACTTTTCAAGCAATTTCTGTGAGTCTTACAAATTTTCAATCTCACGCGTACAGGTGTTGATTTGTAGCACACGGTTTCCTGCCCAGTTATACAGTCAGCCTCCACTGCTACCCAACTTGAGCATGGACCTCTAGACTTGTGTTTTCATGTGGTTGAGCTAAAATTGTTCAACTGTGTGTTACCCTGGTCATGGATGGGAGTTTTTTATTAGTTGTCAGGATGTGGCCAACGTCAGCAAGGCAGCATTTATTGCCCATCCCTAGTTGCCCTGAGAAGGTGGTGGTGCGACACCTTCCTGTGCTTCATACCAGTTGTTTCACGTCTGAGTGGCTTGTTGGGCCACTTCAGAGGGCATTAAGAGTGAGTCACATAGTTTGGGACTGAAGTCTTGTGCAGGGGTGGCAGGTTCCTTTCCCTGAAAGAGATTTGTGAACCGGTTAGATTTTTAACAACAATCCAGCAGCTTTCATGCTCACTTTGTTCCAGCCCGTAGATTACCAACTTTATTAATAAATGATGGGTGTTTCCTAATAATAAAGTAAAAAATATTTCCATTTAATTGCCCCTTGAAATAAAAATTATATTTAGAAAGCATGAGTATTGGGAGAACAGCGGAAGCAGCAACGCTAACAGTGTGACTGCAGATCGTTAATCTAGAGGGATAAAACAGTCACATCAGAGAAAAAGGTTATAGTATGGTGTGCTCTGATTTTTTTTAAACATAATAATTATATGTAACGAGAAAGTGGAAGCCCAGTTCAAGTCTTGCATTGTTTGAAATCATGGCCCAGAAATTGGAGTTCGATGGTTGCCACGGGGGTAAGGATCCCCCGCGATATCGCACTCCGCGCCTACCTTTATGGTTCGGGCGCACACGAACTTCAGTTCCTGGGCCTCTCGGCGCACAGTGTGTGCGTGTCCCAGAGGCGCAGTTAGTTCGATGCTACCTCTGGGATCACGTGGGCCAGTTAGAGCCAATGGCAGCACACCATCTTTCATTCATAGTTTTGACAGCAAGAGCTGTCAAAACTATGAATACAACAAGCCCCCAAAAGTACAGCTAAACCTCAGTTAAATTTTTTTAAAAAGCCATCACATTAATAAAATAACCATAGTTAAATAAATTAACCACTTTAAACAAAAATTTAAATTTTTTAAAAAATTTAAATTCTTTTTAAAAGTTATAAAAATAAACTTACCTTTCTTTAAAGTCTCTAAAAAAGATAAACCTGTTGAAAAACATTTATAATAATACTTAATTAACTACTTACCTTGTTAAAAGGGGGTCTTACGCCTGCTTTCTTTGTGTAAAATCTTCAACACTTACCTGCGCGTTCAAACCTGAAAAAAAAACTAAGTGTGCTGCGTGCGCGCAACCTGTAGCGCGCACGCGGTTCACTTAGGAATCGCCCCCTTTGCCATACACGAAGTGCCGGTTTCCCGCGCATGCGCAGTGCATGCAGGAAACCGGCACTTCGGGACCTAATACGCGAGAGTACACAGTGCGTACTCTCCCGCATTAGGTCTAATTTTCGGGCCCATAGCAGTTAGGAAAGAAAAAGAAGAGAAAAAGGGAGAACTGGAAATAGAGAGAAAGAAAAGAGCAAAAGGAGAAGTGAGAAAGAGATGGAGAAAAAATATTTGAGACAGAACAGAGGAAATGGAGAAAAATGAAATTATATTTAAAGGAAAATAATAAAGCACATAGGGTAAACAAAGACTGATATTAAAATGCCTTTTAAGCATTATGATAAAGATGAGTGTGAATTTAGGTGCTTCATTAAAAGAATTTTTGCAATGCCGATCTCTATCAGTGGAAAGATGCATGCAAACTTTGTTGCAAAAATGGCAGAGGGGCGGGTCAGGCGTATATTGCTAATGAGCTTTCTGTCAAATCTTTGAAATGTTATGTGCAGTGTGGGTTCTCTGTGGAGCTGGCCTCAGCACTCGGGAGGGGGGAGGTAACGGAAAGGAACAGAGACAGAAAAGGGGAAAGTAAAAACCAAAGGGAGAATGAAAGAGACAAACTGACTTCCATGAACCCATTTAAAAAAAAAAAGGAATAAAGTAGAATCCCATCCAGACCTTGGTAATAATGATGAACCAAGTAAGTGGACCTTGTTTGAATCTTAATGATAATATCTGATGAAATTTTTGCTAAAATAACCTGTTAAAAGTCAAATTAAGCAACTGCATTGTTGACATAATTTAGATTCTCCTGAAACCACATTCTTATCACACATGCACTGCCCTTCCTTGTTCTGGTAGCAAATAGGTCATAACCTTCTTTAGGAGTAATGTGCAAGATATTAATTTCACTATGACTTATTGCTCTAAAACCCACTTGCATCCATATGAGAGCTAAAATATTCCTTTTTTGTTCATTGCTTATATAAAGAACTACATTAAATATTATCAGTTGGCAACTTATACTCAGTGTTATTTTAAGGTTGCATTCTCTAAGCTTTTCCTTTTGTTTATCTATCTCAAATGAAATTTGAAAAATGGCTCCCAATGTTCTTTTTTCACTTTCTAACTCTGTCCTTCATAGATGTATGTATTTAAAACTCTTCTTCCTAAAATTCATAAACCAGAATTTTTAAAAACCTCTGTTTTAAGAAGTGCTCAAATAATTTATTTATTGAAAATATCAGATATGAACATAAAAACCCTTGGCTTTATAATGTAATAAATAATGATATAACGTTGCAGTCAGCGTTTGGATTTCAGAGCCATACAACCTTCCCTAGCTTACCCTTCTGACTAGACCAATGGACTTGGATGGAAGCATTTCCCCTCCACAAGACAGCACGTCTCATTACACTTCTTGGGATTGGTAAAATATTTGCCACAATACTTGTTCTTGATGACTGTACTTGCATCAGAAGTGCAATAATCGACCTGCAGAAGGAGCACAGTCAGTGGGAGTCAAACACAGAAGCTCCACTATTAACTCAGTCTTGGGGGCAGGGGCCAAGACGGACGGTAAACCGTTCAGACCTCAGCAGCATTACGCCCGGGAGATTTTAACTCGGTCTCCTGCCCAAACATGGTGATAACTTTCTTATTGTTAGCAGCGACAGTGTTAGTAGTTCCTCAACTTGAACAGCTTCTTGCCAGTCTGAACAATGTTTTCCCAATCCATTTAAACTTCTTGAATATAGTGGTTTCCCGAGCTCTCTCCCATAACACACCACATATGAACAATGGTTAGACCAATTCAGCTCTATCGGGATCCACCTGTGTACTGCACTCAGTGTCGCTGACTCCCTTAATTGATGGGAGGGCCAGTTCAACCCATTTGTTTCCCAAGTGATTTGTTCATCACAGCAGTCAAGCTGCTACAAACCGCTCGATCTTAAAGTAGTTTGACAATTCCTGCAACACTTTTCAGGACAGCAACAAGACCGTTTAGTGGATTTTTGGTGAGATAACACAGTAGTTGTAAAATGCATCAATAAAGCACAGAGAAAGCAAAATGGTTTTTCAAATCTAAACAAGTTCTTGATACAACACACACAAGATGATAATGAGGAATATCTACAGGTGTTTGTGTGTGTATGTAGCCGCGTCATAGAAAATTGCAGTGTACTTTACAGTGAGTTTAGCTATGAATACTGCCCAATATTTGATCGGGCAATGTATGGAGAGTTTCAGTAGTTATTTGTGCAGTTGGGAACAGCTTTTAGCAGTGTTTTTTGGCATTCTGCCTACACAGGCCTGGACTTGCTTCTCACTACTTCTGACAGTATGATACCACTGAGAGATTTTCACTGCTTCCTCTCCCAACTTAGTGAGGGCTTCTCAAGAGCTGGTATAGAATTCTCTATAGGCATACTTGTGCTTGCCATTATTATGGAGGAGCTTTACAGGAGGAAGCAAAGGAGTCCACCAGATACTACCCCCTGCCCCCTCTTCCTCCCCCTCCCCCAAGAATATAAAAGGAACACATACACGAGGGCCTGCAGTTTGGTCACATACTGCACTGCTGTCTCTGTGGTTATGAAGATGATGACCGCACTCAACTTTTAGGAACATAGGAACAGGAATAGGCCATTCTGGTGAACCTGCACTGCACCCACTCCAATATATCCTTCCTGAGGTGTGGTGCCCAGAACTAAATGCAGTGCTCCAGATGGGGTCTAACCAGAGCTCTGTACAGCTGTAACGTAACTTCTATCCCTTTGTATTCCAGCCCTCTTGAGATAAAGGCCCAACATTTCAATAGCATTTTAAATTATTTTTTGTAGCTGTCCACTAGCTTTTAGTGACTTCTGTACTTTAACTCCTAAATCTCTCTGCTCATCCACAATTCCTAACTTCTTGCCATTTAGAAAATACACTGATCTATCTTTCTCAAGTCCAAAGTGGATGACCTCACACTTTCCCACGTTGAACTCCATCTGCCACAGTTTTGCCCACTCACTTAATCTTTCAATGCCCCTTTGCAACTTTCTGCTCCCATCTGCACTTTTATGGCACAGACTCATTTTAGGCAGCGACAGAGGATCTCGATAACGTTAGCCAGGGTGCAGTATGGGAAGGCATTCATCAGGTAATTGATGAATTTTACAGGAGGGCTGTGGAATTCACCTTTGGCCTCACACCAAGGCAGCAATGAAAAAGAGCCATCCAATTTAATGGGGTTTCTGGCTTTCTATGGTCCAGGGTGCAATCGATGGCACCCACGTTGCTTTGCGAGCTTCCACAGAAAACCCACCTCAGCTAGTTCAACAGGAAGGGCTTTCACTCCTTGAATATACAGATTGTAAGTAACAAATTGTCACAATGCATTCATCCTTCAAAATTCGGATGAACAGTGGCTCAAATAGCAGCAGAAGAATGCTACAATGAGGCAAATGCCTCTACAAGAATGGTTGTTGAAAGGACAATTGGGATCTTAAAGGGACATTTTCATTGCTTGCACAGGTCGGGAGGGGCTCTGCAGTATGCTTCAGCTCGTGTACTCTGCATAGTTGTAGCCTGCTGTGCCCTGCACAGCTTCATGATACAAAAATGTCTGAACTTGAACATTGTTGTCTCACTCTCCCCTGCCCCCTCCACTCACACCCTCAACAACTGCTGCGAGGAGCTCATGGACTTCATCATCACTGAGATCATCTGTTCATCTGCCTCTGCTGCTTCTCTTCCCCTCCCCCCCCCCCCCCACTTTCTCTTCCCCCCCCCCCCCACTTTCTCTTCCCCCCCCCCCCACTTTCTCTTCCTCTTGCCCCCTGAGCCCTGCACCCATGTCTTTCTTCAGTTTCTCTCCTATCTCCACTCATGTCCCCAGCAAGCTCAACTTGTCCATGAGATCTAACTCCTGCTCCCTTGACCCCATTCACACTAAACTGCTGACCACCCAACTTCGCTTCCTGGCCCCTGTGCTAGCTTACATTGTAAATGGTTCCCTCTAGATCTAATAGAGGTTTTAAAAATTATGAAGAGTTTTAATAGAGTGAATGGGGAAAGATTTTTTCTTTGTTTGAACAGGCAGTGACAAAAGCCATCAATTTAAAATTGTCACTAAAAGCGAAGAGAGAGTTTAAAATAAATTTGTTTATGCAAAGGGTTATTGGAGCTTGGAATGCTTTTCCACACGGAGTGGTTAAGGCAGAGAGACCATTGCATCTTTTAAAGGAAAAGTGAATAAATATTTGAAGAGAGGAAGATCGAGCTATAGGAAGGGAGCAGGGCAGTGGGATTAGTTTCGGATTACTCTAGCAAAGAGCTGCTACAGGCATGATGGGTCAAATGGTTGTGCTGTAAACTTCTATAGTAGCCAGATCTGCTCACTTGTATTTATGCAACACATGAATAGGATTCCATAGAAAAAGTTTTAGTGCTAAAGTTCTGAAAGATTTTTTGATAACAGAAATAAACAGATGAAAGATGGTTCTGCACAGAGTCTGTCCAGGGTGGGAACGAACAGTACAAGACTGAGAATACTCACTTATGGACCACTGTTTAGAAAGCAGCGGCCCAATATCCGGTATCTAAATTTAAATACTCACAGCTGATTACTTCCTGCTCAAGAATGTCCACCAATCAGATCAATATATTTTTCAGGATATACCTAGTTCCATTTCATTTCTGTTATGTTGTTGCAGGAAAAATACATATTCTAATCAATTTAGTTAGAGTATATGATGTGTGTTAGACAATTCCGGTTTACAAGAACCAATTTCCCTAGGTTTCTGCCACCCGCACGGGCGCTAAACAGGAGCAGTGCACTTGAAATCCAACCTTGATCACCTGGATTTCCTGTTCTGCTGGCGGTAGGAGCAGGAAAATCAGGGGTAGCTCCAAATCTCTTAGGCTTTTAGCTATTATGTGGCCATGGTGTGTAGGACCTTCTGGTCATGATTCGATCAGAGCCTGGGTGGGGGGCTAAAATTGAAACAGGGAGCCACCAGCGTGGCCCGGGGACTCCTGCGATCTCTCCACATCGTCATTCCCTGTTCTGTGGCGTCCAATAAGCGATACACCAGGGAAATGAGACGGGAGACTGGGAACGTTCTTTGCAGTCCAGTTAACATTGTTTCATCTGGCCTGTGCCTCCTCTGCTGCATCAGGAAAGCCAACAAAAAACCCTGGGACAACATTAAAGGGGACGGGACCCAGTGATCAGGATCTCCATCCCTTTTTCCTGACTTCTGTGTCTGAGGAACTGAGCATTCCCCAGATCAAAGGCCAGAAAAATCAGCCCTGTATTATGATACTACTTTAAATCAGGGCTTTGGTTCAGTTTTATTCATAACCTGTATACATGGAGAGCAATTTTAGCTCTCCTGAGTTGTTAGCACTGTTGCTCAACTACGGAATTTGAGTATATAATCTGGGTCGACACAACATTGCTTACATTACTGAGAGAGTGCTGCTTCAGCCCATCTGCTGCTGAAATCCTAGTCTATGCCTTTGTCATCTCCAAATTCTACTATTCCAATGCTCTTCTGGCCGGTCTCCCATTGTCCACCCTCTGTAAACTTCAACTCCTACGAAACTTAATTTGCAATACCGAGGGAGTGCTGCATTGTCAGAGGTACCATCCTTCGGATGAGACATTAAACTATTTATCTGGCTGGATGGACATTAATAATCCAAAGGCACGATGAAGAAGAGTAAAGTGTTCTAATGTTTTAACCAGCATTCTACCAAAAAAAAACAAATTAACTGGTTATTCAACTCATTGCTGAGATCTTGCTTTGTGCAAATTTGCTGCAGCTTTTACCTACATAACAACACTGATTACATTTTAAAAGTAAATGAAGCTATATCACATCCCCTGCCCTCCCCATGCTTATCTCTTCCATGAGACCCACCTCCTGCTCCTTTTCCACTTAACTACCTCTCCTGGTGGGCCCATGCTAGCCAACATTGTTAACGATTGCTTTTGCTCAAAAGACATACTTGCTCTCGAGGCAGTACAAAGAAGGTTCACTCGGTTAATTCCGGGGATGAGGGGGTGGACATACGAGGAGAGGTTGAGTAGATTGGGACTCTACTCATTGGAGTTCAGAAGAATGAGAGGCGATCTTATTGAAACATATAAGATTGTGAAGGGGCTTCATCGGGTGGACGCGGTGAGGATGTTCCCAATGATGGGTGAAACTAGAACTAGGGGACATAATCTTAGAATAAGGGGCTGCTCTTTCAAAACTGAGATGAGGAGAAACTTTTTCACTCAGAGGGTAGTGGGTCTGTGGAATTTGCTACCCCAGGAAGCTGTGGAAGCTACTTCATTAAATAAATTTAAAACAGAAATAGACCGTTTCCTAGAAGTAAAGGGAATTAGGGGTTACGGGGAGCGGGCTGGAAATTGGACATGAGTTTGAGTTTGGATCGGTCAAGGCCCTGTGGGTGGCGGAGCGGGCCCAGGGGCCGAGTGGCCTGGTCCTGCTCCTACTTCTTGTGTTCTTTAGAGTTGAGGTTGGATCAGATCAGCCATGATCTCATTGAATGGCGGAACAGGCTCGAGGGGCCGATTGGTCTACTCCTGCTCCTATTTCTTATGTTCTTATGTAAAAACTGTCCCTTCCTTTCAAAACTGCCATCACCTTCCCCATCCTCAAAAACCCATCTTTGACCCATCCAACCTCTCCAAGTACTGCAGATGTTCTTGCAACATGTGTTACAGCCCTGTCAGAACCTCCCTGAATAATCTTAGCCCACTCAGACACTATTCCTCAAATAAGTCCAGGAAAGTTCACCTCTGCTTATATATGGCTCAGAGGTTGATTGCAGGAGAGTGTAGTCCTCCTTTGGTACAATATCACTTTCTTGGTATCCCTCCGTTCCTCCTCCCTAATAATAAATGTAGCTGATTCCCTTGGGAAGCCCATTGTCATAATTTATAGGACCTAATCACCAACTTTTCACCAACTCGGAGAGCCAGCAAAATATTTCGTACAAACCATGCAGAAACACTTAAAAAGCATCCTTTCATGTTTGGCCTTTATACTCCCTTATATCAAGTGTAACGCCTCTTCTCGAAGCCAAACAATCATGGATCCCAGTTGTAAATAAGTGTTTTTATGCCTCAGTGCAGATCTAGTGTGAAGGCTAAAAGATAACTGGGACATCTGTCTGTCCCTCCCTTATAACAACATTGAAGTGAAGTTCTTTGCTGTTTCTGGCAGAAGCTTTCTCTGCTGTGTGTCACGCCCACCCGTGGGCAAGATTGAGTGCAAGTTATCCTAAGTTTCCTTCCGGTTACACTTTCATTGCACACATTTATATGCCTTGGCATGCGTATTATATCACAGAGACGCTACATTGGTATTATGAGAACAGCCTTGAGAGGTTACAATGCATATTATTAAAGATCAAGTAAACTGTTCTTTCTGTTTTGAGTACTGATTTCAGGGCTATTCCTATGATGTGAATTTAGGAAATAAGGATTACTTTACACTGAATGAGTAATCAACTGTTTGCGTAAAGGCTAGAGTTTTCAAGATGCGGAGATGCCGGTGTTGGACTGGGGTGGACAAAAGTGAGAAGTCGCACAACACCAGGTTATAGTCCAACAGTTTTATTTGAAATCACAAGCTTTCGGAGCTGCTGCCACTGCCCCTGCCCCGGAGCACTTCACCTGACAAAGGGGCAGCAGCTCCAAAAGCTTGTGATTTCAAATAAAACTGTTGGACTATAACCTAGAGTTTTCAAGTGAGCAATCAAGAGAAAAGAGACCCAGCCTGTTCATCCTTTCCTGATGGGTATAACCTCGGAGTTCTGGCATCATCCTTGTAAATCTTTTTTGCACCCTCTCCAGTGCTTCGATATCCTTTTTATAATATGGCGTCCAGAACTGTACACCGTACTCAGAAGTGTGGCCTAACCAAGGTTCGATTCAAGTTTCGCATAACGTCTCTACTTTTCAATTCTATTACTCTAGAAATAAACCTTAGTGCTTGGTTTGCTTTTGTTATGGCCTTATTGACCTACATCACAACTGTTAGTGATTTGTGTATTTGTACTCCCAGATCCCTTTGCTCCTCTCCCCTATGATGAAATATTTATTTCTAAAGTCCAATTAAATATTTTATAAAAATCTTACTTCATAGCCTCTACAAGTTTATTTAATTTGAGTTTTTCTTTCCCTTCCAGATGATCGCACTGATCAGCGAACCTGCCTTATCTGTGGAGACAGAGCTACGGGTCTGCACTATGGTATTATTTCATGTGAGGGATGCAAAGGCTTTTTCAAACGTAGTATTTGCAACAAGCGGGTTTACAGATGCAGTCGAGACAAGAATTGTGTCATGTCACGCAAGCAGCGAAACAGATGTCAATATTGCCGGCTGCTTAAGTGTCTCCAAATGGGCATGAACCGAAAAGGTACATTAGTTTTCACCATCTTTGATATCATTGACTTTATGCACTAACCAAAAAATGTTGTCTTAAACTGTCTTATTTTGATAAAAACTGACCTGAAGGTAGCTAGAGTTCAGTTGTAGGACAGTCTCCTGCCTGATACTCAAAAGTTCTGATACTTCTCTTTTGATTTTCTTCCCCCAAAGGTTTACATTGAAATTTACAACACAAATAGAATATGAAAGTTTCATCTGAAGAATTATTAAAAGTAATCCTCTTGTACAGCTAGTCGTGAACTTGTCATGATTTTTGGACTCTTGGGGAATCGAGGCATAAGAACATAACATAAGAATTTGGAGCAGGAGTAGGCCATACGGCCCCTCGAGCCTGATCTGCCATTCAATCAGATCATGACTGATCTTCGATCTCAAGTCCACTTTCCTGCCCTATCCCCATATCCCTTGATTCCTCTAGAGTCCAAAAATCTATCTATCTCAGCCTTGAATATACTCAATGACTGAGCATCCACAGCCCTTTGGGGCAAAGAATTCCAAAGCTACACAACCCTCTGAGTGAAGTAATTCCCCCTCATCTCAGTCTTAAAAGGCTGACCCCTTATCCTAAGACTAAGCCCCCTAGTCTAGACTCTCCAGCCAGGGGAAACAATCTCTCAGTATCTATCCTGTCAATCCCCCTCAGAATCTTGTATGTTTCAATGAGATCACCTCTCATTCTTCTAAACCTCAAGAGAGTATAGGCCCAGTCTACTCAATCTTTCCTCATAGGACAACCCTCCCATCCCAGGAATCAATCTAGTGAACCTTTGTTGCACTGCCTCTAAGGCAACTATATCCTCCCCTAGATAAGGAGACCAAAACTGTGCACAGTACTTCAATATTCCAGAAACACTATTTACAGTATATATACTTGCATCTACACGCATTTCCTCTTTCAAAACTTTACTTCGTGTTGCCATTCTTTTCAGCAGTTTTGAGTCACAATGTTCCCATTATAAGTTTGTATCCAAAATTATAATGGAAATTGCCCATATAAACTCGTCACCCTGTAATTACACAATCTTTCCCCAGAGATTACTCAAATGCTTACTGAAACTTTTTTATGTGAATGTTTTTGACTACCAATTTTTTTCCCTGTTACTGAAACTTGTGTCCAAAATAACGGTTAGTACACAATCATACAGCACAGAAGGAGGCCATTCAGCCCAATGTGCCTGTGCCACTTTTGAAAGAGCTATCCAATTAGTTCCACTTCTTTGCTCTTTCCCCATAGCCCTGCAAAATCTTTCCTTTTCAAGTACTGTATATATCCAATTACCTTTTGAAAGTTTCTATTGAATCTGCTTCTACCACCTTTTTAGGTCATGCATTCCAGATCATAACAACTGGCTGCATAAAAAATAGTCTCCTCATTTCGCCCCCCCCCCCCCCCTTTGTTCTGTGTTCTTTGGTTGGTTTACTGACCCTCGTGCCAGTGGAAAGTTTCTCCCCATCTACTCTATTAAGCATCTCATAATTTTGAACACCTCTATTAAATCACCCCTTAACCTTCTCTGCTTTAAGGAGAACAATTCCAGCTTCTCTAGTCTTTACACATAACTGAAGCCCCTCATCCCTGGTACCGTTCTTGTAAATCTCCTCTGCACCCTCTCCAAGGCCTTGACATTCTTCCTAAAGTGTGGTGCCCAGAATTGGACACAGTACTCCAGTTGAGGCCTAACCAGTGATTTATAACTTTCTTGCTTTTGTACTCTATGCTCTATTTATAAAGCCAAGGATCCCATATGCTTTTTTTCAAAAACAGTCTTATCAACTTGTCCTGCCACCTTCAAAGGTTTGTGCATGTGAACCCTCGGGTCTCTGTTTCTGCACCCCTTTAAAATTGTACCATTTCGTTTATATTGCCTCTCCTTGTTCTTCCTTCCAAAAGGCATTATTGACATACATTTCATCCTTTACCTGAAAGTTCATTGCAGTGGCTATGTTGGTATATTTTTCTCTGGTTACTAATATGAGCAAATAAGTCAGTGATATAGAACCGGTTTCCCTAGAATACCAATGGCCTAAGTTATGTTGGTATTTTTAGTATATATGGATGATAACATTAATCTGTATTTTAAAAAATCTTGTCAGTATGTCTGTAACACTTTATTGAGCCTCCAACATTTTAAGTCGTCTGTATTTTAATTGGCTGAATACTGGCATCTGTGACAATGGGGACCTCCGGAGGAGGCCGAGAAGAATCTTTTTTTAATTTCCCGATATTTTTAAAAACTGAATTCAAATGCTCAAGCTGCCATTGTGGGATTTGAACTCACGATGTCTGGATTATTAGGCCAGTAACATAACGACTATGCTACTGTACACATACAGTGTGGCCCTTTTAAGGGGTATGGTAGCATAGTGGTTATTTTACTGGACTAGTAATCCAGAGGCAAAACACTGCGGATGCTGGAAATCTGAAACAAAAACAGAAAATGCTGGAAAATCCTCAGCAGGTCAGGCAGCATCTGTGGAGAGAGAAACCGAGTTAACGTTTCAAGTCGATAACCCCTATTTTTTTCACATGGCAGCTGTTTATGATTCTGCCATTCCCATTTATCCCACCATCTTTTGTTTCTTAACTTGTCCCATTACCATCTCCTTTTTGCCTTGCACCATCATCCCTTTTGTCTTTTATTCTCTCCTGCCTTCCACCCAAACACAAACCTTCCCTTTTGTTCTTTCCTCTCCTCCCCCCTTTCCCTGTCCTGCACTTGCTTAAAATCTGTTTCATCTCTAACTTTTTCTAGTTCTGACAAAAGGTCGTCGACCTGAAACGTGAACTCTGCTTCTCTCTCCACAGATGCTGCCTGACCTGCTGAGTATTTCCATCATTTTCTGTTTTTATTATAGTAATACAGAGGCCTGGACTAATAATCTGGAGACTTGAGTTCAAATCCCACCACAGCAGCTGGGGAATTTAAATTCAGTTAATTAAATAAATCTGGAATGTAATCCAGAGGCAAAACACTACGGATGCTGGAAATCTGAAACAAAACAGAAAATGCTGGAAAATCCTCAGCAGGTTAGGCAATATCAGTAATGATGACCATGAAACTACCGGATTGTTGTAAAAACCCATCTGGTTCACTAATGTCCTTTAGGGAAGGAAATCTGCTGTCCTTACCTGGTGTGGCCAACATGTGCCTCCAGACCCACAGCAATGTGGTTGACTCTTAACTGCCCTCTGAAATGGCATACCAAACCACTATGACAAAGTCACTGTGGGAGTACCTTCACCATACGGACTGCAGCGGTTCAAGAAGGCAGCTCACCATCTTCTCAAGGGCAATTAGGGATGGGCAATAAATGCTGGCCTTGCCAGTGACGCCCACATCCCGTGAATGAATTTTTTTTTAAAAAAGTAGCTCCTTGGGAACTTTTGATTGATTAGAGCTGAAGTTGCTGAGGATTGTGTTTGGTTTCACTTGTTCACTTGTTTCACAGACTTCTCTGTAGAAATACAGGAGCAGTGAACCTCTGGTATGTCTGTTTATTCAGTAAAGTTTTATCAAGATTCAGCAACAGGACCATAAGTTTGTTTTCACACAAATACAATACTCCAGCTGCATTTTTGAAAAATATACTCCTTTGGAAGATGCTTGTGGCCTTTAAAAATGTTTGATAATCTCAAAATATGTTATAAAATGGATAATTACACTAAAGTTTCTAATGGCAGCCAATTTTTGTACTTTCCAGCTATGTTTTGATAAAAACATTTTCATTGCATTTTTTAAATGATGCACATAAAATCACCAATCTATTCTTAAAGAATATTTTATATCCTCTGAAGTTTATTAGGAACAGAGGTGTACTATAAGTACAAATGGTCATAAAGGGCAACAAAAGATTGTTTTAAACTGCACACGTGTGGAAGAGACTTGCTGCTTGTTCAGACTATTACTGCTGGAGACTGCCAGCGAGTCGCATTAGTAATTGTGTTCTTGTCAGATGCTGCAAGCAAAACTAAACTTAGAGTGTAAAATGTTTAGCCAGAAATGGCCACTGCGTTAAGAACAGTATGTAAGACAATTTCATCAAGGAGCATTCTGGCATGAAACATGACAGCATTGTATTTTAGGAAGGGTCATCGCCAATGTTCTTGCCCCAGGTGATTTTGAAGCAAAACTATTACCTATTATTTCTTTGAGATGTGTTTGTTTTCTTTCAAAACAAAACTACTTAAAAGCATAGTACTGTAATTGTTCAGAACTAGTTAATCGCTGTTGATCTTTATGCACTAATTTTCTGTTTAACTCAGTAAAATAAGTTTACTTATCAAACCATTTCAGCTTAGCTTGGACAAGGGCAAATTTCATGGTATCTTTTGTGTAGTTCATTTGAATTGTTCCTTTTATTTAAAGTTGTTATGCTGCACATGAGGCTAGCATTATATACTGCGTGCTGCATCTGCCAGTTCCATAGTTTGCATGGCAGGTGTTGTAAAGCAAGATGAAAACAAGCTGTTTAAAAAAGAATTATCATGTTCTGTGCTTAAGAAATGACACCATCAGGGGACTGCAGAAACAAAGCAGCAGCAGTCAAGCACTTTCAATTCACAGATCTAAGATAGGACACACTTAAGAATTCTTGCAACATACTGGGATTATCCTCTTACATTTCTTTCAAAAATCCATCCTTAAGCAGGCCTTTGTTGGAAGCTTGATTTGGATTCTGAAGTAATAGCTTAAGAGCATTGTGCTCTGCAAGTTGAAAAGCCTTGCGTTTTTAAAATCTTTATCTCATCTTAAAGTTACCATTTCTTTGCAATGAGAAAATAAGTTGAATGTAAAATTTTGGACCACCAATCTTCCATTCAGTAAATTCTTTTGCACATTGAGTACCCATCTTGGTTCGGTTTCAAAAGAACAGCTGTATGTGATATAACTATGACAAAGATTAACAAATGCAAATAATGTTGAATTAAGGTTCCTTCACTGTTTTTGAAAGAGAATAGCATATATTTTTTGCAATCAGCTAGAAACTGGACCAGGTATGGAGCAGTGAGCATAATGTTTGGCAATTTGGAACTGGACCAATCTCTTGGCTCCAAATATTCAAACAATATTGGGCCTGGTGTTGGGAGCTTTCTAAAGAGAGGCACAGGAAATTGTATACATAATTAACCTTTAACTGCTCCATCCAAAATTTAAAGGGATGCAACCACCTAGTAAATGGGGCCAAGTTCTCCCAGCCTTTCTTAAGGCTACGCAGCTTTTCTGTTTACTTTTCAGCCTATCCAAAGGCTGCATGAGTCTAAGGAATGGCTGAAAAAACCCATGCGAAGGTACAATAAATGTGGAGGCAGGAAACAGTCTGTGGGCAAACAATGAAGTGACTGTTGGATACCTTGTGAAATGGAGGTGCTGCTGCACGAGGTGGGATTGGGTGGGTTGCACTGTTTGGTATTCCAGGGCACCAATAAGTATTGTATTTGTGGTGCTTTGAAGCCAACCCCAAACCTAATTTTAACTTGATTTGCTGGAATCTTCACTTTGAAGCCTTGATACTCCGAGTTACCAGGTATGTTTGTATTATAAGAGATCTTTTTTCATGTCTCCTTTTTTTCCCAGTTGTTCTGTTAGCTAAAGTCTTGTAAATACTTCAGTTACAGTTGACTTTCCATAAAATAGCCAACAATATTTGATTCAGGAACCACAACCTTCTCAAATAGAAGAGATTGCCATGAAGCAGAGTAATAGCCTCAGTTGAAGTTGAAAGACTGACTTTTTGTAAAATGAGGTATATGGTAAATGAATAATTACTGAAGGACTGAAAAAGGACTATTTGAAATAGTTTAAGTTGAAGCTTAAATAGTGTTAGGATGTGTAAGGAATAGACTAGATATCAGTATGGTCTGAGGTTATGTACTGCTTCGCTGCGAAATAGGTGTTATCTACATGCTTTGCTAAGTACAACTAATTGTAATTTTTTCTGAGATACACTGGTACATTTTCTGATTGCATGTTAATTGGTTGGTGCATAATTGGCACCCGCCTGACCACTACTGTGCTGACACCACTTGATTTTGTAGGGACAGCTTTGCTTGCACGGCGTGGGCAAGCCCATGACCCATTTTGGGCCTATCAGTGGGAGCTTGCTTTGGTGGGGTGTGGGGAGCGGCGGGATTGGAACAGTTGCTTAGAAGGGGTAATGGGCAAATTTAGAGGAATGTGGCCACTTACAAATAAGTAGCCACACATGGGAATAAAAATATTGCTCCTATTTACAAAAGCTACAAATATTTCTAATCTATATTTCAACTTTTGCAAAGGTTATTTGGATAACAAAAGCTGGTAACAGGCATAATAAATGTGGAGGCAAGAAACCAAGTCTGTGGGGAAGTAATAAAAGAAGAAAAAAAAAACTTGTATTTATATAGCACCTTTCACGACCACCGGACGTCTCAAAGCGTTTTACAGCCAATGAACTACTTTTTGGAATGTAATCACTGTTGTAATGTAGGAAACACAGCAGCCAATTTGTGTACAGCAAGCCCTCACAAACCTCAATGTGATGAGGACCAGATCATCTGTTTTTGTGATGTTGGTTGAGGGATAAATATTGGCCAGGACACCGGGGATAGCTCCCCTACTCTTCTTCGAAATAGTGCCATGGGATCTTTTATGTCCACCTGAGAGAGCAGACAGGGCCTCGGTTTAACGTCTCATCCGAAAGATGGAACCTCCGACAGTGCAGCACTCCCTCAGCACTGCACTGGTCTGTCAGCCTAGATTTTTGTGCTCAAGTCCCTGGAGTGATGCAATATCCCAGCCCTCTATTTTATAGTCTTTGAACTTGAGGTGGTGCAGAATGAAGTGCTTGCCACTCTCGGAACAGCAGAGTATTTTTTAAATGGTGAGAGATTGGGAAATGTTGGTGTTCAGAGGGACCTGGGTGTCCTTGTACACGAATCACTGAAAGTTAACATGCAGGTACAGCAAGCAATTAAGAAAGCAAATGGTATGTTGGCCTTTATTACAAGAGCATTTTAGTATAAGAGTAAAGACGTCTTGCTGCAATTATATAGGGCCCTGGTGAGACCACACCTGGAGTATTGTGTTCAGTTTTGGTCTCCTTACCTAAGGAAGGATATACTTGCCATAGAGGGAGTGCAACGAAGGTTCACCAGACTGATTCCTGGGATGGGGGGAATTGTCCTATGAGGAGAGATTGAGTAGACTAGGGTTTAGAAGAATGAGAGGTGATCTCATTGAAACATACAAAATTCTTACAGGGCTTGACAGGATAGATGCAGGGAGGATGTTTTCCCTGACTGGGGAGTCTAGAACCAGGGGTCACAGTCTCCGAATAAGGGGTCGGCCATTTGGGACTGAGATGAGGAGAAATTTATTCACTCAGAGGGTGGTGAATCTTTGGAATTCTCTACCCCAGAAGGCTGTGGAGGCTCAGTCCTTGAGTATATTCAAGATAGAGATCGATAGATTTTTGGATATTAAGGGAATCAAGGGATATGGGGATAGTGCAGGAAACTGGAGTTGAGGTAGAAGATCAGCCATGCTCTCAGCACCTGGCTGTCTGCTGACCTGAATCCTGTGTAGCCAGTTTAGCCTCTTTATTGCCAGGTGGAGGCGCCTCTGCCTGCAAATGTGAATGGAAGGGTGTAGTCTGTCTCTGATCTGGATGGCATTTCTCCATTGCTCCTTCTCCTCTTCCTCCAAAAACATAGGTAATGGAGTAATCCCATGGGAAAACTATAGTGTCAATGTTATGGACACACCTAAAACATTGCAGTGCCAGAACACTTGGTGTAAGATTCCCTGACCAACTAATTGGAAAAAGGAAAGAATTTTTTTTTTAAATCATAAAAGAAATAGCCTCAAAATACTGCTATTAATCTTACTATAGGGCTCATTAAAAATACTTGGGTAAACAGTGCACCCAAGCATCCCGGGGCGCCCATTTTATATAGGTGGGTAGATGACCGAATGCTTTAATAGCATAAACACCAGGAAGTTGCATGGATGACTCTGGTGTAATTGAGGCCAAATTTTAATATAATTAACTGCAAATGACATTTGTTGCCTCATGCCAGTACAAAACCCAACCAGAAATTTGGATGGAATGCTAAATGGGCAGAAATCTGTTGTAACTGATTTCCAATTGGTTACACCTCTTTAGCCCATTAATCGGGCTAACCAATCGTAAATTCTACCCTATTCTGAGTTTGTGCATTTGTAAGAAGTAGACAGAAGAAAGCTAGCAGCCATAGGCACACTGAGCTACATGGGCAGGCATATTGTAAGCAAATGTAAATGAGGGAAATACATCACCCAATGTATTTCTTATCGTTTGTGCCATAGCAACATTAGACACTAGGGTTGTCTGTTGGTCCCTGGCATCCAGTGTTGTTCTAGTGTCAGGGATTTTTTTTTTCTACTGGTGGAAAGCCTAGCCAGGAAAGTCTAGCCAAGAACAATCAGTAACATAGGCCAGGGAGGTGGATTTAAAAATCGTTCATTTTTTTTTCCAAGTTTCACTGTCGTACAGAGGCTGTCAGCTTTGCTACAGTTACCCTACCAGGCTTTCTACTGCTGATCTCCATCCTGATTCCTGCTAGTACACCTGTTTGCAATATGTTAATGACTTCAAGGCTGGAAGAGGTGCCAGGTATAAGGGTACAGCTTTGAGGTAGGCAGAAGTCCCACCGTGCCAGAGATGTGCCCCAAATCTACAAAAGAGGAAAATCTAAGCCACTAAGTTTCAAAGTAAGGCCAAAAGCCAAGTTGAAGATAGAGAATTTTAGAAGGCTTTTGAAGGAAGGGAGACAGAGAGCAAGGCAAATAGTTATGAGAGGAAGTTTCAAAGAGCAGTAGGCAGACTGGGGGGCTTTATTTTAATCTTGTTTCAAGTGAGGTCTGAAAGGATTCAATACTTTTGCTAGATGGGTCAAATGTGCATCAGCCATAATATCACACAAACACAAATGAAAGGTGTGATATGTTATACAGCTGCAATGATTACATTTGTGTTTTTTTGGGGGGCATTCTGGCATGAAACCTTTACAAAACTAAAAGAAGAATATAGACGAACAGCAGAGTGGTATGGATACTAATGTGATTGACCAGCAAGGTGTAAAAAAAACAAGTTAGGAATATTGGCCCAGATATTGCGATTCCTCTGGGTGAGTATGCGCTGTGTACCCATCCGTAGGGACATCGGAAATGCCGGTTTCAGGCATGCGCTGAAAACCGGCATTTCCGATCTGTCAAGAATGGTCTTGACAGATCCTCCGGCTGCCCCTAGAGAAGGGCCTCTGCGGACGGATAGTTCTGCTTTTTGGAGACCCTCCGCCCACAGGAAACCCTTACAATTCATACGCCTGGTAAAAGCTGTACCCTTATAGCTGGCACCTCTTCCAGCCTTGAAGTCATTAACATATTGCGTAAGGCCTGCTTTTACCAGGATAAGAGTTGAAAAAAAGTTTTTTAAAAATTTCGCTGATTTATCATTTAAAAATACTTTTAAAAAAGGTAAGCTTATTTTTAGCCCCGTAAAAAACTTAAATTGTTTTCAAAAAATTAAATTTTTGTTTAAAATACTTAATTTATTGTCATTTCAAGTCATTTTAAAAATGTGATGTTTTTTAAAATTTATTGAAAGTTTTACTTGGCCAGAAATTCGGCTCTTGTCGGGTGAGTACGCGCTGTGTACTAATCCGTAAGGCCACCTGAAGTGCCGGTTTCCTGCATGCGCGGGAAACCGGAACTTCCGTTCCCCTGAAGGGAGGGGTTCAGAAGTCGAACGCGTGCGCGGAAGAGGCTGCGCGCACGCAGCGAACTTCGGTTTTTTTTCAGGTTTCTCCGGGAAGGTAAGTATGGAGAAAGCTGCACTTTTAAAAAGGAGGCGCAAGGCCTGTTTTTAACAAGGTAAGTGGTTAATTAATTACAATTTAAACATTTTTTCAACAGGTTTATCTTTTTTAGATACTTTAAAGAAAGGTAAGTTTATTTTTAGCACCGTTAAAATGTATAATTCATTTTTTCAAAAATTTTAATTTTTGTTTAAGGTAGTTAATTTATGTAACTTAGTTATTTTAAAAATGTGATGTTTTAAAAAAAAATGTATTTGAAGTTTAAGTGTGGTTTTGGATCCGATCTCTATTTATAGATTTGACAGGTCTTCCTGTCAAATCTATGAATGAAAATGCCCTGCTAGGATTGGCTCTCCATGGCCCACGTGATCCCAGGGGACGCTTCGAACTAACTGCGCCCCTGGGATACACAAGCACTGCGCGCCGGCAGCTGCAGGAGGCCCAGGACCCGAAGTCCTCGTGGGCCCAAAGCACAACTGCAGGCGCGGTAGGCAAGTACGCGCGCGATGCTTGCACCCGCAGGAAGCTGGAAAGCCGAATTTCTGGCCCACTATGTTTTTGGGGTGATCTCCATTCATATATTTGACAGGTCTTCCTGTCAAGTGTATGAAGGGAGATTCCCTTCTTTGATTGGCTCCCCATGGTCCACGTGATCCCAGGGACGCTGCGAACTACATGCGCCCCTGGGATATGTGGGCCCTGCGCACTTGCAGTTTGAAGAGGCCCAGGAGCAGAAGCGTGTGCGTCCCGGGAGCCCTCGGGTAAGGGCGTAGATTTTTCCAGATCGCAGGCCTCCGCCCATGGGAGGCCTGTGATCGGAAAATACGGGCCATTGCTTTTATCCACTCCCAAAATGGAGCATGCTTTCTGTAGTGAAGTATTCCATCTGGTGGCTTGACTTAGAAATGCAAGAGTTCATTGTTCACAAGCTGCAGTTCCAGATGTAAAACCTATCTCACACTATCTGGTTGGGATGCAGGCACTTTACCTCGCTGTACTACCCCAATGCATAAAAAAACACCTCTTTGGTATTTGTATTTTTAATTCTTTTCAACTGGAGTTGGAACATGTACTGAATTTTACCTATGTAGATTCTTTTAAATAAAAAAATATGTTTATATAGAAAATTAAAGCATAGAAATCAGTCTGCATAGTGGTATTATTATTCAAAAGTCTTAATGAAATTAAAATAGAGCTTATCTCAAGCGGAGCTACTAAATTTTCTTAATAGTATGCTACAGGCTCAAGTGTTCTGTAGAAGGAAATTATATGATATTTGATTAATACTTTCTGCCAGATATGCTGCAAGTCAACTGTGTAGCCCGTTTATTTTCTTTAACAAACTGCTAGATACAATCTTCTGCAAACAAATAACATACAAATTTGTCCTGACTTGCACCAAGTCCCATTCACCCATCACCCCTGTGTTCACTGACCTACATTGGCTCCCAGTTAACATAAGAACATAAGAAGTAGGAGCAGGAGTAGGCCAATCGGCCCCTCGAGCCTGCTCCGCCATTCAATAAGATCATGGCTGATCTGATCCTAACCGCCAATCTACTATCTATCACAGAACCATTTCCTGCATCTAACAGAATTGCACACACGAAATAGGAGCAGAATCCGGCTACACGGTCCCTGGGCCCGCTCCACTACCCACAGGGCCATGACCGATCCGAACCTAGACTCATGTCCAAATTCCTGCCCGCTCCCCGTAACCCTTAATGCCCTTTACTTCTAGGAAACTGTCTATTTCTGTTTTAAATTTATTTAATGATGTAGCTTCTACAGCTTTTTGTGGCAGCATATTCCATGGACCTACCACCCTCTGAGTGAAGTAGTTCCTCCTCATCTCAATTTTGAAAGAGCAGCCCCTTATTCTAAGACTATGTCCCCTAGTTCTAGTCTCACCCGTCATCGGGAACATCCTCCCCGCATCCACCCGATCCAACCCTTCACAATCTTATATGTTTCAATAAGATCGCCTCTCATTCTTCTGAACTCCAATGAGTAGAGTCCCAATCTACCCAACCTCTCCTCATATGACCACCCCCTCATCCCCGGGATTAACCGAGTGAACCTTTTTTGCACTGCCTCGAGAGCAAGGATGTCTTTCCTTAAGTAAGGACATCAAAACTGTATGCAGTATTCCAGGTGCGGTCTCACCAATACCTTGTACAACTGAAGCAATACCTCCCTATTTTTATATTCTATCCCCCTAGCAATGAAAGCCAACATTCCATTTGCCTTCTTAATCACTTGCTGCACCTGCATACTAACCTTTTGAGTTTCGTGCACCAGGACCCCCAGATCCCTTTGCACTTCAGTACTCTCCAGTTTCTTGCCATTAAGATAATAAATTGCTCTAGGATTTTTCCTGCCAAAGTGCATCACCTCACACTTTCCAGTGTTGTATTCCATCTGCCAAATCTCTGCCCACTTACTTAGCCTGTCTATGTCCCCTTGCAGGTTTTTTATGTCCTCCTCACTCACTACTTTCCCTCCCATCTTTGTTTCATCTGCAAATTTTGATATTGTTACACTTGGTCCCTTCCTCCAAATCGTTAATATAGATTGTAAAGAGTTGGGGACCCAGCACTGACCCCTGTGGAACACCACTAGTTACTGATTGCCAGTCTGAGAATGAACCATTTATCCCAACTCTTTGCTTTCTGTTAGATAGCCAATCCTCTATCCATGCCAGAATATTACCCCCAATCCCGTGATTTTTTACCTTAAGCAATAATCTTTTGTGTGGCACCTTGTCAAATGCCTTTTGGAAGTCTAAATACACTACGTCCACTGGTTCCCCTTTATCCACTCTATATGTTACTTCCTCAAAGAACTCCAGCAAATTTGTCAAACATGACTTCCCCTTCGTAAAACCATGCTGACTTTGTCCTATTAAATTATGATTATCCAAATGTCCTGTTACTGTTTCCTTAATAATGGACTCCAAAATTTTACCTACCACAGATGTTAGGCTAACCGGTCTATAGTTACCAGCCCTTCTGTCTACTGCCCTTTTTAAATAAGGGTGTTACATTAGCAGTTTTCCAGTCTGCCGGGACCTTAGCGGAATCCAGGGAGTTTTGAAAAATTATTACCAATGCATCTACAATCCCTACCGCCACTTCCTTCAAGACTCAGTTTTAAAATTCTCATAAAGAAAGAAAGACTTGCATTTATATACCTCCTTTTCATCACCTAAGGACGTCCCAAGCGCTTTGCAACGAATGAAGTACTTTTGAAATGTAATCACTTTTGTAATGTAGGAAACGTGGCAGCCAATTTGCGCACAGCAAGGTCCCACAAACAGCAATGTGATAATGACTAGATAATCTCTCTTTTTTGTGATGTTAATTGAGGGATAAATATTGGCCAGGACACTGGGGATAACTCCCCTGCTCCTCTTCAAAATAGTGTCATGGCATTTTTGACACCACCTGAGAGAGATGCCTTGGTTTAACACATCATCCTTGCTTTCAAATCCCTCCATGACCTCGCCCCTCCCTATCTCTAATCTCCTCCAGCCCTACAACCCTCCGAGATCTCTGCACTCGTCCAATTTTAATTAAATCCCAGATTTTAATGGCTCCACCATTGACGGCCGTGCCTTCAGCTGCCAAGGTCCTAAGCTCTGGCATTCCCTCCCTAAACCTCTGCCTCCCTACCTCTATTTCCTCCTTTAAGATGCTCCTTAAAGCCTCTGCCCTAATGTCGTCTTATGTACTCGGTGTCAAATTTTGTCTGATAACGCTCCTGTGAAGCGCCTTGAGATGCTTTACTATGTTAAAGGCGCTATATAAATGCAAGTTGTTGTTGTGATCAAAATATGGCATGGTGGCTTTAGACATCTGCCTGATTTTTGAGCCTACGTGAGATTAGTACAAAAGTCCTGCCTGATTCAACTGGTACCATCTAGCTCAATACAGGCATGAGCTGCCATGCCCAGCAGCTGTAGCACCCACCTGACCAACACCAGATGCTTGACACTAACTGTATAAGCCTAATAAAAAGATCCAACATTGCTCCTTTTGTCACTCTACTTCTCAAGAAATTCAAGACAGGTCATAAACACTTGGCTGTTGAGGCCAACCCATGGTCAATAGTGTCAACCATACTTGATACCAAGCTGCCGATGCCACTTGATATAAGGGTCCATTGAACCAGCTGCCTTCATGTCCTTGGGTGTGCAGTCTCCAGTGACTTGACACCAGCCAGATGTCAGCTTTGATGCTAGTAGACGTAAACCTTAAGCTTTGGCCACAACCTTATTAGTGTGGATTCGGACAAATTGTCTAAAGGCCTTTTGTGAACAGTTTTCATCATTCCATTCAGCAGCAATGGGTGACACACCTGTGCCAGCTGTATCCACAGCACCTCTAGCAAAAGGGAAATTGACAACAACTCAGGATGTTGGTACCATACCTTTTGGGTGCACGACTCTTAGCGGCATCAGTTATCCTTTAGGATGTCTTACTGTGAGAGAGATCCCTGCAGTGGTGTAGTAGGTGATTTTGCACTTGTTTACCGTGGGTCCATTTTGATACGCAGTTTTAAAGTTATTTTGGCACTTGAAACATGAACTCATCTGTTCTCTCCACAGATACTGACTGACCTGCTGAGTGTTTCCAGCATTTTTTGTTTTTGTTGTGGTGGTGTCAGTCTGGATGCCTACATGTCCGCTTATTTGTCTCACAAATAAACTTAAAAAAAAATCATTTGATAGATAGAGATATGAATAGATATTTAGTACGTGTCACTTAAATGTGTCTAGTTATCAAGGACAGGCAGATCATTAAGAGATGAAAGTAAACTAGAAATGCAAAATAACAACTGAAGCTACATAGATCCATCATTATCTGAAAAATCTTTGCATTTTCAGTTTTTATTATGGACTAATTATTATTTTCAGCTGTTGAAAGACCTACTGGAAGCATCCAACACTTTGTTTTTATTTTAGGTAAATCATTGTTGGAAATATTCGGGGCTTCTGGAATGTTCAACTTCAGCCACGAAAGCTCATTCAATAATCTGGACTGCTTCCTTAGATGAGTAGGAAACATAGACACATTCTCTACTCGCCGCTACATTACCAGCTATTGGATGCTTATAAACCCCTCCTATAGCACCTTTATTGCAAGGGGAAAAAGTACAGAATCTCCAGTTCAAACCCCTTCCCCAAACTTCTTAGATCATCAGAGTACAGTCTACTCTCGTTTTCTTGATAAAAGTTTGAATTATCCAGTAATTTGAATTCAGCAATTTAAATAAGACTGCATAGGAGGTTATGATTTCAATTCAAATTAACAGATGATTTGAATTGGGCAACTTTTGATTAAGAATAGATTGTAGATGGGTGTATATTTACTAAAGGATCATACACAGACATGCATTGCCCTCTTCTTAACCAGATTATTCAAGTATCACACATGTCAACATCAACTTTTTTTTAATGCTCTGCCTGTGCTGAGAGTCAACTGGCACAGACGCAGGGACACGTTGTACAAATGCAGTGGTATTTTCAAAAAGAAGCAGCAGCCATTTTGAAACTGTAAGTAATTAAAATTTTGCCAAATTTGAACAGTAAAAAAAGTAGAATTAAATTCAGTATCCAAGATAAATGAGGCGCCCAGAATTTCCTTCAATGCATGGGAAGTCTATGAGCAGTCCTTGCCACTAGGTGGTACTGCAAACAGTAAAGTATCTCAGTTCCAACAGCTTCATCTGGTGTGTGGTTTTATGATGCGGAGATGCCGGTGTTGGACTGGGGTGGACAAAATTGAGAGGTCGCACAACACCAGGTTATAGTCCAACAGTTTTATTTGAAATTTTATGTCATTGCTGCCACCATTAAAGCAGTTCAATTATAGTGAACTCGAACATACTACGTGAAAATTAGTGTTCTGGCAAAAATGTTTAAATATATATATAAAATCAGAATAACTGAATAGAGTAACAGTTCCACCTGCTTATAGTGAAAATCTAAACACTATGGGGGAAAAATTCAGTTGATTGCACCTCCCGTTAGCGCCTTAAGAGGGCGCTAATGGGGCGCAAAGCAACTAGCGCCCGGGCGTGGCAATGTTTGCACCACTCGTGAAATTAACTAGGCATTTTGCGGCGGCGCTAAACACTACCGCCACGATCTCCTGCGCCGGCAGATCGTGACGTCAGTCGAGTGCGCAACGCCCCGGTAGCGCCCAGGAGCGGATATTGAGTGGCGCCCCCTGCCTTACCACCTGCCGCTAGCAACGACAGGTTGAGGGGAGCGTTTTGCAGTCAGGAAGGGACTGGGGGAGCGCTATTTAAAGGCGACCGCTTCCTGCCTTTTTTTGTTGGTGACCTTTTTGAACCACGCATTCTGAGAGAGAGAGAGAGAGACTTCTGGAGAGATTCAACGCTGTGTGAAGGAGTTTTGGGTACTGAGCAGCACTTTGCAGGTTCATTTTAATTTGTCCTTCCTTGTATTGATTTAGAAAAGACTGTGGGGGCTGCACTCTGAGCTCTTTCCCTGGTTCTCTCCATTATTCTTTCCTGCAGATTTGATGTACAGGTCTCTCCAGGCCGAGATTCAAGGCTGCAATGAGCAGGATGTGGGTGGAGAGCAAGATCAACCCTCCCCTTTAAGAACTGGCTGGCGCCATTGTGTCTGTGTTCCATTGCTGACTGACATCACATGAGCTTCGCCAGCACTCTGAGTTAGCGCCTCGCTCCTTGGCCTTTGCGCCTTAAGACAGATGTGTAGCGCCTGATTTAGCGCTCCAATCACCTCCGGGGCGATAAAAGTCAAGTTTGCAGTCGGAGGCAATAATTAGCGCCAGGTGCTAATCTTTGCGCCCGGCCGATAATTGCGCCCCAAACGGGGCGATACTGAATTTTTCCCCCTTAATTTTCTATTAGTTGACACTTTGAGTAAAATGTGCCTTGATCAACAGAAACTACTATCATTGGTCATAAAGCTTGTAATCTCTGTTCTTGGACAGAATGTCTTAATTCTATACTTTTGGAATACATTCATTCCAGTTTAAGCATAGAAAAGTCTGGACCACAACCTTTTGATGGAAGTGGAGTGTAATCTGTCTCTATGCAATAACTAAATTTGAATTTGCAGTTTGTTCAGTTTTATCAACTGGCAGCTTCCAATAAAGCAGCATGCCCAATATAGTATTTAATTCTAAAATAGTATCTCCACAATTTTGAAGTTTAAAGGAAATAATTTTAGTTGTAAAAAGATGAAATATGATCGCCACATTACCATCAACAAAAATATTCACTCTTAAAAAGCCAAGCATCTCAATAAAATGTTTATTTCAACTTGTAAGAATTCTTGTTTTATATCAATGGATAAAAAGTACATTAACTATTTAACAATAAAGGCACCACAGTACATTACAGTATTGATGCATGGCACTGAGAGTGGTAAGACAGATTTAGTCATCCATTCTGGTGAGTTTCTAGCCCTTGCTACAATGCTGTAAGGAGTTGTCAGTCAGAGGTCAGAGGTATCCTTGTAGGGAGAAAAGTAAAATCAGATCACAAAATGGGGTAGAAGGATTTCTAAAAGAAACCGATCTGATGCTGCTTTAAACATTAGAGGGAGGTAAACTAACACAAAATACACTGATAGATATTTCTGGTAGTCTTCCTTGCAAAATATTTGCACATTAACACCCAAGTGCCACTGATGAAATAATTTGTTTCTATGTGTCTTCCTACATAGACTGATTATCTTGCCTTCCACTTTCTACTTCCTAAAGTTAGCAAGGTTGCTAATCTGTTTCCTAATTGTTCAAAAAAAAACCAGCCATTTTTTCCCCCAGCTAATCAACAATAACTTGCATTTATATAGCGCCTTTAACGTAGGAACACATTCCAGGCCATTTCACAGAAGCGTAATCAGACAGAAATTGACATTGATCCAAAGAAGGAGATGTTAGGAGGGGTGATTAAAGCTTGGTGAAAGAGGTACGGTTTCAAGAGGGTCTTGAGGAAAGAGCGAGAGACGGAGAGGTTTAAGGAGGCAATTCCAGAGCTTAGAGCCCAGATGGCTGAATACACGGCCGTCAATAGTGGGCCGAATGGAATGGGGATGCATATGAGGCCAGAGGGTTGTAGGGCTGGAGGAGGCTACAGAGAAGGGGAGGGGTGAGGCTATGGAGGGATTTGAACACGAGTAATTAGAGAAATTTTAAGTGAGCAGATTATGGCTTTGAAAATTGGTGGGTCATGAAGGCAAAGGAAAGCCAATTTAACAACATAGACGGAATAGATGAGAGAATACAAAACCTGAGGAATAAAATGGAGAATATGACAAAACAAAGAACGAGGAAACAACAGGGAACAAAAAGGGAATCAGAACAAAAATAATGGCCCGATTTTGCGGTCAACGATGAACGAACGGTGCTAGCCGTTCATTACATTTACACTTTCCCAGAGACTGTGGGCTTTTGCACTGGCTCTTGCGGTGATTAAAAATCCATTTTGGTGCAGCGTCCTTTACATGGGATCTGGGACCTGAGTGAACAGGACAAACAACTGTGTATCTCCTTAACCAATCAGATTGAAGCATCCTTACAGAGACATGCAGAGTCTGAACCAGGAAGCGTCAGTTAGAATAGTTGATTCAATGCCAAATCATGTGCAGAAAATGAAATAGAGAGGGAAAGAAAGATGGGAAATGTTTTCAAAAAAATGTATTTAAATTTCTTAATTTTTAAAAATCTCCAACGATAATTAAAATCTGATGGAATGAGACTCCACACTTGTAAAAGTTCATTTTTAGTGCAGTAATTAAGACTTATCACGCCGCTAAAAATTTAATTACTCTGGAATGAACAAGTATAACTTTTTCTGGCATGTTAAGTGGGTATCTATCACGTAAGTACTGCAACTTCACGCCCTTTCATGTAATTCAATGCCGAGTCTCTCGGCGAGATACTGGTATAGCAAAGATTCTGGAGTAGTTGGGCAACTCAGACAGCAACTTCCTGATTTCCGCATTTAACTGAACATGTGCAATCGCCAGAAGTTGCTGTCGATTTGCTCTTTAATAACGGTGAGCGCTGATAGCCTCACTGTTATTTTCACTGCAAAATCTGGGCCAATAATTTTTCAGAAAGAAAGATAGAATTTGCATTTACATAGCATCTCCGGACATTCCAAAATGTTTCACAATCGGTGAAGTACTTTTGAACTGTAGTCACTTTTGTAATGTAGGGGAATACAGCAGCCAATATGCACACAGGAAGGTCCTACAAACAGCAAGGAGATAAATGACCACATAATCTGTTTTTGGTGGTATTGGTTGAGGGATAAATACTGGCCAGGACATCGGGTGAAACCCCCTGCTTTTCTTTTGAATAGTGCCATGGGATTTTTTACGTCCACCTGAGACTGCAAAAAGGACCCACAGTGGACCTCAGTTTAATGTCCAATCCAAAAGATGGCGCTTCCAACTATGCAGCACTCCCTCAGTACTGCACTGAAGTGTCAGTCTAGGTCATGTGCTCAAGTCTCTATACTAGGGCTTGAATCATGATCTTCTGACTCAGAGGGGTAGATTTTTACCCCAAGCAGAATCCAGGTGGCCATCAGGCAGAGCGTGCCAGCTGGCCACCCAATAGTCCCGGTCCATTTTGAGAGGCGGACCTAATCAGAATTTTGCTGGCTGGTTGTGAGTGGGAAAACAGACGCCGTGGAACAGCCAGCCGGCCTCTGGGGGGTGGGGTTGATCTCGGAAGCTGGAGCGACCCAGGATGATTTTGTGACGTCCAGAGCAGCACTTTGCAACCCCACAAAAATAAACGCCAGCTTACCTGTCGGCGCCTCATAGAAGGGATCACCAGCGGATACTGGGCGGAACATGCGCAGCGCACAATCTGCATCGCCTGTCCTAACTTGGCAAACAAGATCCTATGTATGGCATAGGGCCCTGATTTGCATTTTAAATGGGTCTACCGCATGACTGAGGTGGGAGCTCTGATCACCCAGCGGTAGGTCCAAAGGAACATAAGAACATAAGAAATAGGAGCAGGAGTAGGCCATTCGGCCCGTCGAGCCTGCACCGCCATTCAATGAGATCGTGGCTGATCTTCTGCCTCAACTCCATTCACCGGCCCTATCGCCATATCCCTTGATGCCCTTACTAGTCAGAAATTTATCGACTACTGTTTTGAATAGACCCAATGACTAAGCCTCCACAGCCCTCTGGGGTAGAGAATTCCAAAGATTCACCACCCTCTGTGTGAAGAAATTTCTTCTCATCTCAGTCCTGAATGGCTTACCCTTTATCTTGAGGCTGTGGCCCCTGGTTCCAGACTCCCCAGCCAAGGGAAACATTCTCCCAGCATCCATCCTATCAAGCCCTGTAATAATTTTGTATGCTTCAATGAGATCTCCTCTCATTCTTCTGAATTCAAGAGAATACAGGCCTCGTTTACTCAATCTCTTCTCATACGACAGTCTCGCCATCCCAGGAATCGATCTCGTGAACCTTCGTTGCGCTCCCTCTATGGCAAGTATATCCTTCCTTAGGTAAGGAGACCAAAATTGTACACAGTACTCCAGGTGTGGTCTCACCAAGGCCCTATATAATTGGAGTAAGACTCCTTTACTCCTGTACTCAAATCCTCTTGTAATGAAGGCCAGCATACCATTTGCCTTCCTAATGACTTGCTGCACCTGCACATTCACTTTCAGTGACTCATGTACAAGGACACCCAGGCCCCTTTGAGCATCTGCATTCCCCAATCTTTCACCATTTAGGAAATACTCTGCCTTTCTGTTTTTTCTACCAAAGTGGATAACTTCACATTTATCCACATTATATTCCATCTGCCATGTTCTCGCCCACTCACTGAGCCTGTTGAGGTCCCCTTGAAGCCTCTTCACATCCTCTTCACAACTGACTCTGCCACCTAGCTTTGTATCATCAGCAAATTTGGAAATGTTACATTTCGTCCCCTCATCCAAATCATTGATATAGATTGTGAATAGCTGGGGCCCAAGCACCGATATTTGCGATACCCCACTAGTCACAGCCTGCCATCCTGAAAAAGACCCGTTTATCCCTACTCTTTGTTTCCTGTCTGTTAACCAATTCTCAATCCATGCTAGTATATTACCCCCAATTCCATGTGCCCTAATTTTGTTCACCAACCTCTTGTGTGGGACCTTATCGAAGGTCTTCTGAAAATCCAGATGCACCACATCTACCGGTTCCCCTTTGTCTACTCCATTAGTTACATCCTCAAAGAACCCCAATAGGTTTGTCAAACAGGATTTCCCTTTCATAAATCCATGTTGACTCAGGCCAATCTTACTATTAGTTTCTAAGTGCCCAGTTATTGCATCCTTTATAATGGATTCCAGCATTTTCCCAGCTACTGATGTGAGGCTAACCGGTCAGTAGCTCCCCATTTTCTCTCTCCCTCCTTTCTTAAATAGCGGGGTTACATTTGCTAACCTCCAATCTGCAGGAACCATTCCAGAATCTATAGAATTTTGGAAGATGACAACCAATGTGTCCACTATTCCACTGGCCACCTCTTTCAAAACCCTAAGATGTCGGTCATCCGGTCCTTGGGATTTATCAACTTTTAGTCCCATTAATTTTGCTAGTACTGTTTTTTTACTAATAATTTCTTTAAGTTCCTCATTCTCGTCACTCCCTTGGTTTTCTCGTATTTCTGGGAGGTTTTTTGTGTCTTCCTCCGTGAAGAGAGAAACAAAGTATTTATTTAATTTCTCAGCCATTTCCTCATTCCCCATTATAAATTCTCCCGTCTCTGACTGTAAAGGACCTACATTTACCTTCGCCAGTCTTTTCCTTTTCACATAATATAGAAGCTTTTACAGTCCGTTTTTATATTTTTCGCTAGTTTGTGCTCATATTCCATTTTCCTGTTCTTTATCAATTTCTTGGTCCCCCTTTGCTGATTTCTAAAAAGATCCCAATCCTCAGGCTGACCACTTTTTTCTGGCAACTTTATAAGCTTCCTCCTTTGACTTAATACTAGCTTTAATTTCTTTTGTTCACCATGGTTGGATCACTTTTCCTTTTGGGTTTTTATGCCCTAGAGGAATATATGTTTGTTGCAAATTATGCATTATTTCCTTGAATGTTAGCCATTGTATATCCACCTTCATACCTTTTAGTGTAGTCTCCCAATCTACCATGGCCAGCTTGTCCCTCATACCCTTGTAGTTTCCTCTGTTTAGATTGAAGACCTTAGTTTCAGATTGGACTACATCACTCTCAAACTTAATGTAAAATTCAATCATATTATGGTCACTTGTCCCTAAAGGCCCCTTTACCACAAGATTACTGATTAGCCCTTTCTCATTACACAGTACCAGATCCAGAATAGCCTGTTCCCTGGTTGGTTCCTCCACATACTGATCCAGGAAACCATCTCGCATGCATTCCAAGAATTCGTCCTCCACACCATTAGTGGTAATTTGATTTGCCCAGTCAATATGTAGATTAAAGTCCCCCATGATTACTGTATTGCCCTTGTTACATGCACTTCTAATCTCTTGATTGATACTGTGCCCTTCATTACCACTACTGTTTGGTGGCCGAAACACAACTCCCACCAATGTTTTCTGCCCTTTGCTGTTTCTTAGCTCCACCCAAACTGATTCCAGTTCTACATCACGATCTGCCAAGCCAAGATCTTTTATCTCTACTGTACCGATCTCATCCCTTATTAACAGCGCTATGCCACCTCCTTTTCCTTTTTGTCTGTCCTTCCTAAATGTTGAGTACCCTGGAACATTCAGTTCCCAGCTTTGGTTACCCTGCAACCATGTCTCTGTAATGGCAATTACATCATACCCATTTACTTCTATTAGTGCCATTAATTCATCCACCTTGTTGCGAATGCTACGTGCATTTAGATAAAGTGCCTTCAACTTTGCCTGTTTAATATTTTTCTGCACTTTGACCCTCTTTACTGTTGGCCTTTGTTTCTGCTCCCTACTAGTTTTGCTGACTACTTTTCTAACTTGCACTTCCAGCTTTGTTTCTCTCCGTTCTGGGCCCACAATTAGGTTCCCAGCCCCCTGACAAACTAGTTTAAATCCTTCCCAACAGCACTAGCAAACCTCCCTGTGAGGATGTTGGTCCCGTTTCTGCCGAGGTGTAACCCGTCCAGCTTGTACAGGTCCCACCTTCCCCAGAATCGGTCCCAATGCCTCAGGAATTTAAATCCCTCCCTCCTACACCATCTCTCCAGCCACGCATTCATCTGGTCTATTCTCCTATTTCTGTTCTCGCTAGCACGTGGCACTGGGAGTAATCCTGAGATTACTACCTTTTGAGGTCCTGCTTTTTAATTTATTTCCTAGCTCCCTATATTCTGCTTGCAGGACCTCATCCCTCTTTCTACCTATGTCGTTGGTACCAATATGGACCACGACCTCTGGCTGTTCACCCTCCCCTTTCAGAATGTCCTGCAGCCGCTCAGTGACATCCTTGACCCTGGCACCAGGGAGGCAACATACCATCCTGGAGTCACGTCTGCGGCCACAGAAACGTCTATCTGTTCCCCTTATGATAGAATCCCCTATCACTATTGCTCTCCCACTGTTTTTCCTCCCCTCCTGTGCAGCTGAGCCACTCGTAGTGCCACGGACTTGGCTCTTGCTGCATTCCCCTGAGAAACCATCTCCCCCAGCAGTATCCAAAATGGAAAATCTGTTGGAGAGGGAGATGGACCCAGGGGACTCCTGCACTACCTTCCTAGTTCTTTTACTCTGTCTGGCAGTCACCCATTCCCTGTCTGCCTGTGCACTCTTTACCTGCGGTGTGACCACCTCGTTAAACGTGCTATGCATGAAGATCTCAGCCTCACGAATTCTCCATAGTGACTCCAGCTGCAGCTCCAGCTCCGAAACGCAGATTTCGAGTAGCTGCAGCTGGAGACACTTCCTGCACACGTGTTTGCCCTGGACACCGAAAGTGTCCCTGACTTCCCACATAGCACAGGAGGAGCACTCCACGCTGCCGAGCTGCCCTGCCATGTCCTACCCTTAATTTACTCCCTTTACTTCCTTTAAATTAAAGAATATTAAATACACTAGGGACCTTACTTCACTTTAAACACTACTTACTCTAAACTAGAGACCTTAATTTTACTTTAACGACTGGACTGAAGAACTACTCACCAGGTCCTACTTACCAATCAGCTCCTTCCCTTGTGCCGACGTCACTTTTAATCTCTGACGTCACTTTCGAATGTTGCCTGCTGAGGTCTGCTCTCGCTGTTGCTCCCAATAGCTCGGTCTGGGCCTTGAGCCTCAGGCTTTATTTCCTTGCTCCTCCTTCGCCTGTTCCCTCACAGGTCGGTCCGCTCTCGCTGCTGCTCCCAATAGCTCAGTGTGGGCCTTGAGCCTCGGGCTTTATTTCCTCGCTCCTCCTTCGCCTGTTCCCTCACAGGTCGGTCTGCTCTCGCTGCTGCTCCCAATAGCTCAGTGTGGGCCTTGAGCCTCGGGCTTTATTTCCTTGCTCCTCCTTCGCCTGTTCCCTCACAGGTCGGTCCGCTCTCGCTGCTGCTCCCAATAGCTCAGTGTGGGCCTTGAGCCTCGAGCTTTATTTCCTTGCTCCTCCTTCGCCTGTTCCCTCACAGGTCGGTCCGCTCTCGCTGCTGCTCCCAATAGCTCAGTCTGGGCCTCGGGCTTTATTTCCTCGCTCCTCCTTCGCCTGTTCCCTCACAGGTCGGTCCGCTCTCGCTGCTGCTCCAAATAGCTCGGTCTGGGCCGCGAGCCTCGGGCTTTATTTCCTCGCTCCTCCTTCGCCTGTTCCCTCACAGGTCGTTCCACTCTCGCTGCTGCTCCCAATAGCTCGGTCAGAGAATAGAAGATTGCACCTGCCACAGGGGTGATGGGAACGGGACGGTACATCATTCCCCACCATTTTCAGGGCACTACCGTCTCATTTCCACCAGGCGAAAATCTCAAAATATACCCCAGAGAGTCCTGTCACTGACCCAAGGCTAACACCTCTATTTAGAAGTTTTGCAATACTCTGATGTCACAACACTAAAGCTACTCATTGCTCTCCAGTGGTATTATTACTCCTAGTGTGTAAGCAGAATTGTTTTTGTAAAAAAAAACAGCCCAGGAGATACTTGATTCCTTGGAAGTACAGTAAGGGTTAATATTAGTTGCTTTTTAGCTGACTTAGTTGTCAGTTTTTTCATGTGTTAACTTTAGCTTTTAGACTATCTTCCTGATCTTTAACTGACTTTTTCAAAAATTAAGTAACTAATACTTAAAATCAAATTTGTATTTTATGCTTATGTTGGCAATAGCTCACTTTAGTATTTGTCTTATGGAAGAACCTGGCTGAATAAACAAAAAATAAATAATTTATTAATTTAATCTACATATATATTGTCCGGTTATGTGTGTGGATACAAACAATTGAATATTTAGTTTTTTAGCAACTGTTTCGAATATTGAATGAGGTATTGACTGGTGTTATTTTCCATGTGCTTGGAAATACAGTTCACATAGTCAAAAAAAAGTCAAAGACAAAGGGGGTAATTTTAAAACAAGTGATAGTGAATCGGCAGCCCGTTATACATCTCTCCCAAGTTTTATTTCCATCGAAGTAATTGCAACAAAAAGTGATGCACTTTTGTCCATCATGTATGAGAATTATTGGCTTCTTTCTTCTCGTTAAAGTATATGTGGGATTAAAACCATTTTCATTTAAAGAAATGACCCAATCTCCTCCTATAAGAACAGGAATGATGCAGTGTAAGAGAAGGTGCTTTTAAATGCTGTAGCCTGTTAAATAAAAGCTGGTATTGCTTTTTTTATACAGAAACATCCCTGATATCTTTCTGTATAGGTGTTAGAGTCCTGAATTAGATAGGCTACTACAAATGGATTAGGAAAAAAAGGGAGGCTTTTGGCAGATACAAAGGACTAAAAACAGTGGAAGCCCCAGAGGAGTATAGAAAGTGCAGGGGGTTACTTAAAAAAGATATTAGGAGAGCGAAGAGGGGGCATGAAAAAACACTGGCGGGCAAAATAAAGGAAAATCCCAAGGTGTTTTATAAGTATATTAAGGGCAAAAGGATAACCAGGGAAAGAGTAGGGCCCATTAGGGACCAAAGTGGCAATCTGTGTGTAGAGCCGGAAGATGTAGGTGAGGTTTTGAATGAATATTTTGCATCTGTGTTCACTATGGAGAAGGACGATGTAGGCATAGAAATCAGGCAGGGGGATTGTGATATACTTGAACAAATTAGTATTGAGAGGGAGGAGGTACTAGCGGTTTTAGCGGGCTTAAAAGTGGATAAATCCCCAGGCCCAGACGAGTTGTATCCCAGGCTGCTGTGTGAGGCAAGGGAGGAGATTGCAGGGGCTCTGACACAAATTTTCAGAACCTCTCTGGCCACAGGGGAGGTGCCAGAGGACTGGAGAACAGCTAACGTAGTACCATTATTCAAGAAGGGCAGTAGGGATAAACCAGGGAATTACAGGCCAGTGAGCCCAACATCAATGGTAGGGAAATTATTGGAAAAAATTCTGAGGGACAGAATTAGTCTCCACTTGGAGAGGCAAGGATTAATCAAGGATAGTCAGCATGGCTTTGTCAGGGGGCGATCATGTCTAACCAATTTGATTGAATTTTTCAAGGGGGTGACTAGGTGTGTGGATGAGGGTAGTGTAGTTGATGTAGTCTACATGGACTTCAGTAAGGCTTTTGACAAAGTCCCACATGGGAGACTGGTCAAGAAGGTAAGAGCCCATGGGATCCAGGGCAATTTGGCACATTGGATCCAAAATTGGCTTAGTGGCAGAGGGTGATGGTCGAAGGTTGTTTTTGTGACTGGAAGCCTGTGTCCAGTGGTGTACCGCAGGGATCAGTGCTGGGTCCTTTGCTGTTTGTAGTGTACATTAATGATTTTAGATATGAATGTAGGAGGTATGATCAGTAAGTTCGCAGATGACACGAAAATTGGTGGAGTGGTAAATAGCGAGGAGGGAAGCCTCAGGCTACAGGACGATATAGACGGGATGGTTAGATGGGCAGAACAGTGGCAAATGGAATTTAACCCTGAAAAGTGTGAGGTGATGCATTTTGGGAGGACTAACAAGGCAAGGGAATACACAATGAATGGTAGGACCCTAGGAAGGACAGAGGATCAGAGGGACCTTGGTGTGCATGTACATAGATCCCTGAAGGCAGCTGGACAGGTAGATAAGGTGGTTAAAAAGGCATATGGGATGCTGGCCTTCATTAGCCGAGGCATAGAATGTAAGAGCAGGGAGGTTATGATGGAGTTGTACAAAATGCTAGTTAGGCCACAGCTGGAATACTGTGTGCAGTTCTGGTCGCCACACTATAGGAAGGATGTGATTGCATTGGAGAGGGTGCAGAGGAGATTCACCAGGGTGTTACCTGGGCTGGAGCGCTTCAGCTATGAAGAGAGACTGGACAGGCTGGGGTTGTTTTCCTTAGAGCAGAGAAGGCTGAGGAGACCTGATTGAGGTGTACAAAATTATGAGGGGCATAGATAGGGTAGATAGAAAGGAACTTTTCCCCTTAGTAGAGGGGTCAATAACCAGGGGGCATAGTTTCAAGGTAAGGGGCAGGAGGTTTAGAGGGGATTTGAGGAAAAACTTTTTCACCCAGAGGGTGGTTGGAATCTGGAACTCACTGCCTGAAAGGGTGGTAGAGGCAGGAACCCTCACAACATTCAAGAAGCATTTAGATGAGCACTTGAAACGCCATAGCATACAAGGCTACGGACCAAGTGCTGGAAAATGGGATTAGAATAGACAGGGCTTGATGGCCGGCGCGGACACGATGGGCCGAAGGGCCTCTTTCTGTGCTGTATGACTCTATGAATAAGTGACCATTGGGCTGTTCCAACAATTTTGAGGTGGATAGTGATCTAACCTGGGTTTTTTGATTTGGTGTGTTGACATACATTTCTGATGAGCTGTTTTGATGCAGACGATTAAATATAGTTAGCTTCCTGAGTTGTCACCTTGGAGACAGTTTCTAGGAAGCTCAATCATTACAGAATCATAGAATGGTTACAGCACGGAAGAAGGCCATTCAGCCCATCGAGCCCGTGCTGGCTTTCTGCAAGAGCACCTCAGCTAGTCCCACTCCCCCGCCCTTCCCCGTAGCCCTGCAAATTTTTTACTTTCAGGTACTTATCCAACTCCCTTTTGAAAGCCGTGATTGAGTCTGCCTCCACTACCTTTTCAGGCAGTGCATTCCAGATCTTAACCACTTGCTGCGTAAAAAATTTTTTTTTTATGCCGCCTTTGGTTCTTTTGCTAATCACCTTAAATCTGTGTCCTCTGGTTCTCGACCCCTCTGCCAATGGGAACAGTTTCTCTCTATCTACTCTGTCCAGACCCCTCATGATTTTGAACACCTCTATTAAATCTCCTCTCAATCTTCTCTGCTCTAAGGAGAACAACCCAAGCTTCTCCAGTCTATCAACGTAACTGAAGTCCCTCATCCCTGGAATCATTCTCGTAAACCTTTTCTGCACCCTCTCTGAGGCCTTCACATCCTTCCTAAAGTGCGGTGCCCAAAATTGGACATAATACTCCAGTTATCTAGGACATTCTGTGAATGCTTGGTAGCCTGATGCAATTGGAAGTGATATGTAGTTGATTTTCTTTGTTCACTAGTTGCACTTCAAAGGAGATAGAAAATATGGCGGAGGTTTTCCGGTTGTGTGCTTGCCTGCACGTGATTCCTCCATATTCATTTTAATGGACAGGAAAATCGCAGGCTGGTGAGCGCACAAGTGAAAAATCCTTGCCTATATCTTGAACAGGATTCCCCTAATTGAGCAATCATTCTGGTCATTAAAAAAAGAGAGATGAGGGCCTCTGGAAGATTAGCCACCTTAGGGGCATAATTCCAAAGACCCCCCCATTCCACTAGCAGGCATGTGACAGAGCGGGGCCTAAGTATGCTGATTTCCAGGATTCCGTTTAGGAGGAGCTGGGATCATCGGGGTACATCATTCTTGTAAGTGTGCATAAGCAGCGTCCACCCCAATGAAGGCCTAGAATGTTGGAGAAGCTGCATGCTGCTCCAGTGCAGTACAAAAGGCCTGAAAAGGGCCTCCCAGAAATAGGGCAGCAGAACTGTTTGATTTCCAGAGAAGTGAGCAGTCTGCCCCATCAACAATCAATCTCCAGTAGAATCAGTTATCTTTTTCTTCAGGCATTATGGGGCCTTTAGTAGGCCCATAATGGAACCTACATCTGTTCTGAGTCAGTTTTCAGATGATATTGTAAGTGGAATTTCTTGGAAATATTTAACCTCCCCCAGGCACTCCTTGACAAGCGGGTGGGTGGAGAGGCGGGGAGCGAGATAAGAGCCACCCTCTCAACTCCCGTTAGAATTTACCAACCTCCCTTGTTGCGGGGCAGATTTGACGGAGCTGGGTTCAACTCCATTTTACAAGCCCCCTCCAGCAGTTTCACCAGAGATGAGCCCAGGCTGAAGGTTGAATTTTGGCCCCAAGTACGGTTATGATCACCTTGCTTCAGGTCACATTTTAATGCAGGAAATGTTACTGGTTTTAAATTCTGAGGAGGAATAGTTGCCTATATGTTACGGCAAAACTACTGTTTGTCTTTGCTACTTTTGCTGTCTATTTTCTGTTAATAAATCTGTTTGGTAGTTTATAGCCTAAAGCACATTCTGATAGTGTTTATTCTGCCATGTCTGAAGTCAAGGAAATCACATGAGAGCACGTGACATATCCAGTGAGCCAGATTCAATGACGAGGGTTTCCTTTCAATTCTTGGTTTCTTATTGATATAGATATTGGTCAGATAAAGACATTCATAGCTTATGGGAGTAATCTCTGATGCTGAACACCAGTAAAGTAAATGTTCAAAGATGTAATAGAGCTATTGTCAACTCCATGCCTTTTTAATATTAAGAGCTGCTGTATTTCATTTCAGCATGCTCCTTCTGATTATCTTTTTAATCTTGTCTCCAAAATTGTTTCATAATTTATTGATACAATTGCTACGTGCTTTGGCAGGAAGTGCAATGATGTTCCTGAATTACCTTGGGAATTCTCTCTGGCTCCCAGTGGAACCCACCAGAAAACGGCAGGAACAAAGTTGCAGTTGGTCTGTTCCTGGGATTTTCCAGCTTTCCTTCTAAGAGGTGGAACATCCGCCCATCCCTTAGAAAACAAAATTTGTCGGGGGTTGACTTGGGGTGGGGATGAGGACTCCCTACATTCCAAAACTCTGCTGCCTGTACCCTATCCCACACCAAGTCTTGTTCACTCATCACTCCTGTCCTTGCTGAGCTACACTAGCTCCTGGTCCTCCAGTGCCTCCAATTTAAAGTTCTCATCCTTGTGTTTAGATCACCTCAGGGCGTCGCCCCTCCCTATCTCTGTGACTTCCTCCAGTCCTACAACCGCCCCCACCTCAAAACTCTACATTCCTTTGACTTTGCTCTCTTGTGCATCCTTCCCTCCCTTTACCTCATCATTGGCAACCGTGCCTTCAGCCGCCTGGGCCCAAAGTTCAAGAATTCAAATCCCTCCACCACTTAAACCTCCTTAAAACACACCTCTTTGACCAAACTTTTGGTCATTCCTCCTAATATTTTCTTCTTTGGCTCGGCATCCATCTTTGTTTGGTTACGCTTATGTGAAGTGCCTTGGGATGTTTTTCTACATTAAAGGAGCTTGCATAAATGCAAGTAGTTATAGATCCACTTTTAAGGAAAGGTAAAGTGAAGCACTTAAAACCAACACGCTCATAACTGATCAACCCTGTCTTCTACTACATGCGTTGCGTGGCTAGTAAATTTACAGCAACAAGTGTATTTTTCTATCTACATTTGTGGATGCACATGTAAGGAAGAGTTTATAGAAGGGAGCGATACATTTTCCACTATGTTTTTAATAAAAAATCAACATTAGATGGCAGAAAAATGTTACAAGTTTTCAAAATGACCTATTCCAAAAACTTTTATCAGCAGCTCTTGTGAAGTTGTTGATGTTTATTTTTCTCCAGAATTGCACTATCAGTATCTGATGCTTAGGAACATCTTGCAGTCTCATCCAACTCTGATCAGCTGCTTTACAACACTTGTGTGGTCTCAGAACTTTATTAATTTAAAAAATCCTATTTCCACAAAATGTAGTCCCAGCACAGAAACATCAAGACCACTGCTCTTTGGGCATTGAGCGTGCCAATAGCACAGAGGGTTAACCTCATGCTATAATGCAAGGTCAGTTCATTTATATATTTTCATGATACGTTCAGAGCAAAATGTATGACACACTGGAGGTGCACCTGGGTCGGGGGAGCAGGTTATTTGCTGCCAGCAGATTTTAAAAGGTGACTGATTACCTTTAAAACTGTCCTGTTACTGAAGAGGGTATGCAATGGCTGGAGCAAGGATATGTGTGAAAACTACACCATTTAATGAAGCAGCTTTTGAGGTCCTGCCGAAAAGGATGGCTGTTCTTGGCACTGAAGGCGCACGAGAGCAGCTGGATGAAGGTGGCAGAAAGAATATATGTTGTCTCACTTGTACACTGAACCTAGAAGAGCTGAGGAAGAAATCTGCTGGTCTTGGGAAGGATGCCAAGATATGTTTTCTCCTATTTTTCTCAATTTTACAATGTTGCCTTACAATCCACGTTAACAGCACTTCGCATCAAGCTTTGTGGCACACCACAGAGGAAGAATGCACAGCATCCTACTGTACTTAATTCACAGGCATGCCCACGTTTCGCCAGGGCACTCTGCCTTAGTGCCATCACTATGTATTTGTCCTTTGGCTCATTAAATGTAGCAAGCACCAAACACCAAGTGAACACAGGGTATCTGCATACTGCATATTTACCGAATTTTGACATGATTATCTGCTGACGTGAGCAATTGGGTGACACACTTCTCTCTTAATTCAATATATGATCATCTATCTGTTTGCAGGAGAAGGCTGCACATGATAGGTGCCAGTGCATGGGGACTGAAGGGGGTGTGGCCACCGTATCTACGTGTTGGTTATGCCCTGTGTGTGTGCCCCAGTTCATGGGGTCCAAAAGAATATAAAAGAGGGTCAAGATCTGTAATGCTGGGTTTCTGCCCTTTTTTGCACATCACATTTATTTCTGGTGAGCACAGGAATCATCTTCCTGAAACAGATGAAAGCTTCATAATGTTAGAATGCCACAGATGTGACATCATTATGCCTTCCACATCTTTTTCTGCAGGTGCAGCCTGGCCTTGTCTGCTTTCTGGCACCTGTGAAGTCATCAGAGGGCAGTGGTCTAATCTTGTAGATTTGTTGTCATTAGGAGAAAATGTAACATCATCCATTGCTATTTCATGCATGTCCCTGCTCCTGGGCTCCGTCATTGTGTTCACTGATCTGTAGACCAGTAGATCCCATGGTAGCGATAGCACTATTGTTGCCCCTATGAATGGCTTTATCCTTTCAATCATGGACAGTGTAGCACAAGGCCTTTATGGTAGCATTCTAAGCATTCATGAGAGATGATGAGCCCAGCAGGAGGAGTTCCACTACAAATATCATCGAGTTGCCACATGCGTCAAAGTGGACTGGAGAGTTTCTATCCCGTGTATCAGTACGTCATACGTGGTTTCTGGAATTCTCCACACTACTCGCACTATAATGAAAGCTGGTAGGAACAATTCCCAGTTACTCCAACAATCTCTAATGTTCAGAATGCATCCTTTTTTTAAAAGCTGGACCACGGAGATCAGAATGTCTGTCCTTTTAAGCTGCAGATGGATGCGATCTTCCCCCTCTGGCTAGTTGCATCCATTTTCTCCTTTGTCACCTCCATCTGATTCTGCTCCCTTGTGCTCTGTGTTTCACTCATGGCACTCTCCTCAAACTAACTTTCTAAAGCCCCTGGGGTGGATGTTTTGCACTACTGTTTGTCAGAATGAGATTGAGTGACAAGATTTGCTGGGAGGTGCAGCTGATCCAAGGCTCCTGCTTCTGTTTCTTCTGCTATACCTAGGGACCGAGTAAAATTATTACACATATCTAATCATAACTTAATGGCATCTAGTGTTAGCCTACAGTACTGGTAAGGCCCTGCTGTTCAATACATCTTTTGGTGTCAACGAGTGCATGACTCAGTAGGATGGAGACAAAAAGACTGACTGCTACGAGCTCCTAACTGGAGCTGGGCCCAAGCCTCCTCTTCCTCTGCTTCCTTTGCAAAGTCCTATCCCTGTATTTGGAGGTCCTGTTGTTTTTTTAAAGTGGAGAGGGTACAGGTTTGCCAGTCCTTTTACTATTCTTGTCCTTTCTCGTTATTTGCTCTTTCTACCACAAAAATAGTTGAGTAGTTGAGCATTGAGTAGTTGACGGTGTATGACAAACGCCGATACTCATGTCTTAGGGTGGTATTCCTTTCCTCCCTAAACCCCTCTACCTCTTCAGCTCCCTCTCCTCCTTTTAAGGCCCTCCTTAAAATGCATCTCTTTGATAAGCTTTTGGTCACCCCTCCTAATATCTCCTTTTTTGGCTTGGCATTTATTTTTTCCATTTGCCTCTGAAGTGCCTTGGGATGTTTTTATTTTACATTAAAGGCACTATATAAATGCGAGTTGTTGTTGCTGTTATTATCATTCATAGGTGTTAGAAGCCAGAAATGTGCATCATGCAGGAGCTGGATTTGGCAGGGGATTGTAGGGTTAAGACTCTTACTGAAGGAGGTGGTGCCGGGAAATGTATAGTGCTGCTTAATAAGCAACCATGGCCAGTTGACCAAATACTGTGGTGGGAAGCTAGATAAATAGTGAAAAAATGAATGGGTAGGATGGAACCGTTCATGCCAGCAATTGTTGCTACATTACATTAATAGAAGGTCACAGTGTGGTTTCCTACCTTGCCACTCTTGGTGAACTTTGCTTGGCATTGAATCAGGGTCCACCTGATCAGCGACTACATTGTATGTTCCCTGACTAGCCCTTTGACTGACCTGTTGGCCATAAAGGAAGGGGTGGTTGGGGGGGGGGGGAAACAGGACATCCCTTATCATTCTTGCTCCTCCTGGCTCCACATTAAGTTAAAAAGAAAAAACTTACCATTTTGTTGGCGGTCTTTAGCAGTCACTTTAAGCCCCAGAAGAACTTGAAAAACTGTCAAATTTTTGAGCGGGTCGTAAAATTGGCATTAGGCCCCTCATTTGCATATGCAAGGTCATTAATATCAGTTTCAGGCAGCCTCCAGGAACGCCTCAATATCAGCCAAACCAATATGGCGTCGGATGTACTTCTGGCGCAGTTTGCGCTTAGCACTGCAAAATTGGTGATTTTTGTACCTATTTTGCACCCAAAAAATGTGTGCAACCGAGTCCAATTTTGCCCCTTGGGTGTCTGTCAGGCACTTGGATCGCAATATGGGCTGTGATGTCAATAACAATTATTTGGGCCCTTGAATAAGCTTAACACACATTAGGTGTACTGGCTTTTAATGCCATAGACACTTCTGGATTGCATTGTCTCATGGTATGAGATGCTAAACAGGCCTTGGTGCCCAATAATACATAGAACTGATGGCCAATGTACTGTGGGCATCTAAAATTGTATTGAAGGCCCCCAGATAATTTTCTTCAGTTTCCCAATCTTAAAATTAAATAATTTCTTAGAAATGCTTTTTATAAATATTAATTGAAATATTGAGAAGTCTGTCATATTATTTTCCCTTGATTTTTAAATACTTTATCAAACTGATGCTGAGTGGCAGACTACATTGTAATATCTTGGAAAACTCGTTCACAACTTTAAAATAACTAATGGTAATCTAGCTTAACTGGTTGTTTGGGAAATCAATTGTCATTGTTGCATCCTTTGGTTACTGGACGTTTCAGTTTTGTGACTCATTGGCCACTTGTGAATGTATTTGCTATTGGAACAGGATTTTGGTTCAAATAAATTGAGAACTCTTGCCAAGGTTGAAACACTGCTGAACCAAAGATTGGTGTCATAAAATGCAACATTTTTACTTTAGCAGAGTTCAGATTTTCAGGAAACCGGCATGAAGGAAATTCCAAAGCTGTTTTATTAGATATTATATTGAGCTACTTGTTCAACTGGAAAGGAAATTCATGTGTTTCTAAGGCATTGAAGAAATTGATTTTTGCATTAAATGCACATGCTCACACCTGCACATAGTCTATTTGTATAAAATTTTGTGGAAGCTCAGGAACCCCTATTATCTAAATTATATTGTTCTTGAAGAATGTACCTTGTCATTTTTCAGAATATTTAATGGCAATAATTTAACAGTGGGAAAATATTTTAGTAACAGTTATTAAAATTTCATAATTTTCTTAAAAAAAGGGATTTAAAATCTGGTATATATGTTGTGGCACATTGAGAGGTGGAGTGCAGGTTTATGTGATCCTACTGATAGTTGCATCACTATTAAGAGGGGCTAAGTAGATGTCAGCTACTTTCCCACAAGGTTTGAAGGAAATTCAGCAGAAGAGCTCTCTTTGTCCAATTGTTGTGTGCATGTTAATGGTTAGCTCAGAGTAACATTGGCAGAAACCTGGGGATAGATGACCTGCCTGCTCCCCAATTGGTGTGTGACTTGGGCTGATCAACGGAAAATATTCACAAAGCTTGCTCTCAAATTAAAATTAAAATCAGTTTTGTAAAGTGCACTAATGGTGTTGCTCAGCTAATGTTTTAAAAACCAATTGTGTTTCCTTTTCAGCAATCAGGGAGGATGGAATGCCAGGAGGTAGAAACAAAAGTATTGGTCCTGTTCAGGTATGTATTTTGTCAGTCATGGAAATTAAGCTATACATAATAAGCATGGTGATTTTTTTTTTACTATTCTACTGTTCAATTGAATAAGTAGCAGTCATTGTTCCAATAAAATCTTGTATGAATAGAATGTAATTTAATGTTAGCCGTAAAACAATATTGAGGGGGCAAATATAGTTTAATTTTTCTTCCTGTTTAGATTAATGTGATTAAACCATGCTCACCTTGATTAATCCAGTCATCTATTACTTACATTTTAAAAATAATGTGTCCAGTTTAAAATTTTGGTAGAGCAAAATTTGGTACTTCGTGCATATTTTTTTTTGCCATTTTCTAGGATGAAAGGCAAGTACTAAGCAAATACTAAATGAGCTCACCCCAGTCATTTGAAGTCTGGGGGTGAAATAGGTATAAATCCCTGCCACTCTGACCTCACTGATTCTATTTTATTGTTCCAAAAATAGATTTCTATTGCATTTTTTTATTAAACTGAATTTAGTGATGTAACTGTATGTCTATACCAGTAAAAAGGATGGTTTCATTTTTACAGAACAGTTTTGGTGAAAATTAGGAGAAATAAAATCTCTTGGTACTTAATGTTGTCATAGAATCAGCTTTTTAAATTTAGATTTTGGGTAAACTTTTGTGCTCATCAAATTGAGGGGGAATTGAATAGCTTTGCAGTATGAAGATATAACTCATAGCTACCACATAACACAAGCCAGATGCAGAGCAAAGCTTCCTTTACTTTGTCCAACAGTTTCTTAATCTCAGCCTTTGTTACACTAGTATAACAGTCCCATTTTAGTGTTTTAGAAGGTTAATTGACCCAGGGCAACATAGCCTGGTTCTGTGCTTACTTGATGTGGATGCAGGTGCCATTTCCAAAAGGGTCACTGGATAACATTCAGTTCTGTGCACCCTGCAATTCTAGTGACTCTTGCTGCCCTAACTTATCACAGATCAGGGATTGAACCAGAGACATTCCCAGTCTATATGATTCAGTGAGATTATGGTATATTTGCCCATGGAGGAACTTGAACATTTGGGGGGGAAAATAAATACTAATTATATTACACACAAACAAATGGAGACTGCTGAATTTATTCCACTATTAACTTTGATAGAAATTAATGATGTTTGTTATCATCTTTAGAACTAGAAAGCAACATTCCAGCAACATTTATCTCCCAAACTCTGCAAGGTTTGAAATAAATGTGTCCAGGTCAATAAAAGATTTGCGGGCTGTTTCCTTCAAGCCCTTAAGCCTTTTTGAGTGAACAGCTCTTAAATGTCATAATGATTTATGGGGTGACTTGTTGGCAGGTGTCTTATAAAAGCAAGGGTAATACAAGGTCCTATGGCAGAAGGTAGCGCATTTCAAATGTGTTTGTGTGGAACTGCAGAACAATAAGGCTTCTAACACTGGAAGATTACCAGCATTTCACTCATACTTATTTTTTTTAAATCTCTGAACAGAATGTTTTATTTCAATAGATTTATCTTTTAGACTTGTCTATTTACTTCATTCCAACTGAAATGTATCATGATGTTACTACACATACATGTATACAATATATCAGACAAAAATTAAACCTATTCTTACTATTGTAACAATATTTGTAGCTCATTTTAAAGTGATATAAGCATATTTTCTTTTTGAGAGAGAACTAAATCCAGTGCTGAAATCATTCTTTTTGTTCCATTTAATTAGTGTAGCTGTTTATCAACCTGACCTTTCAACTTCTGAACCAGCCAATGTTTTGGAAATGTCAGTGCTGGCCCCAGCTTTACTGGAACCCCAAGTGAGACCCTTCACTGGTTGCCATTAAAGTTAATAACCTCACATTTTTGAAAGCTAGTGTGGTAGAGAACTATGACTTGAAATCAAGCTGTGACCCTCTGTACCCTACTCTGCAGCCTTCCTAATAACTCCATTGTTTTTTTAAATCTTCTTTCTTTACCTTAAACTCACTTTTTTTATTCTTGCTTTTTTCCAATAGTGGGACGGGATATCAGCCATGGGGTCAGGTTGGGGATTGGAAGGCCAGGGAGTCTGAGAATCGGGGACAGGGATTGGGAGTACGAGGATCGGGGAAGTCGGGAGTGGGGGAAGATCAGGGAGTGAGGGAAGATCATGGTTCAGGAGATCGAGGGTTGGGTCTGGGAGCAGCGGAGAGTGGCGGTGATCGGTTTCTTCAATGTGGGGTTGGAAGGAGCACTCCTGTTTCACCCGGCTCCACATTCAAGTAAGTTACTTACCTTCTTGTTTGGGCCTAGCAGGTAATCCCTAGGCCTGGTTACCTTGCGTGTAGCTGGTGAAGGCTGCCTTAGGGCAAGCCAATCTTGGAGAGGGGACCTCAAACAGGCGTTGAGCCACTTATTTGCATATACAATGGGCCTAATACCTGCTTTAGGTGTAGCTAAAGGTCGCATATTTTTTGTTAACCAATATGGTAGACGGCACATTTCTGGCAGTAGTCCCAGTAGTGCCCGAGAAACATTTTCTAGACTCGTGTTCCTTAGCAAGAGTAAAATTATTCTATCATTTTTATAGATTACCAAGCAGTTTCAATCTTGCTAGGTAGTATGGGTAAAATGCACCTCAAATAGCATGGAGATAACTCTCCTTGAACCTATAAAGAAGTGAGTGAGAGACAGGTGATAGACTGGCAATAAGCAGAAATCACATTTATAATAATAAATCAATTAAATTTCCGGGTGCACTTCCATGTAAGGGAATGATTAGTGTTTTATAAAAGGAAACTAAAATCTTCTCAGCTGGGAGCTACATTGTCAGCTATTTTTTATTTGTGTTATCATAGCACTTGGTACACACTTATTTGACAACCTGGTTTGCAATATTTCTACTTAGACATGAGTTTATCGTATAACTGAGACTCTCGCAGGTATTTACATTGTTATACATCAATGTTTCATTCTCAAAGTGCTTAAAGTATTAGTGATTGACCTGAAGAAACACCAATTTTAAACAATTCTGGGATAGGAAATGAATTTGTTGATGCAACAACTAACTCCTTGCAATGTACTTAATGTAAGAAAAATATCAGTTAACTGTGCATGATGTTGATGTCTATCATCGTAACCTAAAAAGGATACTTGTTTCATTTTACAGAAGTAAAGAGTGAATTTTCTTACACTGCACTGTTAATTTTTAAAAATTAACAAATTAGTTAAAAACATAGAATAATAATCATGGGGGATTTCAACTACCCCGATATTAATTGGACCAAGAGGTAGGTAAAGGGGATAAGGGAATGGAGTTCCTACAATGTGTACAGGACTCCTTTCTAACCTAATATGTAAAAAGCCCAACAAGGGAGGATTTGCTATTGGATCTAGTAATGGGGAATGAACCAGAGCAGATAAGAGAAGTAAAAGTAGGTGAACATCTAGGCAATAGTGACCATAATATAATATGCTTTAAGATAATAATTGAGAAGGACATAAGTATGATGAAGACCAGGGTAATAGATTGGAGAAAAGCTGATTTTGAGGGGCTGAGAATAGAACTTGTGAAAATAGAATGGAGAACAATATTGGTAAACAATGATGTAGAACAGCAATGGGAAACATTTAAAATGGTGTTCAACAGAGTCCAGGAAAAATATATTCTGCTTAAAAAAAAACTAATGGACACCATGGATGAGTAAAACCATAATTGAGGGTAAGGAAAGAGGCATACATTTATTACATGGATAGCAGGGGAGAGCATGACAAGGGAGAATACGAAGAGATTAGGAGAGAAGTCGAAAAAAACAATTAGGAAGGCAAAGAGGAACTATGAAATTAAATTATCAAGGAACATAAAACAAAATAGTAAAATATTTTATAGGGACATCAATAAAAAAAGGAAGGTCGGGATGGGAATAGGGCCACTAAGGGATGGACAGGATAATACCATAGGCAACGATAGAGAGATGGCAGAAATATTAAATAATTACTTTGCTTCAGTATTTACCAGGGAGATGGAACAGGTGGACAGGACATTGGATCATGAGATTAGTAATGAAATAAATGCATTTAAAATAAAAAGAGGAGATATATTAAATAAACTAATCACACGTAAAGAGGTAAAAAAAAAACCATGCCCGGACGGACTACATGCACGCATTTTAAAAGAATCTAGGGAAGAGATAGCAGAGGTATTACTACCCATATTTAATAATTCATTAAAAAATGGTGTCGTGCCAGAGGACTGGCGGATAGCTAACATAATACCTATATTTCAGAAGGGCGATAGAACATGTCTATGGAGCTATAGACCAGTCAGCTTAACATCGGTGGTAGGAAAAATAATGGAATCCCTATTAAAGGAGAAAATAGAAGAACATCTAGAAGCCAAAAATATAATAATGAGTAGTCAGCATGGATTTCAAAAGGGAAAGGCTTGCTTGATCAACCTCATTGAATTTTTTGAAGAGGTAACAGAGAGTAGACAAGAGTAATGCAGTAGATGTAATTTATCTAGATTTTCAAAAGGCCTTCGATAAGGTACCACATAATAGACTAATGAATAAGGTCAGAGAATGCGGAGTCAGCGGACAAGTAGCAGATTGGATAGCTAGCTGACATCAAGACAGAAAGAGAGTAGGGGTAAAGGGTAACTATTCACAGTGGCAGAAGGTGGGTAGTGGTGTTCCACAAGGATCATTGCTGGGACTACTGTTCATAATTTATATTAACGATTTAGACTTTGGAATCAAAAACACAATTTCTAACTTTGCGAATGACACCAAATTGGGGGGGATAGTCAATACTGAGGAGGACTGCAACACATTACAGGAAGACATTAATAAACTTGCAGAATGGGCATATAATTGGCAAATGAAGTTCAACACAGATAAATGTGAGGTATTACATTTTGGTAGGAAGAATAGGGAGGTCACTTATTACTTGGAGGGCGAGAGTATGGGTGGGTAGAGGAGCAAAGGGATCTCGGAGTACAAATACACAAATCGCTAAAAGTAGTGGCACAGGTTAACAAGGCCATAAAAAAAGCAAACCAAGCACTAGGGTTTATTTCTAGTGGGATAAAGTTGAAAAGTAATGAAGTTATGCTAAACTTGTATCGAACCTTGGTTAGACCACACTTAGAGTACTGCATACAATTCTGGTCGCCATTTTATAGAAAGGATATAGAGGTACTGGAGAGGGTGCAGAGAAGATTTACAAGGATGATACCAGAAATGCAAGGGTATACCTATCAGGAAAGGATGAACAAGCTGGGTCTCTTTTCGCTTGAAAAAAGAAAGCTGAGTCGTGACCTAATAGAGGTCTTTAAAATTATGAAAGGTTTTGATAGAGTAGATACAGAGAGAGTGTTTCCACTTGTGGGGAAGAGCATAACTAGAGGCCATCAATATAAGAGAGTCACCAACAAATCAAATAGGGAATTCAGAAGAAACTTCTTTACCCAGAGGGTGGTGAGAATGTGGAACTCGCTACCACAGGACGTAGTTGAGGCAAATAGTATAGATGCATTTAATGTTGTTGCGTTGAACCCACTAGATAAGCATATGAGGGAGAAGGGAATAGAGGGTTATGCGGAAAGACGGGAGGAGGCTCGAGTGGAGCATAAACGCCGGCATGGACTAGTTGGGCCGAATAGCCTGTTTCTGTGCCGTATATCCTATGTACAGGTAATCCTAAAAATCAAGATTTATGAAATTCCTTATGTAAACCCTTTTATTTTGGAAGCGTATGGAGAATTCCAAAAGAGTTAAGACGTATATTTCAATAAAAGGTTTGATGTGTGAATAGAAGAAAAAAGTTAAATAATCTGAAAATAACCAGGTGTCAATTACTTTGATGTACATCTTTAGATAGTTTAGTAGTTCCTGTGTAAAGTGCTTATCCATGACATCAGTTTTATAACTTAAACAGAAGCATAACTAATTCTCATCAGATTTAATTAGTGGAATCTATAGGTGTTTTGAGCAGCTTGGCCCAGTATAGCGTAATGAAAAAGATTTTTATAATGGCAGTAGTGCAAGGACAGCTTTGGTCGGTTATCACTGGCAATCAATTGACAAAACTATTTAATTTCTGTAAATTGTATTTTAGGAAGATCTTTTGCCATAGGTAATAAAATTGTGCATAATTTACTACTGTCCATTAGACAAAAGGCTAATTAGAAAATTGGTTAATTAATCAGGTCACACCAGCTTGCATCGTTCATGTATAAAAAAAAATAATATTAAAGGAGCATTCAGTCTTGACCTTGTCCAAAGTCACAAAAGTACAGATTAAATTTAGAAGATATACCTATTCTTGCATGTTTATATTCTGAAATCCCCTACTAAGTTATCAAAAATTGTATGTGCAATGATACTACGTTATTTTGTCAATGTGTGGCCTCTGTATTAACATGTGCCTCCACTTCCTTAGAATTTGGGAGTTTTGTTTAATATCTGGCCAGGTGAGTGATTTTTTTTGGTTCTGTTCTCTTACTACAGATTTTTAAACCAGTTTGTATTATTCCTTACAACTACACAGCACTGTAAAGCTATTTTTTGTGTTGGCCATCTGTTCAGGTATATGTTGGGTTAATACACGCGCAACAATTGTTGCGTTGAACCCACTTAAATTTTCAGTTTCAGCTGGATTAACATATTGGGGGTGGGCTCCAGACATGACTTGCACCTCTGATTGGTAGCTTAAGAATCGAGTGCGGCTACCAACTTTAAAAGCCAGCAGCAACCTAAATGGGCATTGCTGTACTAATGGCCAGTGAGAATTTAAGTGTGATTGGGAACCATCAGCCATGTCAACGAGCAGTCATGGAAGCAGCGGTGCACCACATTATTCAAATGGGACTGTAGAAATCTTATTAGATCAGGTGAGCCAGGGAAGGGAGCTGCTATTTCCATCACTCGGTTACTGCTGGCCAGAAAAGTGGATGAGGGTGTCTGACAGGAGGCATCAACACATCAATGGAAATGGCACGATGTAATGGACCTGGCTGCAGTGCTATAAAAGTTTAATGACCTTAATAAGTTATGTTAATTTAGGAGTCACCCACTGTGTATTAATTGTATATATGTAAAATGTGTACCATAAATAGTTCCCTCCCACCACAGTCTTGTAGTACTTTGATAGCTTCCCATGATTGTCCATTATGTACCAGGGTGTACTTTGTAGCACTTCTGCTCCTGGCAGATCCTTCCATCTGCTGTATGGTGCTGCATGATGCGTATCCTGTCTTCAGGACCCCTGTGGGCAGCACTCTGATACATGGGTATCTATATATCCTACCAATATCAGTCAGCCCCTTCTACCATTATTGTAGGAGAAGACTGCACATAACAAGAAGGTGACAAGTCACACAGCAGGATATCCACCAAACTCTGTTCTGTTACTGCCTTGGGGATCTGACACAGCAGATCCAGAGCAGACAACTTATGGAAATTGGATGGTGAAATTGGATGCCTCATGGTTTGTTCCAAACTTATCCTTTTTCTCTGCCTCCTATTCATGCACACCCTCACTATAGCCAAAGCATACAATGAAGACCAATTCCATATCACCCATTCGGAGGAATAAAGCATCAAATCTGGTTGTCACTAAGACGTTATTGTAACACTTCTTCCACTTCTCTTTCCACAGGTGTGCCAAATGAAGTTGTGTTGGTGGCCAGTAACCAGGGAGAAAGATTGCACCTCCCAGAACTTTGCATCCATCAATCTAACCCTGCAAGGCAGCAGCACAGCGACATCCATTTGGGAAATCTTGATAGTTTGGTAGTCAGATTGAGAAGAGTGCACTAAGTAATACACAGAGCACCAGTGAGTAAGAACAGGTGGCGGTGACCTAGGAGGAGCAGGAGCCTCTTGACAACTCATGTCCATCCTCATCTAATGAGGACAGTGATCTGAACCTCAGGGGACCTGCTTTTAAAAGAAGGATGCTTTCCAAGAATCAAAAACTAATGGAGTTATTGGAAAGTGAGCCTAATACCTTTCAGTAAATGGAAGCTACTGTTGTGAAGTTCACAACCTGCTTGTGTGTTGTGTTGATACACAAAGTAGAAACTTTGGAGCTTACCAAAGAGTGAATGGCAACTCCAGGGATGCCGGCAGCAGAGCACCAAGTGAGAGAGATGCTAAAACCAGTCTTTGTACCTCTCATGAATGCTCGAATTGCTGCTATACAGGCCTTGGGTTCCACTGTCTCCTGCTCCTTGGACAGTCTTGGAGATCATCTAGAGAGACAGTGATGATGCTTGTCTAATTTCATTGCTGTCATTAGATCTGCTGTCATTAGATCTGTTGTCATGCAGATCAGTGAGCATGTTGAGATGATACTGCTCTAGTAGCAAGGCAAGGGCAGAATGCCCATGGATGATGATGATGCTGTCTCATAGGATGACAACATGTATCATCATTGTTTTCTCTGTGTTCCATAATTCCACAATAATCTTCACCTTTCGGCAATCCCCTTTAAATGACTACCCTGGTGTGAGAAAGGGTCAGGTTGCCCCGCAGCTGCAGAAATTGTGCAGCCTGCAGCTGAAACATCTCTGTCCCCTGCTCACAGAGGCCACCTCAGTCTAAAGAGCATCTCTCAGACACACTGCCGCCAGCGCCTCTCATACTTCAGGCACTGGATATTGTATTACTGTATGATAGAAATGGTGTGCTTGACAGTTCTGTAAGAGTTGGAAGAAATGCAGGTGAAGGCATATTTGTTGAGAGTGTGGTGAAGAGTTGGAGACAACAGTTCATGCAGAGGATAATTATGACGAAGTCTCCTGCTGAATGGCTCTTGCAAATGGCAAAGGATGTTCACCAGCAGCTTCCTCATCGTCCAGAAGACTCGGTGCCTACCACTTTTCATGTTCCATGTTCATTCCTCATTGTACTGCAAATTCTGAAACATGCAGCAAACAATAATGCATGACACTTTAGCTGGGCTATACCACAGGATGCCCCTGATCTGTCTAGGCACAGGAATCTTTGTATGGTGTGCTTAAGGATGACTCCCTTCAATTCATGTGTCTCATTAAGACCAAACTCAGCAGGTTATGTATCTGCCACAGCGTGGTCATGAGCCAGGACTGCAACAAGTATCCTTGGTCCCCAGGAGCAAACCATGCTTTTCTTTCCACATCGAATAAAGGAGGCAGTAAGGATTCTCTTAAAATAATAGCATCGTGACTGCTACCTGACTTTTTCTGTGCAGATTGCCACATATGAGTTGTACATTGATGGAGTGCTAGCCCTTTTGGTTCAAGAATGCACTGCTACTTTACATGTGAGCACATAGGTCGATATGGGTGCACTCAAGGACATTGTGGACTTTGTGAATTCTTGCCATTTTGAAACAAAATGGAGCCCTCTCCTGCTGCTACTGGTTGTCCATGGGAAAAGAGATGAAGTTGCTTGCTCTGTCAGATAACATATCAGTCACCTGTTTAATATATCCGTAGACTGTAGATTGACTGATGTTGCTGATGTCCCCTGTGGCAGCCTGGAAGGAGCCTGAGGTGAAAAAGTTCAGGATTGTAGTGATCTTGATGGCCAGTTGCCTGTCCTGGAGCTGGGCTGCAGGTCAGGTTCCAATATGCAACACAACTCTGCCACTGCCTGCTTGGTGACTCAAACCCTTTGCATGCATTGTTCCTTAGACAAGTCCAGGGTAAGTCCTTTGTTGTCTATACATGCGGATAATGGCAAGTAGTAACAGTCCTCGTGATGCAGTATAGCTAGCCATGCCTTTATGCATTGTTCGTCTTCCTCTTCATCTAGGTAATACAAATTCCTGAGAAACTTACTGTCCCAAGGAATAAGTTGCTTTCCAAAACAGGTGCTCCAGAAACTCTCAAACAACTCCACTTCACCCACAGAGTTGAACACCAAAAGACAAACGGGTGCCCTTTTAAATTCCTAACTAATGAAATGTGCAGCTTAGCAACCCTGGATTCCCAATTAATATTGGCAAAATTATAAACATATTATGGCATAAAAGCAGGAAAGTGGTATGGATGTCTAAATAATGTCACTTCTGCCACATTAGAACGCTGTGAAGCTCCTGTCTATTTCTGGTGGAAGCTTTCAGCAGCAGATGAAACCTGAACTGTAAATAAGCGTCAGATACAAAATGGGCATAGATCCGGCGGAACAGATTTCCATCCATTGCTATACTCCATTGTATCCGACGTGCACCTACTTATGGAGCATAACGGAGACACAAATTGGCCCCTATGTTTTTATAAATGAAATGATTTGGTCACTTTGTGAGGAGTAGCACTGTAACCAAATGTGCAATATTTCCTACAGTTGGTATATCTAGTAGAATCTTGGTCATGTTCATTTTGAAAGCATTTACAGTTTCACTAGAAATATCGACCAGAGTATTTGTTTGTGATCTCACTGCATTTAACATCCCCATTTATTAGGTAGCGTTTAATTTCTGTTTATTCAAAAAATACCCAGAAATAAATATATCACTAAAATCTTAATACTGCAGTTGTAGGAGTTGGGAAGAAATGGTCCTTGACCCACTTTTCCGCAATATGATTTAAAACAACTGCACCCTTTTATAGCTAATGTATGTAATTGTTTCTATTTGAGTGTAATTAATTATGAAGCAATTTGGGATGCTTGCAAGAGACGTGATGGGACTATAATGCAACACCCTCTCCCCCGTCGCGCCTCTCTCTTTCCTCCTCCCACCCATCTATCTACCGATCTTTCTCTTTTCACTATTATCAATGTAATTCTTTTTTCAATGCAGAGGTTCATTTTCGGTTCAAATTGGACAGCGTTCACAAAGAGATGTTCATTCTTATTAATAAATATTGCAGTTAGTCAAAGAATATTTTACTATGTATTTCAGATATCTGAAGAAGAGATTGAAAGAATTATGTCTGGACAAGAATTTGAGGAGGAGGCTAATAATTCATGGAGCAACAATGGAGACAGTGATCATAGCTCCCCTGGCAATGGCATCTCCGAGGGCAACCAACCATCACCTGTTTCTACTCCTTCCTCAAGGTGGGAGCTTTTGAGATGAACATGGAAGCAAGATCATGAGTTAAATGTTTAGGATTTTTTAATTCCATATTTTCCAGCAGCTCACTTTTAATTGTTTAATCCAGTATTATGGCAGTATTATTCTAATAACCATTAAGCATTAGTGCAACATTATTGACTTAGCAGAAAAATCAAAAGATGCTGAACAAATTAATAAAATTCGTATTACTCATTCATACATGGTTTAGCGTTGCTTTTGGAGAGAAAATTCGGTACCTTAGCGCCTCCGGGGGGCACTAACGGGGCGCTACTGGCTTTGCGACCGGGCGCGGCGACAGTACTGACGCCCGCGAAATTAACGTGGAGGTTTGCGGCGGCGGTAACCACTAGCACCACGATCTCCTGCGCCTGGAGATTGTGACATTGCCGTGCGCATCGCCCCGGACCCAAACTTCGGTTCCGCCCCCTGCAGCATCGCCGGGCGACAACACCGACAGCTGCAGGAGGCGTTGTTCGGGAGGCCGGGAGCTTCGGAGGCGCAAATAAAAGGGGATGTTGGTGCGGGTAGGAGAAAAATTTTAACCGCTTCAAGTGATTTTTTTCAATTGCTCCTGGGCCACGATTGATCAGCCCGGCACTCTGCTGGAGTGCATAGGGCTGATCGGGCCGAATCGCGGCAATCGTCAGGGACCAGCTAACTGGTCACAATGCAGAGTCCTTTAAGGGAGGGAAGACGCCTCGGATCGTGGCAGCGCTGCATGGGACATTGTGCGGCGCTGCACCACTACCACCCCGCCTGAATCCTTTAGCACTCCAGGAAGGAACTGGAGCGCTTGATTTAGCACTCCACTTCCTTCCTGGAGCGCAAACACCGAATTTTGAAAAAGCTGGGAATCATTAGCACCTGGCACTAAGTTTCCCAACTTTCAGAAGTTAGCACCCCAAACGGGGCGATACTGAATTTCTCCCTCTTTTTCATTTGTACTGTTTGCATCATCCCACTTTTGAATATGAATCTTTGACTTCTGTTTCTGTTGAAGTAAAACAGTATGCAACAAGAAATAAAAACAGTAAATGCTGGAAATACTCAGCAGATTGGTCAATATCTGTAAATGACAAGTTATGATGTTTTGTGGGTGTACCCTCTATCAGAACTGGTATGTACTAAGAACTGGCATCGAACACTATGGCCTAGAAATTTGTTGACGCTGATCCCAAGTTTTAGGCGCAAAAAGTTTCTTTAAGCAACTACAGGAAACTCTTTATTAACCGGGACCGGCGTGGTGCCGGTTAATCAAAAAGTCCGGATAACGGAGAGTTATATCTCCCAACGTACGAGAGCCCCGTACACACTGACATGCGCCTGCATTCGGAGCTCCGTCTCCCCGGGGACCGCCAGCTGACCATCTGTCGTGTCCGCTGCCTACCCGGGCTGCACATTCCCCTCCCAATCTACATGCTCCGATACAAGGCAAATGCCTCGGTTTTTTTTTAAAGTTATTTTTAAAGGAGAGATGAAGGAAAACCCCGGTTACCTACTCAAGAATTTTGCCGGTTAAGAGAGATTTCCGGTTATTTGGGTGCCGGTTAAAAGAGAGTTTCCTGTACCTGAATGTGGAGCCAGCAGGAGCAGAATGCTCCTCTCAGCAGTACCAAAGACCTTTGCCGGCTTCTGATCGCTCCATCCTGATTGCCTACTCCACCTCCAGGACCTGCCTGAGGGCCACTGCCGGCGAGTTATTATTTTGGAAAATTCTGATTTTGCAAGATAAAAAATGCTACCTGTCTTGAGTATGCAATGAGTTCATGCAGTATACTGCACATTATGGATAATAAAGCTACAGAAAAATATACACCTGGATAGGGGCTGGCCATTGTATGGGTTGACATGCTTGCAAATCGCAGTCATCCTAAAAGTTAAAAAGTTGCACCAAAGTTGGTGTATGTTTGACTCAACTAATAAAACAGATTTTTAAATTGTGCCTGTTTTTTTCATTTCAGTTTAAGCAGCAGCTTGTTCTAGCAAAACATGCTTAATGTTTGTAAAATTACCTTTTTTATAGTTCCTCTTATTGTACTTCTGCTCAGCAGCCATGAGCCTATTTTGCGTGTGTATCTGTCAAGGTCCCAGGTGCAGCCAACGTCAAGTGGGCTGTTGCTGGTAGGCAGGTAGTTACAAAACTTGCTCAGTCTGCCCATATTTTATAATAACACACCTGGTGAAGTAGTGCGAGTGCAATGCTACTTTAATTCTAAATGTTTTAATATATAGATATATATATATAAAACAACAACATAAATTTATTTAGCATCTTTAATATAGAAGAACATCATAGAGGCATAATTTAAAAAATTATATAGTATTTCTAGCTGACAGGTGATTAATTACATTATCTCCCTACTCCTACCCCTCCTCTCAACTCAGACTCTCCCTACATTCCAGCTTCTTCCCCAATGTTCTTCCCAGCTCTCATCAAATACATTTATATGAAGCCCACCATGTTCTCACTCAACCTCCTTCCAACCCAACTCCGAAACTCCAAGAAGCTTCCCTTCTTTGACCTAGGCTTGCTGAATTTGTCAACTCTCTCTATCCACTATTATCATCCCCAAACTTTCTAAATTGCCATTTTCATTACCCTTCTTAAAAAATCCACCCTCTATTTTCTCAAGCTATTTACCTTCATCCACAACTTTCTTGAATATGCCCTGGCCACCTAACTATCTGCTCACCTATCTCGCCATTCCCTATTCACGCCCCTCCAATTCGGTTTCTAACTCACCCACAGCACCAAGACTGTTCTGGTCAAAATCAAAACAATATGCCATGCTACTATAACCATGGCTCATAATTCTTCTGTCTGCCTTTGACACTGTTGAATATTCAATTAGAAAGTGAGCTAATCTGTTTGGTTTCTCCCCTGTTTGGTTAGTATAAAGAGTATAACACAAACTTTGTGTCTTTCCTTTCTAGCAGATCAATGGAGCTGAATGGGTACACTGCACTCAGGGATCAGTTCATAGGGACACCAGTCTCTGCGCACTATCAGTACCTGCCGCACCTTTTTAGCTATGCTGCTCATTCAGGTCTGTTGCCACCACAACCCCGCAGCCTAGACCCTCAGTCGCATACTCTTGTAAGCCAGTTGGTTGGTGCTGAAGACCTTGAACCTCTTGGAACACCAATGCTGATTGAAGACGGGTGAGTACAGGTTAATGCAACATTGAGACAGTAAGACCATTATCTCTTCTCGGACTGCAGTAGTGTTTCTTTATTAACAATTTTTATACTAATACTCAAATACAGTGAATAGAGAAATTCTGTCATGTTCTTTGATAACTTTACAAGTCAAATGCTATAGTCTGAACTATTACACTAGTCTTGACTGTTGTTAAAATAGTTAATCCTCTTGGGGGGGGGTGGGGGGGAGTTTGCTCACTCTTCAACAGGCTACTGAATGGAAGACTAGTAGGGTACTTGCATTATTTCTTTATTAAAAAACACCAGCTTATTTCAAAATAAGATTGTATTTCATTCTAATAATTCATATTTCATCTTTGGAACAGTTAATCTCAGTTAATCTGCCCAAAAGTTAGAATCAACCACACTTAGTTTACTAAACAATAATTAGACTTTGTAAGTTAAACTTAGCAGTAAAATAATGGCCTGGAATTTGCAGTCCCGATGACTGCGTTTGCTCAGCGTACGCCATCGTAAGCCTTCTGAAAGGCTCCGCAAGTTCCAGGTTTCCACATGTCTGTCAAGGTACGCCTTGATAGATCGACCAAACTGAAAATAAAATCACTTTCGCTTGCGCAGAGTTGGGCTATTTGCCCAACTACTGTCTGGCAAATGCTCACGAAACTCTTGCGCTTGTAAAAGCAGGTACAGGGCCTGCTTTCACCAGCATAAGGGTTAATATAAAGCTTAAATTAAAAATTAAAAAATGATGCACAAACACTTAAAATTACTTTATGCAAATTTTGGCCCAGATTAAAATCTTTAAAACTATTTTTCAAAAAATTTAATTTTTATTGTAGTTGATGTATTGAAGGAACTTTTAACTAAATTTGAAAATTAGAACATTTATTTTTATTAGAGTTGTCTAAATTCTTTAATTATTTGGGGATTCCATTGCTTGTCATTAGGGGATTCCATTCGGAAATGACAGCAGTGGAATCCTCCTGGTCAATATTTATCCCTCAATCCACATAACAAAAACAGATTATCTGGTCATTATCACATTGCTGTTTGTGGGACTGCAAATTGTGTGCAAATTGGCTGCCGCGTTTCCCACATTACAACAGTGACTACACTCCAAAAGTACTTCATTGGCTGTAGAGCGCTTTGAGACATCCGGTGGTTGTGAAAGACGCTGTATATAAATGCAAGTCTTTCTTTCATTGGACGACTTGGCCCACGTTTTCCCAGGGACGCTTCCAAACCGCCTGTGTCCCTGGGATCCGTGGGCCTTTACACAGACGTACGCCTGCAGGCCCAGGACCCAAACTCTCCGTAGCTGTGTAGCCAGGACATAAGTTCGGAAATATTTTATGGGTCGGAGGCATACTCTGGAGGCACGCCTCCGACCACAAATTCAGGGCCAATATGTTGTGCACTGTGTGGTAGAATACTCCTGTCATTGTAAAGCAATGTATTTCCCAACTTACATTGAGCACTGATACGAAGGATCTTGTCAATATTTATACTTTTAGAGATGGATAGTTGCTTATAAGTATTGCTCTATACTTGTAGTTGAATATTTGTATTTTGGGGTGCTGAAAGTTTTTGTTATTACAGTAGATGATTTCTATTAATTTCTAGAAAGTGCATAGGAGCAGCTATGTACCTTCAGCAAACTACTTGTTCTGCTAGATGCCCCTCTACTTTCTGTTTCAGTAGTGAAACGTGGGGTGGGATACATTCCAACTGTTCAGAGGTAACTGATATTGATTCCAGTCTTTTCTCCGAGAGCTCTGACTCTAGAGATGACTCAATTGGTTGATTCTGCACTACCTCCGGGCTTGAAAGTCTTCCTTGTATCTTGGTGACCAGACTGGACACTGTACTCCAAGTATGTTCTGGCCAGAACACTGCAGTTTAAGCACAATTTCCTATAATTTGTATACGACTGTTTTGGCTAGATAGTTCAGAAGTGATTAAACTTCAATAGCTCAATTCAATTGATGACAAATTCAAAGTAGGGAGCAAAGAACCTTGACAACAACAACAACAACTACTGACAATTCTATAGCACACATTACGCACAAAGAGGCTTCTCAGAGTGCTTTACAGGGTGGTTGATAGCAATTAGACACAGTAGGAGGGAGAAAGGGAAGGGGGCAAAGAGGGGCCAAAAGCATGGTCAAAGTTAAGGAGGCTTTTGAAGGCTGAGAGGAAGGTGGCAAAGTGGAGATAATGAGAAAGGGAGTTCCAGAAGGTGAATGCATATTGACTGGAAAAAGTATCCATTTATGGTGAAATGGAGGGAGAGGGTAGAAAAATAGTAGGTTGGTGTCCGAGGAGGGAAATATGTGTGCATAAAAATAGAAGTGGAGAAGATTGTTGATGTAAAGAGGGCAAGGAGATGGAGGGATTTGAAGATGAGTATGAAAACCTTTAAGTTGATTCTCTGGGCAATATTAATACAGTGTAGCTAACTCCTTTGAAAAGAATCCTACACAAATATCTTATGAAAGTGTCAATTTTGGGGCTAATTACAAACATATCTAGTGAATTATTCTCAAGAACATTATAGTTCTTTTCAATCATTTGGTGAATAATAGATTTTAGCACTGTAAAGATTTTTTATGATGACCTTTTTGGAGAAGTTTTATTTGTGGTTATGTACCTCTCAGAAGCTTATATAAATCAGGGAGAATCCGTGATGGTGCACATTGTAAATGGCCTCTTAGAAAGTACAGGCTGGATTTGCTAAATGTCCTTTTTTCTTATTTCATGCTTATGTTTAGCACTGCTGCAACCAACCTCTTCAGGATTTCACAAGATATATTTATTCAAATTCAGTTGAAATTCTGTGCTTTTCCTAAGATTGTTGTAATTTTGGGTCTCAATGTCTGTTTTTAACAGGTATAAGGTAACTCAGGCTGAGCTCTTTGCTTTACTTTGCCGGCTGGCAGATGAGTTACTTTTCAGGCAAATTGGCTGGATCAAAAAATTGCCATTCTTCTGTGAATTATCAATCAAAGACTACACCTGCCTGCTAAGCTCCACCTGGCAAGAGCTCATCCTCCTATCTTCCCTCACTGTCTATGACCGACAGATTTTTGGAGATCTTGCTGATGTCACTTCAAAGTATGCACCATCTGATGACGAACTCCAAAGGTGAGACAGATGGCATAGAATGTTTACATTATACCATTTGATAACTTATTTTAGGCTGCAGGTGCACATCAGTGGCATTATAATCAGATGCGGAGATGGCGGTGTTGGACTGGGGTGGACAAAATTGAGAGGTCGCACAACACCAGGTTATAGTCCAACAGTTTTATTTTAAATCACAAGCTTTCGGAGTTAAAACTTCACCCGACGAAGGAGTTTTAACTCCGAAAGCTTGTGATTTAAAATAAAACTGTTGGACTATAACCTGGTGTTGTGCGACCTTTCAATTATAATCAGAACCAGGTCACAATTTGTTATCTCAAGTGCACTGAAGCTATTTTTTCTTCATCTGTTAATATTCTTGGTCTCACCATCTCATCTTGCAAATAGAGTTCCAATGTTAAAACTGCATTGAAGAACATTGGTGTTCCTTTTTGAGCTAAAGACATATTTACTCCTCAACAACTCTTCCCTCTCTATAAAGCACAATTCTGTTGGAAGACTTGAGTACTGCTATCATATCTCTGGAGGCTCTATAAGAAGTTCTCTTTCACTTTTAGACAAGATACAAGAAGAAGCTTGTTCGTTAGACTATTTTACTCTAGTTTCTGAGCTCTTCCTCTCTCTTTTACAGTCTTTCTTGTTCCTCTTTGTTTTATTGTTAGTTATGGTCATTGCTCTTTGATACTTTATAAAGCTTGATAGTCACCTAACCATTGCTTAATTTAGACCATCTCCCCTCTTCTTCAGTGCTTGTTAGTATTCTGCACTATATGTCTTGGCCCTTCATCTAGATTGAACTAGATCGCCCTTTTTGGAGAAAAAAAATATAGCCATTTGTCCATGACATTAGTTATTTTTTCTGTTAACTATAGTAAATGTAGTACCAATTATTCCTGAGTACTTGCATTAGTGAGATGATAAATTTGTAACATCCCAAATTTTTGTTAAAAAATTGGATAGAATATTTTAGTGAAAGCATGTTGGTATACTTATTGATGCTAAATTCACTGCTAGAATTTTCCCCCCACAAATAATAATACAGCATAGATAGGATGATAATTTCTGTTCTTGCAGTTTATTGAAGTTTAGAAGTAAATCTACCAAATAGATCCTACTTAGTTTAAAACAAGTATGTTACACAATATTATGGTAATTTATAGCATATACTTCAATTAGGCCACCCTTTGGCATCTGGCATCTACAGTGTTAAAGCCTTTCATTCCTGATCAGTAAAACTGATTTTGAGCTCCAGTTTTTCCCTGACAGAGTTTCATTTTCTTTTTTAAAGGTGGCCCAAATTAGGTTTTTTTTGGCGGGCGAGAAGTCAAGGGGTGAAGGGAGGAACTCCCGGCTGATTTTAACTGACCGCCTGTCCCATTTCCGCTGGGCGGGTAGGGTTAAATTCGCCCCTTACGTTTGATTGAAGAACTTGCTGCATAATGTTTAAAATTACCTGTTCAGCTACAAAAGAATGATTGGAGGGGTGGGGGAGGTGGAAGAGAGGTGAACATCAAACAGCTGTGATTTTAAGCATACTAAAACCAGAATGAGTTACAAAAGAATACTGTATTGTTCGGATTCAGCAAATTTACTGTAAAGTTTATAAAATAAAATGTCACATCCATAATTTATCATTATAACAAATTATTTGGTTAAATAAATGTCATAAAATAGAAGTACAATTTGATCACTGTACAATGTGAATGGACTTGTTTAAAAATAAACATTTTAAAATTAAGGACATTCTAACTTATTTTAAGCAGAGGCCACAATATAAAAGAGCACTATCTTTGATAGAGCATTCCTCAAGATACACAAGTACAACACTTAGGTCACAACCTAAGTTGAAGCTCCATGACTTGCATTTCTATGTTAAGTAAGAGGAGTACCAGCATGCTGAAGAAAAGAAAAGGCACAAGACCGCCAGAACTTTCAACTCTGGTGGGTTGTAAAACAGGTGATTATGGGATTGGCCACCCGCTAAGTCCCCTGTCTGACTTTCCTTTCCATTGACTTCAATTTTACTTTTTTACTTTTTTAAAGTTCCTCCTCCTGGCCCCACATAGTCCCAAGGATACTTTGGGACTCCCCTCCCTCCCTATCACAAACTTTACTGATCCACCCACCTTTGCTCAGTTACCTTGATGATAACTGTTTCCATGGCTCCCCAGTGGCGGTCTGACCACCTTCAAATTTCCACTCCCATCCGCCGGCATTGACGTCATACCTGCCAGCTTTGGACAGCGGGAGGGGGGAAGTCCGTGTCAGGGCATTCAAATGTAGCCCGGGAGTTAAAATCTTCTAGGCCTCACGCTCTGGGTTTGGGGGCAGTGGGGTTGGGGTCAGACGACTTGTTGTCCGCCTAGGCCCTTGAAACCCGATGCCCGCCCGAGTTAAAATCGGAGCTCAAGAGTATAACACTTTTGTAAGTTGCTGACTAAATTAAGTGAAAGCTAAGACTTGGAGTTACAGTGAAGGTGCTGCTATTCTCCGTACTGATATGTAATATATGGCAAATGACTATAGCCATATTATACCAACACTTGGAGAACATCAAATTATTAATGATTATTATGTTATGCTCAGTGTTCCAGTTTTGCTGAATAAAAAATGATACAACTGTGGAAATATTGCTGTAGATAATTACATGACTGTCAAATGCCTTAGTACTGGGGTGTCCAACCAGCAGCTCGCGGGCCAATGTAACTCCCTGTTCTAACAATCTGGCTCTCAAAGTCCAGACAACTTCGTCCTATTTATTCCTTTTCTATGTTATTTGCTGGTTTGTCCTGTTTGAAATTTGTAGGCTTTGAGGTTTGGAAGGGGCTGTTTTAGCATTATTGTCTTATTGGTGGATAATTTCTAAATCAGAACACCAAGATCTGTAGTATTGGCAGTTTGAGGTATATGCAAATTAATAAGAATTAGTTTAATTCCAATAAATAAGCCATAGCACAAGAGGATAGATATTTGAAGCTGACAAGTTGCTAACTTTCTCCAAAAATAATGTATCTTGTGAAAACTTTAAAATTTTTTAGAGCATATTCTAAGCAATTATATTCAAAATTACAGTAAAGGAAACAATGTAAATTATTATCCTATAGCTACAATTTATTGTTTCACAACCTAAAGCTTGAAGTGATTTTTTTAATTTACTCCGGTATGTCAAATTTATTAAAGATTTTATCAAGGAGGAATGATTTATTTTTATGTTCTATTCAAAGTTATGTGTGTTAAGTGGAAATTTCTGCCATCTTAAATTCTGTCTGTCTTCCATCACTAATTTGAACCAGATTTATGTCTCCTGTTTTCTTAGCCATTCTCTTATCAAATTTTGAAAGTTTTTTCATTTGATTTAAGGTTAGCTGCATTATTCTGACACACAGAATGTGAATTGCTGCAGGAGTGGGGCAGTTGCACCATCCAGTGACAATCTCAGACTTGGCACTAATGAGTTCTTATTTCAGTCTTATAGCAAGTTATTTTATACATGAACTGCTTGGCATCTTTAATGTGTATTCATGTCCACCTTATTTTCCTCCTACATTGAGGCAAGAATATTTATTGCAGGTGGGCTTGACTTTCTAACTGATCTGTACCCTGTTGCCTTAGTAAACCACCTGGCCTCATATAATTGGCATCCTATCTTGCTGAATGACATCATTAAAATGTTGGCTTTGAAGCCTTGCAAATAAAATACTTAGAAAAATCATATTTTTAATAGAAAACAAATATGGCTTAAGTGCTTCAATATATTTTGCTAATAACTTATTGTCATAAATTCTGAATTGTTTGAAAGAGGGAAAGTCGGGAGCTGTGGAGGAGGTCACAATGCAGTAACAGCTTTGCTTAGCAAGAGAGGCATGCTTTGTGTATTGTAAGGGAGGAACATACGCAAAAAGCGAGGAAATAATAAGTCGAGATAGGCAGGAGGTGATTCTCAATGTTAGGAATTCATAAAAGTGACAAGTGTTCAGTGAAAGCTAACAACTGCTCCAAATTCATTATATAAAATGGCTTTGCACCTGCAGTCTCTGTGATATAGAAATAACTGAAAAGTTCATATTGGTGATTGCTTTTATGTTTATGAACATAATTTTATCACTTCTAATATTATGCCCTTTGCAAAGTCAAACATAGTGCAAAAGTCCAGCTCTGATTCAGCCAGTTAAATACCTTCTACAGACAGCATCACAGCACTTAAAATAAACCCACTGGATATTGTAGACCTTTTCTTGGCTAGATTTTCAAAGCATCATCAATGCACTTCACAATTTCCATCACTGACATAATGGCCTCGATATTAACCTCGCCACGATGGTGGGGGGGTGGGGGTTAAAATTTTTAAACGGGGAACATATCCCCAACCCACCGCGAAGATGCCCGTTACCGTTTCTACAATGGCAGGTTTTGTGTTGTGCGAGTGTCCTGCCCTCGAGGTGCAATTCTAAGCATTATCTCTCTCAAAATGCAGTTTTTAACAATAACATTTGAGAGCAGAGTAACTGGGAAACACCAATAAATGTATGGATGAATGTAAGTATGCACTTTATAACATTCAATTTCTGTGGGCTAAATTTCAAATGTACACCTTGTTGTAATGGCTAAATGTGATGTAATGCCTTAACTGGAATCTGTTTTTACTCTGTTAGATTCAGTGAGGAGGGAATGGAAGTTATGGAACGACTAATCTACCTCTTTAGAAAGTTTCAACAGCTGAAGGTCAGCAATGAGGAGTATGTGTGCATGAAAGCCATCAACTTTCTTAATCAAGGTATAATGAGTTTTAGATGATATTTTTAGTATTTTTGGTTAAGTTTCATTCTTCCTATTTTCTGAGCTTTTGATCTTCCCTAAACCCTAAACACAGTGGAGTCGATTTTAACTGTTCCCGCCAGACTTCAGTGGAAATGAAAATCAGGCAGGGTGTGAAACTAGCAGCCGGCCCGCTGCCATCTGTTTCCCACCCAGTGGGAACAGTTAAAATCAACCCCAGTAGTTCTATCTTAAGATATTAGGATTTTGTTGCCCAATCAAGTATTCCCAGTGAGGAGCATTGGTCAGAAAATCAGGGACTGTGAGCCTGCAATTTCCCAACCAGCACTCCCTTCAAAAAGCATAGAAACTCATTCAAATAGTATGTTTTTTTGCATAGGACCCACAAAGCACAGTTAGGATTCTGTAAATTTTCCACTGTCAGCGAGTAGACATGGCAGCAATATGTGCGGTGCTTCAAAAAAAAGAAAACCCAGTTCTATTTCTGTCTCCATTACCAGAGGATTTTAATACCTCTGCTATTAGGGAAGTGGCCATGACCCAGGGGAAAAAAGTATGCATGTAATTTGACTAAGTAACAACACTTCTTTTTGATTGATTCAAGGGTCTTAGCTTGATGCTGCACATTTGTCAGGCATCTGGTTGAGCACAAGAAAAAGACTTGCAGCCATTTTAGAGTCCAACAATTCATCAGCAACAGAGCAATTCTTTAGTTGTCTCCAATCCTTTATCCATGAACTTGTCCAAATGCTTTTTGATGCATTTAATACTCTGGTTTTAAAGACTTGACTACCAATATCTGTATCCAGATTCCCTTATTCAGATGCCTGGTTATTGCATTATTCTGGGGGTCCAATGGGTCCGTCTAATTCTCCTTTCTCAGACAGTAGTTATAATTACTCTGTGCTTGTTAGGTGTTCATGCACAGGAGATATAATCAGTTATTTGTGATGAAGGTGCAATTGTAGCTGTACCATTGATGTTTATGTTGGAGTAGATGATGGGGTTTTTGATTTGTGTATTCAGGTGTATCTGAAGTCGTAATGAAGTTAAAATGGTCTCACTCAGAATTTTCATATCCTTACAGATAAACATAATTGTATTGCACAGAGTTATGATAAACTTGCCAAAGTTTGTGGAGATAATTCCATCTTAATGCCCCCACATCTTGAAGAGTTTGAGAGAGATAAAGGTTGAAGGATTCTCTCCCCAGCTGTGAATGCTCCATCACTACTAATACTTTTGTTGAATGCTACTTTTCCTTTGTACTCTCTCAATGTCTTTAAAACATTTATGTTTATCCCGCAAAGCTGTTTCGGTGATGGTTCTAGTGTTTAAATGACGAATAATTTCTTTTCTTGCCTTATTTGTCATTTGGGAGTTGTTCTATGACTCCAAAATTGGCTAACATTCTGGCCATTACTTTTTCTAGCAAAATATTCAGTTCCTTCTCCCTGAACTCAATTTTTGCTTTAATGTATACATTTTTCTGCCTAAGTTTCTGGCCAGAATTGTTGACAATTTTTGCATGTGCTCTATAGGAATAAGGATTATTTTATCTTGTTCATTCGCGATACTGAGCTGTGAGTATTGGTTCTGTTGTATATTAAGATACTTAAATTCTCCCAGTAGAATTTAGTTTGTTGTAATTAGTTGATGCTGCAAAAGAAAATGCAGGATGATTCTGTTTTTGCCATCCATTAATGTCTAAAGTCCATCCAAAATGATTCTGTCTGGCATCTGGAGAACAGCCCTTGCATTATGAATCGGCATTCATAAGAAATTCCTATCCACAATACATCCTTACTAATAGAATAACTGATGGTGAACAGTGGGATACATAATTCCAAAGGTTTGAGTTGATTACTTGTGTCTTGATGTGGTAATTATCTTTTTACTGCTTGCAAGTCTGTTATAATTGCACTGGCATAGAAATGAAAAGTACTTCTAAATTGCTGGTGATGATCATGACCCCTGGTGAACTGAAGTCCCTGTGACAATTGCCAATCATAACCCAAATCTCGGTAGACCACACATGAGTTATAATCTGAATAAAAAGGTCATGGTTGAGACATTCTAATCTTCAAAACAGGTGGTTTATACACAATTTATGGCACTGGTATTACAAAATTGAGCAATAACAGGAGCAGTTTTTCTCTTCTTGCTCATGACTTTAATTTAGGGTGAATTCCCTTTATAGGTCATATGTAATATTTTTATGGTGTGTTTTGCATCAGCTTGTGGTGAAAGCATGTGGGACTAAAGAAAATAGTGGACTTTAATGTTATGCTTTTGATCCAACATCAGAAATTCATCCATATCACAAGGCATTTGAAAAGGGTGTTAGTAAGTTTGTTGCATGTGGAGTTATGGTAGACATATACCAAGTGACTTCAAAAATAATTATAATTGACTCAGTAGGTGATGGCACCACCTGGTGTGATACTGAGCAATACATACAAGAAAAGTCCGAGACTTGATTATCTGGTCTGTGCTGAGAAACTAATATTACTTGGGATGATGGCAGGGACATTAAACTTGGCTTCAGAATCCCAGGACTAAGGAGAAAAATCTGCTAGGTTCCTGCTTCTGATTCCTATCCAGTGCGCGTGAATGTGTGTCAGCTGAGGACAGAATTTGGCTTGACTGTTATGCCTTACAGTTAAAGAGCTTGTTCAGTACTGATTTGACAGGCTCACACAGAACAAATGTCTGCTTTGGTAAAGTACCAGGTGGTACTTGTAGAATGATACCCCAGGAAAAGTACCCTAGGAGTGAAAGGTAGAAAATTTGAGGGGGGAAAAATAATTGTAATAGTTTCAATTGAGGTCATCTGTATGACAAATGAAAAGAAATGAAACTTTGTTTTTAAAATATTCAATATGTTGAGTAGGGGAGAAAATGCATTGCAGCCCATAACTGATTTTTCCTTTTGGAAGCCATTCCTCCTGGTGCATACAATCAAGGCTCGACTTTCAACAATCTGTTGTCTGAGTTTATTCTCAGCTTTAGAATACAATACGATTTTAACTCGGGGCAAGAGTGCAGCGTAGGGGGGAGTGAGGTTAGAAACAGGTTGGCAAAGCCGCACCAGCGAGGGGCCTGGGTGATTTTAACTTGCTTGCCTCATTTCAGTTTTTAAATCGGGCTCCTGCCCAATCCTGGCGTGATTGATGAGATGGCCGGTAGGCAGGAGCAGGAAATCGTGCCGCAGCAGATTCCTGCCGGGGAGGCTAGGAAATGGTCTCGGCATAAGGTGAGTTATGGGGTGGGGATCCAAGGCGATCACGGTCACGTGAAGGGGAAGGGTTGCCCGGGGTAAGAGGAGGTCCAAGGATTCCTTGCAGGGAAGTTGGACCAGCAACCCAGTTCTCAAGCATTCAGTATCACTCCAACCACTAAAGAAAGAAAGAACTTGTATTTATATTGCACCTTTCACATCTTTGGGATATCCCAGAGTGTTTTAAAAAAAATTCAGAAATGGTTACTGTCGACCCAGGAGGAGTCTTCCTTGTGGGCCAGGAGGCATAGGAGTGTTCCTCCGAGCCCTATAAAGAAACCTTCCCCTGCCCTGGGCTACCCTCGCCCTCCTCTGACTGCGATCATCTCCAGACCCACCACACCCCCACCACTTACTTTATGCCGGGGACCAGTCCCATGGGTCCCTGACAGCGGCCTTCTGTGACCTGTAATCATGCTTGCTGCCAAGGTAGCGATTCCCGCTAGGTTCAGGTGGGAGTCCGACTTCCCACATGTAAATGATTCTCCAAGCATCACATGGCGCTGTCATGCAAGCTTGCCGCTTGCGCTTGCACCGGCCCCTGCGCTCCACACTCAGGCCCTGAGTTAAAAAATCAGGACTGTAGAGTTTGTTGCTGAATTTTGCAACAGTCCCTCAGCAGAAACATCAAGGACACATGACGTCAGTTTGTACATGATATTGCCACTTGTGACGTACGTGGATGCAAGTGTAGTCAGGAAATGGAATGACACGAATGAGTAATATAGTAATTACAGATAAGATTACAGTTTTAGTGTTGTATCATTTTACGTTGAAAAGAATGGTTTACAGTAACATCCTTTATGTAGTTGATGTATTAAAGTTCAACATGCATGCTAATACCATACCTTTAGAGATACACATTTGGTTTTGTAGTTTCTGGTGAGGATATCATTAGTTTCATTTTTGGAAAGTTTAGTTGTATTAGTGTACTGGTCTGTAAATATGTAGAATATTCAAGATGTCCATGCCTTGCTATGTGAAAAACATGGTATGGATGGTATACTATTCTATGGAGAAAATTTTACGAAGAAATATTTATCTCAATTAAAAGTGATAAAGTGATGAATTTATGCTAATTAGGGTCCTATTATGCAATTTTGAACCTAAAGCAATTTGTATGGCCTACTAGGGGAGCGTCTGCCATGGACACTCCACTTAATAGAAGCTGTAAGACTTTTCTCTTCATTCCTGCATATTCACCTCCAGAGTGCCCCAATTATCTATGCTTGACTCCTTCCTCCTCTTCATCTACACGCCTCCCCTCTGTGACATCATTTGCAGGCATGGAGCCACCTTCCATATGTATGTTGATGACACCCAGACCTACCTGTGTCCAACTTCCCTTAACTCCATGACACCTTCATGCTGTCAGACTCCCTAACATATTAAGTCGTGGATGAGTGAAAATTTCTTTCAACTGAGCATCAGGGAAAACCGAAGCCACTGTTTTTGGCCCCCACCTTAAACTCCACTCCCTTGCAACTGATTCCAGCTTCTTTTCTAGCTACTGGCTCAAATTTTTTTTTATTCAGTCATGAGATGTGGGCTTTGCTGGCAACATTTATTGCACATCCGTAATTGGCTTGAGAAGGTGGTGGTGGTGAGCCACCTTCTTGAACCGCTGCAGTCCGTGTGGTTAAGGTACTCCCACAGTACTGTTGGGGGGGGGGGGGGGGGGAGTTACAGGATTTTGACCCACCAATGATGAAGCAACGACGATATATTTCCAAGTCATGATGGTGTGTGATTTGGAGGAGAACTTTGGAGGTGATGGTGTTCCCATGCACCTGCTACCCTTGTCCTTCTAGGTGGTAGAGGTCGCGGGTTTGGGAGGTGCTGTCAAAGAGGCCTTGACGAGTTGCTGCAGTGCATCTTGTAGATGGTACACACTGCAGCCACGGTGCGCTGGTGGTGCAGGGAGTGAATGTTTAAGGTGGTGGATGGGGTGCCAATCAAGTGGGCTGCTTTGTCCTGGATGGTGTCAAGCTTCTTTTGTGGTGTTGGAGCTGCACTCATCCAGGCAAGTGGAGAGTATTCCATCACACTCCTGACTTGTGCCTTTTAGATGGTGGAAAGGCTTTGGGGAGTCGGGAGCAATGTTTCCATTAATTTTTTTGGGTGCACGGCCCATTCAAAATACCGCGCATGTGCGTTTTTTCCTATTGAAAAGCCAGCTGCGCGGGAGGTCCAGAGTGCTGCGCGGCCGTGCATCTTAAAGGGAACATTGGTCAGGAGGTGAGTCACTCGCCGCAGAATACCCAGCCTCTGACCTGCTCTTGTAATCACAGTATTTATGTAGTTGGTCCAATTGAGTTTCTGGTCAATGGTGACCCCCCAGGATGTTGATGGTGGGGGATTCGACAATGGTACATAACATAAGAAATAGGAGCAGGAGTAGGCCAATCGGCCCCTCGAGCCTGCTCCGCCATTCAATAAGATCATGGCTGATCTGATCCTCACCTCAAATCTAAAGAACACAAGAAGTAGGAGCAGGACCCGGCCACTCAGCCCCTGGGCCCGCTCCGCCACCCATAGGGCCTCGACCGATCCGAACTCAGCCTCATGTCCAATTTCCTGCCCGCTCCCCGTAACCCCTAATTCCCTTTACTTCTAGGAAACTGTCTATTTCTGTTTTAAATTTATTTAGAAGATAGGAGCAGGAGTAGGCCATTCGGCCCCTCGAGCCTGCTCCGCCATTCGATGAGATCATGGCTGATCATCTAAACTCAGTACCCTGTACCTGCCTTCTCCCCATATCCCTTGATACCTTTAGCTTTAAGAAATATATCTAACTCAACCTTGAATATATTTAATGACTTCGCCTCAACTACCTTCTGTGGTAGAGAATTCGTAGATCATGACCCCTGGTTCTGGACTCTCCGACCATCGGGAACATTCTTCCTGCATCTGGTTTGTCCAGACCTGTCAGAATTTTATATGTTTCGATGAGATCCCCTCTCATTCTTCTATACTCCAGTGAGTATAAGCCCAATCGACCCAATCTCTCCTCATATGTCATTCCTGCCATCCCAGGTATCAGCCTTGTGAATCTTCGCTGAACTCCTTCCATGGCAAAGAACATCCTTCCTCAGATAAGGCGACCAAAACTGCACACAGTACTCAAGGTGTGGTCTCACCAAGGCCCTGTACAACTGCAGCAGGACATCCCTGTTCCTATACTCAAACCCTTTCGCTATGAAGGCCAACATACCATTTGCCTTCTTCACCGCCTGCTGCACCTACATGCTTACTTTCAGCGACTGGTGCACAAGGACACCCAGGTCTCGTTGCACTTCCCCTTCTCCCAATCTATTGCCATTCAGATAATAGTCTGCCTTTCTGTTTTTGACACCAAAGTGGATAACCTCGCACTTATCCACGTTATATTGCATCTGCCACGCATCTGCCCACTCACCCAACCTGTCCAGATCATCCTGGAGTTTCTCGGTATCCTCCTCACAGCACACACTCCCACCCAGCTTTGTGTCATCTGCAAACTTGGAGATATTACATTTAATTCCCTTATCTAGATCATTAATGTATATTGTGAATAGCTGGGGTCCAAAGACCGATCCCTGCGGTACCCCACTAGTCACTGCTTGCCACTCGGAAAAAGACCCATTAATTCCTACTCTCTGCTTTCTGTCCGCCAACCAGTTCTCTATCCAAGTCAATACCTTGCCCCCAATCCCATGTGCCTTAACTTTACCCGCTAATCTCTTATGCGGGACCTTATCGAAAGCCTTTTGAAAGTCCAAATACACCACATCTACTGGTTCTCCCTTATCTATTTTCCCAGTTACATCCTCAAAAAATTCCAGTAGATTAGTCAAGCACGATTTACCTTTTGTAAATCCATGTTGACTTTGTCCGATCCTGTCACTGTTTTTCAAATGCTCAACTATTACATCCTTTATAATGGACTCTAGCATTTTCCTCACTACCGATGTCAGGCTGTAATTCCCCGCTTTCTCTCTACCACCCTTTTTGAATGGTGGGGTAACATTAGCTACTCTCCAATCCATGGGTACATGGTAATGCCATTGAATGTCAAGGGCAGGCCATGCAAAACCTTGGCATCCTGTTGAACCCAGAGTTGAGTTTGAAACTCTGCATCTTATCCATCACTGAGACTGCTTATTTCCACCTCCACAACATAGACTACTTCCAGCCCATTTCATTCCCACTGTTACCAAAACCTTTGTTCATGCTTTTATCACCTGTAGACTGAATTTCTCTAATGACCTCCTTGCCAACCTACAATCCTCCCTTCATAAACATTTTCAAATCCCTCCATAGACTTGGGTCTGCCCTACCTTTGCAAACTTCTCCAACTTTATGTTCCCTCCTATATCTTTCAATTCTTCAAATCTGACTTTTTGTGCAACCCCATCATTGATGGCAGAGCCTTCAGCTGCCTCTTCATCACTCTCTGGAACTTCTTCCCTAAACCCCTCTGCCTTTCTTCTGGTACTTCTGGAACCAAAATAATAAAGTATCTGAAATCTTAATCCTTTTCAGAAGGTTTTTAATCAGTTTCTGAAGATCTTAATGTGGGTATTTATTTGATTTCTGGAACCTTATTTTACTGTTGCAATGTGGAAGTAGACCGTTGAGGCAAGGGAGCAAAAGAATAGCTGCACTTATTTTATCCACGCAGACCTTCGACACTTCGGATCAAGATCCTCTCCAGTCAGACATTTTGTTATGTCAATTTTCTATTTTCAAAGATTGTGAATTGCACTTCTCTGATTTTGATGAGTTTTATATTTGCTTTTGATAACTCGATTTGCAAATCAAATAGTTCGATCCCAAGAGCAATCCTTTGTGACTGTTACATTATCTGCAAGCTTCAGGTGCATTCCACGTTTCAATGCCAAGAGAGAACATCCCTTGAGAAGGCTGCTTGGGCGAGATGGTACTCTCAGAAATGTATATATCTCTACATATTCTTTATACATATTTGTACAGGGAACGGTAGCATAGTGGTTATGTTACTGGACTAGTAATCCAGAGGCCTGGACTAATGATCTGGAGACAGGAGTTCAAATCCCACCATGGCAGCTGGGGAATTTAAATTCAGTTAATAAATCTGGAATAAAAAGCTAGTATTAGTAATGGTGACCATGTAACTACTGGATTGTCTTAAAAACCCATCTGGTTCACTAATGCCCTTAATGGCCTATATGTGACCCACAGCAATGTGGTTGACTCTTAACTGCCCTCTGAAATGGCCTAGTGAGCCACTCAGTTTTTGTACAAATAAAAAATATATTATTTCTATATCACTTAAATTCAAGTACTCATGTAGAAAGACATGTTGTGCTACTTAAAATTTCATATGAAAAAGAGATTTTGTAGTTCAAAGCAAGATCTGCTTCTCTCACAGAGACATTATTCCTTGTTACAGTTTCCTCCAGCTGGAGGCTGCCTGCTACTTCATAACTACTCGCCCTTTCTGTATTATGAATCATCTTGTGCTGATGTTGTTTCAACAGACCATGTGCACATCATCAGCAGAAGCCTTTTTATTTTCAAAATGGTGACAATGATCATTCATAGAATCATAGAATGGTTACAGCATGGAAGAAGGCCATTCAGCCCATCGAGCCCGTGCCTAATCTGACCCTAATCTGATGTCTAATGTTGGTGCAGCCAGATTTCGTGGTACAAAGCCTCTCTGCAAGAGCACTTCAGCTCCCACTTCCCAGCCCTTTCCCCGTAGCCCTGCAAATTTCTTTCCTTTAAGTACTTATCCAACTCCCTTTTAGAAGCCATGATTGAATCTGCCTCCACCACCCTTTCAGGCAGTGCATTTCAAATCTTAACCACTTGCTGCGTAAAAAGTTTTTTCTTACGTCACCTTTGGTTCTTTTGCCAATCACCTTAAATCTGTGTCCTCTGGTTCTCGATCCTTCTGCCAATGGGAACAGTTTCCCTCTATCTACTCTGTCCAGACCCCTTATGATTTTGAACACCTCTATCAAATCTCCTCTCAATCTTCTCTGCACCAAGAAGAACAACCCCAGCTTCTCCAGTCTATCAACGTAACTGAAGTCACTCATTCCTGGAATCATTCTCTTAAATCTTTTCTGCGCCCTCTCTGAGGCCTTCACATCCTTCGTAAAGTGTGGTTACATTATTAATGAAACATGCATAATACTTATTTAATCCCTGGTGGTACTCACTGAATAAACAAAAATGTTAACCTCATTATAAAGTTTTTGTCTTGATGCTTAAAAAGTTATTAAAAATCTCAAAGAATTAATATCATTCACTTGGAGATTAGTCATTCCTTAGTAACAGCATTGCAGAAGAGCACTATTAACTGTTGTCTAATAATGCAAAACACAGATAATTTAAATACTGCTTTTATTTATAATTGCTGTTTCTATTTTTATGGGTCTAATAGGAAATACAGTAAGGTTCTTTGGCATTGATGGTAATGTTTACTCTAAATTCAGTGTCACACTGACCCTAATCTGATGTCTAATGTTGGTGCAGCCAGATTTTGTGGTACAAATTACTTGTATCTGTGATGTGTTTGGCAATTTGATAGATTAAGTAAGAGGTGACTACTAAATTACTTATAGTTAACAACCTCCTTAAATTTGTTTACTTTTCACCTTATTTAATTCTATATCACCATTTTAGTTGCGGATAATTTCCAAAGTGACTTGGTTTAATTTGCTAATTAACGTATGGTATTCAAAAATGCATAGCGCAAATCTTCGCCAGTTATGTTAAGAACATAAGAACATAAGAAATAGGAGCAGGAGTAGGCCAATCGGCCCCTCGAGCCTGCTCCGCCATTCAATAAGATCATGGCTGATCTGATCCTAACCTCAAATCTAAAGAACACAAGAAGTAGGAGCAGGACCCGGCCACTCAGCCCCTGGGCCCGCTCCGCCACCCACAGGGCCTTGACCGATCTGAACTCAGCCTCATGTCCAATTTCCTGCCCGCTCCCCGTAACCCCTAATTCCCTTTAGTTCTAGGAAACTGTCTATTTCTGTTTTAAATTTATTTAATAATGTAGCTTCCACAGCTTCCTGGGGCAGCAAATTCCACAGACCTACTACCCTCTGAGTGAAGAAGTTTCTCCTCATCTCAGTTTTGAAAGAGCAGCCCCTTATTCTAAGATTATGCCCCCTAGTTCTAGTTCACCCATCTTTGGGAACATCCTTACCGCATCCACCCGATCAAGCCCCTTCACAATCTTATATGTTTCAATAAGATCGCCTCTCATTCTTCTGAACTCCAATGAGTAGAGTCCCAATCTACTCAACCTCTCCTCATATGTCCACCCCCTCATCCCCGGGATTAACCGAGTGAACCTTCTTTGTACTGCCTCGAGAGCAAGTATGTCTTTTCTTAAGTATGGACACCAAAACTGTATGCAGTATTCCAGGTGCGGTCTCACCAATACCTTATATAACTGCAGCAATACCTCCCTGTTTTTATAATCTATCCCCCTAGCAATAAAAGCCAACATTCCGTTGGCCTTCTTGATCACCTGCTGCACCTGCATACTAACTTTTTGATTTTCTTGCACTAGGACCCCCAGATCCCTTTGTACTGCAGTACTTTCCAGTTTCTCGCCATTAACATAATAACTTGCTCTCTGATTTTTCCTGCCAAAGTGCATAACCTCACATTTTCCAATATTGTATTGCATCTGCCAAATCTCCGCCCACTCACCCAGCCTGTCTATATCCCCTTGTAGGTTTTTTATGTCCTCCTCACTTTCTACTTTCCCTCCCATCTTTGTATCATCTGCAAACTTTGATATGTTACACTCGGTCCCCTCCTCCAAATCGTTAATATCGATTGTAAAGAGTTGGGGACCCAGCACCGACCCCTGCGGAACACCACTGGCCACTGGTTGCCAGTCCGAGAATGAACCATTTATCCCAACTCTCTGCTTCCTGTTAGATAACCAATCCTTCACCCATGCCAGAATATTACCCCCAATCCAGTGATTTTTTATCTTGAGCAATAATCTTTTATGTGGCACCTTGTCGAATGCCTTCTGGAAGTCTAAATACACTACGTCCACTGGTTCCCCTTTATCCACCCTGTACGTTATGTCCTCAAAGAACTCAAGCAAATTTGTCAGACATGACTTCCCCTTCATAAAGCCATGCTGACTTTGTCCTATTAAATTATGTTTATCTAAATGTTCCGTTACTGTCTCCTTAATAATAGACTCCAAAATTTTACCCACCACAGATGTTAGGCTAACTGGTCTATAATTTCCAGCCTTCTGCCTACTACCCTTTTTAAATAAGGGTGTTACATTAGCAGTTTTCCAATCTGCCGGGACCTTTGCTGAGTCCAGGGAATTTTGGAAAATTATTACCAAAGCATCCACAATTCCTACTGCCACTTCCCTCAAGACCCTAGGATGTAAGCCATCAGGTCCAGGGGATTTATCCGCCTTGAGTCCCATTATTTTACTGAGTACCAATTCCTTAGTGATTTTAATCGTATTTAGCTCCTCCCCCCTAGAGCCCCCTGTTTGTCCAGTGTTGGGATATTCTTAGTGTCCTCTACCGTAAAGACTGAAACAAAATATTTGTTCAGCATTTTTGCCATCTCCATGTTTCCCACCATTAATTTCCCAGTCTCATCCTCTAAGGGACCTACGTTTGCCCCAGCCACCCTTTTTTTCTTTTTATATAACTATAGAAACTCTTGCTTTGAAAGATTTTAAGAATCTATATTTTTAAAAAAGACAAAAAGATAATGTGCTACAGAGATGCTCTGTTATTTTATACGCCTCTACAAACTCTAATATTTAAATCCAGTCTGTGCTGTGTTCGATGCTCTCGATCAAAATAGCGGTTGGGCATTACAATTATCTTCAGTGTCCCCACATCAGGGAGAGAAAAAAATAGCCAGGATTCCTGATCTTAATCACTACGCAGTAACTTCTGCTGGAAAGTACGCATGTACAGGCACTGAGTAAGGACAGGATCAGGCTTGAGTGTGATGCATCCCATGGTTGACTAGCCTGCCCATATTCTCCATCTGGACTGGCACATGAAGAATGACTACTTGGATAAAAACGAGAGGGCTGTCAGTGTCTGTAGAAGCGTACCCAGCAGAAATCAGTGCTTTCAGAAGAACAAGTGAGAAAAGATTGGTTTTCAAAATAAATGCTATGGGACACCCAGGGTACTTTGCCTCAAAAAATAAGTTCTAACATAAAATTCCTGAAAGCTTGCAACACAGATTATGAAAAAAATGGAGTTAACAGTACATACAGGTAACTAAGTAATTTGTATTGCAAGGTATTCCTGTCTTGCTTACTAATCAAAGTCCCCTTTAATTTTTTTGTCCAGATATAGGGGGTCTGACCAATGTGTCTCAATTGGAGCAGTTGAACAAGCGTTACTGGTATGTGTGCCAGGATTACACTGAGTTCAAGTACCCACACCAGACCAATCGTTTCCCTGAACTTATGATGTGCCTGCCAGAGATACGCTATATTGCAGGTAATTTAAAACTTGATATTTTTAACCTAAATTGACTAGACTTGATTTATTGTTGTACTAACAAAACAGCTGCCTATCATCATCCAATTAAATTCTTCCTGTTTTAGCAAAAAATCATTGTGTACAAAATGAGAATTCCCATTTTCTACTTGTGCTGACTTTCCTGATAAAATTATCGACAGGGAGAACAGCAATAAATATTTTTAATATATTAGGAGAAAGAGAGTGGTAAAGGGGCCCATTAAAGATGTTTGCAGACAAGTATAATAGATAATAAGGAAATGGCAGACTTGTTAAATGAGTACTTTGTACTCGCTTTCATAGTGGAGGAGGAGAACAAAATACCAGTGGTACAAGGGAACTTTAAAATAAGTCAAGGGGAGGAACTTAATGGTTTAAATATAAGTAGAAATATGGTTATGAAGAAAGTAATGCAACTTGCGATAGACAAATCTCCAAGACCTGATTGTTTGCACCCCAGGGTATTAAAAGAAATTGCAAGTGCATTAGTCACAATTTTCCAAAGCTCTTTAGATTCAGAAATTGCGCCATTGGATTGGAAAATTGCAAATGTCACTCCATTATTTACCCTACGTAAACTTGAGGTCATCCAAAACTTGGCTGCCCCTGCCCTAACTCACACCAAGTCCCGTTGTGCTCGCTGACCTTCATTGGCTCCCGGTTAAGCAACGCCTCAATTTCAAAATGTTCATCCTTGTCTTCAAATCCCTCCATGGCCTCGCCCCTCCCTATCTCTGTAATCTCCATCAGCCCCACAACCGCCCCCCCCCCCAGGAGATATGAGTTCCTCTAATTCTGCCGTCTTGAGCATCCCTGATTATAATCGCTCAACCATTGGTGGCCGTGCCTTCTGTTGCCTAAGCCCTAAACTCTGGAATTCCCTGCCTAAACCTCTTTGCCTCTCTTTCCTCCTTTAAGACGCTCCTTAAAACCTACCTCTTTTACCAAGCTTTTGGTCATCTGCCCTAATTTCTCCTTATGTGGCTCAGTGTCAAATTTTTTGTTTTATAATATTCCTGTGAAGCGCCTTGGGACGTTTTACTACGTTAAAGGCGCTATATAAATACAAGCTGTTGTTATTGTTGTTGAAGGGAGGGAGACCCCAGGTATCTACAGACTTTCAGTTTAACAGAAATTGTGGGGAAGTTACTGGAGTCTATCATCAGAGAACAAGGGAGCAATTTTAACAAACCGACGGGATTGAGTGGAACGCTGGATTTACATTCTGCACTCACTGCAATGGAGAGTAAAATTGAGCAGGATGTAAAACCAGCTTTGCACCCAATCCCGTCAGTTTCCCGACTGGTGAGTTAGTTTAAAATAGCTCCCAGAGTGACTGAAGACTTGACAAGTATCAGCTGATCAAAGAGGCACGTTATAAATTAATCTCTGCTGCTGTGACCTAAAGCTATATTGCCAATAGTAGCTGATGACAGCCTGCTGATCAGTATGAATGAACTGGGTTCATTCTGAATCAGCATGCAGGGTGTGAAGTCCCTTTGGCCATTATTCTCCTGGAAGCTGACCCACACAGCCATGGCTATGTTGATGCACAGAAATTAGGGAAGGAAAACCAAAGCCACTAATTGAAATAGTCTTTGGCTCCAAGAACCAAATTGGCCGCTATGAATCTGTGCAAGCAAGGTTCTAACTCTTTAGAATGGGGCTAAAGCCACCGAGCCAGCTGGTGTCAGATGTTTTACTACTTTAAGCACCATGGGATATTTTAGTATGTTAAAGGTGCTTTATAAATGCAAGTTTTTTTTTGTGAATCAAACCATTTAGTGTCAATAAAAAGTTCTCTCTCTGTTGCTGCAGTAAATTTGGATAGTGTTATCCACAAAACGATACTAGTTAATAACCATAATGGCTTTATAGCCACTGCAGAGTTACTTTTTGAGTCAAGCATGATGCAATTGCAATTGTTTGCCCACTACAGATTGAGACAAGTGGCATGGAGGGGTTTAACGTAATATAAACAGCCAAGGAAAAATAATTGCTCATGAGTCATAAAATACTTAAATCCATGTTCAATCATATCTTTCTTTATTACAGGTAAACTGGTCAATATTCCTTTGGAACAGCTGCCTCTGCTTTTCAAAGCAGTCCTGCACTCATGTAAAGCCAGCGCAAGTAAAGAATGAGCCATCAGCCTGTGGCCCTTGAATTTGCTATGCCTTACTTTGGTGCCTCAGGTGGAGAAGGAATTTAGAGGGGGGAAAAAAGGTTGACCAAGATTCAGAGAGCAGGGAAGATCCTCAGATTGAGAGTGAAACCCTGTGACTCTGACAGCAGCTATATTTTACTTTATCTATTTATTTCACGACAGAGTTGAATGTATGATCTTCAACACAGTGCACATGCTTCTGTACAATGCAGTTAATGCATTTTCCTTGCAGTTTACGGTATGTAGGGTGTTATTGTTACAGTATTGCCATTTTAGGTCTAGTTGAATTTTTTTATATTTTTGGGGGAGGGGCTGAGCAAAATTTTGTTTTATTAAGACTACCTCAATAATGAGATGACATCAGTTATGTGTCTCTCTTTCCATTTCAAATGCCTTAAGGCTGTCACTAAAGTGGTCCATTCTGGCAAGCTGCTGCCTTGTTACAACAAATCGGTACTAATTGTAATCATATCGATTGCAAAAATGATCTGCCTCTTTATTTCCAGTCTTTGCAAGAGGTTTTATTTTAACAATTCCTATATTTGTTGTGTGGACGTCATTTTTTTACACAAACTCAGTGGGGATCCTACAGAAGGATTTAAAAGTGGATGGTGCAATAAAACACATCCAGGTGCTGTAACCGTGCTACTTCCAAACACAATGTTCCTACTGATGAGACTCTGTTACAATTGACTTCTAATTGGAAAATGTAATTAATTTTCTTTATATAGCTAATTTTTTTAACATTACATTCGGTACTGATGCAGATGCTTTAAAGGAGCTGTGTCATCTTGGATAATCTTTACTGTAAACCAAAATGTCCTGTTAAACAATACTGGAATATTGATGATGTCGTTACATTATTAACACCACTTCTCAGAGCAGACAGGATTATCACAGACAGCAATCAACAGGAGGTACAGCTGTATGTTTCTAAAATAAGAACCAAAGATTTTGAAAACAGAAAATGGTAAATATGTTTCCCATTCACTGTACATTGTATTTTTAAAATGTCGAACAGTAGTACATATATGTAAATCCTTGTCTAAGGATAACATTTTAAGGACCTAACATGGGAGTTTTTTAATTTTGTTCTCATATACACCATTTTTAAAATTTGTAAGATATTTGACTTTTGGAAACTTGATTTGAAATTTTAGAATGTTGAACTACAAGGCAGCATTGCTTTCCAAGGCACATGCACCTATTTATCTTCCCTGTCAACAACACTTTTTTGTGAGGGTAGTTATCTTTAAATGGCCTACCTCTTCCATGAGAAAGTTAAATTGTGTTTTAAATATGGAAATCCTATTATTGGTCGCATAGACGGCACTCTTATGGTTTTAGGATTAAATAAAACCAAGTGTGGCATATTCTGGATCCACAGGAGATGGCACTGTCTTCAGGAAAAACTGTGTGGCAAACCTTTTCATTTGTAAATAAATGATGCTGTGATGTAAATTGTATTGCATTGCATCACTTGTTTATCTATGGGCTGAAATGGTGCATGCTGTCTCATCTCATTTCCCAAAACAAAAAGTGTTTGCTAAACATTCTGTCATGAAGACAAAGCCCCTTGTAACTTGGGTAACTGCAGAGATGACTTCTGCCGAATCCTTTTAGATTCTTGCACCATTATGAAATCCAGGACTACATATAGTCTCTTTCCTCCAAATAAGCCAAGTGTAACGATTTGTACAAACTGAATACTCAATGAATATTGTATACATGGCCCAGAAATTGGAGTTCGATGGTTGCCGCGGGGGTAAGGATCCCCCGCGATATCGCACTCCGCGCCTACCTTTATGGTTTTGGCCCACACGAACTTCAGTTCCTGGGCCTCTCCCTGGTGCCGGCGCGCAGTGTGTGCATGTCCCAGAGGCGCAGTTAGTTCGATGCTACCTCTGGGATCACGTGGGCCAGTTAGAGCCAATGGCAGCACACCATCTTTCATTCATAGTTTTGACAGCAAGAGCTGTCAAAACTATGAATACAACAAGCCCCCAAAAGAACAGCTAAACCTCAATTAAATTTTTAAAAAAAGCCATCACATTAATAAAATAACTATAGTTAAATAAATTAACCACTTTAAACAAAAATTTTAATTTTTGAAAAAATTTAAATTCTTTTTAAAAGTTATAAAAATAAACTTACCTTTCTTTAAAGTCTCTAAAAAAGATAAACCTGTTGAAAAAAATTTAAAATAATACTTAATTAACTACTTACCTTGTTAAAAGGGGGTCTTACGCCTGCTTTCTTTATGTGTAAAATCTTCAACACTTACCTGCGCGTTCAAACCTGAAAAAAAAACTAAGTGTGCTGCGTGCGCGCAACCTGTAGCGCACGCGGTTCACTTAGGAACCGCCCCCTTTGCCATACACGAAGTGCCGGTTTCCCGCGCATGCGCAGTGCATGCAGGAAACCGGCACTTCGGGACCTAATACGCGAGAGTACACAGTGCGTACTCTCCCGCATTAGGTCTAATTTTCGGGCCATTAGTGAATCAGCTGAAATTCAGTAGCTTGGCTCAATTTTATCCCAGTAACCTTGGTATTTAAACTATTACAGAAATAGACATTTAATTTCACCATTTCTGCGTGTGCTCGCTCTCGCTCTCGCTCTTACGCGCTCCTTCTCTATCTTTCAGCAATTAAGTAGCTTGGTCTCCCTATTGAAAATTTTGATACATCCTTCACTGGAGATCCCAACACTACTGCATGCCATACCTATTCTTTAATGCTAACCCCTTGCAGGGAAGTTACTTAAATTGGATAGTGCATAGGCAACAACCGTACTCTGTTCCAGACCTTTTTTTTGCAGTAACTCCCAATATCTACCTATATCTCAACTGAAGGATTCTCTGTGATGTTATGTCATTGTTTCCTGTAATCTCACAAAGTAAACGAAGAACTTTCTGAAATTTTGCTGCCTGTTCAGCAAAATAGTGACATTTTGTGAGATAAGAGCCAGATCTGTGCTTTCAAAGACAATGCTTGGTTGTGAAGTAGTGTGAATTAATCAAATTAAACATAGACTTGCTTAGTGCTTTTAATATACATTTACTTGCAGTAGATGGGAATTTTAAGTGTTGGATTAAGTTCTGGATTTTATTAGTGTATGCGGTGAACTTTTTAAAATAGCCAGAGAGCTTGCTTACTGAAATCTACGCCCCTCCCACCCTCACCCCACAACACACACACACACACACACACACACGTACAATAAACACACTCCTTATGTGAAATAGATTCTGTATGACACGTCTTACCTCAGATGTTCACAGGGAAGATTTGTAGGTGCCTTTTTTACCTCTAAATTGTGTTTTTCATTTTTTCCACTAGCTAAATTCTAACCAAACAAGAAAACCTTTTTATGTGAGGTCTTCTTTCAGCTCCCTGTCCTTTGTGATCTCATTAATTCAATCATTCCTGCAGTCAGACTCCAGATATGCTCAGTTTAAGGCAAGAGATTCTTGCATTTGGTTGATCTATGATTTGTTTCAAATTTCTGGACTAGTTTCTGATGGAGAATATTTAAGATTGTGTAAACTAATTGACTTGTTTTGCAAACGCTTCCTACCTGTGTAATCAGTCTGTAAAAATTGCTCAAAACTGTTCATAAATTGGTATGGAAATGACTAAATCAAAAAAGAATCAAAAAAACCGAACAAAATGCTCGAATAATGGCTATAATGTTTTTAGCTTAATCTGCTGAAAATTGACATACCTGAACTCTTATATGCAGGTGTCTTCATCTTATTCGCCACCAAGTCTTTTATGACTTGTTTTAAAACAGGGTAAAGTGAATGTGTTGTGTTGCATACGAAAATTACTCAGGTATTATGATGAAAGTAGAAGAACTAGTTTTAGAAGTAGAAATTTTGAACCACTAAGTATCTTTCTCTTTTTAAATTGCAATTGAGGGGAACAATTTGAAGGCTGGATTTTTTTTCAGGGAATTGAAAGTTTAAATTACTATTATATATTAAAAAAAAATGGAAAATCCGAAACAAGTTTGTGTATTCACACTAAAAAAAAATGCAAGGAGAACCTTGATATAACATTTCCAATTTCCCAACAATGTGGGCAACATTTGCCAAGTAAAGTCTCAAGGGATTGTTTGCTGGTACTTTTCACTCCGCAGAGAAATGGCTTTTGTACCTCAAAAGTAGACTGGCACATCAGTTTTTAGATTTTGCAATTCCCAGCTATAAAGGAAATATTTGTATGTTCAGTAGTACAACGGAGCAACTTCAGATTATGGCGATTTCCTCTGTACTGATGCACAACCTTTTATCATAACCTATTAGCCCCATTTGAGTGTACAGCCAAGTTAGCAGTCTACTGTATTAATATAGATCAAGATCATGGGTCCAAACCAATAAGACTGATGATCTATTCCATCAAATATAAATTTGGTACAGCTAGCTAATTTCCAAATGGTCTGTAAGGTAGGGACCTCTCATAATTGGGGAGAGGATTGTCACTTAATTTCCCCTCCCATCGGAGCACATTTACTGCGAACCAATGCAGAGAGCAACTCTGGCATACCAAGCCATAAAGAAAAATCCAAGATCTGTAATTTCATTTGGAGAATGCTGGTGGGCTTGGAGAACGAATAGTATTTACAGACAGAATAAAAGCAGAGATGTTGGTTGGTAGCCAGATGATTCAATTTTTTGAGCATTTGATTCTCAACCAGAATGTTGTAAATTTGACAACTATCATTCAGGCTAATTTGTCTTAATTGCGTATATTTTAGCAGTTTTTCAGTTGATAATTAAGCATCATGTAGTAAGGGGAGTACCATCTCCTGGAGTGACGGAGGGAAAACCTGTATTATCTGATTTACCATCCCTAAATCACTTATTCCAATTAATCACAGAATGCGATCAGTAATGGTCATAGAGCTGTTCTTTGCCAGATTGTTCTACCTTCCCAAATAAATTTGTGTTGTGGAAAGCAGCTTACAGAAGAGATAAATAATTTATGCATTTGGCACAAATATGTAACTGTTTTATAAATAGACATAACTGTCAATTAGTTGTGAGCATTCTCAAAACTCTACTTGGTAAATGTTAATACAATATATAGAAAAACAGACAACCAGCAAATGTGAAGGAACTGAAATAAATGCAACCAATATCAAGTATATGGAACTAAAATAATTTTGTATTGCTGTGCAAATGCTTCAGAATGTAAACACAGAGGCATCACAGTTAGTGGGCAGTTCCATATATTCATCAATTCCTTCAAACATGACTATTAGTCCAGACCTTCAAAGCAGAAGCCCTCTTTAAACTTGAATTTCATTTCTACCTTTGTTTTAATTATCTTTCACAAGTTTTTTGTGAATGTGGGTGAAAGTAAACCACAAATTAATTATTTACTTTTTTTGTTTTTTAATTGAGTTAAATTTTCAAGTTAGATGTTTGTGAAAATGTATCTCTTTCTCAGGATGATGAGCGGCAATCAGTCCTGCTATGTAGCCGAGAGCAGGAAGGGGGGGAACGTTGGTGTATAGTGAAACTATAGAAACAAGTAGTGTTTATAGAAAATGTTTAATCATAAGTGACAGCTACGTAATACAGCAACATAAAGTTTGGGTTTTTCCAAGGGTCATCACTGCCTTGCATGCAATGCAGTTTGTAGCTCAGGGATCTATATTTAAATATGTGACCCACTGGAAAAACCAACTTTGTGCTGAAAGCTTCTTTCATGGACAAATTTAGGGCTAAGAAGTCAAATGCAAGTTATTTTTAAAAAAAGCAGTAAATCTCATTTGGTTTGAGTCTGAATGTTACTGCTTAACATTCTTGGTAATACGGGTCTTGTATAAATAATATCCAACCTTGGCTGCTAATGGTAGATGCACGTACATTCATATAATTCTTCAGACTTGTGCCTCATATTAAATAGTCATTTACTTTACCACTCCATAAAGTGGTTTGCATTATTACCACCAGTATTCATCGAAAGTCTGCCACTTCCACATTGCTATTAATTTTTGCCAAAACTTTTTTTCAAAATCATCTCGCATGGCTCAAAATATAAATTCACACTGCAAGATTCAGATGATTTTAAAATGTATCTTTCGCTTTCATTTATGCCAAATCTGTATTTAAAGTATCCTAGGTAATATACATGACTAGGTATACTTTACTTTTGCACAAAACGTAATTATTTTAAGTTGATGGTTTTATCACTCTGAGACATGGAAAGATTTTTAAAAATGACTATCGAATATGATGCAAGTATCAACAGTTAACTAGATTTCTTGAGTTTTTATTTTTCAGGGACCATTGTTACAGAAGCTCAGATATATTTGTTTTATTCATTCTTGTGATATGGGCATTGCTAGAAAGGCCAGCATTTATTGCCCATCTCTAGTTGCCCTTGAGAAGGTGGTGGTGAGCCGCCGCCTTGAACTAATGCGATCCATGTGGTGAAGGTATTCCCACAGTGCTGTTAGATCTGTAATTATAAATCCAGTATATTTGTAGAAACATAAATTCTGCAGCATGGCCAGAACTGCATTTTGCCAGTCCTGTTCAGTTCACTTTAAAAAAAGAAATTATGAACCTATAATGCACATGTGCTGGTACCATCAAAAATTACTGAGCAAAAGTGCATGAGTCTGAACTAGTCGGCTGGAATAGCAATCGGCCTATGATCTGAACCTGTACCTGAGATCTTTCTCCATGTCCAGTACTGACACATGCATTACAGGCACTGGTCTTTCATAGCATACAAAATGAAAGATTCTCAATTTATTATAATATTTGTTTAAAATAGTTCTCTGGTACTAGAGTTCTTGATAACATGCACATTATTTCGTATGTGCTCAAAGATCAATCTACTCATATATTGTATTTTGACTTCTTTTTTTAAAAACTATTCAAAATAATAATAGATAGATTATGAACAAAACCGAGAATGGCTTAGCATGAAAAGAATTAAAAATGATTGTGCTATTTAGCAAAACATTTTTGGTACCCAAAAGATAATACATAACATGTAGCAACAAACTGTGAACAAATGGATTGTGATAGAATGCTACATAAATGTTTTGATGTTTTATTGTTTATAAATAATTTTAACACTGGCGTAGAAGAATGTTCTGATATCCCAAATATGTCCATGAGAAAAGCTCAATGTCTCTGGAAAGCGCCAGTCAATGGCACAAGGTACCAGATTATCTGAGTATCAGCTTCATATTGCCTATTGTGAATTGTGTTTTCTTTGAATTGTGGAATGTGTCTTGTAATAGTTGATGCATAATTTACACAAATGACAGTGTGAAAAAAACTACCTCATGTGACATCCTGTTGTTTAACGTCATAAAGGGATAATGTGAAAATGTTGAATTTTTTTGCTGTTTACATAAATTTGAACATGTTAATTAAGCACGCTAGTGTTTGAATGTATCAGCATTTTCTTTGCAATCACTAGCTACACAGAATTGTGTGTTATGTTTTTAACCTGCATAATTGTGGTGAAACTTCATTAAATCTGTATGTTTGTGTGCTCTGGCTGAAGCAGACTGTAGCTCAGTTTACAGTGTAAGTGTTGTCTTAACATTGACCATGAAAAGCAGCTACTGTCATTGGTGGAAGTATGCTTTGTGCACCTTCATCTATTGCTGGACCATATGATGGTCTTAGCCTGTTAGCTTACATGGTGCCACTTTTCGGAAAATGATAAGAGCAGATTCAAATGAATTAACTTACAATTTACAAAGTTATGGGCTGTGAAAACCAGTAGTATCCAATCATAATTTCCTAAGCAATAGCTTTCAATTCATTCATTTGGATAACGTTTTGAATATTTTAGATTAATAGTCGTAGATGATTATTGTGTTGAAGCAGTTGGTGTGTGTAAAATATTGTGTGTACAAACATGGCTTTATGAGGAACCGAAACAGCTAAAATAGAATAGTTATAAATACAGTAATCACTAATCATTCTGTAACTGTTTCTAGAAAAATCAGGGAACTCAACTGCTTGTTCACAGGGAGAATCCTCTGCCAAGTGTTCAGATCTGGCTAGAACTCTGTTGTAGAAAATGCCATCTGTTAATACAGACTTTTTTTAAATCACAAGACTTATAACATTTTGTCTACATTCCGACATTGTGGCTTAGTTTTCCAGGAAATAAAGATCCCGGGTAGGATTGTTAAGAGTGCTCAACTCGAGGATTGAGCAGTTCAAATAAGTGTAACTTGGCACCATTTTAATCGGGAAATCTGTCTGTAGTTAACCCTATTTACACGAGTTTTATTGTCACCTAATTTGAATCTAGTCAAAGTACGAGAATTATTACTCCTTCCAGTTTATACAAAGTTAACTTCTTTTTTGTTGAGACTCTTTTTGCTGATACCCAGGACCATATTTACCTCTGTTTCATGAGTAAATGGTTTTCAAAAAGAACATGCTAACAGACTATTTGTCTGTGTTTAACACTGAATATCGCTATCTCATTAAAATTAGATTAACGGGCATTAGTGAAAAGTTAAGTTTAAAAAAAAAATGCAATTTGTGCTTAATTTAGTTACGGTAATTTATAAGGAAATCGTGCAGCATTCTGCAGCTGCACAATCAAATGAAAAGGTGAATATTTTAGTGCTTTTCAGACCTAAAATTTGTGAGCTAAATGAATAGGAAGATGTGAAACTATCTGCACAGTAGTGACAGAAGTGAATAATATATAGTAGGAATTTTGTCTGAGAGTACGTGTAAGGAAACTCTATATGAAAGCTGGCCCACTAAGGTCTGCAACCTGAGATGGGGCAATGTCATATGCCGCACTTCTGCCCTGAATGAGCTGGCCTCTTATAAATAATCACCACTCGTACCCCTTCCTCACCAGTGTTCAGTGACTTACCCTGTGCTTCCCTGTTAACAATAGTATCAAATTCTGTTGTGTGTGTATTTGTGCTGGTGTCAGTTTCAGGTAGGGCTGATGATGCTTGGTGCTCTTCTGATTCAGCTCATAAGTGACTAGGTATTCCTTGCTCTATGAAGAGAGTAAATTATACACTGAATAAATAAGTGTACTTATCCATTTGAGTACTGCATTGTTATATACACTATTATGAACTTGTGCATAACTACTATGTAATATATTTTGCAAATCATCAAATATTTGTACAATATAATACATGGCATGAGTTCTGCAACATCTTCCAATCTGAGAAGGAGCTGCATCTTCCAGGCTCACCCTCTTCAACAACTTGACAAGTCTTTTCTTAGAAGGAGTGAGCTGTTTTATGTCTTGGGCTCCACCACCTGTTACGTGTTGCGACCTCCACTTTATCGGATCAACCTTTAAACAGAAGAGCAGGATGATGTGGTCGTTTGGAAATTTCTTGCTGCAGTGCATTCTCTTTGCCATTATGGTATGTGTAATGTAATTTGCATAACCCTGCTTTTTAACCTGTTACCTTAGTTACTACATCCCTGCACATACTGTTCTAAGTTAGTACAATGTTCATAGAATCTTACAACACAGAAGGAGGCCATTTGGCCCATCGTGCCTGTGCCAGCTCTTTAAAAGAGTTATCCAATTCGTCCCACACGCCTGCTCTTTCCCGAAAGCCCTGCAAAGTATACATCCAATTCCCTTTTGAAAGTTACTATTGAATCTGCTTCCACCTGTTGGTAAAACACGCATTTAGAATTTGGTGTCAACCTACTTCAAACAAAAATTGAGCACTTTGCTGAATAAACAAACTTTTTAACTTTTCTACCAGTAAGTGGCTCATTAGTTACTTAAAGTTAAAGTATCATTATTGGATGTGTGTTATAATTAACTCCTTTTTTAAATTCCCAGTAATAAATCACATTGGCAGATATCACACTTCTCTAAACTTCTATTCCCACAGTTTTGTTATTGGGTCTTAAATATGGCTTCAAATTATAGAATTTCCTGATGCCAAGTATATCCATGAAGCCACAAAACATACAAACTAGCATCTAGCACAGTGTATATTTGATGATTAGTTTGTGATTGGTTTCCTTGATTTGTAACATCATGTAAATATGAATAGCCATTTTCTGTTGACTAACCTGAATGTCTGTCTAGTTTACCAAATAAACTTCAAGGTTTGCAGACAGTGTTTCTGATTCTCTGCACAAGATGACAAATCACCCTCTCCAGTGATCGAGTTGTTGAGGTGCCAACAAATTTGTCATTGCATAATGCATTGATGCAGGTAGGATCAATGAAGTAAGCAGAAGGAAGGCAAAATGTTATAACCTCACGTAATGGAAAAAATTTTACTGATTATTTCTCCACAGTTCACTGGGCAGAGGATTCTTTTTGTATTCAATGTATAATTTCTTTAAAAAAAAAATCAGGTTGCTTTTCTCCTTGATATAGTTTGCATCAGATAGAATGCTGCTGGTTCTCACTTGTTCACTTGTGACAATATAGCCAAATGAGCCTTCATTTCTTTGTCAGAAATAGTTACGGGTAAACTGAAGCTGATTGGCTCTTCAAAAAATATTTGTTGTAATAATCACAACATATATGGCCAATTTATACAGTTCAAAAAAAAATCTAGCTTTTCCCAAGATCCCTTGAATATATCAGGGAAACATGATGTCACTTCAGTTTAATCTTTGATAGCTAACGTTTCTCTTTCAGCTATGAAAGGATCACTCTGCTTATTTACATCCACAGAGTACAGGGCAACAGGATCAAAATTCAGGGCCATATATTGTTTTAAAAAAAAAGTTGTGCAACATAATGTTTTTTCATGTATTAGAAATTGTGAAATGTAATAATGGCTTCTTTCTGGATTTCTGTTTGCTCTGCTCTGTAACTTGACTACCTTTTGAGAAATATGTGACCAATAAGTGTTAAAAAGCATGTTTAGAGTGTTAGAAATTTGAAAAATAAATGTGAATCAACTTATCAAAGTGTCTAATCTGTTTTGTGGAGTATTGTGTTAAAGTGTTTATAATTTGTGGGCTACATATTACCGTACTAGGAATTAGGGCACTTTTATGCCAACAATATCGACTTTATATATCACCTCAACATCAAAAAATATCCCAAGGTACTTCACTGTTGTGCAAGAAAATAAAACAAAGGAGGAGAGATTAGGAGGCATGACTACAACAACAATTTGTATTTGTATAGCGCCTTTAATGTAGTAAAACGTCCCAAGGCGCTTCACTGGAGTGTTATCAAACAAAATTTGACACCAAGCCACATGAGATAGTAGGACAGATGACCAAAAGTTTGGCCAAAGAGGTAGATTTTAAGGAGCGTCTTAAAGGAGGAAAGAGAATGGAAGACTAATATCTTGGTCAAAAATGTGGGTTTTATGGATAACTCCGTTACATGAAAATTGAATAAGGTGATTATCACATGAGCATTTATTAGTGCTCAAAACAAATCAGTTTCAAAATTAGCCAAAAGAATTGGTATAATTTTTTGTGACCATCTGTTGTCTCAAAGTGCTTCATCCCAATGAAGTACTTTTGAAGTGTAGTCACTGTTGTAATGTCGGCAAACACAGCTGCCAATATGCACATAGCAAAATCTCACAAATAGCAATGAGACAAATGACTAGATAATTTGTTTTAATAAGGGATAAGTGTTGGCCAGCACAACTTTCCAGCTCTTCTTTGAATAGTGCCATGGAATCTTTTACATCTCCCTTGAGCAGACAGACAGAGCCTCAGTTCAACATCTCATCTGAAAGACTGCACATCTGACAGTGCAGTAGTACCTCAGTACTACACCAAAGTGTCAGCCTAGATTATATTCTTAAGTCTTTGGAGTGGGGCTTGAACCCACAGTCTTGTGACCCAGAGGCAAGAATGCTACTACTGAGCCGAGACTGTCTATTGCAGTTCAGCACGACTCAACGGTGGAAACCTGCCATAGGGCCAGAAACACATCTGGGGTCAGGGAGACCAAGTCCTGGCCTGACCTGCTGGAGTTGTCCTTCAGTCAGAAAACCTGGGCCTGTATCTGTCTTCTCAGCATCACAGTGCTTGAGTTGAAAACTAACAAAACCAGTTAGTTGGCCCAAGAGTACAACCAATTTCTACCACTTCTTCCCTTAATCTGAGATTATAAAGAAGAAATTACTTATGATTCATTAATGAGTATAATGCTCGTGAAGCTTTTAATCACAGTCAAATGTGCTCATTAAATACAACTAATTGTTAAAAAATGCTATTTTCTCATTTAGCATTCTCTTCAGTCAACTGTTTTCTAATTATTTTGCATCACTTGGTTATATTACCTGGTTCAGAAAACATAGTTATTTTAGTTAAATGAAAAAAAGTACTAAATGCCATATTTTATTTTACTGATCGTGTTTGAACAGGCATCTAAAAGGCAATGCAACTTCTTCCATAAAAACACTATCATGTTTTTATGATTCCTGTTGATTGTAAAATTAATTCAGTTGACAGACTAAAAGGAAATAGATTTTATTAAATAACTAACTTTTCAGTGTTGTACAGTGACTTGTAAGCAAGAATGAACTAATTTCAAAAGATCAGAGGTTACCATGAAATATTCTCTCTTGGCAAAATCAGCAGCTGCATCCTTTAGCCTGTCATTGCATTTCCTTTCTTTGCATAGCACTTTTATAATAAACTGTAATCTTTTCTGTTCCGCTAACATCTTCTGTCATCTTCCCTCCCCCTCCACTCCATATTGTTTCCTGAATTTTGGTGACATGAAACTATTTATGCTGATACAGCAATGTTGGAAGATAAATTTTAATTAAACATTAGTTAATCCTATAGATGAGCTCAGCAACATTAAATGATTTTTTTTACAGGGCTCTGCAGTTTCAACAATTTTTGGATGTGAATTTCTTCATCTAGACGCTCTCATCATGGTGCAGGCAATGTAAAGCAGGGAAGTTCCTATATTAGGATCAGCAGCGGTGGTTCCCAGCGGGCCATTCTCGCCACTAAGCACCAGGATGCGGCCCCACAGGGCCCCCCACATTTTAACCCCCGAAAATGGGTGGTTTGGGTCGGGTGAGATGTGAAAATTTAAAAACTCTCAAACCCGACCCTAACTCGCCTCAAACCCACCCACTTCTGGTTTTTAACAGAGGCAGGGAGGGTGGGGGGCAGGCAACCAACCCGCTCTGAGGAGGTAGGTTGGTCATTTTAAATATTATAATGAGGCTGCATGTCTCAAATTTAACTTATCTTCCAGGTTTAACCTGGATGGCCGGGTTTCCCGGGCCTTGGGAAACATCTAAGCAGCTAAAGGGAGACGAGGACTGCTTCGTGGAAGAGTTGAGTGTCTTTACAGCATTGCTTGTGGGCCAGGAGGAGCAGGGGTGCTTCCTCCTGGCCCACCAAGCTTCCCTGCCCGCCATCGGGCCCCCCCACCGGGATCAGACCTCAGGGATCAGCCACCCACTCCACCCCCCTCTCCCCCGGTATTGGCCACCCACGCCACCCCGCCCCCACCCCCATGATCAGTCACCCCACCCCCTCAAGATCTGGAAACCCCTATGTCACCAAAGACTATTCCAGCTTAATATATTAGTTCATGTTGCCTCCATGGAGAGCTGTATTAGTGTCGAGCATACCAATGGAGCTATCAATTCTCCAACATTTCATACTATTGAATCAACAAATGTGCACTGACTGACCTCCATACCCACCTTCTCTTCATTCACCTCCGACCTGGGATTCTTGCAATCTGAATTGGGTCTAACTTCAACCTGTAAAACCTCTGCCAACTGAATGATGTGTTGCTGCAGGTACTGATGTTTACACTGGTGTTACTTGCAATAGTAACACTACTCATGCTCTCTGGTTCTTTGTTAGTGTGGGAGGGCATCTTTAAATTCCGGCAGTCCAGACTCCATCTGTGGAGAGAAGAAAAATCAACTCTGAGTCAAACCACCTTCACAACCATTACAGCATCAGACATAAATATATATGTTGACATGAAGCTAACTGACAGGTATTTTGTTTGGTATTCATTTTATTTAAAAGTTTTCATCAATATAATTTTGTATATGTTCGCCATATACGCATCTGCTTTACAAAGACACTGAAATTAATTGAGGTGGATTCCATCTCCATGCCTTGAACCCTCACCACTGTTTTTCAGCTGAATTGCTGTGAAACGTTTTTTCTCTCTCTAGGATTGAGCTACTGTCTGCCTGTGGTCTTCATCCAGTTGCTTATCTTGCTTGGAAGTTGGATAGTCTTTTTAATGTCAATTTTTTTTTGAATACCATAGCAACTTTTTTTTAAATTACAGACTTTGCATTCAACTTGTTAACAATCTTACCAGCATCTTGATACGACTGCATCTGCGGTAAGGGACTTAATTTTCATTTCAAAAAATAATTGAATGATTATTGGTAATGTCTCAAGATTTGATGGCTTAAATTATCACCAGCAGGAACCTTTGATGCAGCAGATCAGAAAATAATGTTTTTGGGCTTGGCAGTAACTGAGCCTCAAAGCTCAAGTCTAAAAGTCAGTTCCATAATTTTTGGAATACATGACAGTTTTGAACTTGCATAGATCATAAATATTTTAAACAAGCTTTACCATTTGATACTATATTTTTTTAAGTTAAAGTACAAGGGACACAATTTTTTGACAAAAATTAAGCTGGATATAAAATTTGTTTCCATAAGTGGCTGATATTTGTATATTCTGTGTTGGTATGACCTGGTTGTGATAAGAGGTGGAAAATCAGAACAAGACGTTTGGGGGACTGGATAATGTAGTGACTTGGGAACAGGAGTAAGCCATTCAACCCCTCGGGCCTGCTCCGCCATTCAATTAGATCATGGCTGATCTGCACCTCAACTCCATTTCCCTTGATACCCTTACCAAACAAAAATCTATTTATCCCAGTCTTTGAAAGCTCCAATTGTCCTAGCATCCACAGCCTTTTGGGAGAGAGCTTCAAATTTCTACCACCCTTTGTGTGAGGAAGTGTTTCCTGAATAGCCTAGCTCTAATTTTAAGATTATGTCCCCATGTTCTTGATTCTCCCACCAGAGGAAATAGTTTATCCATATCTACCCTATCAATACCTTTTAACATTTTAAACACCTCGATTGGATCGCCCCTCAATTCTTTGAGAGGCCTGGCTTGAGTGGGAGGATATATGGTCACATTGACAGGAAAACATCTCATCAGACCATTCTGCCAGTCCCCGGTTGAAAGACCAGCAATCTTTATGAGAGCTGTCTGTCAGATATCTTTGATGTGGGTGAAGCCGGGAGTTGCTGCTCTTTCCAAATAATCTCCCAGTTTATCCAATCTGAAAGTGATACACTAGTGTAACTGGGTGCCCAAGGTTTTAATGGTGTCATTCACAGTGTCCATGAGAGATCATTATTCTGCGCTTGTTGCTTCACTGCTTTGGAGCTCCCCTGCAGATGTTCATGAAGGTGCCACTCAACATGGTACTCCACATTTCTATAAATCTATCCGGTAGCTCTGAGGTGATGTTGGGCGTGCACGACCGCACATTCTCTGCTAGCTGCTGCAGGCTGCTCATGGCAGATTTAAAAGATGTAGCAAATGCCTTGTGCTCTGTATCAACTCCTATCTGAAGACAACCCCAATAGGATATAAATCCTTTGCCGATACCGCGGCGATACCCCTTGGGCTTGCAACTTCCACTTGCTCCTCCTCCTCCGCTTGAATTGTGATTCACCCAATGCAACTTCCTCAAACTCACTCCCAAACTTCTCGATGCTAGTGCTGAAGATAATTGAACGCTTGACTCAACGTGCTCTGATGGGCGAGAGACCATGGTGCAATTTGGCAATGCTCCCTCATCTTGGGAAGGTGCCTTCTAAAGAGAGGCAAGATTATAAGACATCTTGTGCATCATGCAGCTGCTTGTCATGTGCAACCCCAGTAAGGGGGAAGAAGAAAATATGTGGGTTCGTTCAGAATAAATGGAAGATACTTCGTTGTACCATGCCTTCACACTGGTATTCACAAATCTCCTGGGGAAAACAGTGAAGGCCATTTCCTTAAACTGCATTATCTGCTTAATGATACCTGGTCCCCTACCTGTCCTGGTTCTATTCCAATGGTTTTGTGCAGCTTTGACCTGTAACCAGAACAAGGTAAAGGATTTCCCCGGAAAATCCCAAGAAGCATCCCTGTGCCTAGACCATCTCTCTCCCACAGCAAAGACTTTGCAAATAAACTTGCATGGTGTTTCTGTAAGCAGTATTCTATGGAGTTGTATTGGGAATTGCTATCTTCAAGATTATACTGTGTCCCACTGCAATTGTGTCCTCCACCTGCTGTTGTATGCACAACAAAAAAGGAGACATATTCTCCACAGGTCTCTCGCTGAAGGCATTGGAGAGAAATGTTCATTGGGCCATCCCTTCCATGGTATGGAAGGGGGAGGGTATGCTTACCCTCGCACTTCTGGATACCGACAAACAACTTCTTCATTCAATCCCTGACACAATGGCCCTGGGAGAGTACATTTAGTGTCAGCCACCTCCCTCCACACTGCTTACACCCTCGTCTTCACAGAAGGGTGGCCTTTTGCTCCAAAAAGAGACAGACAAACCTCCTTTGTTGCACCTCCTGTAGCAGGACTTTGAAGGTGGCAGTTTGGTCACATTTCTCCTTTCAGCCATATCCTTGCGTTGATTTGCAAACACAAAATTTGCCTCCACTTTAAGGGACAGCAGCAGCTCTCCAAGAGCTTCTTTGAGATTTCTCAAATTTTCCAATCTCATAAATCAGGGCTTATGTTTTCATTTTCTTTTCCTATGTATAGTGAGCTATAATTATTCAGTACTTGTATTTTGGAACTTTTTTCAAATATTTTCATATATAGGTCAAGGAGAAATTTTTAAAAAGAACTCATAGTAAGATGCGTTTGAATTTTAACCAGAGGCTATCTGCAATTGGACTTAGTTTTGCTTTATTTAAATAATTAGTTCAGTAGTACTGTACGTAGAAAAACTAATCTACACTGGTAGTTATAGGGACAATTATATTGATTTGGGCTTTAAATCCACAATGAAGATTACTGTCCACTATATGTAGTCCAAAGCCTGCATACTACAGTTCTAATAACAGTAATCATGACTGAATGTAATAGTCCATTTCAAGAAGAGCCTAAATCACTTTAGAATGCCTCTAACTTCTCAGGTTTATAAAAGTGACACTGGTCTACTAGCAGAGAAGGATCTAAATACTCGTGTTCCAATTTAATGTTCAAATGGAAGGCGTTAATCACTATTCACTTTCAAAGCTATTATGGGTTTTGCTTCCTCCTGAGGCCTGTACATTATAGACATGATAGTTTCTGCCTAAGAATGTAGATGGTTTTTCCAAGGGTATAATTTTGAATGCAGGCTATAGATGTGGGGAGAAAGATTGCTATTTTACCAGTATGAAATCTCCTGTATGAGTGTTTTAGTGAAGATGGTAAGATTATAAATGGGTATTTAGAACTATACTGATATCAGCTCTGGCCTCTTTTACGTCCCCCACCATTGCCGGCTGTGCCTTTCGCTGTCTAGGCCCTAAGCGCTAGAATTCCCTCCCTAAACCTCTCTGCCTCTCCACCTCTCTCCTACTATAAGACACTCCTTAAAATCTACTTCTTTGACCAAGCTTTTTGTCAGCCCTCCTAATATCTCCTTTTTTAGCTCAGTGTCAATTTTTGTCTGCTCCTGTGAAATGCCTTGAGCCTTTTACCTACGTTAACAGCGCTACATAAATGCAAGTTGGTGTTGTTGACTTTTAGAGTTTAACAGTTGCCAAGTACAATTTTCATTCAGTTTTCCTGAGAATTTGAACTGGAGATGAAGTTCAGGTCAACATACTGTTTGAGGTCAAACGGTAAACATTCATAAACCTGACAAAGGAAATTGTGCGGTCTTCGAATTGCTTTCTTGCTACATTTAGAAACTATTGGGTTTAATGTCTCTTCATAGTACATTTTCCTGTTACATTGCCCTCGGTTCCATAAACTTGTATGTTTTGAAATTAAATCTACTTTGCCTATGTAAAGTACAATTACAACTTATTTTTTTTTGTAACAGATGATTCTTGAATATATATTGATTAAGATCTATTCCATCAGTCAATCATAATTTTCACACTGTAAACATGAGATAGCTGCATCCAATCCGAAACACTCAAGTACATGAGAGTTTAGGTGCAATGTTTAGAAACAGAAATGTAGACAGAGAAATCTTTACTTGTGGAACATTATTCAGGGAGATCTGACACTGTTGGTTGGGGATGTCTGAAGCCTTTATGGATTTGAAAGTAGTAAACTCTGTCAGAGCCTGGGTAGATGGGTAGAAAGAAATTTGGAATAAAGTTATTGGGGTCAGACATGTTTGTTTTTATTTGCCAATGAAGGTTTGTGTTATGGCCTCGGCTCTCAGGTTAGGTATCTCGGTGACTCAATATGCTGTGGTAAAGTGTTCTTATATTTTCTGGGGAGGTGGTATAAGTAGTGTTTGTAGGGGCTGGTAATTAAAAAAGGATAATTGTATAATTTCCCTTTTAATTTGCATTAACTATATGTTATACTATAGCATTCCCAGCCATGAATATACCTTTTGGCTGCAGTCACGTATGCTAATAAATTGTGCCCGCTTATACACACACATAGAAACATAGAAACATAGAATCTAGGAGCAGGAGTAGGCCATTCGGCCCGTCGAGCCTGCTCCGCCATTCAATACGATCATGGCTGATCATCCAAATCCAGTACCCTGTCCCTGCTTTAATCCCCACAGTACACATATCCCACCCTACCCCCGTAACCCCACGTATTTAATTCCCCCTAACATATCCCATCCTATCCCCATAACCCCACATATTTAATCCCCCCTAACACTAAGGGTCAATTTATCATAACCAAATCAACCTAACCCACACATTTTTGGACTAACACACAACTTGATTTTCTATTCACTAACAGCATTAAGAACAAACAGTGTTAACTTTGTGCATGTTTTATAAATAATCTTTAGCACAGACTTAGTTCAATAAAGCAATTCTATAATTTCCTTCCCAGCATATTCCCAAGCCACTGTTGCCATTTTTATGCTCAACACTGGAGGAGAAATGGCCTCCCGCTGTGTAGATAAGTTCAAAGGTCACCCACCCAGTATTTTAAATATTAAAATACTGATTTTTTTAAAACAAGGAACAAATGCACTCAAATGGCCTCAAGGACTCTTGTTCTATCAAGGACAAAAGGCATTCATTTCTCTTTTTTATGTAAAATTTTGTGCAAACTGATATAGCTATTAATAGCTGCATGCTTAAACTATCACTACCATGGTCTAATATCCCTATATTTTGCCTCTGCTGTAACAGGATGGGGTCCATTTGTGTATAAGTACAGAGAACTACGTTATAGTGATTTTTCACAGTGCTAATAAGGGAGTGCACTAACAACATGTATGCACGCTCAAATGCATACGTGGAACGAGATGTACACTCCCTCCTGGACTATCGTAATTTCTTCTCATTAGAAAGAACTGAATGGTGGTACAAGAGCCACTGTAAGCTTTAAAAAAGGTATATTAGGAGGTGGACCCTGCACTGGTTGCAGTTAAACTGTGGACGCCCAAAGAAGCACTGATCTTGGGGATAGTCTCAATCCAGTCAGTACAGTGGAGCTCAGAGCAGCACCAGCAGATCTGCACTGTCATGAGGAAAATTGTTCCATGGCACTGCCCTCCCCAAGTGCAGGGTAACAGGGAATTGGATGTTTTGTCGACCAGAAGATTTTACAAAGCTTTTTTCTCTTTTTGAAGCAACTTTTAGCTACTTGCCTTGACACAGTCTGAGTGGAATCACTTCCTTCACATCAACATGTGAGAGTCGGGAAACCCAGTGCTGCGTAAGAATAACTATAATATTCATTTGGAAAGAAAAAAAAGAGATAGACAGGCATTGAAATTCCATGTTGTTTTTGGTGACTTTAGTGTAAACTACTTTTTATGGGCAGCAAATTGGGGCAGAATCCGTTCCCGCCAGTTTCCACCCCAAAACTAACTCCCTCCCTTAAATTTCCACGTTTCCTGCGATCCACTTGTCAAGTTCCCAGCCATCGAATTAGCATGAGGGCCAGTGGTGCTGTCGTCTGGGAATTTCCAGTATTTACACTTGCAATACAGTAGTGGTCAAAATGAGAAATATAAGGTGCAGCTGTTGCCCGGACCAGCTGAGACTGATGCAAGTGAGGAGTTTTTGAGTCTGTGACGACTGCTGAAAATTTGACTAGTGATCACTACAGCGGAGAACAACATTTGGAGTGATTTTTAAAAATTCAGCTGAAACATCTTTGGATTTGTGGGGGTGTTGGGCCACTGGAGGATTCTGACCCTCTTGCCCTGTAAGGCACATCTCTCCCTATAGACGTACCTTTGTATGCTATTCTCAGGGAGGAGAGCAGGACAGGATGGAGGAGAGAAAAGCATGGCAACATTTACGGAGGATTCAGCCCACCAGATATTACCCCCCACCAGATATTACCCCCCACTCCCAGCCCTCCCCAAGAATATATTGGTAACACAGGACCTTAGTGAGGAAATATGTGTTAGAGTACACTTCACCAAAGAGGCAATAAGGGAGTTATTCCAGGTACTACATGAAGATCTTCAGTCATGGTCATCTACCAATACTGGTCTGTCATCAGGTGTGGGAAGTTGCTGGAATCTATCATCAGGGACAAAGTGATTGAGCACTTGGCCAATTATTAGCTGATCAAGGAGAGCCATGGACAAACACACTCAACTCCAGGTGAGTCTGCTGACAATGGAATATTATCTGCAAAAAGGAGTGCCACAATTCTTTCAGGGTGTTCCAAGGCCAACCTTTACAATGTCATTCAATACATCATCAATAAAGATGTCAAAAAGGATGGGGACAATCTTGCCTCACTCTTTTTTGGGAGCGATGGGAGAATCCATGAGCTTATTTACCCTTACACAGTCCTAAGAGCTGGAGTACACATCCCAAGTAAAATCCAGAACTTGGCCACCTACTCCGATAGTTTCCAGCTTCTTCATGAGGACTGCATGAGCCACTAGATCGAAAGACTTATGACCATTGCTGAAAGCAACGTAATGGATTTTGCCCTGAGGCTTACAACAGTCTGCGATCTTACAAAAAGCCACAATCTGCCCTACAAGTTCCTCACGAGAGCAAATTCCAGCATATTCCTTCTTATTACTCTGTTGGCTTCCAAAGTCTCTGATATACATACCATAAGAAGCCAAAAAAACACCTTAAGCACCATCAGCGTGATTCCTCGATCATTTTGAGGCTCCCTGTATGTGGCTAGGAACTACAACTGCACTCTGAATATTAAGGGTGTGTGTACTTAAAGGAGAAAATCCTACTCCCCAGCCCCAGAAGAGGTAACTTCAAAGTGAGTCCCTGTTTTCCAAGACCATTCCCCCGCCCCCCCCCCCCCCCCCCCCCTTCCACAGCAGCAGTCAAACACTGGTGGTATATAAATATGTAAAAGAAGAAAGACTTGCATATATATAGCACCTTTCACAACCACCAGACGTCCCAAAGCGCTTTACAGCCAATTAAGTACTTTTTGAAGTGTAGTCGCTGTTGTAATGTAGGAATTGCGGCAGCCAATTTGCGCACAGCAAGCTCCCACAAACAGCAATGTGATAATGGCCAGATATTCTGTTTCAATGATGTTGATTGAGGGATAAATATTGGCCAGGACACCGGGGATAACTCCCTTGCTCTTCTTCAAAATAACGCCATGGGATCTTTTACGTCCACTTGAGAGAGCAGACAGGGCCTTGGTTTAACGTCTCATCCAAAAGATGGCACCTCCGACATTGCAGCACTCCCTCAGCACTGCGCTGGAGGGTCAGTTTAGAATTTTGTGCTCAAGTCTCTGGAATGGGACTTGAACCCACAACGTTCTGACTCAGAGACGAGGGTGCTACCAACTGAGCCACGACTGTATCACGTCCCTCACTGTACATTTGACTCCACTCGCTCCAGTATATTTTACATCAATCTGTGCTGCATGTATCCCCTTGATACACTTTACATCTCTTATTCTCTCAAATGCAATTCACATAATCAAGTTCTGCAGTTTACCTTCCCCTAAAGATTTGAACTACTTGAACACCACATCACCATCCAGAGTGGAAGCTCCGGTTGGGCTGATGCCCATGCACACAAAATCCGCAGTCACACAATCGGGTGAATTCTGCACCTGCACGGATGAAATTCCTGTAGAATTCTAAAGCACCCTCGGCAACAGCCAGGCAGTGCAGCCCGACCCGAGCTGTCAGCAAATGATGCGACTCAGGCGTAATGCAGGAAATGCTGCCAAACGGTGTGAAAATGTCGACGCTTGGCATGTGTGTAATGTTTCAGCAAACCGCAAAACAAAAATTTCTTTGAGTTTCTTAATCCCTTTCCCAATTTAAAAATAAAAAATGTTCAAGGAGCTGTGATGAACTTTAAAATCCTTCATTTCTGTTAAATTGTGAATTTGATGACTTCTGTAGAGCAAGTGGCATGGGATCTGGATTGAAACTGTTCAGATTAATTTTACTTGGCCCTTTAATGGCTTTCGACAAAGGAGTTTTTCAAGCAGTCACTGGAGTTAGATACAAATGTAAGCTCCAAAGCTTAAACCATTGTACTACATGGTACCTTTAGGGCTGCCCCATTACTCATTATTTTTAATATGTACAAGGGACAAATGCAAGACTAGATCAATCATCAACTTGAGATAGCAAAGTGGATAGTTATTAAATCACAATGATTTGTAATGATGAATCTTTTGCAAAAGCCTGTGTTAGATAAGTGGTAGAAAACAAGGGTTGAGAGGGTTAATCTCGAGGGAGGACAATTTGGATGTTTTATAGAGTTTATTCCAAGGAAAGCAGCTGGCTTGAACATTATTGTCAGGAAATCCTTCTGTGCTTTTTTCAACCCTTCAGATGGGCTGTAACTATTTCAGTAAGGATGAGTAATCACTAGGATTGGGGGCTTTGGCTGAAGCCCTCAGGAACTGCTCTTGTTGGCCCTCATCCTTTGTAGTAAGGATACAGTTGCATCAGTTTCCTTGAGTAAAGTGGCCTGCCAAACAGGAAATACCCTGTCGTACTCAATTAGATGACAATTTTGAGATGAGCTGCTGCTTTTAGACAGGGAGGATTGATCAAAGTTAACTTGGTTGTGTACATGATCATATTTGATTTGCCTGCCCAGGTAGTTTTTTTAATATCTATCAGTGGCATACAGGTCAACCTAGAAAACTGGATAAGCTGAGCAACAACTTCAAAAAGCTGACACCTCAAAAATGGCCCTGACCTGTGAAAACAAGTAGTTACATGGGCTTTGTAATTTAAGCAGTACATATAGACATTCCTTCATTGCTTTCTGTTTCCCCACCAGCCTCCACATTCAACGCCATTTCTGCCACCTCTAGCGGAATCCTACCACCAAACACATCTTCCAATTTCCACCCTTCCCTTGTCTTCACTTGGTCCATCTCCGACTCTTCCCTTCCCTTCCCTTCCTCAACTTCTCTATCTCCATTTCTGGGGATAGGCTATCGATCAATATCCACTATAAGCCCACAGCTACCTTGACTACACTTCCTCCCACCCACTTCCTGTAAGGACTCTATTGCATTCTCCCAGTTTCTCCATCTCCGTCACATCTGACAATGCCACATTCCATACCAGTGCTTCCAATATGTCTTTTTTTTCAAACCGAGGATTCCCCTCCGCCGTGATTGACAGGGCCCTCGACTGCGTCCATTCCATTTCCCGCACTTCTGCTCTCAACCCTTCCCCTCCCTCCCAGAACCATGATAGGGTTCCCCTTGTGTACACTTTACACCCCACCAGCCTCCACATTCAACGCCATTTCCGCCACCTCTAGCGGAATCCTACCACCAAACACATCTTTCCCTCCCCTCCCCTTTCAGCATTTCCGAAGGGACCATTCCCTCCACGACATCCTGGTCCACTCTTGTATCACCCCCAACATCCCCTCCTCTTTCCACGGCACCTTCCTGTGCAAGCGCAGGAGATGCAACACCTGCCCTTTTACCTCCTCTCTTCCCACCGTCCAGGGCCCCAAACACTCCTTCCAGGTGAAACAGCGATTTACTTGTACTTCTTTAAATTAGTTTACTGTATTCGCTGCTCACAATGCGGTCTCCATTGGGGAGACCAAATGCAGATTGGGTGACCGCTTTGCAGAACACCTCCATTCAGTTCACAGGCGTGACCCCGAGCTTCCGGTCACCTTTCATTTTAATTCTCCGCCCCACTCCCACTTTGACCCCTCTGTCCTTGGCCTCCTACACTGTTCCAATGAAGTTCAAGGAACAGCACCTCATCTTTCTGTTAGGCACTTTACAGCCTTCCGGACTCAACATTGAGTTCAACAATTTCAGATCATAACTTCTGCCCCCATTTTTTCCAGACAGCAGCTGTTGGTGATTATTCCCATTTACACCACCTCTAGATCCATCTTTTGTTTCTTTACTTGTGCCTTGCACCATCATCCCCTTTGTCATTTAATCACTCCTGCCTTCCACCCTATCACAGACCTTCCCTTTTGTTCTTTCCTCCCCTCCCCCTTTCCCTGCCCCTCTACTTGCTTAAAACCTGTAACATCTCTAACTTTTTTTCAGTTCTGACGTAAGGTTATCGACCTGAAACGTTAACTGTTTCTCTCTCCACAGATGCTGCCTGACCTGCTGAGTATTTCCAGCATTTTCTGTTTTTATTTCAGATTTCCAGCGTCCACAGTATTTTGCTTTTGTGCACATTCCTTCACTTGTATTGGAGGGGGGGAAAACATAAATACATGAAATCCTGAAGGGGAAATATTGAAGGCACAAAGTTAATGGTGCATTTCCGGGTAGATCTGTGACTTGCTCCCCTGGGGAAAAAAATTTAATTTTACATTAAAAATGATGCCTTCTCATTAATTTAAGATACTTTTGTACTTCATGGTTGATAGATTATTTTTTTAAAAAGTGACATTTAGAATTTCAAGTGACCAACAATTACTTATCCAAAGTTGCCTCACTAGTCGCTGTCTCACATCCAGCCCCCACCACGTCAGTCCAACCCTCCAGACTCAGTTCATGGCGATCATGCATCCCATCAACTCTCCACCCTTTTGCAGAGAAGGTCTCCAACCCTCCCAGTTCATAGTGTTGCTCTTTTACCTCTCCCTCATCCTTGTAGCCTACCATAGCTCTTTGTCACACTGACTAACTCTCAACTACATTAAAGGTGCATTTTATTATTTACTACAACTTATAATCTCTGGTAGGTTTCTGGTGAGTAAAAGTTGCTTTTGATGAGTCTACTTTTTTATGTGACCAATAACTTTTGAAATATACTTTCCAGCACCAATACATATTGTATTAGTGACCACAAACTCAACTGGACCGGCCGCATAAATGCTGCGGTTACTAGCGCAGGCCAGAGGCTGAATATTCTGCAGCAAATGGCTCACTTTCTGACTCCCCAAAGCTTCTCCACCACTTACAAGTCAAGAGCGTGATGGAACACTCTCCACTTGCCTGGATGGGTGCAGCTGTAACCGCACTCAAGACGTTCGACACTTCATCCACCAACCTAAATAACCACCTCCTCTGACTGCAGCGGTTCAAGAGGAAGGATCTCCACCACCTTCTCATGGCAACTAGAGGTGGGCAATAAATGTTGGCCTTGCCAGCGACGCCCACATCCCACAAATTAATTTTTTTAATTGTGCACATCAGTAAAAAGTGGCATATCACTTCTCTCTCATTATGTATGTTTACATATAAACCTAATTATTTTTACAGTGCCTGTAACAATACTTGGGCGTTATGAAATAGTATTTTAGAATCATAGAATTGTAAAATGGTTACAGCACAGAAGGAGGCCATTCGGCCCATCAAGCCTGTGCCGGCTCTCTGCAAAAGCACTTCAGCTAGTCCCACTCCCATGCCCTTTCCCTGCAGCCCTGCAATTTTTTTTCCTTCAGGTACTTACCCAATTCCCTTTTGAAAGCCATGATTGAGTCTGCCTCCACCACCTTTTCAGGCAGTGCGTTCCAGATCCTCACCACTCGCTGCCTAAAAAAGTTTTTCCTCATGTCGCCTTTGGTTCTTCTGCCAATCACCTTAAATCTGTGTCCTCTGGTTCTCGACCCTTCTGCCAATGGGAACAGTTTCTCTCTAGCTACTCTGTCCAGACCCCTCATGATTTTGAACACGTCTATGAAATCTCCTCTCAATCTTCTCTGCTGTAAGGAGAACAACCCCAGCTTCCCCAGTCTATCCACGTAACTGAAGTCCCTCATCCCTGGAACCATTCTTGTAAATCTTTTCTGCACCCTCTCTAAGGCCGTCACATCCTTCCTAAAGTGCGGTGCCCAGAATTGGACATAAGGCCGAACCAGTGTTTTATAAATGTGGTTCATAACTTCCTTGGTTTTGTACTCTCTGCCTCTATTTATAAAGCCCAGGATCCTGTATGCTTTTTTAACCGCTTCGGATTTTCTTCGGATTTTTTCTTTCATATTAAAGCTTTGTTTGCCCTGGAAATCTGATTACGTTTCATTATTTTTAAATGTAATATTCTAATACTGCAGACCTGCCCTGCACACCAAATATCATCCTTTGACAGTAAAGCTGTAATACAGAATGGATTAAAAAAAATCAAAGTTTATTTATTTTTAAATTCTATTGATTGCAATTTACACACAATATATGCCAGGTGATTATCAAACAGTTATCTATAACATCAAATTGATTTAACGTAATAAATACTAATTGGAACCCAAGAGGTAATCACACTGCAATTACCTAGCAATAGTCTTTGTCAACACAAATAATAGATCTGGTAAGGTCAATTAGCACCTGTAACATTGTCACTGAATGACATAGACAGTGAGAATGTTACTTTTTTAATCTAAGATAATTATTTTACTTTTACATTCATTCAGAAATTGAAGTGTATTTCTGTTCATGTGTTTATGTAACGGCATACATACAGGAAGAGTAAACTGGGTCTACCTTTAAAATTAACAATGAATGTAAGGGTATTTGTGATAGATATAATGAAAAGAGGTAATTCAGCCTTTATCCTTTTTCTTAAAAGCATTACCTTGAGTTTGTCGACTGAACTTGTTTAATTTCCAAAATTAAGCTAGATTTTTTTTTCTCCAGTTGGAATACTTTCTAGTGAACCAGGATTGATTTGACAGTGTGTGTCATGGTTTATCATCGAAGGCCGACATTCCATGATTTCTGATTGGGATTTGAACAAATAAACATTTTCAGTAACGTCACAGTTGTTAACCTGATCTTTGGTGGATCACCAGTGTCATCGTTAGATAGAACATACATTATCAGCTCCAAGGCCCTTACAAGATGTGTTTGGCAGGTTGTTCTGTTACAGCACTGGATTCCGACCTTCATACAATAAACTCCAAGGCTAAGATGGGTGTCCCTAGTATTGAAATTGTTTTCAGTCAGGAAAAGCAAGACCATTTTTTACTCTGAATGAATGACAAGCCTGTGAGCCATAAAGTGAACTTGTGTCAGCAAAACGTCTACTTAATCTGAACAACTGCTATCGAGTTCATCTCAAACGTAAATTTTTCATGTAACAGAAAATTGAAAATGTGAACTAGTTCTTTGACCTTTTATTTTATAACTTTCCATGGTTGTAAGCTAGGAGAAGAATCTGCTCAGTCTGCCTGTTTTAGAAACACGCTGTGTAAACATCCAACTAGGAATAAAATAGCCACATCATTTTGAAGACCAGTTTGAATATAAGATGTAAAGAGATCTTCTTTCAGGAAAGCATTAAAATGTGGTGTTCACTCTGTTTAAAAAAGAGTAATGTATTTGTTCCTTATTAAATTGAAGGATGTCAATCAGGATGCAATTTTTCACACAAAGGGTAGTGGAAATCTGGAGCTCTCACCCCTACAATGGTGTAAATTATGAGTCAATTGATATTTTCAAGACTGAGAGCGGTAGATTTTTGTTAGGTAAGGGTATCCAAGGATGTGAAACAAATGTGGGTAAATGGAATAAAAACAGAAAATGCTGGAAATACTCAGCAGGTCAGGCAGCATCTGTGGAGAGAGTTCTGACGAAGGGTCATCGACCTGAAACGTTAACTCTGTTTCTCTCTCCACAGATGCTGCCTGACCTGCTGAGTATTTCCAGCATTTTCTGTGTTTATTTCAGATTTCCAGCATCCGCAGTATTTTGCTTTTGTATTTGTGGGTAAATGGAGTTGAGAGACAGATCAGCCATGATATCTAACAGAATGACAGAACAGGTTCGAGGGGCTGAATGCTCTACTCTTCTTAAACCAGTCCTGGGAAATGAAGCACGTTTCCAATTTTGGCATATAAGCTTGGAAATTACATTAGCGTATAAATGCTCAATACACTCGGGGGTCAATCTCTCCTCTCGGCTATTTTAATGGAAGTGTTTGCAAGTTTATTTTAAATACAGTAAAGCTTCCACTAAAATATCAGAAGGAGGAATTTAATACAAATGTCTTGAGCATTCATATTATAACATCACTCACAGTAATTTCCAAGCTATAGTTTCAGCTGCAATTACTTTCAAGTTGGGTTTAGCATAGGCGTGATGGACAATAAATACCCCAAACACTTCAATCCTAGCCTCAGCCTCAAAAGTACATTGTCTAGAAAAACATTTCCAGTTTCCAAGCCAGCCATCTTTGTGGTTTCTCTAATGGAGACAGCCAGTTGTGACAATTAGTACCCAATTACAGCTAGTTGTTGCTGATTTGATATGGGGGGGGTTATTTTACCCAGTTTAGAGAGGAGGCCGTTTGAGCTGGATTGGAACCGCCACCCACTCCCCTTCAATATAACGATCTCCCGCTTCCACATGACCATTTACCCCAATGTTGCTCTGCTGAGCCAAGACTTTCATCTGTTAATCCACTCCAGTGCTGACCCCTCCATAAATTGCAGACTCTGCTTATTTTCATACTTGACCATGATGCGGAGATGCCGGTGTTGGACTGGGGTGGACAAAAGTGAGAAGTCGCACAACACCAGGTTATAGTCCAACAGTTTTATTTGAAATCACAAGCTTTTGGAGCGGCTGCTCCTTCGTCAGGTGAAGTGAAGGAATACGAATCGGCAAAGCATATATAGACAGAGAACAATGCCTGTGTAGCGTACAATGTCAGATGTACGCTGACATTGTACGCTACACAGGCATTATTCTCTGTCTATATATGCTTTGCCGATTCGTATTCCTTCACTTCACCTGACGAAGGAGCAGCACTCTGAAAGCTTGTGATTTCAAATAAAACTGTTGGGGGGAAAAATTCAGCTGCTTGCGCCTCCCGTTAGCGCCTTAAGAGGGCGCTAATGGGGCGTAAATCAGCTAACGCCCGGGCGCAGCGCCGCCCACGCCTCCCGAAAAATTTAGTGGGAGGTTAGCGGCGGCGGCAGCCAGTAGCGCCCTGTGGCGCTGCGCCGCCGGCGATGACGTCATCGCCGTGCGCAGCGCCCCGCTCGCGCCCCGGCCGTGATCTTCAGTCGCGCCCCCTGATTTACCGCCAGACGCTATGTCCGACGGGTTCAGGGGGGCGTACGTGCGGCCGGGGCGGCGTAATTTAAAGGGGAGGTGGCAGGCGGCCATTTTTGTTGCTGGCCGCCTGCCAGCACCTGCCCCCGTGAAGCCCCCCCACCGTGAAGTGCCGGCTGCGCTCCAAGAGCCAGGCACTTCTCTTGAGTGCCGGGCTCTTTTGCCGGCACTCCCGATCCCTGGGGGGCCAGCTGGGCCCCGGTTCGCGCTGCGCAGGGTCCCTCCCCTTTAAGAAGGGGAGGAAGGCCTGCAATACCGCGGCGCGACGTGCCGCAGCGCGTGGCGCTGCGGCACGTAGCGCCAGGATATTCACTCGCAGCGCCCCAAGAGGGATGCGGGGTGCTTCCAGTGGCGCCCCGCTTCCCTCTTGGGGCGCAACCACTGAAGTTCCGGCGCGGGGCCGCTAATTTTTTCGGGGCGCTAAAAGTCGCGCCCCGGCGAGGTTAGCGCCCCAAATGGGGCGCGACTCAATTTTTACCCCTTGGACTATAACCTGGTGTTGTGCGACTTCTCACTATTTGCATACTCACTGCTGACTGACTGCAATTCCCATGCAATGCAACGTGGCACTGTGCTGGGCAGGGGAGAGGGGTTGGAAATTTAGAATGCAGCTTTTAAAAAGCCTAGAATAACTAAAGATTTCAGCAGTAGGCTAGGGGAACCAGGAGGTGAGTAGGTAAGTAGTAAACAGTAACGGGTAACATTTAATAGATGGCTCATGTGCGATTTTGGCCCCGATATTAACTCTCCTCACCTGCCAAAACCAGGCTTGGGGGTGGGGGTGCAGTTAAAATAAAAGCAGCGACTTGCTCACTGCAGTCCCGCTGTCTTCCCGCCATGTCCTGATATCAACCTGCTCTTTTCAGCAGGCGAGCAGGATGCATGCAGAAAGGCAGCGAGGTCCTTTTCTAAATATGCAGATTTGGTCAGATTATGTCATCGGGAACCAACTGCAACTTTAGTCAGAGGCCTAAGCAGGGGAATAGTGCCAGCTTCCCCATCAGGTCAAACTTACCAGGAGGTGGATCAGAAGACGCTCAGGCAGGTAAGTTTAAAAAAAATACAATTATTTTTCCTTGTGGGCCACATAGAATCTAGATAATTAATTAGTGGTACCCCTTTGCTAATAAGAATATTGAGAAGCTTGCAATGCTGCATGCATGCCATCTATTGCATTCTGCATTTTGGGAATCCCAACAAGGTGATAAAAAAGGATGACTCTATCACACTGCTGCCCTACTGTCACGCCAAACCAGATGAATTCCCCAGCTCTCTAAAAAGTATCAGTTAGCTGACATGCATACCCAGACAGCAGCCTGAGTGATGGCACAGAGATCCCGTGTTTGCTTGAAATGAGCTGGTGGTATCAATATCGAGTGCAGTTGTCGGTTTCACTGACTCAGGCAGAGCAGTCTGGGCAGATGGTCTTGGCTGCAGGTCTTCACGGAGAAGGTGGCACAGCTCTCCTTCAACCTCTTTGGTGAAGCTCTTCGCATACAGAGCTCCTCGTTGGCACCAACATGTTAGATTTGTTACAAACGGCCAAGTCTGAACTCACTGTGCAGAGATGCTCCTGAAGATTATGCTGTGGAAGACTACAGCCTCTACAGACATGTCAAACTGAGGTACCTACCACTACTTAAAGATGGGATCGGCCTCAGCCAAACAAAGTCTTGTTGAGACAATGACTAGATGCAAAAAGAAATGTGAGGATGAAGATTCTCGACACAAATTTGGATGGACGATGGTGTTGGTCTAAATCAACCAGATGCCATTGGTGGTCTGTTCCTAAAGGGTTTCTTTCTGGCAAGTGGCAAATCTTTACTGGTCAGAAAGACAGCAAGAATGTTCAAGGAAACACTGAAAATGTGCACTGTGATTTATTACAATAAGTTCAATTAATTAATAATATCTAATTTAAAATGAGATGTAGGTAGTTCCAGTGTTTTACTCTTTTGTTGTTTTACTCTTTTACCAATAAAAAAAAATCAATATTGTCCCTGCAATGGAAACTGTATAAATCCAATTTTACGTTGATTTTGCTTTTTTGTTACAAAGAATGAAAACACTGAAAAAAATCATCGGATCTGGTGAAAACATCAAATTCTGAAAACATCAGACTTGGAACAGTTCTGAGTGATGCCAAGATGACTTAAACATGTTTGGTTCTCACCATTATTTTTTCATTAATAGTTCCATTATAAATCAGTACTCATTGAACTCAGATAATATGCATTTTTCATTTTGATATTTTCTGACTCATTTTGAGGACTGGTCATGCATGTTGCATAAACATAAGGCTCCTATCTCATCTACGTTGAGTCAGGTGCAGCTAACTATTGTTATGTGAAAAGAACTTAATGCGAAGTTTTCAGGGCATCAGCAGAATGAGAACCACAAGGTTATACTTGCCTAGTGCAACTGTCAACGAAGCAAGGCTACAGCACATACAATCATAGAGGGGTTTGGTAAGTCAGGGACTTCTTGCGGAACAGGAGATAAATGATGAACATACAGTAGTGAGACCACACCTGTTGTAGGCACACTTCATTAATTATGCAGTGAGTAGAATGAATAAACCAAGCCAGTATTAGATAAACTGTAGTGGAAAATGATAAGGATTCTGAAGGATATCATGCAATACGCAATATCAAGGTTACACAAAACCACTTGAGATTTGGAGTTTCTAATGAATTTAACCCTCACGGTACTTGGCTGCCTTTGTATTCAGTGTAGTGGGGGCTAAGACTATAACATGTATACTGTGTTGCAGAATCACTAACGCATTACAAATAGACAACCCTGTGATGTGATATTGGCCCGAATTTTGCGGTAAAAATAACGGTGAGAGTAACCGCTCACCATTATTAAAGATTAATCAGACAGCAACTTTCGACGGCTGCACATGCGCAGTTAAACTTGGAAATCAGAAAGTTGCTGTCCGAGTTGCCCTGCTCCTCCAGAGGCTGCGCTATACCAATATCTCACCGAGAGACTCTGCATTGAAACACATGGAACAACAACAACAACAACAACGTATGTGAAGTTGCGGTACTCATGATATATACTCGCCAGAAAAAGTTAGGGATGTTCATTCCAGTGCAAGTTATTTTTTAATGGCATGATAAGTCTTAATTACTGCCAAACAACCTCTATGGCACTGAAAATTAACTTTTACGCGTGGAGTCTCATTCCTTCAGATTTAATTATCGTTGGAGATTTTTTTTTAATTTAAAAAACTTAAATAAAATTTTATTTTACTTTATCTTCCTGTCTCTTTTATCTCTCTCAATCCCATCTTTCTTTCCCTCTCTTTATTTCACTTTCTGTAAATGATTTGGTATTGAATTAAATATTCTTAACTTGACACTTCCGAGTTCAGACTTTGCGTGCCTCAGTAACCATTCTTCAATCTGATTGGTTAAGGAGATACACAGTTGCTTGACCTGTTCACACAGGTCCCAGATCCCCTGTAGAGGGTGCTGCACCAAAATGGATTTCTAATCAGACTTCATTTGCCGCTGACTGCAAAATCCAGCCCAATGAGCCATGCTTCTAATGACGCCCTGCAAATGATGACATCAAAGTGCACACTGAGCCCATCCTCACACTGATGCATCCTGCTGCATTTACAAAACTCAAAATCTTACAAAATAAAAATATGCTTGGGAGGAAATCTTGACTAACATAATCTTAGGGTTTAATCTAACAGTTCACGCAGACTGTACCTCTTGAATTTGTAATTCAGAGGCACAACCATAGATAGGGTTGGGAAGGGGGAACATGAGGTGCAATTCAATATTGGAGCAGGGTTAAGGGACATAACCCATGCCAAAAATTGGAGGGGGTGGGAGACAGCCCCCCCCCCCCCCCCCCCGTCCCCAGCGTTTGTGTCTATGTTGTAACTCTTTCCAAGGTATCTTTTATTTCCTCTCTCTATACAGCACATTCTACAGTAGTTTTGGGAAAAAATACTATGGTGACTACGGAATAAATCATCTGTCTACCTCCATCCACTGATGGTATCCCTTGAGTTTATGGTGTGGGCTAGATAGAACGTCACATACCGCTACATCATCATCATAAACCGTTACCTCGGCTTCTGAAGATCACCTTTTACTGCACTTGTGTGAGATTTCCGTTCCCCATATACACTATCCTTATAGTCTTTTGTCAGTCAAAATTCTCAATGTCCTCAACTCCGCCAAATGTGGGGATATTTTTGTGTTGTGAGCTCATGGTTGAGCAGGAACTGGTAGACTGCCCAAACTTATTTCACTTAGGAGCCTGAACAGTAATCAGATAGAAGAAACCTTCATCCCATCTGTCTGGGCTGGATTTGAACCAAGGTTGCAGAGGTGAAAGACCATATTTTTAACAAACAATCTTATTTATTTGCTAATTTTTTTTTTCCTCGAACTCCCTACCTAACAATGCCGTGGGAGTATCTTCACCACTTGGACGGCAGCGGTTCAAAAAGAAGGCTCACCACCACCTTCTCAAGGGCAACTAAGGATGAGCAATAAAACGCTGGCCTGGACAGCGACGCCTACATCCTGAGCATGAATAAATAAAACTAGAACTGGACTAGTTTGAGTTAATTTGGAAGATACATATTCTTGGCTATCTTAAGTCACTAGTGTTGGATATGCAACTGCCTCAGAATGTCCTATTAGTTCTTCATTTTTATGATGGTAAATAGATGACTAATTGCTATCTTTGGTTAAAAAAGGTAGGTAATTTCTTTTTTGTTGGCCCGATATAGTGGGGAGGGATTGTCTGATGCCTACAAGTTTAGTGATGGACAGTGCCTGACTTGCTAATATTATAGTGGCGATTATTTATTTAGTCATTGGTTTTGACTTTTGAAGTGCCTGGGGAGGAGGAACAATGAGCTTTGGCCCAGAAATTAAACATGGAGGGTTCCCACGGGGGTAAGGATTCCCCGCGATATCGCACTCCGCGCCTACCTTTTTGCTCCGGGCCCACACGAACTTTAGTTTGAAAGGCTCTCTCTCTTGGAACCGTGCAGTGCTTGCGTGACCCAGAGACGCAATTAGTTCGTGCGAGCTCTGGGATCACGTGATTCAGTTAGAGCCAATGGCAGCACACCATCTTTCATTCATAGTTTTGACAGGAAGACCTGTCAAAGCTATGAATACTACACACCCCCAAAAGAACAGCTAAACCTCAATTAAATTTAAAAAAAAAGCCATCACATTAATAAAATAAGTATAGTTAAATAAATTAACCACTTTAAACAAAAAATTAAATTTTTGAAAAATTTAAAATCTTTTTAAAAGTTATAAAAATAAACTTACCTTTCTTTAAAGTCTCTAAAAAAGATAAACCTGTTGAATTTTTTTTAAAATAACACTTAATTAACTACTTACCTTGTTAAAAGGGGGTCCTACGCCTGCTTTCTTTATGTGTAAAATCTTCACCACTTACCTGCGCGTTCAAAGCTGGAAAAATAACTAAGTGCACTGCGTGCGCGCAGCCTGTAGCGCGCACGCGGTTCACTTAGGAACCGCCCCCTTTTCAATTCACGAAGTGCCGGTTTCCCGCGCATGCGCAGTGCATGCAGGAAACCGGCAATTCGGGATCTAATACGCGAGAGTACACAGTGCGTACTCTCGCGTATTAGGTTTAATTTTCGGGCCAATGTGTTTCTTGGATCTCCAGTTGGAGTCATGATCCTGTGTTCCCTAATCAGCATCCAGCATCCTATTCGACCCCGAGCTGACCTTCTGACCCCATATTGTTTCCATAACAAAGACCACCTACTTCCACCATTGCCCACATCTGCTCCTACTTTAGCCCAACTACCACTGAAACTCTCATCCTTGCCTTTGTCACCTCCAGACTTAACTATTCCAATACTCTCCTGTCTGGCCTCTCATCTCCTCCCTCCGTAAGCTTCAGCTCATCCAAAACTATGATGCCCGTGTCCTATTCTGCACCAAGTCTCGCTCATCCATCAGTCTCGCTCATTGACTTACATTGGCTCCTGGTCCCACAACGCCTCAAATTTAAAATTTGCATCCTTGTGCTTAAATCCTCCATGGCATTGCTCCTTCACATCTTTGTAACCTCCTCCAACCCTACAATATGCCACAACCCAGAACTCTCCATTCTTCTGACTCTGACTTCTTATGCATTCCACCCACCCTTCACCCCATCATTGTTGGCGATGCTTCCAGCCTCCTAGGCCCCATGTTCTGGAATTCTCTCTCTAAACCCCTCTGCCTCTGTAAGACCGTCTATAAAACCGACATTTTTGACCAAGCTTTTGCACACCCCTCCTAATCTCCTTTTCTTTGGCTCAGCATTCATTCTTTTGATTAACTCTTTGTGAAGCACTTTGGGACAATTTCCTATGTTAAAGGAGCTACATGAATGCAAGTTGTTGTTGATTGAGAGAGGCTTAAACTGCTGTGATTAGGAATGAATTTACATGGAACTGAATTTAAAAGGCCCAGAAGACAAAAATGCTTCCCAAGTGTTGGTTCTTCATAAATTCTTCATCAATTTATTGATAGATTCTGAGGAAAAACAGTTTTCTATTAATAGGTATACCCATCTACCTTTTATTCCCATAACATTTTCCCTGGCAAGCACAGTTCATGATATCTTGGCATATCACACACAAATGGGTGACTTCACTTTTTCTGTGCTAGTTATTAGCAAATCTGTTAATCAGTTTTATGTGTTGCCAAAATGGAAGATAGCAAACTGTATCATTATGCCTTAATATCCATTTCCTTTATCTTAAAATACTTTTTCTCTTCCTCTTTGGATCAATCCATGGCATGCACCATTCCCCAACCAAAGGGGGGAGAAAAGGAACTATACTGAAGCCTGTGCCGATGCTTTTCTGCGACCATCTCTTAGAAGAAGGGCGCAAGTTGACTTACCCTCCGATTTTCCTTCCCTCCTCCTCTCTGTGTGACAGGACCTCACCTCCACTTGAAACCGTAATCCTAACAGTTTTGTTGAGATCAAGAATTTGCAATGTGAAGAACAGCTGCTAAGAATTCATGTCCTACCATTTTTCATGATGCAATATATTGGTACACTTCTTCATTTGACTGCTTCATGTTTCTTATGTTTAATGGTTGTTGTTTTATTGACCGCACAAAGACAAAGATTAAATGCTTGGATTATTCTTCTAGCTCTCTAGTACAACAACAACTTGCCTTTATAAAGCGCCTTTTAAAACATCCCAAGGCGCTTCGTACCTGCATTCTATCCAATGGTTCTTGTTACCATACCCATTCAAATTTACGAAGTCAAAGAGAGGATTAATCAAGTAATTTACGTCTCTCTGTGTGTGCATAATAGCATTTGGAATGTGCAATGCAAACTTGCAGACGTGGAGAGCTTTGATGCCAGCAGACAGTAAATGAATGAGAATACTTCATACATTCTATGATATTTATTTTTAACCCGTGGGATACATTTGTTTGACCTCTTTGACAGTCTAGTGGAATATTTCCCAAGTTTCCTAATTATCTAGTGACTATGCATTGAGTTGTCTGCTGCTTTTGATGTGTGAGTTCACTAGCAGTGTAGGGAGGCCCTCCTTGTTCACAGCTTTCTGATATTTTTTCAGACATTAAATTCATACATCCCAACATCCTTTTTTCTTGGTGGGACAGGGGCAGGGTGACCCTGAATCTATACAATGATCCTATAGATGTTTGATTGAATGCACCATTCCAAATGAAGCATAGTTAATTACAGAGAAGGAATCATCTTGGTAAAGTGATATGTTAGATGAATAGTAATGCCTTGGTTTTATATGAATCTTAGATAGTTTGCATTCACTGAGAAACATTAGCATCTTCTCAGTTAAAGACCTTTCAATAGTTGTTAAAGATTTGTGGTCATATACAATGGAGTTATCTGCATACAAATAGACTTTAGATGGAGTGCAGACTTTTATGAGGTCATTAATATAACAAAGGACTTGTAAAGGACCTGGTAGAGAGCTCTGAGGAGCATCAATGCCAATCATATTTATGTTTGTACAGTGACCTATTACAAGTAACTCTCTGACACCGACCCAGGAGATAAGACTGAAGTCATTCACACTATTATTTGATAAGACAATTTCTTGTAGTTTATCACAATATAAGATGTTCTTGACAATGCCAAAACCTTTTTCAGTCAAGAAACATTGCCTCATATACGTTATCTTTATCAGTGTTGTAAATTCAGTGAATAACTTCAAGTGAGCTGTACAAGTGATATATCTGTTTGAAAGCCTGAATCTTGGGCATCATTAATGTTGTGGTGTATTTAGTAATATAGAATAATGTTTACTATTCTCTTAATTTAGAGATGTTGATTAATATGGCATTGGGTAATATTTGTTGAGCATGGGGAAACAAACTAATTTCTAATTCGCAGGAAATGTAGCTTCAGAAGAACAGATAGAAAAAGAGAATACTGATGAAGCACGTGTAACTGACTCAGTTTGTTTCGATGGTGTGGTATGAACTAATTAAGTCCGGTTGTCAGAAGGCCATTGTTAATTTCTAAATGGAATAAACTGTTTTCTCTTAAATTAAATAGTGAGTTGCAATAACTAAACATATTTTTTTTAAACTTTGGGTACTATCTTATGCAGGGAAATATATAGGCAGACCAAATAATGAAAGAAAACAAAATGGAAGGATATAAAGAATGAATAGAGGGGAGACAGAAGTAGACATGACGAGGAGCAAGTTAAAGATCAGCTCTCGCAAAATAACCACAATAACAAATTGTACATGACAACAGCTGATACAGCATTCCACAAATGCAGTTTCACCCATTTCCCATTAGAGAAAGGAGAGTAGAGGTCCCACCTGCCAATAGTGGAGTTATTTTGACTTGGCGTTTGAGTCAAGAGGCTGATTGACATAATGGTGAACCTCTATCCTAATGAAAGAATGGAAGGGGATTTCAGAAATGTGAGACAAACAACACAAAATAGCTATAAAATGTTAAACCAAAATACTCAATGGATACTTGGAGAAGTGAATAAGAATTATTTGTCACTGCATTTAAAAGAAAAAAATATCCATTCATAAATTTGTGGCAAAGTTCTATTTGTCATTATACTGTACCACTATCAAAATATGTATCCTGTTTTGATCCTGAGGATAGTTATAGATGCTCAGCACCAAAATACATTATAACAAAATCAATATTTCAGTTAATTCCAAGAATATTTTGAATCTAGAATTATTCTTTGATTATATACATTTTTCCAATTTTCCTTCATAATAGTAATCACTGAAAATTTACCGTAAATAATTTTGATGTTACATTGTGGCAGATCGCCACCTAAACGGGCGCAATCCACTTTTCCGTCCGTGGACAATAAATCGGGCACCTTGCCTTTAAGGCAGGAAAAAAGGAGTGGGCGTGGCCTCTGGGTTTTTGCAGAGAAATGTGGCTGCAGCCATTTTGACCAGAGATGTGATTAAAAGCTATGTGTTTCACATGTTGACTCGGCCTCAATTCGTGCTTCGCGGCAGCCACAACATTGGTGACCCCGACGCTCAGAACGTATTCCGAGCACTGCAATGGCGGACACGAACGCAGTTTCCGTGAAACTGCCGGAGTTTTGGGAAAACCAGCCCGAAGCCTGGTTTCTCCAAGCCGAGTCCCGATTCCGGCTGCAACAAATCACCACAGATGGGACGAAGTACGACTACCTCGTCACATCACTCGGTAGCTCCACAGTTACGAAGGTCTGGACAGCGCTGCAGAACCCACCAGAGGGGGGCAAGTATGCACATCTTAAGGCCGCGCTCCTTAAAAAATTTACGGCCTCGACATACCAGCGAAACTGCCACCTCCTCGATCTTCCATGCCTCGGTGATGCCTCACCGTCAGACCTCCTCTCCCACATGCTCTCCCTCACCAACGAGAGCCCACCCGGATCCCTCTTCCGCACGCTGTTCATCCGCCAGCTACCTCTCAGCATCCGCCCAGCGATCGTGGCGTCCAGCCTCACGGACCTGGAAGCCCTGGCCGATGAGGCCGACAAGCTGCTGTCCGCTCACTCCAGCCGCGACGTCACTCCGGACCTGGCAGCCACTGCCTGGGCGCGCCCCTCACCGGCCACCACGCGGCCACAAGGCCCAGCCACCGGGCTCACGGGGCCTTCACGCCCCACTAACCCGGGCCACTGTTACTACCACGCACAGTTCGGCGCCAGGGCACAACGGTGCACACCTCCCTGCTCTTTCAAGTCCGCCCCCGTACCAGCCCCCGCGATGGCCGTGGGCCACGCGGGCTCCCTGCTGTTCGTCACGGATGACAAAACCAGCCGCCGGTTCCTGTGCGACACTGGAGCTCAGCACAGCATCATCCCGGCCTCCGCCCTCGACATCCAAAAGGGCAAACGAGGACCGGCGCTGGCTGCTGCTAACGGCTCGGACATCCAGACGTACGGCACCCGCACAGTCACCCTCGACCTCGCTGGTCGCCGCTACCGATGGGAGTTCATCACTGCCAAGGTGCTCTCCCCTCTCATCGGCGCAGATTTCCTGTGCGCCCACAGCCTACTGGTAGACATCCCCCGTCACCGCCTCATGGACATGAACACCATGTCCTCCATCCTGGGCGCCCTGGCCCCCCGCCGACATGGCGTCACAGTGCCACGCCCGGGCCACGGATGACTACTCGACACTCCTGGCCGAATTCCCGGCCCTTACCAATCCGACCTTCTCCGCGGAGGCCGCCAAACACGGGGTGGAACACTTCATCCCCACCACGGGTCCCCCAGTGTACGCCCACGCCCGCAGGCTGGACCCGGCCAAACTGGAGATCGCGCGGACAGTGTTTGTCACCATGGAACAGCTCGGCATCATCTGCCGCTCCAACAGTCCCTGGGCCTCCCCACTCCACATCGCCCCCAAACCAGGCGGGGGTTGGCGCCCCTGCGGGGATTACCGCCGCCTCAACGACGCCACCACCCCTGATCGGTACCCCGTGCCGCACATCCAGGACTTCTTGGCTAGACTGGCCGGCCGCTCAGTCTTTTCCAAGGTCGACCTGGTGCGCGGCTACCACCAAGTCCCCGTCCACCCCGCGGACGTCCCCAAGACGGCAGTAATCACCCCCTTCAGCCTTTTCGAGTTCCTGCGGATGCCCTTCGGCCTCAAAAACGCGGCCCAGGCATTCCAACGGCTCATGGACTCAGTCCTTCGGGACCTGAAGTTCCTGTTCGTCTACCTGGATGACATCCTGGTAGCCAGTTCCTCCAAGCAGGAACACCTCGAACACCTTTGCATCCTGTTCGGGAGCCTCAGCGACCACGGGCTCATCCTCAGCCCAGCCAAATGCCAGTTCGGCCTGGACAAGATCGACTTCCTCGGCCACCACATCACCCATGCTGGGGCCATTCCCCTGCCCACCAAAGTGCAGGCCATCCAACAATTTCCCCGCCCCACCACCATCAAAGGCCTCCAGGAGTTCCTCGGGATGGTGAATTTCTACAACCGCTTCATCCCCAAAGCAGCGTCCCTCATGAGGCCCCTGTATGAAGCCCTCCGGGGCAGGAGCAGCAAGATGGAGGTCGAATGGACGGCAGACGCGTCAGCCGCCTTCGACTCCGCCAAGACCACACTCGCCAACACCACCCTGCTCGCGCACCCACGGCCCAATGCCAGGGTAGCGCTCAACACAGACGCCTCCGACCACGCGGTCGGCGCCGTGTATGAGCAGTGGGTCGACGGCGCCTGGCAACCACTTGCCTTCTTCAGCCGCCAACTACGCCCCCCGGAGGTCAAGTACAGCACCTTCAACCGTGAGCTCCTCGCGCTGTTCCTGGCGGTCCGCCATTTTCGGTTTTTGCTGGAGGGCCACCCCTTCACTGCGTTTGTCGACCACAAACCCCTGACATTCGCAATGGCAAAGACAACCGACCCCTGGTCCGCCAGGCAGCAGTGCCAGCTCGCGGCAGTGTCCGAGTTCACCACGGACATCCAACACGTCTCCGGCCGAGACAATGTGGTAGCCGACTGCCTCTCCCACCCCGCCATCCACGCCGCACACCTGGCAGTCGACTACGCTCAACTCGCAGCAGACCAGATCACCGACCCTGATCTGCTCTCCGCACCTACCAACCTACCAGGGCTACGCCTGGCTGACGTCGCCTGGGGCCCGACCGCAGTCACAGTCAAGTGCGACATATCCCTATGTCAACCTCGGCCCGTCGTCCCAGCGTCCTGGCGCCGCCGGGTATTTGAGATTCTTCACAACCTCTCCCACCCCGGCGCCCGCGCATCCATCAAATTGGTAGCCAACCGTTTTGTCTGGCGCGGCCTTTGCAAGGATGTGTGTACTTGGGCCAACTCCTGCCTAGCCTGCCAACAGGCCGAGGTGCAGCAACACACGAAAGCACCCCTCGAGGAGTTTACCGTCCCTTCGCGTAGATTCGACCACATCCACGTGGACATCGTCGGGCCCCTGCCGCCGTCGCAAGGCCACACGCACTTGCTGACGATCGTTGACCGCACTACGCGCTGGCCCAAGGCAATTCCACTGACCTCTACCACCACCGCCGACATCGCCAGAGCCTTCGTCAGCACCTGGGTCGCACGGTTCGGCGTCCCCTCCGACATGACGTCGGACAAAGGTCCACAATTTACCTCTGAACTCTGGACCGCCGTCGCACGCAATCTCGGGGTGACCATTCACCGCACCACAGCGTACCACCCCCAAGCCAACGGACTGTGTGAGCGGTTCCACAGATCCTTGAAGGCATCTCTTCGAGCCAGACTCCAAGACGGCGCCTGGACCGACCGACTCCCGTGGGTCCTCCTCGGCCTGTGTACCGCGGTTAAAGAAGACCTCCATGCATCGGCAGCAGAGCTCATGTACGGCCAGCCGCTGCGCGTACCCAGCGAGTTCCTGCCCACCGCCACGACACCCTGGTCAGCCGACCAGCAACGCCACGACTTCGCCTCACCGGCGCTACAGTTCGCCCCGGTGCCCATTCCCCGACACGGCAAATCCACCTCACACGTCCCACTAAGCCTGCACCAGGCACGGTTCGTTTTCGTCCGGCACGACGCCCACCGCGGACTCCTTCAACCCCCGTACGACGGGCCCTACAAGGTGCTACAGGCTGGGGACAAATTTTTCACCCTCCAAGTGGGCGACAGGACCGAAAAAGTGTCGGTTGACCGACTCAAGCCAGCACACTCGGAGCCCGGTGAGCAGATCCCGGTAGCTCGTCCACCACCACGTGGCCGACCTACCCTCAAGCCAGTTCACCCGGCTGCTCCACGCCCGGCCGTTCCACGTCCACCGGCGTCCTACAAGAGCCGCTCCGGCCGGCCCATCAGACCGCCGCACCGTCTCGTCCACACCTCCTAAGCGGATTCTGGGGGGAGCTGTGTGGCGGATCGCCACCTAAATGGGCGCAATCCACTTTTCCGTCCGTGGACAATAAATCGGGCACCTTGCCTTTAAGGCACCTTGCCTTTAAGGCAGGAAAAAAGGAGTGGGCGTGGCCTCTGGGTTTTTGCAGAGTAATGTGGCTGCAGCCATTTTGACCAGAGATGTGATTAAAAGCTATGTGTTTCACATGTTGACTCGGCCTCAATTCGTGCTTCGCGGCAGCCACAACAACATTATGTATAAGAAATGATGTACATATTTGAAAACTAATTTAGTTGACTAGACCAAACATTTGGGATAGCCTACAGAAAAGACAGGAGGATGACCAGAGAGGAAGGGGCATTTTTGGGAAACGAGGCTGACTACTTGAAGTATGAGTAATGGGAGGGATATGCAGAGGAGGTTCAACTTAGACCAGGTTATCATGAAGATATCTGATGAAAGGAATGAAGGCCTGGGTGGAAAGAGATGTAGGCCCTGATTTTCCTGTCAAAATAATGGTGAGACTAATGGTGCTCGCCGTTACTTATGCACAAATGCTACAGCAACTTCAGGCGAGGGGCAGATGTGCAATTAAACTCAAATATCTAAAAGTTGCTGTCCGAGTTGCGCCGCTCCGCTGTTAACTTTGTGAAAATGGAATTTCAATGTCTGCCTCACCATTAAAATGCATTGAATGTCGTGAAGTTGCTGTATTTGCACGATAGATACGAATTAAACTTGCCACAGAACGTTAAGTCTTGTCCATTCCAGTCTAAGTACACTTTTAATGATGTGATAAGTGTTAATTAGTGCCAAACAACCTCTCTGGCACTGAAAATTAACTATAACAAGTGTAAAATCTCATTCCTTCAGGTTTCAATTGTTGTTGGAGATTTAAAAAATGTCAAATCTAAAATATTAACTTTTTTTTACTTTTCCTTTCTGTTTCTTTTTTCTCTCTCAATCCAATCTTTTGTTCCCTCTCTTTATTTTTCTTTCTGTACCTGATTTGATATTGAATTCACCCACTCTAATTTACACTTCCTTCTCAGTCCTTGCACTGTTAATTTCACAATCCTCCAATCTGATTGGTTAAGGAGGTTAACTCAGGTCCCAGATGCCCTGTTTCCCTCGCTTGCTGACATTATCAACTCGCACTTTCAGCAACTTGCAATGCAAAATATTGAAAAACGAAACATACAATGGCAAGTCTAACTAACGGCAAGCGTCATTAGATGCACTGCTACAGCAAAATTTGGTCCTATATAGTCATAGTATATTACTGTTTATCTTCCTAATTTTTTGAGCAACATTTCATTTTCCTTGCTGTACCTTAAGGTAAAATGTCATATAGGTTCCACCACTAATGAGCTCCCTTTACTTTGGACAGGCAATGCATCTTTGTAACATATTGTGTAATAGTGGACTAGGAGGAACTGGATGGTACAGCTGGTTCATACTCTTCCCATTCACATATGGGATGTGGATCTGAATGTAATGCACACTGACAGTGAATGTTTCCTTTGGATATAAGAGTCCTTAATGAAATTAGTTCAGGCAGTCCTGTCACAATTCCAAAACAAAACACTGATCAAAGTTTGGAACTAATTGGCATGACATTGCTAGTCTCAATTCAAGAGATGTCACAAGGATAGATAGCATAGAAAACAGAAATATCACATTGATAGCACCATGAGATCAGGATTGAGGGATATTATTGAGACTATGTAGAGGAAGCTTTGATCTGTGTCTAACTCAAAACATATGTGACCTAGGAGTGCAAAAATGGATTCCCTAATTCCAGCATCTGTAACAAAATTAACTAAAACAAAAGTTTAAAAATGCATAAAGTAAAGTAAAAATAAATCTAGCCACAATTTGCTTCAAAGTGGCTACAGATATGAAATTAAACAACTATAGCTTGCTGCTCCATAAATATTAGAGATTGAATCATACTTTCTGAAGCATCTGATTACTGGGTGCAGGTTCAAGTCTTTGGCTTGATAAATCTGAAGACTAAACTTGAATTACTAATCTAGTGAAATCCCGATAAATTCAAACTACTTTGTCAACATATATTATGCTGAAACCAGAATTATGCTTGGATCAGGATTTCTTTAAACTGCATATAAAAGTAGCCAATCTGTTAATCTTTGTAACACAACCTCTCTTATCATCCATTCAGCAATTTAGTCTAAACAAGAACTGAAAATACCTTCAAAAATTATATATTTCACATAAAACAATTAGCTGTTTTCAGTAATTGAAAACAGCGATGTTTTCAGCAATATATTGATTTGTGATTCTTTACAGTCCATGTGAATGGTAAGTAATTCTATTCATTACACTTTGATAGAAATTATGCTTGTTTATTTTTATTACAAGAGTGTTAAGAACATAAGAAATAGGAGCAGGAATAGGCCACTTGGCCCCTCGAGCCTGCTCCACCATTCAATAAGATCATGGCTGATCTTGGGCTCAAAGCCACTTCCCTGCCTGCTCCCCATAACCCTTCACTCCCTTATCTTGCAAAAATCTGTCTATCTCCACCTTAAATGAATTTAATGACCCAACCTCCACGGTTCTCTGGGCCTGAGAATTCCACAGATTTACGACCCTCTGAGAGAAGAAATTCCTCCTCATCTCAGTTCTAAAAGGGTGACCCTTTATTCTGAAACTATGCCCCCGAGTTCTAGATTTCCCCACGAGGGGAAACATCCTCTCTGCATCTACCCTGTCGAGCCCCCTCAGTAACTTGTATGTTTCAATAAGATCACCTCTCATTCTTCTAAATTCCAATGAGTATAGGCCCAACCTGTTACTTTTTTTCTTTAGTGCTTTATGGCTTGGTAACTCTGAAGACTAAACTTGGATCGTTTATCAAGGTGAGGAATATTAGTGCTTGGAAGGAGTACTTTTTTAGGCATCCAGTACCAGCATCAAGCACTATCAGGTCTGCAGGGTAAAGCTCTTTCCACTCAGAAGAGCACCCCCACTTGCAGTAGTGTGGCATTTTTCTATTTCCCCACATCAGTCCATTGGACTCCTTAAATAGTCATTGTCAAACCTTTTGTCCCATTAGTCTGTACGGGATTTGCACCCAGGTCCCAGAGGGGAAAGGCCAGTGATTAACCCACGGCACAACCCAGTTGTCCACAAAACTGGTCCAGGAACCAGGATGAAGGACCAAGGCCCAAAGTGTAAAACACTTGAAAACAGTAAAAGATGAAGTAAGTCATTAAGTACTGATTAGATGATGCCAAGCTTGGGTTTTCAAAGCCTGTAGATTGCAGGAGGGAGGAAAGACTGAGTCCTATCATTTTGAGTTCTGGGAAAAAACGAATTTGAGTGTGGTGAGTCGACACAGTGGGTTGTAAGACAATATATTTAAAGCTTAGAGAGAATAAGAGAAAAGTTCAGACGAATACTGACCAAAATAGTATGCTCAAGCGCAAACATATACAATTAACACTGAAGTGGCACTGATTCCAATATCAATTATGAAATACAAGAAATTTTTCAATGGAGAGTGGAAGGAAAATAGAAGTGTGAAAGGTGAGAGAGCAATTGACTATCAAATAACAAACTTTCCTTGTATCTTGTCCAGAAGTGCTAGAAGAGCATCAACAACAACTTGTATTTATATAGCACCTTTAACGTAGTAAAACGTCCAAGGCGCTACACAAGAGTATTTTAAGACAAAAAATTTGACACCGATCCACATCAGGATAAATTAGGGCAGGTGACCAAAAGCTTGGTCAAAGAGGTCGGTTTTAAGGAGCGTCTTAAAGGAGGAAAGAGAGGTAGCGAGGCGGACAGGTTTAGGCAGGGAATTCCAAAGCTTAGGGCCCAGGCAACAGAAGGCACGGCCACCAAAGGTTGAGCGATTATAATCAGGGATCCTCAAGAGGGCAGAATTAGAGGAGCGCAGATATCTCGGGGGTTGTGGGGCTGAAGATGATTACAGAGATAGGCAGGGGCGAGGCCATGGAGGGGTTTGAAAACAAGGATGAGAATTTTGAAATCGAGGCGCTGCTTAACCGGGAGCCAATGTAGGTCAGCGAGCACAGGGGAGATGGGCGAACGGGACTTGGTGCGCGTTAGGACATGGGCAGCCGAGTTTTGGATGACCTCAAGTTTATGTAGGGTGGAATGTGGGAGGCCAGCCAGGAGTGCGTTGGAATAGTCAAGTCTAGCGGTAACAAAGGCATGGATGAGGGTTTCAGCAGCGGATGAGCTGAGGCAAGGGTGGAGACGGGCGATGTTGCGGAGGTGGAAGTAGGCGGTCTTTGATCCCCTGATATGAGTGGAGTATTTAAGTTTTTGACTTGAGGGTTGTTTAGAAGAAGATGAAAACATCTTTACAAAAGAGGGAACAGCTTTTTGGAAGCTGCTTTAGAAATGGCGATGTGGGAATTCCATTTGAGCTCAGAAGAGCTAATGAGACCAACAGACTAATAGTGTAGTCATCAAAATCAGAGGTGGCAGCTGTTGGTTAGACTTGCAGAAGAATCTGTGTCTGAAGAATAGAAAGCAGTAAGGTTTCACTGCCCATTGAAGGGCATGGAGGAGATCCAGATCGGTGATTTAGCCATTGCACTGTACAGAGTGCATTCATCAGCAAAAGAGTGGATAGGTTGAGACCTATAATAAGATGAAATGAAACAAACTAAAATAAAATCAGATTAGCAAAGTTTTTAATAGTCTGGTTACACTTAAGCTCAACTGTCTCCAAACTGGTACTGTCACATTGAAATGACTTGGAAGGCTTTATTGTGTTGCTCCTAGCAGCAGTTGTGGAAGCTGCCAACCTCATTGTGTGGTCTGTGCACGTGTGATGTAGCCACTGTGCTCCTGCCAGTGAAGAAGAGGTCAACAGATTGGCATTCTGTGCTGCTATCAGGCTTGCATCGTTGTTTCTGTTATAAAAATCATTTGATATACACTCACCCCTCCTCCATTCCTGTTACTGTCTTTCTGATAGAGTCAGTATCCTTCAACTTTAGCTTTGCAGTCCAGAACAGAAGAATCAAGCCAAGTTTTAATGCTGCCAACTAAGTCACACTTTGTTATGTTAATCAAGAATCTGAGTTCTTCGATCTAATGCAATATACCTCTTGGATCGAAGGTCAATTTTTAAATAGCTGGGTTAATTGCTATTGGAATCAGTGACAGTTCTAATAGCACATGTTTGTACCCAAATACATTTTTATTTCATTTGGCGATATGCCACCATTTGAAAATGCAAACTATCATTTAACTGATGCTTATGCATCTGCACCATCAATTTTGAAGCACAGCACTAGGGAGGGATACTGTCCAGTGGAATTCCCCTTCCTCTTTGTAGCATCCTTAAAACAAAGCAAAAATAAATCCCATAAATGCGGTTAAGAATTCTCTTATCAAATTAAATAAATGTCAAGTGGTTTGGTACTTTAACATTGCCATCATCTTTAGTGCTGTCAAAGCACAGCCTGTTTGGCACTGGTTCTGATTTTTCTTTGCTTAAAATGTTATGTGAAATGACTGCCGAGTTTTAATTTGATTTAATTGGCACTAAATTGGCAAATTCACTCGTGATACAGAATGGCTAGTGTAAAAAATGGAGGATATCATGGTGATGCTGTAGAGAATGCTCTTCTGTGGTTGAAGCTGAGCACGTTGTTGAGACAGAGTAGAAGGATCATACTGATCTAGATGCTGACACGGAATGCCTGATATAGAAAAGGGATCCATTGCTCAGCACAAACATTACTAAAAAATCATTAAATGTTCAGAATTTTAACACACGCACATCCCAGCACTATATACTTAATCACTTAGACAGTTTGCTTCACGTAAGTCTTCTCACAGCAACATCATATTACATGTTAAATTAATTTTCTATACACACATATTTTGCTGCACGATGCTCCTAACCTCAACCGAAATCAGAGGAGCCCTTGCAAATTTAGCCGCTTTTTTTCCAAATATTTTCAAAGGACAACCTTATCCCAATTCTACTGTTATGGCGCTATTAATAATGTTCTCCTTCTTTAGTTGCTTCACATTGAAAACAAAACACTTTTATTGAAGATGATTTTCCTTTAACTCTAAAAGTTATTAAATTTCTAGTCTCACAATTTCCAACATCAATTATTCGGAGCCTTCCTCCTATTCTAGTATTGCAGTACAACATATTTGAAAAAGTAATAGTGGCTGGGACAGTATATAATACCTCTCCTTTTGCCTGTGTTGTATTGTCTACGTGTTTGGCTATGGAGACTCACTGATACTGTGTTATCAGCTGCTGTTATATTTGGAAATCAATAGTTAAACTATGTAATTTCTAAACATCTTTTCTCAGTGTAAACTGGGAAACTCCCAGTGGCTAAACCCATAAAATCATATTTTTGGAAAATCTCAGGTGACAATAAAGTTGGGATTTTCTTGTGTAAAAGTGAAATGCCATCAATTCTACTTAAACAAATAACTGATAAGTAAATGTTATTGTTGCACAAGCTCTAAAAGAATGTTATTAGTTTACAGTTCCCTTACTATTCTTTCCTTATTTTACTTTCTCTGCATTATTTTTGATTGTTTTTGTGCATATCTTATTCTCTGAGGGTCACTAGGACTTAACGGTGCCTGTTTTGTATCTTGGGAATGCATAATGAATGCTTTGTAGCAACTTCCTATTTAGACCCAACCTAATATGGATCTAATTGAGATTTTAAACAGGACATTTGTATCCTCAAAAACACAAAGTATTCCTCCGAATAAACATTCAAGGATAGTAATCGCAACAATGGCAAATCAACCTCGGATATATAGGGGATAATTTTGACTTTGGGCGATAGTGTACAACGGGCGATATCGGATCCGCTGCCCGTTATACATCTCTCCTGATTTGTATTTCCATTGAATGGCTGATCCGATATTGCCCGTTTTACACGATCACCCGAAGTCAAAATTATCCCCATATTATTTAACATGCATTTGAACCACTAACTCTTCCAGTATAGGGAAGTGAAAAGGCAAAGCACAGTCATATCACAAGGTAATTAAACATCATTGTTTTTGAGTTACAAAAGATGATTCTTGGATTTTTTTTTCCACGCAAGAATAGCTTCAGCAATAACAATTTTGGCTTTAAGAAAATAAGAAACACAGGAGCTTAAAGTCCTGTTTTGAAACAAACCTCAAACAAGAGGACTAAACCTCGCACCTCCAAATCAAACACTATTGGGTTGGAGTAGGTTGGTAAACTTTTGAGATAGCAATCACGGAAGTTAAGAAGATGCAGGAATTCCATTTGAGGTCCAAGGAGATAGTAAGGCCAAAAATGTTGGTTAGACTTGGAGAGACATAAATAAACTGTTTTTAAAGAATTAAAATAAAGATTATTTGTACTTTATACAAATAGATATTTACCCTCCCCCAAAAAGAAATGTTTAGTGGTTCTCAAATCAAATAAATTGGGTTAAAAGTTCCTGAAGTTGTTGCCTTGGTTGCATGTACTATGTAACGTTGAATCCTTTCAACCATATTTCATATTATATTTTAAGTGAGCATTGGATTAATTATTTTCCACTGTCCCTGAAAGTACACAGGCATTGAAACATATAAGATAATTTGTAGATAAGTGCAAATCTAGCCACATGTCTATTGGACAGTGGATGGTTAACATTCCAATTAGACGTCATGAAAAGGATTCAAACGTCCATATTAGATAATGAAAATAAAATTTGATGCAGTATTAATGTTCTGCCACTAGATGTCACATGCACATTTAATAAACATGAACTCGTACCATGTTTTCAAAGTATGCTAAAGACATCTGGGGGCAAAATATCGTTACACCACCAACCTTCTCTCTGACTCCTTGCAATAGGTTGAGCAGTTGGCTTTGGATCTGTAAGTTTTTGACTTTGGCTTCAAAACTGAACTTGAGGTTTTTGTGATTTACTTATCCAAAGCTGACCTACCCGAACCTACTAACTTTGGTTTTAGGTTTCTGAAATGGGTATTGAATCCTTGAGCATTCAGCCCTATCAAATAGCATTGTAGTTAAATGTTAACTAGCGACTTAGCTGTAGAACAAATGTATTAATATACAATTAAGTCTGATTCCCAAGCAAGGAAATTAATTTTGTTATTCCCAATACATAGACATCCTGATCCAAGTACAAAATGTTCTTTCAGCGTTCCCAGTCATTCTTAGTATGTAGTCGTCCTGATTCAAGTATGAAGCATATTGTCAAATTAGTTTTGCCTTTATCAGAATTCAATTGTACAATAAGAATTCTTGTTACAAGTAACTATTCTGTGAGTATAAAAAAATTCATTTGTACAAAGGCATTCAAAAAGGTCTTTTGGCAAATCCTGCACGGCTAAAATCCGCAGTCCTCTATTGAACACATTGGATCCACTTAAATAATCCAGGAGATGATTGAAAAAATAGAAGCAAGATAAGTTCTGATTGCAGAGCCAAAAGATTCCAATGATGTTCCAATTTACACAACTTTGCTAAGTACCTCTGGCACCAGAACACTTCACCGGTGTCACAACACAACCAAGGTTTCCACTCAGGTAAAGATCATTGTAGCGAGGTTGTAAATTTGTACGAGGACAAAATGTTCATCGTTCAACTAGGCAAAAAGTAACAATTCCACGATGGAACATATTTATATTGCTACCTCTGTTTATAAAGGGGCGATTTTAACCCTATCTGCCTGGCAGAAACCAGCAGTTAAAATCAGCCGGGTGACTTCCCCCTTTGATGTCCCTCACCGATCCCGCTATCTTGTATTCTAACCTGCTCTTCTGGGCAGGTGGCAAGGACACACGCCTGAAGCCGGCGGGGTCTTTAAATATACAGATTGGGGCCTGATGATGTAATTTGGTCCCGACTGTAATTTTAACTGGTGACCTGAGTGTGAAAGCCATTGTGGCTTTCCTGCCAGGTGGAAACAGAGGGATGAGGAAACAGGGCCAGAAGAGACCCAACAGGTAAGTTTTTCTTAAACTTCTTTTTCCATTCTTGCAGAACCAGGATGAGCAGGAGTGCGCCCCCCCAGGCCTTACAAGGAAAGTTTTGGCCTTCCCTGCCCTTGTTTCCAGGAACCATTCCTTTCGTGCCGGCTGGCTTCCTCCAGCCAGCCACAATTCCGATTCATGCCCGCTTCAGGCAGGCAGCTGACTGGGAGCATGCAGCTGAGGTCAGGCGGAATTAGTGAAACAATCTGTTTGTGGGGTAGAACAGAGAGGGGTGCATTCTGCATTGGGCCATTCCCCCCATTGCAGGCCTTGGGCGGCTCTGTTCTCCACTCTCAGTGACCGAGTCATTGGCCCTCTTACGACGAGCATTGAGATTCTAATGGTCAGTGAATAAAACCCTGGCATTTCACCTCTGAGACACACGCTGGTGAGTCTCTTCCAGTTGACAGTCCTAAGTGTTATTAATTTGTGCAGCTGCAATCCAGTTCCTAGTGACCATGAGAACACAGCACACAACTGACTATAATTCATGAGCTACCTCCTTCATACTCAATTGGTTATTCAATACTCCAGCCAAGTTATTCCACACCAGGCTACGAGTAGGTGCAAAAGCAGAAAAAGGTCTGGACGTACGACGTTACATCTTAAAAATTATTCCACGTTACTTCAAGACTTTCATGGACCAAATATTAAAAGCATGAAGACCATTTTACTAATAAAGAATTCATCATTTACTGTATTTTGATGTCTGACGAACCTTTGGGTTTCAGTGAGTCAACAACAGCACCTGAACTGTTTCCCAGACATTTTTCAGCTTGATAGGAGTTGCTCCTATTAAAGCTGCAATAGCCTTAATTTGACCTTTCAGCCTTCAGTACTGCAGTGGCACATTTGCACCAAAATAACAGAACATTTAATGCAGCTGTTAGATTTTACCCTGAAATGATTTGCACTATAATTCTCAGCAACAGAAATTTGTAATCAAAAGACATTTCAGCAAGATTGTGCCTATTTTTAAAGCTGGAAAAGTTTTTAAACAGTTCAAACTATAACTATTTTCTATAGTTATCTCGTTTGGTTACATACTTAAATGACAGCAAGTTTAAGAATATTATACCAACGGGAGCCGTGTCAGATCAAGTCTGACATGACTTGCCCATAAGTATTGTCTTAGGCTCATTGAGAGCAAAATTTGTGTCAGGAGTTAATCATTTGCTGTCACATTTAACAAGACCTAAAAAGATTAACTGCTGTGTTATTCCCATCTGTTCATGAATTATTATAAAAGTTATAGAGTTGAATAACTTGTGTATTAAACAAAGAATTACCACAGTGTTGAGTGGGCAAAATAATACTTATTTCAATGTCTCTTGGTTAGTAAAGCAACGTGTGACTGCATCATACAGGCTAGAGGCTTTCAGGTTCAATCTCTGGTATCGATTGAACTCACTGAACTCAGCCAGGACAGCAGTAGAGTTGCTATAATTGGCCTCAGCACTCCTGGCAAGGGAAGGGGGAAAAGCTAGTGTTCCCACTCCTGATTGTTAACCAGTGATCTCAACTGCAAGTGCATGTGTATGGACATCGGATGAGAACAAAGTCAGTCTTGGCTATGATGCTCCCCATGGTTATTAGCCCACCACGACTCATCATGACCCACCCCACCTCCCCCTCCCACTTTACCTTGCTGGTGGCCAGCGCGGCTGCTACAGGCCAGTTTAGCGCCCCCGCCCCCAGCTCGCCCGGCCCAGTGTAGATGAGGCTGGGCCACAAAATCAAGGCCACCTCTTCACTGAGGGAACAGACGCCCGTCCAGTGCGCTCTGCCAGTTGGGCGCTCAAAAGTCAAAATCGACCCGTATGTTAGACCAGTTATCTCACGGAGACAGAGAATATATTTTTGGGCTGCATAGTTCAGCTACTCAATGCTTTTGTCAGTTGAGCTATTGGCTGAGTTCCTAATATCCATTTTGATCAAATATACTAAATAATTCTACCGATACAGCCATTTTGAAGCCAAAATATAAAACATCTTAAATTAGTTAATCAAAGCAGATATAAATTAAATTTGGTTTGCATATTTTATTCAACATAATTTTGTTTAAATTTGGTGGTTTTCTTCCAAGCTTTAAGTAGTTTTTTGAAATTCTCTCATACAAGGATGCTTGCGGTATGTGTGTTAAAGATGTCCCTGGTACTCTTCCACCTTAGAATTATGTTTATTTGGCAATCAATAGGCCTAACATGACTCAAGATCTCAAGTCCTACATGCTTCTTTTAGAACTGCCATTTACAATTTTCATCTTCAATTTCTAGTACATACTCTATCGCAGAATGCTTTTATTATCACATCATGTGTATTCATCGTATTTATGGATGTTTTCCACTTCTTCTTTGTTTTAGTTTGTTTCAACACCTGAGTTTGTGTTTTGTTCAGCTGGCCTTTACATTGTAGCCAGTCCTAAGTATCAAGCTGTAATGCTGAACACAATATCCACTCAGCTGTGTTTTGTAGAGGTAATTCTCTGCCAAAAGGATGGTGGCTAAAGGAGGTGTACAGTCTGCACCGCGTGTTTTGTGAGAGGCACATCTATAGCAACAAAACAGGGTGCAAACAATAGGGGCAGTGGATGGGAAGCAGTTACAATCTGTAATTATAGAAGCAGTTACAATTTATAATGATGTACTATCTTAACCCCATACCCACCGCAGAAACAGCCTTGAGTCCACAAAGATTTATTTGAGCTTGGCATGGGAATCTAAACATCTGGTACTCATGATATCTGTGCAGGATTTCAGGAAACTCGCCTTTCCAAAACCCTCACCCTTTAGTAACAGGGACAGTTCCCTTTGCAGTTCATGAATTGAGGCTTGCAATTGGATGAATCTAGATTAATCAATCAGAAATAATCAATCCTTGGACTGGCTGTTACTAAAGTGAAAGATCTTTGTTCATCTACAAAAGGTTGTTAAAGAAATGTGCTTAGTCTTTCAATTTCTGTTTTATACTATTGTGTTGTTTTATAATATTGTGTCTTAGCTCTTTTACTGAGATAAACCTACAGACAAAATGATCCCCAGCAGCAGAAACCGTTTGGAGCTTGTGCTTCTATTTTCTTTCTTGCAAAGTCAATGCAAAATGTTCTTTTAAGTTTATTTTTTCCATTATTATTCCCCCCCCCACCCCATCTTTATGTGCTCTCAAGTCATGCACTATTTTGTTGTGTCTCCCTTTGCTGCTTGGTAACTGGTTACCAGGAGATGCTTTTGAATGGCTCTGGTTACACAGGAATATGAATACAGGACTGGAAAAGACTGCAGTCCAGCTGGCCGGTTCCAAACACTAATACCTTTCCATCACCTACTCTCTCCAATACGCCCTTATTTTTTTTTTATCACACTATCTGTCTCCGCTGCCTCCCTGGGTAGTCATATAAAAGCCGAGAAATTGGAGATCGCTAAAAACCTGCCGGTGCCACCACGGGCCGGAGTTAACGGCCGCCGAAATTGATGGCGCTGGCAGGACCGGTAAATTGGCGCTGGTTGCTAATTAACATTAGCCCGGTGCTAAATTTACCATGCAAGGCCATTTTCGTGGCTTTAATCCCAGCAGGAGGCCTAATGTAGCATGGCAGCAGTGTCATTGCAGCAAGAACAGCCTTCTCTTAAAGCAAGGTTGTCATTTCAGAAAGCAGTTTGGTCCCTTAAAGGGGAACTGCCTCCTAAAATGAAAATAATAAATAGCATTTAAAAATAGGCAGTTTTAGCCCTTATAGCTCAACTGCCTTCTGATACAAAATTAACACTAAAAAGAATTCCCAAATGGGAGTCTTCAGCTCTTAAAGCTGAATTGCCTTCTGCACCTAAAAAAAAAAGGGGGAAAAGTTCTTCAGTACTAACATAAATGGCTCAGCAAGCCAGGGAAGGGGCACCCAGGGTCTCGCACGCAGCACTCCAGCTTTGTGCACGGGGTCAACAATGCAAGAGAGGTCCTCTACCCAAAGGGACCAGGAGGCCCTCCAGAAAGAAGGATGTGGGACCAGATCACCGAGGCCGTCACTGCCAGCAGTGTCGCCCCCACGACTTGGCTCCAGTGCCCAAAGAAGCATCATGACATCAGACCAGTGGTCAAAATCAGTGAAGGCATCTTCAAAAGCCATCTCCTACCAACTGCACCACTAGCCTCACACTGCTCAATGCACGACTACCCCCCCCCCAATCACTGACCTACCAACAATCTGTACTAAACACGAGGCACACCTCCCATTCCTAGCTTCATCTCACCCCCTTGGAGGAGATGGTGCTGGCCATTTTTGGCAGGGGCATAGCTGAGCAGGGCTGAAAGGATACAAGATGCTGGTATCCTCATACGTTATCCTCCTTCTCGCATGCACCTCTTGCTTTCCCGCCCTCCCCTCGCCATAACTCCACCTTCGTGCCTTCCTCATTTCACACACCCAAGAAATGCAGCCTGCCCAGCCAGTGGTTGACCAAGAAGAGGGAGAGGAGAATGAAGAAGAAGAAACACCGTCACTCGATTTCACACTCCCAGCCACCAGCTCTTTAAGGTTGACCTGCAAGGCCATTTGAAGTGCCACCCACTGAAAGTCAGCAGCCTTCCACCAGCCATGCTGCAGCCACTGGGGTAGCACTGTGTAACATCAGTAGGATAGGCAAAGGCACACACAAGACAGTCAACTAAGGGAATGCATAACGGTGATGAGTTGATTTCTTGATGTCATATTGGATGGATAGATGTATAAAGTTGGATCAGAAAATTTGCTTTGTGGTGGCTTTTATTTCAGCATTGTGGTCAAGAGGATGCTGTGATGGTCAGTAGCAGAGGGAAGGTAAGGTGTGGGACCAATGTTTAAAGGAGAATTGGGGTTGTGGTCACTGGGACCGCAGGCGGATGATTCCATCCTGAATATCCTGGCCAGAAAGGGGCTGTCTGGGTTGCATCCTTCCTTCGGCTTCCTTCTCTTCTACTTCTTCCTCTTCTGCGTCTTCCTCTTGCCTCTGCGAGCGGATACTGTAAATCTGAAATAAAAGCATAAAATGCTGGAAATACTCAGCAGGTCAGGCAGCATCTCGACCTGAGACATGAACTCTGTTTCTCTCTCCACGGATGCTGCCTGACCTGCTGAGTATTTTCAGCATTTTCTGTCTTCTTAGAGGCCTTCCTTTACCATCCGAGGCCTTGCAAGCATCCAGCAGCACTCCCTGCACACTTAAAAAAACTTTTAACATGTATTGCACCAAGCTATTACTTCAATAAAATATTAAAAATCCAGTCCAAAAGCTTAAATGCAAACTTACCTGAAAGATGTGTGTGTCCCTTGAAGAAGTGCTGACAGCGTGTCAGTCTGCTGCATGCTCGCTATTCAGAGCGAGCGTAGGACCCAGCGCTAAAGTCCAAGTCCTCAGAGCATGACATTAAGTCGACGTTGCACGCCGACTGACTTCACGCTCTCCATATTTGCATCTCCAGGGCCAACGCTGCTATCGGCGGCGCTAAGGCCTTCACCAAAATGGCAGCTGCCGAGTCTCGCGCCAGAGAAGGGCGTTAGAGTGGCGGCTGCCATTTTTCGCCAGGATTGCGGTGGTGGCTCATGGTAATACAGTAGAGAATTTCTGGGCGAAAGTGTTTGTGAACCTTCTTTTAAATTTAAGCCTGTGTCCCCTAGTTCTAGAATTTGCAGAAATATCAGATGTACTTTTGAGATTCAATTTATCTGTTTGCTTAACAACATTGAATGCTTGAATAATGTGTCCCCTGAGCTTTGTCTTCTGTAGAGTAAATAATCCTAGGCTCTTCTACCTCTCCTCATAAGTCAGGTATCTTAAACTGGTTGTCATTTTGGTTGCCCTTTTCTGCTGTTGATAAGGTCCATCATTTCCTCAAACAGCTCTGGTAAATGTGTTGGTCAACATAAATCTATGCCTTACCATCGCCATATCAGGGTGTTTCATTATGCCCTCTTGCAGGATGCCTTCTAATACTTCATCCACAACAGATGTTAGGCGCACCAGATCTAGTTTCCTGGATCATCCCGGTTTTATGTTAGCTCTTTTCCAATCATCAGGCGTTGTGTGCGCATTTTTTACTGGTTCCCTAAAGATAGCAGCAAGGATGTAACTGGTTTTGTTAGCCTGCATGCCTTCTTTTCAGTTAAACTCCTCAGTGACCACTGTATCTGAAATGTCTATTTCCTTTAGTAATTCTCCATTGCCTCTGAAAATGCAACTGCTGTGCTGGGGAGGTTGTATTTCCAGGGACAACAGAGGAACTACTAAAGCCCCAAAGTCTACATCATGAACACAGAGGAAAGGTATATTTGCTACCCTTTGGTCACTTGACATTAACTCACCTTTGAGATATTTCAATGGCCCCACCATTTAATTTTCTAAATGTTCTCTGTAAATATATTTATAGAAATTTTATATTTTAGCTCTCCTAACCAGTTTTTATCTTTGCTTTATTTTTATATTTGTCTCATTTCTCTATGATAGTTGTAGCTTTATACTTTAGGAACAATCTCTGTTTTGCCCTTACTTCCCACATTAGTCCATTGTTGCCCACATCGGTCTTTTCCCTCTTTTACCCTTTTTCCCTCGTAGTCTTGTATAGTATCTCTAAACATGGTCTGCTTTTCTTCCCTGCTTTTCCCCTCTAGCAGTGCTGTCCAGTCCAGTTTCCTTAGCTCACCTCTCATCACCTCACAACGCTCCACTGGCTGGAGTCATACCTAGCACAAAGGAAGATGGTTGTGGTGGTTGAAGGTCAATCATCACAGCCCTAGGACATCGCTGCAGGAGTTCCTCAGGGCAGTGTCCTAGGCCCAACCATCTTCAGCTGCTTCATCAATGACCTTCCCTCCACCATAAGGTCAGAAATGGGGATGTTCGCTGATGACTGCACAGTGTTCAGCGCCATTCACAACTCCTCAGACAATGAAGCAGGCCATGCCCGCATGCAACAAGACCTGGACGACGTTCAGGCTTGGGCTGATAAGTGGCAGGTAACATTCGCGCCACAGAAGTGCCAAGCAATGACTATCTCCAACAAGCGAGAGTCTAACCACCTCCCCTTGACATTCAATGGTATTACCATCGCCGAATCCCCCACCATCAACATCCTGGGGGGTCACCATTGACCAAAAACTTAACTGGACCAGCCACATAAATACTGTGGCAACAACAGCAGGTCAGAGGCTAGGTATTCTGCAGTGAGTGTCTCACCTCCTGACTTCCCAAAGCCTTTCCACCATCTACAAGGCACAAGTAAGGAGTGTGATGGAATACTCTCCACTTGCCTGGATGAGTGCAGCTCCAACAACACTCAAGAAGCTCGACACCATCCAGGACAATGCAGCCTGCTTGATTGGCACCCCATCCACCACCTTAAACATTCACTCCCTCCACCACCGGCGTACCGTGGCTGCAGTGTGTACACCATCTACAAGATGCACTGCAGCAACTTGCCAAGGCTTCTTCGGCAGCACCTCCCAAACCCGTGACCTCTTCCACCTAGAAGGACAAGGGCAGCAGGCGCATGGGAACACCACCACCTCCAAGTTCCCCTCCAAGTTATACACCATCCTAATTTAGAAGTATATCGCCGATCTGTCATCGTTGCTGGGTCAAAATCCTGGAACTCCCTACCTAACAGCACTGTGGAGTACCTTAACCACACGGACTGCAGCGGTTCAAGAAAGCGGCTCACCACCATCTTCTCAAGGGCAATTAGGGATAGGCAATAAATGCTGGCCTTGCCAGCGATGCCCACATCCCATAAACGAATAAAAACAAAATGTGCCTTTCTAAAGTTGAATGTTTCTATTGTATTCCTCTCTTCCATCATAAAGCTGACAAACTCTAGTACGTTGTGGTCAATATTGGCAAGATGTTCTCTGACTTTGATCTGCTCTACCATCTACTGGTTGCTACCATCAGGTCCATTAGCACCCTTGCTGATGTGGGTTCCTTGACCAATTGCTCCATGTAACAATCTAGTCTGTGACCAGGATCATGTTTTGACTCCTAATGCACCCTTTATAGATTTCCAAATCTATCTCTGGCAAACTGAAGTCACCTGTACCAACTCCATCTGTTTCTGTGCATTCTTCCTTTATTTGACTGCACAAGTCTTGGGCCAATCCCCCTGCTTTCCGTGTGGTCTGGAGTAAATGCCCATAGCGAATTTCCTTCCCCTCATGTATCTCATCCATATCCACAGGGCTTCCACCTTATTCACACCCAGACTAGATAAGTCCATCTCTACTCTGTTCAAGTTCTCTTTCACATAAAAGGACACCCACTCATGACGACAAAACAGGCTGTCTATCCCTCTAATTATAGAATCCCCTCGAACTACCACTGCCCTATCCTCATGGTCAGTGCCCTTCTTTTCCCCATGGGTAACCCATTGCACCATGGTGTTGTAATGTTGCCCTTTGATTACCATCCACTGTACCTATGTCCTTGTCCTTATCATAGGTGTCGAGAATTGTATACCTTGGATGGGTCTTAGACCCACAGGGTTTTTTTTGTACTGGTTTCTCCAGTCTCTTCCTTTTTTCCCCACTTCCCTTCCTCCTCTTCACTATTTCTCTCTATCTGTGGGGTAACCACCTTGAGTAACATGTCTTCCAGAAACTTTTACTTCCCACATATGTTGTGACTCGCCAGCTGGTCCTCAAGCTCAGCATTTCTCTGCTGGAGGAACATAACTTTCTGATCCTTCATGTATATGTACTCCTCCTGGACCCTCGCAGATTGAGGATATCCCACATCGTTCATGCCACATACATCACTACCTGGCTCCTGATCGTGCGGTTACTATACCTTTAGCGTCTATGCTACTCCAGACTTCATTAATTAATTCTTTCTTACCTGTTTGGTTTTGCAGTTTCAGACCAACTCTGTCTCAGAGCCAAACCCCCGTTCAGGCCAAACCCGTTTCCTTAGCTTCTCTCAGCAAATACTTACTCGATCAACAGTTCATTCAATCAGCTCTAGATTGACTTGTTTGCTGATATTTCTCCCTCTGGAGCAATGCCTGGCCTCAACTTAATCACAGAATCACAGAAGATCACAGAATCCCCACAGTGCAGATAGAGGCCATTTCGGCCCATCGAGCCTGCACCGACACATATCCCACCCTATCCCCGTAACCCCACGTATTTAATCCCCCTAACACTAAGGGTCAATTTATCATAGCCAAATCAACCTAACCCGCACATCTTTGGACTGTGGGAGGAAACCGGAGCACCCGGAGGAAACCCACGCAGACACGGGGAGAATGTGCAAACTCCACACAGACAGTCACCCGAGTGAATCATCTGAGGCTGTGAATTCAGTGTCGAGAATTGCAGGCGCAAGTCTGTCTAACCAGTGTGTGCCACTACTTGCCAATGGCATTGAGTGAATGAGGTGCACGCAAAGCAGTAACAGTGTTCAGTATAAAATGCAATAAGTATTTCTTTTTGAAGTCATATAGTGCAATGAAAATTAACTTCAAACAGAACTGCAGCACTGATAAACAAATATTTACATTTAAAAGCAATGGAAGTGTACGGGTGAAGTCTGTCTACACTGTCACCATTTAGCAGGTGACAGAGTGAACATGTTACTGCACAAGAGGTTGTCCAAGAAATGAAGGCACAGCAGATACTAAATTTCCACTTGGAGGTTTCAAAAAAAATGTGTCAGAAGAGCAGAGTTAACATTCTATGATGCAACATTTCGCAAAATAACCCTGACATCAATTTTATTTACTCATTTGTGTAAACAATTCTGACATGCAAATATACACCTCAGTTCAATTCCACATACAGCTCCGAACTACGCTACCTACCAATTTACACTTATGGAAACTCACCTGCAATCCTGTATTATCGCTTACACATCACTGGTAATTAATTACCTGTTCACACATAAAAAGGCGTTTTCAGCTATTTCTTCTCTCACAGGGATTTACAGTACCAGTTGCTTTAGGTAGAACTGGAAAACTATTTGCGAAATACTATCCTTGCATTCTAGTCACTTTCTGACCATATTGTGCTTCAGTCTGATGGGATTGGACTGGGTGCCAACAAAGGAAATTTGATTTAATTTACTGTAAGCTCTCTGGGTCATGTTTGAAAATAATATGGATTTGTTTCTTATATATAATAGAACTCCCCTATGTTTCCGAGGACCTGCAACATTTGCTGGTTTTCCGCACCTCTTTAAGTGTTGCTGTTTTAAGATGCTCCCAAGACTCTGTCAATGTTGGTGCAGACAGAAGAGAAGGCCTGGCTGATTCATCTTCCAATGACCACCTTTCTTGTAGGGAAGCACCAAATCTCTACATTGTTCACCCTTCCCATGGTATGACTGAGATTTGAAACTCAGTGGGAGCCCGTTTTACTATTCTGTAGTACAGCACCTTGTAGCACTAAGGTACTATGTCCACTATCTACTGTGGACTCACCAATTTTTACTTGTATATTCCTTCCAATCATATTTTAGATGCTTCAGGTGTATATAGTATGTTTAGTTGAAGCTGCAGTGCTGGGGCACTGTTGATTTTCTTCTCTGAAATATTGGTAAAGACTAAACGCAGACTATTAAGGAATGAAAGAACTAGCATTTAAAAAAGCACGTTATCATGTCCCTCAGGAAGTCTCAAAGCACTTCACATACAATCAATTACTTTGGGATACAGCCAATGTTACTCTGTAGGTGAATGTGGCAGCCATTTTGCAATGGCAAAGTCCCACATACAGCAATGGAATTAAAGACCAGATAATCTATTTTTGGTGAGGAAGGAATGTTGGCCAACACACCAGAAGAGCTCTCTGTTCTTCATTGAATAGTGCCGTGGGATCTTCAGCTTTCCCTTGCACAGGCCGAGTGTGCCTTGGTCTAATTGTCCTTCGTCAATGCAGCACTTCCTCACTGGAGTGTCAGCCTAGTTTATGTGCTTAAGCCCTACAAGCCTTCGAGATATCTGCACTCTTCCAATTCTGGTCTCTTTCGCATCCCCAATTTTAATTGCTTCACCATTGGTGGCAGTGCTCTCAGCTGCCTTGGCCCTAAGCTCTGGAATTCCCTCCCTAAACCTCTCCGCTCTCTACCTCTCTCTCCACCTTTAAGATGTTCCTTAAACCGACCTCTTTGACCAAGCTTTAGGTCATCTGTCCTGATATCTCCTTCTGTGGCTCGGTTTCAATAATGTTTTTATTGATATCGTTCTTGTTAAGCGCCTTGGGGCATTTTGCTACGTTAAATACGCTATATAAATGTAAGTTGTTGTTGCTTAAATTCTGAGGTCGGAGTTGAACCTGCAACCTTCTGACTCTGAAGCGAGCATGTTACCCAGTGGCCAAGGCTTATTGGTGGTGGGTGCGGGTAGTGAAATCAGGTCCCTAACCTTGTGCCCCCAATTTGTAGCATGCTGAATTTTGTAAGGTGTGATTTTGGGGGATCAGTAGATGATGTAGTGATGCTGGCAAATGGAACCCTAATTTCAAATGAGGTCAGATGCTAAATGTCATGACTTTGGGCGAAGCTCAGGCCCCAGCATGCATCTTGTTAGCCTGCTTTAGCCTTATCCTTAAAGCAAGGTGGTTGTTGTTTGGGTTAGTGCTGAACTGCACTTTCTTTGCCTGTGGATATTTATCTACCACTTCACAGGAAGAGTACAATTGGTCTTAACTCCATGGGAGATTGCCTATTATATTATTAAAAACCTGTGTAATGTGTGTACTTCCTGTCCTCAAACTTTACTTCTTATTGTCGTCATTTTGATCACTTTTTCAAGCACCAATTGTGCCAATATTTCCCTGACAACATTTAACATTGAATTCACTTATGTCTTTGTCACAATTCAGAGATGCAGTTCCAGCCCTCCTGCCACTAGTGGTGCTGTAGCACCTCTATCTCCCTGCTGCTGAGTCTGTGCTACACATATGGAAAACTTGACATAATTTGTTCCAACTCAGTTTGTTCTGCTTTACAAATTGCTTGTCAGTTTAAGAATTAAACCTTAAATTGTTTTTTAATGGTTCATTTCCTTTCCTAAGCCCTACTAATTTCAATTTTATCCAGCCCTCCATTGCCCCCCAGAGTTTGAAAGTTACCCTGCAGACCAGGTTAAAGAATCAGTGTTAATGACTTCCTGTGCTATGGATATTTATGTGTAGAGTTAGTTGATCTCTGCAATAGTAGGGGCTGTTCCAATTGCCTTTAGCAGCCATAGGGGAACATTGGTTGGGATTCCAGTTTCTGATTGCAAACCAGCACCCCCTGTTGGAGGTACATGTCTGAGGACAGGATCGGGCTTGACTGTGATGGCCTCCAGGATCAAATAGTCTGCCAACAGTCATCATCAAGGTGTGTGCATGCATAATGGCCACATGGGTGAGGTACCAAAGGGTACCCGGCTCCTGGGTCCTGGAACCATATCCCAGCAAGGAATCAATGCCTGGCGGGGAGGCAGAATAATTGAAAAGAAAGTTGGCAAGGAAGAAAAATTAAGCAAAGGATTTAGCCCTAATTTATTTTTCAGTATCTTAGCAAAGCCAGTATTTTACAGTGTCTCTTGCAAAGTCAAAGGGTGTCTTTTGGGCTGCATAAGCACACGGGACCTGAGAAAACTCATTCACAGTTTTATTTATATTTTCAGAGAGACAGTCAAGTCTTTCAGCCTCAACGACTATGGTAAATAAATTAAAGCAAATAAGCTTGCAGGCAAAGCCTATATTTTCTCAAATTTATTGACTAGGAAAATATATTATTGACAAGGATAATACATTCTGACTCTATGTCTCTTAGTTTGGTTTATCAAGGCTGTCAACAGGGTATTTGTTTTCCGAGATAAACTCTGTTAAGTGGGTGCATGACATACACTGATTTAGATTTGGGCTGAGATGAGCATTTCCTCTCAGTGAGTACATTGTTACGGCAGGTTAAAGGTTACTGAACTGTGCTTGTAGGCTGTATTTTAAGACTGGTAAGGTAGTCAGTAGGTGTCAGTGGTCATGACTAGGCAATGAAAATTCCTGGAGTTAGAAACGTTTTCAGTGAGAGGTCATTGCAAAGCTCATTTTTGCCATTTTTTTCCCACTCCAAATCCTGCATTTGAATAGACTAGTTTGTTTTTTGTCTGGGAAGGTTGCATTTAATTTATTGGGTAACATAGCTGTCCAAATTAATAGATTTTCAAACAGAAAAGTATGTCATTGCCATGTGCTCAAAGTTATATTTTGGTATATGCAGCGATATTTCTGCTGTAGCTCAGTTCCTTTTAGTTTTCATTTTTTCCCCGAAATTAATTATTAAAATATAATGAGATAAAGAGATAAACCATGAATGCTACAAATCTGGAGTAAAAACAGAAATGTACACAATCACACCACAAGTTTTTGTCTCTAAGATGCTGAATGATTTACTACGCACTTCCAACACTTTCCCTTTCTATTAAAATAAAAATTGCCGTTGGAACTATTAGCAGATGAATGTTTAAGGCCTTCATGTGAAATTCCTCTGCTTGCTACTTTATTAGAGGCGTTAACCTGTTTATTTTAAATATGTTAAGGGCTCCATTAAATTACCAGGGTAGAAGGCTGCACATACATGTTCAGGATTCATCCTCTAATATAGCCAACAGTGATTTCTAACCGATAATGTTCATAACAGTATCGCAAACCAGTAAGAAACTCCAGCCTAGAAATTATTCTGGGTCCGTTTTCAGTGCTGAGCGACCAGACCAGCACGTGCCCAAACCAAGAGGCCCGAGGAAATTAGTCCTCGGGCCTCACCAACATACTCAATGTGAGCCGCCGGCACTGGTCGCACCTCCACTGGCACCAAAGCACTCCCGCTCCTCCTGGCACCACAGGAAGGGATTTAAAAAATAAAACCATTACTTACCTTTCATTGGCGGCCGAGGGGGCCCGCTGAAGACTCCTGAGTGGTGCAGGCCCGACGACCTGCCCCGCTCATCGCCAACGAATTTTAGAAAGGGGTCCTTTAACAGGAGTTAGTTAGGACCCTAATTTATATATTTAATGAGCCTAGCGCCTGTTTTAGGCGTCCGCCTGGGATACCCAGAAAAAGTGCCTCACAATTTTAGCCGTGGGCCCAATACCTGCGCAGATGAGGCGCAGGCCATCCCACTGCTAAATTAGTATGCTTTGGGTCTATTTTATGCCTGAAAAATGCACACAATGCATACCAGTTTCTACCCCTGCAATTTTTTGTTAGTAAACCACTTTCTTCCTTTCAGCTGATAGCCATGAAGTGAGGTTCATTTTATAAATTAGCACTCCTGACGGGGAGCCTCACCTGTCGGAACCAAATATCAGAAATTGTAGGTGTATTCTCCACGATTTTTCATCCATGGATATTCCTTTGATGTTCCTCTTGTAACCAGAACAGATCATAGTTTACAAGTTATGGCCTGACCGGACGATGGTGGCCTCAGACTTATATTCTACTAATACAGTACTATGGCTTATACTATCACTCCCAGATCTTTTCAATCTCTTTCTACTAGCTAATTCAACACTACTCATTAGTAAGCAAGTGCAAGGAGCTCGTGGACTTCTTTGAGGATTTGAGACCATTTGTTCAACTGCCTCCATTGCTTCCCACCTGCCCTAGCCCTGAACCCATATTCACTCCAGCATCTCCCCCATACCCCCTCTGAACTCATGTTGTCTAGAAGACCCACCTCCTACTTGGTTCCCTCCTCTTCTTAAAATGTGAGGGTATACATATCAGGAAAGGATGAACAGGCTGGGTCTCTTTTCTCTTGAAAAAAGAAGGCTGAGGGGTGACCTAATAGAGGTCTTTAAAATTATGAAAGGTTTTGATAGAGCGGATACAGAGAGAATGTTTCCACTTGTGGGGGAGAGCGTAACTAGAGGCCATCAATATAAGATAGTCACCAAGAAATCCAATAGGGAATTCAGAAGAAACTTCTTTACCCAAAGAGTGGTGAGAATGTGGAACTCGCTACCACAGGGAGTGGTTGAAGTGAAAAGTATAGATGCATTTAAGGAGAGGCTCGACAAGCATATGAGGGAGAAGGGAATAGAGGGTTATGCTGACAGATTTAGATGAGGAAAGACGGGAAGAAGCTTGAGTGGAGCATAAACGCTGGCATGGACGGGTTGGGCCGAATGGCCTGTTTCTGTGCCCCTTGTTAACATCATCTGCAGACATGGGGTCATTATCCACATGTATGCTGATGACAGCCATCTCTATCTCTCCACTACCTTTCTTGACCCCTCCACTGCCTCTGTTTTGTCAGATTGTTTGCTTGACATCCAGTCTTGGATGAGCTGCAATTTCTTTCAGTTAAATATTGGGAAGACCAAAACCATGGTCTTCAGCCCCACCACAAACTCGATATTCTTGGCCCTGATTCTATCCCCTTGGTCAGGCTGAACCTGACTGTTTGTAACCTTGCCATCCTATTCAACCTTGAGCTGAGCTTTCAACCCCATATCCTCTCCACCAGAAAGACCAGCTACACCCATCTCTGTAACATTGCCAACATCCATCTCTGTAATGTTGCCCACCTCTGCCCCTACCTCAGCCCTTCTGCTGCTGAAACCCTCGTCCATGCCTTTGTCACCTCCAAACTCGACTCATCCAATGCTGTTCTGACCTGCCTCTATCCGTAAACTACAACTCATCCAAAACTCTGCTGCCTGTATTCTATCCCGCATCGTCCCACTCACCCATCACCCCTGTTCTTGTTGGCCTACATTGGCTCATGATCCCCCAGCACGTCAAATTTTAAATTCTCATTCTCATGTTTATGAACATCATCCAATTCTCAATAGGTCCTCAGTAGGGGAGTGATGCCAGGTTGGAAGACTCGTTAAGCAGAGTGCCCCGGGGATGAGTGCGGGGGCTCCTCTATTTCTGATGACCTAGATTCAGAAATACAATGCAAATTGATCAAATTCATAAATGATAACCAGACTGGGGGCAGGGGCAGTCAAGACTAATTAAGTAGCCAAGTAGCTACAGAAGAATGTGGAAGGAAATTGCATGTGGGCAGAATTATAGTAGTTGAAATTTAATACAGATATAAATGCAAGAACAGCAACAAACAACAACTTGTATTTATATAGCGCCTTTAACGTAGTAAATCATCCCAAGGTGCTTCAGTCTTTGCCCTTCCCTATCTCTGTAACCTCTTATAGCCCGACACCCACCCCCCGAACCCTCTGGCTCTGAGCTTGTGTATCCTGCCCCTGTCCCTTCAGTCATCATTGGTGGCTGTGCCTTTGTTGCCTAGGTCCGACGCACTGGCATTCCTTCCCTACACTCCACCGCCTCTCCACCTCCCTCTCCTCCTTTAAGACCCTTGTTAAAACCCACCAGTTTGAACAAGCTTTCTGCCACCCTTCCTTGTATTTCGTTCTTTGGCTCAGCGTTCATTTTTGATTACGCATCTGTGTAGCACTTTGAGACATTTTTCTACTTTAAAGGTGTTATATAAATGCAAATTATTGTTCTTCTTGTAAGCATATCCCCTATTTTAGCTTCCAATGTGCTGTGGCCGTGCCTTCTGTTGCCTAGGCCCTAAGCTCTGGAATTCCCTGCCGAAACCTCTCCACCTCTCTTTCCTCCTTTAAGACGCTCTTTAAAACCTACCTCTTTGACCAAGCTTTTGGTCATCTGCCCTAATTTCTCCTTATGTGGCTCGGTGTCAAATTTTTTGTCTTATAATACCCCTTGTGAAGCACCTTGGGATGATTTACTACGTTAAAGGCGCTATATAAATACAAGTTGTTGTTTGTTGCTGTTCTTGCATTTATATCTGTATTAAATTTCAACTACTATAATTCTGCCCACATGCAATTTCCTTCCACATTCTTCTGTAGCTACTTGGCTACTTAATTAGTCTTGACTGCCCCTGCCCCAGTCTGGTTATCATTTATGAATTTGATCAATTTGCATTATATTTCTGAATCTAGGTCATCAGAAATAGAGGAGCCCCAGCACTCATCCCCGGGGCACTCTGCTTAACGCGTCTTCCAACCTGGCGTCACTCCCCTACTGAGGAACTATTGAGAATTGGATGATGTTCATAAATGATGAGACATTTTTTCAAATGCCAAACGCTACGGCCGCGATTTTATTAATGGAGGCGGGGTTGAGTGCGGGTCAGCTGGTTTCTGGCTTCCAGTCCCGCCCCCCGCTGCTTCTGCTCCACAGACGTGATTTTGCCTTGATTGACCTTGTTAAGCCCGCCCTGTGGGCTTGCCGGCCAATTAACAGGAAGCGGGTCAGATGACATCATTTGATGACGCGTCATCTGCCGGTTTCCTTAAAGGGACCACGCACAGTTTTATTTTGACAGTTGATTTTTCAGTGTTTGACAGCATTGAGATGCTGAATACACTGACAATCACTGCACAAAGGTGACCTCTTGCACCCAGGCTCTCCAATGACTCCCTCCATAGGCTGGAATAGATGGCAGCTGCAACTGAGGTGACAGAAGCGATCTGTCACTGGTTCTCCCAATGAGGTGCCACTGGACATGGATTTAAAAACTTGTAAGCTAAAGAAATCTGTAAATGTATTAAAAATGCAGTACCCAACATTTCCTTTCCTCTGAGACTCACCATGTGCAACAGTGGATCCTTCACACCACTTCTGCAGCTGTCATCAATCCAGAAACATTACAGCAGACTCACAACACGCCACACTTACCTGGCATGGTGTCCAGACATCGGGAAACCCGAGCCAGAAGCAGCAAAATCCAAAAATAGGCTGACAACTACTGGCAAGTACCTGTTAACAGGCAGGTAATTGCCTTTAATCCGCTTCCCGCCGCTAGGTGTCGGGTCCATTTGCAAATCGGGGACCCGACACTTGGGAAAGCTGTTTGGAGGCGGGTTGACGGCGGGATCAGAACCCGCCGTCAATCAAAATGAATTTAACCTATGACCCGCCTCCAAATCTGCCCTCTGAGCGTCGGCAAAATTGCGGCCTACAAGTGCGTTATAGCCTTGAACATACTGCCAACCATCTGCTATTCTCTGTCTTTAACCAGGGAAACCCTCTGAATTGATACATCTCCTATCATTTCGGGCACTTCCACAAAAATATTGTCACTAGCGGTACAATATGTACTTTTTTCTGATTCAAACTGAACAAAATATTCAAAGCTTATACAGTATGCATATATTCAAAATTAATTTCACAACTAGCGTGGTAATAAAAAACCTAAAGCCCTGGAGCCTCCTCCACCCCAAATGCAATAACCTCCTTTAAAGGATCCCAACATGAAATTTTATATTTCCGTGTGGCATATGTTCTGTTATTTCTCTCCATCCGCCCAACCGTCCCCTGCCATTTTTTTAGACAGCTAAACTATTTGTGGTACTTTGGAACATGGCAATAATACAATTGTAAACATCAGTTTTAGTGTTGGGTCAATAACACTTTGCAGCACATGAGCCAGTTACAAGCAACTTTTATAACTGTCACAGTATTATCCTTTGTGATAATACTTTGACAGTGCAATAAATCTCTTAAAATGAGGACACAAGGATACTTAAGCATAGGAAAAGGCTATCTGTCCCAGCAAGACTGCTTCATTTTAGTTGAATACAACTGCACCTTCCTGCAAATATGAATTATACAGAGATGCTTTCTGCACAAATAATCTTATCAAGGTCATTGTTCAAAATAACCATGCCTTGGTCATCTTCAGGCTTGACTTTCTAGCATCTTGCTGGCTGGCCTCCTGACTTCAACCCTGTATAAACACCGACTGAACCAGAAATCCACTGCTCACATACTATCCAATACTAAGTCCTTCTCAGCTAATACCTGAGTCCTTGCTGCTTCCCACTGGTTCCCTATCCCCCAACACATTGATTTCAAAATCCTCATTCTCATTTACAAGCCCTTCTCTGGCTACGCTCCAACCTACCTTTGCAACCTTCTCCAATCCAATGTTTCAGCTCACAGCCTCTGCTCTACTGAGGCTAGAATGCTCTGTGTTTCACCCCATTAACCTCCACCTGCCATCGGTGGAATAGCCATTATGGCCCTGCATTCTGCTATTCCCTTCCTAAACCCTCCACCTTGCTGAATCTCCCACATCTTCAAAAACGTCTTCAAAACCTATTTTAAGTCACATCTTTGGTCACGTCCCCTAACCTTTCCCAACTCCAGCTTGGTATCCAATCCATCCCTTTGTGAAGTGCTTTAAGATGTTTCATTGTGTTAAAGGTGTAAGTGTAGGTTGTTATTGCTCTACCATTAATACCTATTGTTTGATTTGACTAATGCTGTGGTAAAGTACTGCATATGTATATAGATTCAAAATAACGTACTGGTCTCCCAGTTTATATTAGCTACGGCAAACATATTGCAAACATTATGCATTTTCAACATAACCTTATTTGGCTTTATAGTACAAGATGCAAATATCAGTTCCTAAATTAATCTGCTAATTATTTAAGTATGAATTCACACCTACTGCCAATCTACACAGCTTTTCAAAGTTCAGAGTGAATTGTGCACTGTAATTTTATAATGGGAAATCCTTTCAACACTCATCATAGGGGAGTATGCAAAAACTGAAACTAGTTTGAAGTCATGGATCTGAGCTGAAGATAAACGATTGACCATTTAAACAAGTGAAATCAGCAAGTCCTTCCCTATACAGCCTTTCTTTTCATTTCATGACGAAAAATCTTCCATTCATTCCCTCTCTGCTAGACTTGGTTAATTATTTCTTTTGTATTATCTGTGTTAAAAAAAACCTTATCTGCTGTTCTGTCAGTTTGTAACTAGGATTTCTTATCAGCATCCGTGAGGTCACCTGACCAGAAGAGCCAATCAAATATCTAGACTAGACTCTTATTCCGCTGATTAGTCCCCATCATGATCTGGCCTGTGCAGTTTACTGCAGCACTGACACACATCCTGATCAGAGTTCAGTAACAAGCATACCATCTTAGTTTTCCAACTCTTTTGATTTTTTTTAAATTGGAAGATCATTTTAACTAGGCCAGAGGTAAAGCTGTTTGGAGCGGATTCTCTTAAAGGAGTAATGTCTGGCAGTCCTTCTTTGGTAGCTCCCTGCAATTCCATCAAAGAAACTGCTCCAGATACGTGTAAGTATTTTCAAACATTTGTAAAGATTTGATCTGTTACATATAAGACTTGCAACACTAGAGAGTTCTGGTTAAATAAACAAATTCATAGTACTGCACTATGAGATTATAAAATCGTGTTTCAGTAGAATACCATCTTTGAATTACAGAGTATTTTATGTTCAAGTATGTCAAAGTTTATTGAAAGTGCAATTGAGGTTTGGAATAATAGATGAGTCTAGGGCGGTGACGAACATATAGAGATTATTAATTTCTTAGCAATACTCATAATAATTATATTTTATACAGATACTCCAGAAATATTGCCAGTCTAATTGTAAACAAAAGTAAATAAAACTAAACTCAATGATTTACTTGAATCTTACCTGGCAAGATGAATAATGGGAAAATGTAGGATACGTTGTTTCTGAATGTGAACAGTAAAAAGAAATGGATCAAGAAAATTATTACTAATGGAAAGATTGAAAGAACCAGCCATATTTCTGGGAGCGCACATTATGTTGTCAAAAAGTTAGGCTGGAGAACTGTGGCACATAACTTGTAATAGACTCACAACTTCATACAGTTCAAAGAATCTCATTTATTAGCACTGCTCTTACGAAGTAGAATTGAAGTTGTCACTATTTTACAGTTTAGTTTGACTGATACTGTGGGACAATGGTACATGCAATCTTTACTTTACATGTGTTTAAAAGTGCTCAGAAAATAGGTTTATTTATTATTTTTGATCTGTGCCAAATTTTAAGCGCCGTCTAAACCTTAGTGCTGTCTTCATACAAATATAGTTATTGTTAATATGCAGAAATTGACAACGCAAAGGATGTTTTAACAGGATTTTGGGCAGACATTTTAAATACATTTTTAAACAACTGCAACCTTTTAGAATGCTCAGGCACTCTGTATTAATAAGCAAATGGTACATGTTTGCCACTTGCTTGTTCTGATAACAAGGAAAATTACATTGCGATAGCAGTAGCAAAAATGAATCAATAGAAAACACATTATATTCTGGAAAAAAAAGGTTTAACAGTGTACATTGTTAGAGAACTACATGTACTGCACCGGGAAATAACATACTTTAAACAATGTTGTCATAAAAGTGCAATGATATTGTTTAATAAGCATTTTGTTACATATATACTTCAAAAGAATACTTAAAAATTATAGAAAATTATAAATAGGTAAGCAGGTAATCAAATACTTTTAATTTACTGGAGATATTCAAGTAACAACTAAAAAGGGCAGAGTACAAGTGACCACCATTTGTTTTACGTGAGCTCAGAAACAGATTAAATTGATCCTGTATTATCGTCAAATTATTTCATTGCGGAGCTCCCAGGAGTTTGTACTTGTGGAACTCTTGAGTCTATCAGAAACCTTTTGCATTTGCTTCAAAGAAATCCTTTGCAACTTTTATTTGTGACATTCTGTCATTTGTCATACACTACCAGATAAACCAGGATTCACATTGCAAGAAAATTGTTTAAAATACATTACTGTCTTCGCATATAGTTTTTTATTTGCTTACAAAGATTTCTTAAAGTAGAAATGTTTGCTGTAGTTTCATGAAGCCTCAAAAATCTAAATGTGTATTTACATTTGATATAAAGTAATTTTTTTAAGTAAATCACTAAGAAAATTACAACATTGCAAAGACATTGGGGTGGGTATGATTGAATTCTAACTCCCAAAGATATCATTTAGATTGAATTTTTTTGGGGGGGAGGGGGGTTATTTGCTGTGTGTGTTCAACATGGTTATTTACATGACACATCATACATCATAATTTGTAGTTGGGAATAATAACATTATTATGGATCAAGATGCATTTTCTTAATGTGAGTTCCAATATATTTGTGATTCACAACTAATCAGTAGAAGAAGGCAAATTTTATTTAATAAAATGCCTCACATTTGATGAAGTAATTCTAACCAAACTTTACATCTTTAAATACATATGTTCATTGCTGGAAAAAAAATCAGCATTTAATTATTCATTAAATTATAAATATTTTGAAAATATAGTTTCATTAATTTATTCTCTAAGAAATTATTATAAAATGTTTATATGCATATTCGTGCTTATTTAGAATATAATTTTGTGATATACCGATATAGGGAGGAGTGAACAGCATCTGCCTAACATATTAGAAAATTCACAGAGGATTACTGTTATAAGAAGTGTATTAAAAGTATTAGCAGTAATCAATTGTGCAATGAGATTGTGCTCAGAGACTGGGTCTATGCAAAGTTTCTTGCATCTATATTATGACCTTTGTTTAAAAAATGATTTCCAATGTATTCAACAAATTATAACAGTCAATTTTTAAATGAATTTGGAAAGGTAACTGCATAGAACTTTCTGACAAGGCTTTAGTGTTCTCTGAGGAATGCAATTTCACTAATTTATGTTTGAATCACCATTGAGCCACACTGAAATGAAAACACTGCAGTTAATATATTGAAACAACTGACAGTTGATTAGCGTTTCCACATTCAATGGGATGAAAGATTTTAGTGTCCCAGCTACACGTACATCAGTGTCCCTTATTTATCCTGTTTATAAAATAACTTCAAATTACATCAGTAAAGGAATTTTTAATAGTTACATTTCATGAACAGTTACATTTCATGAGATTAGTAAGTTAATAGCCTTATGGTAGGCTTTTAAAATGTATACAGGTTCTAATTATAATTTTGATGTTACTTAATACAATATAATAACTACATTTTCCTACTCAGACCTGTGCACAGAATGGTTGTGTAATGCATGTTGACCATGATTTTCCCTTTTTAAAAGAGGTGTTGTATGAAGAGCTTTGTGCTTTAACTGAAATACGACCATTTTTACTTACATTACCTTTTTCTATATATAGGCGAGCTTGAAATGTGAAATAGTCCCCGTTTACATATGTAGCCATATGTGACGATATCTTTGAAAGTTACCCTCTGTTACCAAGATGTATTAAGTGATGATTTTATGAAACGATTTAACTGAAATTATTAGCAAACATTCTGATAAACCCTCTTCATCTGTTAGAAACTGTATAGCTTAGATTTGTTTTAAGGAAATTTGAAAACATTCTGTGCTAAGCTGCCCCTTCTCTAATACTGCATCCATACTCATTTCTGATCATGTGTATATTATTAAAAAAAAGGGTTTGAAATTTACCTTGGTGAAGATTATGTCAAATACAATGCTGATTTTGGCTCTTCTCAGTTCTTTTGAAAATAGCTAAAATAAATAGTAACAGTTAACATTTTTGTAAAAGATACTGCATTAGGGATGAGAACAACAACAGCTGTTGGAATGTTGCAATATTCATGTTTCTGTGCTGGTGAGCTAACTCAAGGCCTGTAGATCTTGAAGACAGAGATGGGAGACAAAGAAGACAGAAAAAAAAGAGGCCACTGGTACAGAACCAGGAGTGAAACAAAAACAGCATCCAGACACTTCAGGAATAAAGCCAAAAGATAGAGCAGGACAAAGCTCGGGAGATTATGGAGTCAGCAAAATAGAAAAATGTAAATAAAGACAATAGATGATTGAAAGAGAGTCAGAAATAAAGAGGAAGAAAATGAAGAGAAGGAAATACAAGTCATGGAACGAATCGGTAAAGAATAAAAAGGGCACAGTAAGACAACAAAAGAGAATTAAAAATAGAAAGAAAAATATAAGTGATGTTTAAATAAAGTGTAAGTAAAGGGAGAAACGAGTGAATGTCAGAAAGAAAAAGAATTGATGAGGAGAAAGGAGAGAAACAAAAGAGAGGGAGAGGAAACAAAAAAATTACATTAAAGAAGTATTATCATCATAGAAAGGAAGACATGGATTTGATAGCCACAGCCCTTGTTAATGACAGGACAGACCAGATTATTAAATATTTTAAGAATTTTAAAAGAATGTTTGCTTTACTCACTCCCCCTCTTATTAATCATAAGGCTATTTACACAGTACTTAATGAACAGTAGATAACTACCTAACTTGAATTACAGTCCTGTTGACTTTATAATTTAAACTTTGGCAATTTTCATGAACTGTCATTGGAAGTTAGAAACCTGTGAAACTCCTTTCCAAAGAATTGCATTTATTAGGTATCTAGAAAAAATACCAAACACAACTGAAAGTATAAAATAGACATTATAATTTTACATTTAAATTGTAATGTCTACTGACTGTGACAAATCTTGGGAATTAGCAGCACGTTCAGGATCAGTGATATTCTTTTATCAATATCAAAAGGCATTATTAGTACCATGTTGTAAATGTCATTACAAATCAATGGCAATGTCAGAAACAGGATTCAGAGGTTAAACAGGCCACAAAAAATTTAGCAGTTTTTCCTTAAGAAAACACTAGGGAAAGGGAGCGATTTTAAAACCTAATTTAAAAGTTCATATGTGTTATCATCTGAATAATTAATTTAGAAACCAGCCTTGTTACTTATATCCATTGTTATCTATCAGCCCACGAACCTTACTTCAATATGAAATTACTCCTACTTGCTTTTTATTTCCAGAATATTTTTGAATTCAGATATCCAAAAATAATCTGGAAATAAAAAAAACTAGTCTCAGTAAAAGTGACCATGAAGCTGTCAGATTGTCAAAAAAATCCATCTGGGTCACTAATGTCCTTTTAGGGAAGGAAGCCTCCTGTCCTTACTCGGTCTGGCCTATTGTGTGATTCCAGTCCCACACCAATCTAGTTGACTCTTAACTGTCCTGTAAAGTGGCCTAGCAAGCCACTCAGTTGTATCAATCTGGTCAAGAAGGCAGCCCATCACCACCTTCGTGGGGCAACTCGGGACGGGCAATAAATGCAGGCCTTGCCAGTGACGCTCACACCCCAAGAATGTATAAAACAAACACAACCCCTAGTGTGATTTTTGTTTTGTGTTGAGTGCGGGCCACTGTGGAGTGAAATGCATGTGTACTTAATCGTTGCAGAAAGTGTTAGGAACAATGACAGGAGAATAATGCCACAATGATCACCTGACTGTGCAAGGTACGAGACGTCAAGAAACAAATATCTTTTGAGGCCACCTTTTTTCGTTTCTCTTCGGGGGATTAACAAGGTAGATGCTGAGAGGTTGTTTCCCCTGGCTGGAGAGTCTAAAACTAGGGGGCATAGTCTCAGGATAAGGGGCGGCCATTTAAGACTGAGATGAGGAGGAATTTGATAGAGGCAGACTCAATCGTGGCTTTCAAAAGGGAATTGGATAAGAACCTGAAGGAAAAAAATTTGCAGGGCTAAGGGGAAAGGGCGGGGGAGTAGAACTGGCTGAAGTGCTCTTGCAGAGAGCTGGCACAAGCTCGACAGGCCTACTTCTGTGCTGTAACCATTCTATGATTCTAATTTCTTCACTCAGAGGGGTGTGAATCTTTGGAATTCACTGCCCCAAAGGGCTGTGGATGCTGAGTTGTTGAGCATATTCAAGGCTGAGATAGATTTTGGGACTATGGGGCTCGGGCTGGAAAGTGGAGCTGAGATCAAAGATCAGCCATGATCTTATTGAATGGCGTGAGGGGCAGTATGGCCCACTCCTAATGCTCTTATGTTCTATTAAACACGGGGAAATTGAGGCCACTGGGTTCAAAGGAATTAAGAAAGCAACCTGCGACCCACAGCTGCATCTTCAGCCCATTCACAGCCCTCGCCTCGCCATTAGATAACCCGCAGTTGGAAAGTTCAATGCTCAATCAGGCCCAGCTGGCAGACCGCGCGCTGGCTCCGTTCCAAGCTGATTGGTCCTGAGGTGTATCAGTGCGACCTTACCGCGCGCGGCCCAGAGCAGCTCGGCTCCTGATTGCCTTATTCGGCTGCCAATCAAGGCCGCCGCCGGCCAATCGGGTGCCAGGGCTTGGCGAGGGCCAGCCCCCTACCTGTGGAGCGCGCGGGAGCCCAGCCCGGCCAGGTTGTGCCGCGGATGCCCATTGAGCCTGCCCCGAAATCAGCGCATGGTTTTACTCTCAATCACATTCATTCAGCACTGGGGAGGAGGAAGTGGTTTGTAGCCAGGCTAGAGGCTGTGGTATTCCCGAGTCCCAATGCTGCCCAAGGTGCAGGTGGGATTGCTCGGTGTTAGCGATCAGGTTGCGGAAAATTTTAAGGGGAAGTTAGATCAAAGAGCGAACCTTCCTTTTAAGTTGCTGTCAAAACACGCGTGTCTTTTTAAAGTGCAGAATTAGCTCCGAACAGCAGGCACCAAACCACTCCCCCAGAAATGTTTTAGCTTCTTACTAGAGGCGTGAAATTACTGTAGGGTACTGGGGTAGCAATGTTAGTGCGTCCTTCTGAAATAGCATATCATCTAAGATTATTACATTCTCTTGTGCAAAATGACCCCAAGTAGCCGACAGGTTTTCCTTATTTCCCTGTAAAATTCCAACTGAGGTTTACCGTGAATTCTGTCTTTAAACAGTGACTCTTACTTCAGAATGGACAGTTCTTCCACGTTTCATTCTTTGGAATAATCATGATATTGTTTAAAATGCAATCATTTAACCGATAGCTGATGTCAGTGCGGTGACACAGATGCCTCGCTGTGGTGGCTGGCTGTTGCACGGAACATTTTTTTGCCAGGTTGTGAATCGATGCGATTCTCGTCTGAGATGCCATTAGGCTGTTTAATGTATTGAGAACAGAAAATTGTACATAACTTAAAATGGTTAGTGAAATGTTCTATACGGATTCATCCACTTTGTGTAGCTGATCTTGGATTATTAAAATCGTTCTTTGAATTCAGACAGATCTTTATCCACGGCCAAATGCATATGCTCAGGGCTGACTCCGGGAAGCACAGCCTCAGTGTTATGTGTGGATTTCTGAACTGATCCCTGTGATAGAGGACAGGTGTCTGAAACTGGACATTATATATAAGCTTTATTTATCTGATTAAATGCCTCGGACAGAACGAGTTCGCGCGCGCAACCAGTAGGAAATTGACGAATTAAACTCTGGCAATATCCTTTTCGAAAAATATGTGTTACATATCTGTACAATGACCTGGGATTCACTCAGGATATTTACTAAGTTTCACATGACTCTGAATGGGGCTGTCCCGCAATTGCGAAGTACAGAGGAGGACTTTGAGTTAATTAAATGCCGTCAGATTCAATTCGAAACATGTTTCTGTCCAGCTCCTGATCTTTACAAAAATGCAGAACTACTCCTGACTGATTATTTTACCAGTGTTTGGATCTGATAATAAGGAATGTTTCTATTCAGCGGTCTGTGCAACTGAACAGATTGCCTTTTAGTGTCAAGTCGACTTTCTTTACTTTATAGTTTTCTGATCCATTTTCTTCGTATGTCCGAATAAATTCCATTTGCAAGGTATTATTTGGCGTGGGTTTGTCTTATTTCTCCGAGCCAGTTATAATGCATTGACGCTATTGTCTGTCTCGCTTCACTCCGATCACTTTTCTTCTTACTAATAAGATTAATAATCATTATTAATAAACAGGGCGGGCGCTCCGCTTCATGTTAAAACCACAAGCCACCCACATCGTGCAATCGGTGTGGGTGACGGGCCGTGCACTTTCACTCACGGCTGCTTGTGACCGAGCATCCCCATTATTCTCATATAGTCTTTTCATCCAGAAAAGGCAGGGGCTGGGGAACTCCCACTTTTTGCTGTTCTACTGCTGTATTATTCCAACTTCGACATGTAAATTTTGAATCAATAAAATATTTGAAATAAACTCCTTTAGTTTCAGTTTACTTGCAACTCAATCTATAAATAAGTTAATTTGACGATAGGTGACACTTGTTAAAGGTTTTAGGTTGTGGACGAGAATTAAATTGTCCAGCTGCAGCATCTTTGCTTTTGAAAAGAAACTTTGATTCCAACAGACAGCCAGTGATTGAAACTCACACATGATTTTGTTAATATCACGCCGTCTAAGACAACAAATTAAAATCTATACTTGTGTCTTGGATTTCGACGCGTTACTTAACATCGCCTGAATGTCAATCGTGAAATAATTAAGTATTAATAATATGTTGGAAGGGAATTGATGTTACGATTCTTAGGATGCTGAAAGTATTAAGTACTGGGGTGCCCACGACCTTATTTTATCCGTATTACCAGTGAGTGGAGCGGTCTGATTTATTTAACACCCTTAGGATATTGTTCCACTTTTTCAGGTTTCGCCAAGTATTAAAGGTTAACTGTTAAACGAGTACCATTCTAAAACTGAACTTATGTTATTCGTTAACATGGGGTGGTATTAGGCCAGGCTTAAAGCTGACTCTAACTTTAGTCGACAATATGAGCCGAGATACAGACTTTCAGCAATATTATTGTGGAATAGCTACATTGAGCTTAATGCATCTTGTGTGACTCGCGGTCCCATTATTAATTATAGGAGAAACATGGCTCATTAGCTGAATATTGTCTGACACGGGCGATTACTTTTCTTGATAGTTGAGGGAAGGATAAAATGCAACTTTTTTCAGAGGGGTGGTTAGTTAGTTAGGACACATGTCCCCTCTCAGTTAAAAAAAATCTATTTGGAGGAGGTCCTAGCCGTCTTTGTTGCTTTCTGTTTTCTGAATTACGGGCTGTTTCGTGTTGTTTGACTTTTTTTTGGTATTTGCCTCCTGATCAATCCATCGAATTCCAGTCTGTATTTTAGTGAGAGTCTGTAATGAGCCGCCAGTCTGTTTTCACCCAGTGGAATCTTTTTTTCTCCATTTCAGGATAAACAGACCAAATCCTCACAGGTTTTAGTATCTATTATTATTAGTTGATAAGTTGCTGGTCAGAATAGAGCTTTAATTAACGATTTTATTGAGTGGTTACAGATTTAATTAATGTGTATAACATTAAGAATGTATTAAATCTAAGTATCCAATGACCCAATAATAGCTTGTGGAAAACTATAGAGGGAAGGGAGATCCGGAAGAGGGGAGGACTGTTTATTATAATATTTGTTGATGTTAAAGACATTTTTTTTAACTAACATGTTGTAGAACGCACAGACTTTTTAAAAAATATTTTAAAGTTAAATTCAAAGAGTGTTCAATTGCTTAATAACTGAGATATTTGGATTTCAGTTTGTGTTACTGTGATATGTAATGTGAGATTGAAGTACCGCACAGAACACAACAGTGGAAGTGTACACAACCCCCCAAATAATCATTTGTTATCGATTGCTTCGATAGGAGCATTTCTCAGTTACGTCTGTGGGCTGGTCAGCGTCTCCATGGCAAACTGATGTGTGATTTGTGTGGTTTCTATAAATTACTGTCTTCAGAGAGCGTCGGAAGCAAAAGACATTTCTTAATATTCAGTTTCCCCTGAACTTCGGTTATATCGGGGACCACCCGGCTCGAGCCCCTTGTCTGTGTGACAATATAGCGAACATTTCACTATTGACTTAATTTTTTATTTCTTCTGTTCAGCCCGTCAGTTCAAGGTGATGGACTACGTTTATGATGATGATCTGGATGAACTGTGTCCAGTTTGTGGAGATAAAGTATCCGGTTATCATTATGGTCTGCTGACCTGTGAAAGTTGCAAGGTGAGTTTAAGCGTGTCCGCTGTTTGGATTCTGAAGGTAATTTCTATCGTCATTTTAGTTATTTCATGAAACTCCTTTACTCAATGATCGCGTCAATTTCAGACTGAATCAAAAATTAAACGAGACTGAAAACTGATCGAGGAAGCGGCCCCGAGTAACGAGCAGACCGTAATAAATAAATTTAACATTTAAATAAAATATAATTATAAAGGTGCAAAAAGATGCCGGTCGGCTGTTACTGGCGTGGATTTCCTTGCGGGATTCGAATGTATGGCAAGAAATGTAGATGATCGATTTGTTTTCAGTTTTGCTTCATTATGTATCGGGATTCACTCCTGTGTGTTAAATAACTTTAAAACTTCTCCCCTCAGGGATTTTTCAAGAGAACTGTTCAGAATAGCAAACGCTACTCTTGCACTGAGAATCAGAATTGCAAAATAGATAAAACCCAGAGGAAGAGATGTCCGTATTGTCGTTTCCAGAAATGTCTGACAGTGGGGATGAGGTTAGAAGGTAAGCTGTTTATTTATTTTTTGCAGTTTCAAGTTATTTCATTTGAACATCGAAAAACATGAAACCGGGTCTTCGCCAATGAATAATGTTTGAATGCGTATTTGGAAACAGGTTTAAGTTAACGTGACAATTATATACAGATGGCATATATTGAAAGGTGTATCGATAGAAACAAGTGTTTTTTAAAAAAAACTTAAAACCCCATTTTTAGTGAGATTTGATCACCTTCATATTAGCCGAAATGCTACGGGGGCGTAAATATAGTCAAAGATCTTACAGACCAGATTTCTCTTCAAAACTCACTTGTCCCAGGCTGCAGTTTCCCGCGGATTCATTGATTTAATTGAGTTGGAGGTCGAATGTATATTTGTTTGTGTGTATTCTATTAGTGAGACATATTGCTAATAGAATATTGCCAATGGAAACTTCTGACCAGATCTGCTAGGCCTTTCAGCCGGAGAGTATAAATGGAAGTAATCTGCTTCGTCCGATAGCACGTATACTACATGGGTCGCTGATGGTGAATGTAGGCACCCAGAGATAGACGTCAGTATTTATATATTATGCTGTAAAATGGAAGTTTTATCTGATCTAGAGATGCACATCATGGCTGGAGTTCTCCAACTGGCCCGATTTAGGATTACTGTTTGACTCACAAGTACTTTCCAAGAGGTTCCTTTTTTAAAAACCGCATATCATTAATTGTTTACACGCAGCTCACGGATAATTCTAACCGTCTTGCCTTCACGACGAGAGAAAATATGAGACTTTGTGCAGATGGACGGTGAAAAATGAGAGTAGAATTAATTAATAATGATCTCCGGATCACCATAAAAATTAGACTGAATAAAAAGCATTTTCTGAAAAGTATTTTAAGCATTACACCACAGAAATTTAAATGCAATGAAGTATCTCATAGAAATAACAACTGGAAGACATATATATATACCTGATAAAGTTGGAATGCAAGTGAATGATCAAGTCTTAAAATTAAATTTAAGGTGGAACAATATAATATAAAAATAATACCAAGTTAAGATAGAAGATTGAATTTTGTTCATACTGTAGTAATATCCAAATTATTCAAAAGCATTTTTACAAGAAATGTTACACATGAGCATATTGAACTCGTTACATTACATTTCATCTTTAAAACAAGCAGTGTAATTTTTATCACCCCAAAATACAAAAGAATAGTTACAACATATCAAGAATCCCTACTATAAATGCAAAATAGACATACTATATATATACATTTAAAATATGGTGTTGAGTCACATGCATACTTGACTATTTTTAAAAATGATTAAAAATTTGGCTAGCTATGGAGAATTCTGAGAAGTATTTTTAAGTAGTGTTGATGTATCTGTAGTTTTATTGAAGTGATATGTCATGGATATGTGTGAAATGCTAAAATTGAATTTACATTGGCACCACCTAATGTTTAGTTTATAACAAAGTCCTTCCTGAGTGCTTTTTCTTGTTTGCTTATGGTTGGTTTGATTTTTTTTCCTGTGGGTTATGAAGGTCACTATCTATATAAGCTCCAAGGATTACAAGCATGTAAAATATACAAACCACTCTAAATACAATCACTTTGGAAAACAAACTGCAGGAATTTTCTAAGTGTTCTGGAAATATTTGACTTACCAATTGGTGTCCCAATATGTTTTATCTGAATTTTTCCATGCTCCCTGCAATCGCCAGGGTCAAATTTCCGAGACATTTGTACTCATTACAGCAGCTCCATCTGCACCAAGACCAGGACAGTGAGCTTATTTAAGAAGATTCTGTAATGGGAAGGTGATAGGATTGGTCTTGTGAAAGGTTGAGATCAAATTGGCTGGAGGTCTTTATTCATCTCAACATATTTTGTAATCATATAGTTCTGGTACCTAATATATCAAAATGGTATCATAGAATGACATCTTAATGTTGCAAAAGGCTAACCTCCATGTAAAAATATTTAGTGTCCCATGTGACCATTAAAAACTTTCTGTTCTGCTCCTGAATTGTGCTGAAGTAAACACAAAATATATAGGTGATATTTGGGACCATTTTATAGCAGTGAAGTTTTAAATATTACTGTCTCAGTAAGATATTGATGATAGTATGAAGTCTTCAGTAATGAATAAGGTGGCGTGTTTAAAGATGTACCTGCTCAGGATTTTGTGGTGATATGGCTATGATTTCTTTATATTTTTATTTGGTAGAACCTGCCCCCATTTGATGTTCTATATTACATTGTAGTAAAACCATGGTGATATATCTAGATTGTTTAATTTCTGTACTTTGTTGAGTTCATATTTAACACTGTGTAGTTGTTTGGACTACACAAAAACATTACACATCCATTTTAATAATTACCAAATAAAAAAAATGGTTAATTTGTAAATGTGAGTGAGCAGAGAATTTAAAGTAATTCTATACATATTTAAATTGTCAGGCAAAGTAGCCACAGTAAGAGGCAATGAACTGAGGGGCACAGGGTTTATTACTAATATTTTAATGAAATGAATAGCAAGTGAATTAGAGATTTTATTTGTTAAGGTTATTTCTTGAAATGACTTATGATATCGCATAAATAATTACAGAAAATTCAAACCTAAGGTATATTTTAGTTATATTGAGAAAATGCAGCCCTGATAAAAATACTTGCAAAGAGTTGGCCTGATGTTGCAGGCAGTGGAGAACTTTCATCTTGAGCAGAAAATCGTGGACTTGATGCAATGTGGGGTGCAACTGAAATGGTCCACCGAGGAAACCTTAGCCCATTTTGTCTTATTGAATCGGACCTTCTGTCATCCCATTACCAAGTTGCATCGATAGTGGTTGTTGATTTGTCTGGGCCTACAGTGTTCCTTTTTGCAGGCTGGAGGAGGGAGTATGGTGATGGGAGGCCTTTGAAAAGGAGAAAGTGCAGGATGATAGGGTTATAAAAAATAGTGTTAAAAAGCAATTGCCATCATGTATTGTAGATGCGGACTCGCATTTAGATTTAGACATTTTTTGGTAATCTAGAGTCTGATTTTTCCCCTTTTACAAACAAAAAAATGTTATTAAATGATGCATGTGTACAACACAAAAGCACAAAACATTGTCAGGCATCCATAGAAGAACATTCAATACATTTATATCATAAACTGGGTCATTTCAGTTATTGCTGGTGCCAGGAAATACTGCACAGAGCCCTTGGATTTAGTAAAAGGAAAACATTCTCTGTTTTCAGTCGCAGATACAGAGAAGCATCTGTGATCCAATGAGATGACACATTCTTAACTTGCTCTTGTAGTTTATGGCACATTGGAAGGCATATATTTCTTTAAGCAGATATAAGTTGTTGAATTGTTAAAATTAACCTAATCAATCCTTTTAACTCTTTCAGCAACAGATTTCATTGTAATTAACAAATCAATGTATTTTGTTGAACTAATGTCACAACATGAGAAAGAAAAAGAATTCTGTTTCAAGGCAAGTACACCTGTTCTAAATAACCAGTGTCATGATGGTATTGAAGTTATTTCATTTTCAACCTCCCAATTCCAATACAAACAAAAATCAGAGGGATTTTCTTAATGGTACTATCCATCTACCTGTGGAGGTCAATGGGGAAAACCTAATATTGGATGGGATGTGCGCAGTGCAGCTGTGGATGAGTTGCAGTTTAGGAGATTGGCAAAGAGAGTGTGATTAAGAGTATCAGTGTTAGTTGGGGTGAGATAGAGGCAGAGGTAGGTGATATTTTGGAGCTGGAAATAGGTGGCATTGGTGATGGACTGGTTGTGAGGTGAGAATCTCAGTTCAGGGTAGAACACGACAACTAAAGTTATACACGGTCAGATTTAGCCTGAATGAGCAACCGAGGAACAAGATGAATCAGTGGCTATGGTGGAAAATTTCTGACAGGAACCGAACAGGATCCACGAGGCAAAAATTGTCAACAATTTCTTACTACTTAGAGAGACCCACTAAAAGGGTTCATGAGTTTGACTGCAGTAAAAAGTGGAAAAACTCTCAGTCATGAGGTTGGGGTGGGGGGGGGGGGGGGGGGGGGGGTTGCCTTTCTCAGATTAGCGTTAAGGTACATAATTGGGATAGTACAGAGGGAATTTATTCACGTCATGCATTATTGGGATTGTATAGAGGGAATCTACTCACACTCTGCATTATTGGGATAGTATAGAGGGAATCTATTCACTTCGTGCAGTATTGGGATAGTATAGAGGGAATCTATTCACTCCATGCATTATTGGGATAGTATAGAGGAAATCTATTCACACGCTGCATTATTGGGTTGGTATAGAGGGAATCTATTCACTCCGTGCATTATTGGGATAGTATAGAAGGAATCTATTCACACTCTGCATTATTGGGATAGTATAGAGGGAATCTATACAATCCGTGCAGTATTGGGATAGTATAGAGGGAATCTGTTAACACTCTGCACACTATGGTAGTCTGCACAGAGCAGGATTAAACGGAGTGGACTTGAACAGAGTGCTTTGGTTGGGAATTTGGAAAGAGTGGGATTTCGGAGAAGAGAGGGAAGTTGTTGCTTTTTGCCTACACTACTTGTAGTGCTTTGTGTTACAGGTAGATATTTAATTTCAGTACCCTTAATTTAATCTAGATCAAGTAAGTAGTCAGGAAACTACACTGTAAATTAAGTTACCTAATTACAATTTAATTAAATTTAATTAAATAAATCAAGATCATATAGGGATGGCAGTGCAGGCGGTGTGCCGCAACTGCAGCATGTGGGAGTTTGTGGAGAGCATTGTGATCCCGGACAACCATGTTTACATTAAGTGCCTGCATCATGAGGAACTTCAGCTCAGAGTTTTTGAGCAGGAGTCTGAGGTGCAGACATTGCGGGCCATCAGGGATGGGGAGAGTTACCTGGACACTTTGATCCAGGAGGCAGTCACAACCCTTAGGTTAGGTAGTGGTACAGGTCTGGCTAGTGGTCAGGGACAGGATGATGTGACTGCAACTCAAAGGGGACCCCAGGTGCAGTGCTGGAGGAGCCTCAGCCTTTGCCCTTGTCCAACAGGTTCTTGCTGCCTGTGTGAATGAGGGAAAAGCCTGTAGGATGGATGAGCAGGCTGACAATGGCATCATGGTGCAGGAGGCCATTCAGGTAGAGGGAGTGAAAAGGAATGTCGTTGTGGTAGGGGACAATATAATCAGGGGGATAGATACTGTTCTCTGCAGCCGCGACCGAGTGTTCCGAAGGTTGTGTTGCCTGCCCGATGCCAGGGTTAAAGACATCTCCTTACGGCTGGAGATCAACTTGGAGTGGGAGGGGGAGGATCTGGTTGTCGCGGTCCACGTAGGAACCAACCACATAGGTAGTACTAGGAATGAGGTTCTGCTGAGGGAGTTTGAGGAGCTAGGATCCAAATTAAAAAGCAGAACCTCAAAGGTAATAATATCTGGATTGTTACTTGAGTAACGCGCAAATTGGCTTAGGGACAAACAGATTAGAGGTTTAAATGCGTGGCTCAAAGAGTGGTGTGGGAAGAAGAGGTTTCGGTTCATGGGGCACTGGCACCAGTACTGGGGAAAGAGGGAGCTGTTCCGTTGGGACGGGCTCCACTTAAACCAGGCTGGGACCAGTGTCTTGGTGAACCAAATAACTAGGGCAGTAGACAGGGCTTTAAACTAATGAAGGGGGGCGGGAGGATTCAGGAAAGAGTAAATTTAAAAGCAGCGAGAGAAATGTCAAGGCTCTAGAGCAGAGTAGTGTTTTGGGTAAAAATAAGCAGAGTGGGTCAGGAAGGGACAGAGAGTAACAAAGGTAATAAGGCATCAGTGACGAAGGTGACATCAGGGAAAAAGAGAAATAAGTCAAAGCTAAAGGCACTATATCTGAATGTGTGAAGCATTCGCAACAAAATAGATGAATTAATAGCGCAGATAGAAATTAATAGGTTTGATATAATAGCCATAACTGAGACGTGGTTGCAAAGTGGCCAAGGTTGGGAACTAAATATTCCAGGATACATAACTTTTAGAAGGGATAGGCAAAATGGAAAAGGAGGAGGGGTAGCCCTGATAATAAAGGATGGGATAAAAACAGTAGAGAGAAAGGATCTTAGCTCTGAAAATCAAGAAGTGGAATCAATGTGGAGCTAAGAAACAGCAAGGGGCAGAAATCATTGCTGGGAGTTGTTTATAGGCCCCCAAACTGTAGTTATACTGTAGGGCAGAGTATAAATCAGGAAATTAAAGGCACATGTAACCAGGGTAATACAGTAATCATGAGGGACTTTAATCTACATATAGACTGGGCAAACCAAATTTGCAGTAATAGTGTGGAGGACGAATTCATGGAATATATGCAAGATAGTTTTCTAGATCAGTATGTTGAGGAACCAACTAGGGAACAGGCTATTTTAGTTCTAGTATTGTGCAATGAGAAATGGTTAATTAATAACCTTGTAGTAAAGGGGCCTTCAGGGATGAGTGACCATAATATTCTGAGTTTGAAAGTGACTTAGTTAAATCCGAAACTAGGGTCTTAAATCTAAACAAAGCAAACTACGTAGGTATGAGGGGCGAGTTGGCTAAGATAGATTGGGAAACTACATTAAAAGGTATGACAGTGGACAAACAATGGCTAGCATTTAAAGAATTAATACATAATTTACAACAAATATACATTCCTTTAAGGCACAAAAACCCCACAGGAAAAGTGGTCCAACCGTGGCTAACGAGAAGTTAAATATAGTATTAGATCAAAGGAAGAGGCTTATAATGCTGCCAAAAAGAGTAGTAAGCCTGAGGATTGGGAGGATTTTAGAATTCAGCAAAGGAGGACCAAGAAATTGATAAAGAAAGGGAAAATAGAATATGAGAGTAAACTAGCGAGAGACAAAAAAACAGACTGTAAAAGCTTCTATAGGTATGTAAAAAGTAAAGATTAGCGAAAGTAAATGTGGGTCCCTTACAGGCTGAGACAGGAGAAATTATAATGGGGAATAAGAAAATGGCAGAGTAATTAAACAAATACTTGTGTCTGTCTTCCCGGAAGAAGATGCAAAAAACTTCCCAGAAATAGTGGACAACCAAGGGTCTAGCGAGAATGAGGAACTGAAAGATATTAGTATTAGTAAAGAAGTAGTACTGGAGAAATTAATGGGACTGAAAGCCAATAAATCCCATGGACCTGATGGCCTACATCCTAGGGTTTTGAAAGAGTTGGCTATAGAGATAGTGGATGCATTAGTTGTAATTTTCCAAAATTCCATAGATTCTAGAATGGTTCCTGTGGATTGGAAGGTCGCAAATGTAATCCCACTATTTAAGAAAGGAGGGAGAGAGAAAAGGGGGAACTACAGACCAGTTAGCCTGACATCAGTAGTAGGGAAAATGCTAGAATCTATTAGTAAGGACGCGGTAACAAGGCACTTAGAAAATAATAATAGTATTGGGCAGAGTCAACACGGATTTATGAAAGGGAAATCGTGTTTGACAAATCTGTTAGAATTTTTTGAGGTTGTAACTAACAGAATAGATATTGGGGGGAACCAGTGGATGTGGTGTATTTGGATTTTCAGAAAGCATTCGATAAGGTGCCACACAAGAGGTTATTAAACAAAATTAGGGCTCATGGGATTGGGGGTAATAGACCAGCATAGATTGAGGATTGGTTAACGGACAGAAAACAGAGAGTAGGAATAAACAGGTCATTTTCGGGTTGGCAGGCTGTAACTAGTGGGGTACCGCAAGGATCAGTGCTTGGGCCTCAGCTATTCACAATCTACATCAATGATTTGGATGAGGGGACCAAATGTAATATATCCAAGTTTGCTGATGATACAAAGCTGGGTGGGAATGTAAGTTGTGAGGAGGATGCAAGGAGGCTTCAAGGGGATATAGACAGGCTAAGTGAATGGGCAAGAACATGGCAAATGGAATATAACGTGAAAAAATGTGAAGTTATCCACTTTGGTAGGAAAAATAGAAAAGCAGAGTATTTTTAAATGGTGAGAGATTGGGAAATATTGGTGTTCAGAGGGACTTGGGTGTCCTTGTACACTAATCACTGAAAGTTAACATGCAGGTACAGCAAGCAATTAGGAAAGCAAATGGTATGTTGGCCTTTATTACAAGAGGATTTGAGTATAAAAGTAAAGACGTCTTACTGCAATTATATAGGGCCCTGGTGAGACCACACCTGGAGTATTGTGTACAATTTTGGTCTCCTTAGCTAAGGAAGGATATACTTGCCATAGAGGAAGTGCAACAAAGGTTCACCAGACTGGTTCCTGGGATGGGGGGATTGTCCTATGAGGAGAGATTGAGTAGAGTAGGCCTATATTCTCTAGAGTTTAGAAGAATGAGAGGTGATCTCATTGAAACATACAAAATTCTTACAGGGCTTGACAGAGTAGATGCAGGGAGGATGTTTCCCCTGGCTGGGGAGTCTAGAACCAGGGGTCACAGTCTCAGAATAAGGTGTCGGCATTTAGGACTGAGATGAGGAGAAATTTCTTCACTCAGAGGGTGGTGAATCTTTGGAATTCTCTACCCCAGAGGGCTGTGGAGGCTCAGTCGTTGAGTATATTCAAGACAGAGATTGATAGATTTTTGAATATTAAAGGAATCAAGGGATGTGGGAAAATGGAGATGAGGTAGAAGATCAGCCATGATCTTATTGAATGGCAGAGCAGGCTCGAAGGGCCAAATGGTCTTCTCCTGCTCCTATTTCTTATGTTCTATAGAGGGGATCTATTCACTCCATGCAGCATTGGGATAGTATAGAGGGAATCTATTCACTCCGTGCATTATTGGGATAGTATAGAGGGAATCTATTCACTCCGTGCATTATTGGGATAGTATAGAGGGAATCTATTCACTCCGTGCATTATTGGGATAGTATAGAAGGAATCTATTCACTCCGTACATTATTGGGATAGTATAGAGGGAATCTATTCACTCCGTGCATTATTGGGATAGTATAGAGGGAATCTATTCACTCCATGCATTATTGGGATTGTATAGAGGGAATCTATTCACTCCGTGCATTATTGGGATAGTATAGAGGGAATCTATTCACTCCATGCATTATTGGGATTGTATAGAGGGAATCTATTCACTCCGTACATTATTGGGATAGTATAGAGGAAATCTATTCACTCCGTGCATTATTGGGATAGTATAGAGGGAATCTATTCACTCCATGCAGCATTGGGATAGTATAGAGGGAATCTATTCACTCCGTACATTATTGGGATAGTATAGAGGGAATCTATTCACTCCATGCAGCATTGGGATAGTATAGAGGGAATCTATTCACTCCATGCAGCATTGGGATAGTATAGAGGGAATCTATTCACTCCGTACATTATTGGGATAGTATAGAGGGAATCTATTCACTCCGTACATTATTGGGATTGTATAGAGGGAATCTATTCACTCCATGCAGCATTGGGATAGTATAGAGGGAATCTATTCACTCCGTACATTATTGGGATAGTATAGAGGGAATCTATTCACTCCGTACATTATTGGGATTGTATAGAGGGAATCTATTCACTCCGTGCATTATTGGGATAGTATAGAGGGAATCTATTCACTCCATGCAGCATTGGGATAGTATAGAGGGAATCTATTCACTCCATGCAGCATTGGGATAGTATAGAGGGAATCTATTCACTCCATGCAGCATTGGGATAGTATAGAGGGAATCTATTCACTCCGTGCATTATTGGGATTGTATAGAGGGAATCTATTCACTCCGTGCATTATTGGGATAGTATAGAAGGAATCTATTCACTCCGTGCATTATTGGGATAGTATAGAAGGAATCTATTCACTCCCTATATTATTGGGATCGTATAGAGGGAATCTATTCACTCCCTATATTATTGGGATAGTATAGAAGTAATCTATTCACTCCCTATATTATTGGGATAGTATAGAGGGAATCTATTCACTCCGTGCATTATTGGGATAGTATAGAAGGAATCTATTCACTCCCTATATTATTGGGATAGTATAGAGGGAATCTATTCACTCCGTGCATTATTGGGATTGTATAGAGGGAATCTATTCACTCCGTGCATTATTGGGATAGTATAGAAGGAATCTATTCACTCCCTATATTATTGGGATAGTATAGAGGGAATCTATTCACTCCGTGCATTATTGGGATAGTATAGAAGGAATCTATTCACTCCCTATATTATTGGGATCGTATAGAGGGAATCTATTCACTCCCTATATTATTGGGATAGTATAGAAGTAATCTATTCACTCCCTATATTATTGGGATAGTATAGAGGGAATCTATTCACTCCGTGCATTATTGGGATAGTATAGAAGGAATCTATTCACTCCCTATATTATTGGGATAGTATAGAGGGAATCTATTCACTCCGTGCATTATTGGGATAGTATAGAAGGAATCTATTCACTCCCTATATTATTGGGATAGTATAGAGGGAATCTATTCACTCTGTGCATTATTGGGATAGTATAGAAGGAATCTATTCACTCCCTATATTATTGGGATAGTATAGAGGGAATCTATTCACTCCCTATATTATTGGGATAGTATAGAAGTAATCTATTCACTCCCTATATTATTGGGATAGTATAGAGGGAATCTATTCACTCCGTGCATTATTGGGATAGTATAGAAGGAATCTATTCACTCCCTATATTATTGGGATAGTATAGAGGGAATCTATTCACTCCGTGCATTATTGGGATAATACAGTGGGAAGGGAATCTATTCACCCCTCATTTGCCTTGAGTTTGTTGAAACTGGAAAATGTTGCTGCAGCAGCAGTGACATCTGTCACAGTGCTAAGTGCAAAAAATATCTATTACAAATAATATAAATACATGGGGTGGGAAATTTCCATAGGGCTCTTCTGTTTTTCTGGGGTTTCTGTGGCTTTTCCACCAAATTTACAGTGGACGATCAAAGTACTGAAAGAGATTCGAAGTAATTAATGAAGAATGGTAAATGTAAAATGATATTGCAAGGGTTTAATAGCTCTTCAAAAGTTGCTAATGGCTTCACCATTGTACTTTTATCCACGAGCCTGTTGCTAAAAGCTAAATCATGAAGTATTAAAAATGTTAAAATATTTTGAAAATGATTTGCCAGGTTTATTAGCAGTTATACTACCCGATCAATCTGAATGCAATTATGAATCCCCAACATGTGAGATGTAAATCCAAGGTTTGTTTTTGGTCAGCTAGATATCTGACATGCACAAACCATGAATGAGAGTTTCCAAACCAAACAACTGAGAATCTGCATAAGCAGAGCTTCACTTAGCCTGATATGGGGCAAATATATGTAGAGTCACAGTTACCAAAGCCTGGAGAATTCAGGCTCAGGTTGGCAAGTCTGCAGCTGAGGATTGATTTGGTTTCAATTTCTCATCACTAGGCATGACATCTTGTAACCAACTTGACTCCAAACAGTTCATGCTTACTTTCCCTCTTAAGGAGCATAGTCATTAGTAAGTCATTAGACAACTGGCACTTTGGGACCTCAGTGGGTGGAGAGTAGGTACGAAGTGCATACCTCTCTATAAAATGTGTGTAGTCACGGTTGTCATGTTCCTGACCACAGTATGGACACATAGCACAGTCATTGAACAGTGTTCTAATATCTGAAGGCGGGAGCTTCAGCAGTAACTGCTTACCTCTCTGCTGCTAAGTCAAGGTAGGCAACGGACCTTGGATATATGAATAGGTGTTTGCATAATTTGCCTTCATGCAGTGAATTCCAAAAGCTGTTGTCTCAAGCTCAGAGTTTCTGCATCAGCTGTTTAACAGACATCTGACTTCACCATAGTTGAAGGACCTACACAGAATAGCTTGCAATGTGCCAGTCACCTTGATATTCTAGATATCAATGTCCAATGGTGCATACCAGGCTTACTCATCACCATTAGCTTAAAGCGTGGAAGGAGCTTTGACAAAGAAACATGCCACTGTGAGGCTGCCTCAACCTATAGGGTACTAAATGATTCAGTTGTGGTGTTACTGCTGGAAAACAATTGCAAGTTACCAATGCATGCAATTAAAATAGTACTATAATTATAATATGTTGTGATTTACTAGTGAGAAATGAGAATTGTATAACTATGGAATATATAATTGTAAAATCTGCAGTATTACCTGGATCAAACATACAAAGCACTGAACCATTGTATAAATTGTGGTTTCCTATTTATACCCATAATGTACCATAATAAACATTTTGTACAGCTGGTCAGATTCTGTTACATTGCAGAAGTGTATATAACGGGCCTGAATTTACGATCGGAGGCTTCCCGCAGGTGGATGCCTCCGATCATCAAAAAATCTACGCATTTATCTGGTGGTCCGGGAGATACGGAGGCTTGCGATCCTGGGCCTCTCCTGGTAGAAATGCGTAGAGGCCCACATATCCCAGGGACGCATGCGGTTCGCAAGCACCCCTGGGATCACGTGGGCCAGCCCAACCAATGAAAGAAGGGAATCCCCATTCATACTTATGGGAGTTCCGTACGTACGGAACTGTCATAAGTATGAATGGGAATGACTTAAAAAATACACAAACACATGAAATAATTTTTTTAAATGACATATATAAAATTAACTAAAATAGTATTTAATTAAATATTTTAAACAAAATTTGAGTATTTTGAAAATTTTTAAAATATGTTTTAACGGGGCTGTATATAAACTTACCTTATTGGACAGGGTTTTTAATGTATAAGTGAGTGATAAAATTTTATTTTTCTATTTTTTTAAAACTCTTATGATGGTGAACGCAGGCGTAAGAATTCCACGGCCTTTCAGTGGGCGGAAGTTGGGCAAATAGCGCAACACTCCAGCCGCAGAGGCCCTTTTCCTGGGGATACGGATCATCTGTCAAGAAGATTCTTGACAGATCGCAAGTGCCGGGTTTCAGCACATGCACTTCGCAAGCCTAAACCTGGAACTTGCGCGGCCTCTACGTGCGCACCTCGTACGTACCCATAGGGGTCGCAAAATACGGCCCATTGTTACACATAAACCCAGACCACTGTTGAGTCCAACAATAAATTTTAATATTAGTTTTAGTCTTGTTTCTGGACCTCAGATTTTAACATTATCTTATTATGAGCCCATCCGTGACCTCCACTGCTGACCCTGGTAAAAATTTGCAGGGTAAGGAGGGGAAGCCTTCATGTTGAGTAATAATAAACTGGTACATGAATGGCAGCAAAGAATTTATGGGATTGAATTTCTTTTCCCCTTTCTGTTTGAGTGCAAGTCGGGTGGAATGTACCTGAAGTGCATTCTGGCAAATGGACCTGAACCCATCCATTTCTCTGGCCAGGCATGGTCACAATGTTCCCCGAGTGCAGGAACACCCATTGGAAAGGTATTCACCCGATGGGGCCTGGCATAGTGGTAATAACTGCCAGCTTCAGAGCCTTCTGGCTGCTGTCCATAAACAGCCTGTGAAATTCTTACGCCTGGTCTCCAAGCTTTGTCAAACTACAGCATTTGTTTTGCAATCTATAATCTGAAAAAGATTTGTTAGAAGAAAAGTCTAACTAGGTCAGAGCAATAGATTGTGAGAATCTTCAAGATTGTGCCTGATGTTAAAATGCCTATTCCACTGTTCCAGATGTTTGGTAAGTTTACAGTCTAGTCTCCTCTTCCATGAAATCTCCCAGTACAGTAAAACAAAATGAAAAAGCACTTTATATAAAGATACTATATGCAGAAAGCCCAAATTATTTCAAATGTCTAATATACTGTATACAGCAGCCACAGCTGTACTACATCTGCTTTTGCCAGTCTTTTTCAAAACGGCATCTACAGCTATCTGTCTCCAGTTCCAAATCATGTGTGATCATATAACTAACAGTTTGTGCACTGGTCCCCTTTCTGTTTCCTCAGACGTGTCATTGTTTTCCAGTTCTCCTCAATCCATTGCCACGGTCCTTAACATAAGACACTAGTGGCCTCTGAATCCTCTGATGAGGAGCAGTCATTTTATTGCAACTGTGAAAAAGTATCCCCTAGTGTCCCTGCTGACAAATGGTGGGAAGACCTTTCACACGTCACCATGCCCTACACAGGGTTTGCTTAGAGGTACTTCAAACTTTTGGGAGGTTCTCCACTGGCAAACATGGAAGACGCCAGCCATAGCAGGCAGATTCCAGCCTTCTTATGTCCCTCCCAATATCCCAGAACCTTGTGAAGGATGTTATGCACCCAGTGAAGCAGGTCATGGATGATGTTCATCCCAGTGTTTGATCTGGCTGTAATCAGATGCATATTGATTTGTTTCTCCTGCATCACACTTGTATTTTGCAGTGGGCTGGGCAAGGATGATTGAACAGATGTGCTCTCTAATCAAGCTACTCACAACATATTTTCATAACCAGAAACCCTCCTCCATGTAGCTCTGGACTGTAGCCATTCAGAGCTATATTGAGACATCTGAACGCCTCTCGGGTTGGAACTGATATCCACTTCCCCTGTGTCTCAGATGACCTCCTCTTCCCTCCAGGTAACACCATGTGAAATATCATTCAATGGTGCTCCCAAATCTGAGAAACATGAAGGAGAAGCTCTATGTTAGTGTTTTCTTCAAGTGTACTTATTAGCATTTCAGTAACATTGTTTATCTTTAATAATTTTGTGCAGAATATTTGCACAGTGGTACAGTATGTTTAAATGAGAATTATTCAAACAAACAAACTACTTCAAACTGTTGTGCGTTAAGTACAGTTATATGTGTCTTATTTTCCTACAGAGTAAGATTATTTTATTTACCTGTAATATATTTCTCGTTGTCCCAGTAAAAAGTATTTGTTCTTCTGCCTTATGGCTCCAGTGTCATCTTGTGACTGCCTGACCGATGCTAATGAGAGGTCCTCTTACTGACCCCGCAACCCTGGTGGGCTCAGCTCTGAAAGGCGCCATTAAGCGCAATCTCTGCGTCACTGCTGGGATTGCCACTCGAATATTTGGGGCCAGGCTATCCAAAATGGCACACAGCATTTCAAATGTGGCATCACACATTATCGGCATAAGGTTCTACAAGGCCAAGTTAGGTCCCTCCGGTGTCTTGTTCAAGTGATCATCATTCTTGCTTCAGCCTAGATAATGAGTGAGAGCAGCCTTTTTGCCTATTAAGGCATTATAGTTAATTTTGTCCTTGCTCAACTTCAACAGTCAAGCACCTTCCAACAGTGGTCCCTGGGTAGTCATCAGGAGTAGGAACCTTTCCTAACTTGGGTACACCAAGGTCAATTGTGGCAACCTGCCACCACTGGCTGAGATCAGTGAACACAACACAAACCAAAGGTTGAATGTTGGATCTCCCCGGCATGGATGACTCAATCCCACAGCAGAAAATCATCTTTACCCATTGAACCATTGGAGGATCCAGGCTCAATAAGTAGTGTTGATTGAAATCTCATGGCCTCACAATGCATGGTACTTGGTTAGTCATATTGATGTTGACTAGACTGGGTACATTCAGTGATTTGTCCATAATGAGACCCAGATCTTTTCCCACTTCACAGCAATATCCCTTCAAAATAGCAGTAAGAATTATTGTAGGCATCAGAATGCAGTTATAGAATGTTATGCCAGTCACATGAATCTACCACGAATGCACAACACAAAACCCATTTTATTGCATCAAAAAGAGTGAAATGATTTAAAGATCTTCAGCTTCTTGCTGCCAATTTATTTTGTATTACCCTTCTAAGGTACTTAGTTCCTTATGCAATGTTACATACTTTTAATATTTTTAGAACCAGTGATTGAAGAAATTTATGCAACTCACGAGAAGTCGTCAAAAATAAGTGAAAGCTAGAAAGAGTTTTCAGATCCAAAATTGGATTATCAGATGACCTCTGTATGTTGCAATTAGGAAAAGGACAAAGACTCACTCACATTTGTTAGTGAATTAATGTTCATTTAACATCTAGGATTCTTACTCCTCAGCTCCCACCATTACTGAACATTAAGTAAAAGAATAGATTTCTAGAAATCAGTAGATTCAATAATCATGACCATTATAACTTATAAGTTGGGGCCTTTCTGTTGAGTATGCGATGCAACAACAAACAACTCCTGGAGACTATTACTACAGCCAGTGATCTTCAATATTTATATGGCACACAGGAGTCATTTATTGCCATGTCTACTTGGGGGGTTCCTAATTTTATCAGTTAGTGATATTATACAATCTATTAACAATGTTTATCACTTAAATAACCTCTGGTCACACATTCCAGTCCCTGCTTTATTATAGGTCCATCAGCTGATCAAACAATATAACTAGAAGCAGTTGCCAGCTCAGCATTTTGTTGCGAGTCACATGTGAAAAAACTAAAAAGAAAAAGAAACAAAATAAGAAGGTTCAGAAGTTTTGCCAAAAAAAAAGTTGAAAGGTTGAAAAAATGGGTTTATCTTAGTTTTAGGGGAAAAACAGTGATATTTTCTCTTTTTGATACTAATTTTCCTTCATCCCTATTCAGAGATTAGTTGATGAATTTAGTAATAAATATTTGCATGTCAAACAACATCATAAAGATTCATTGACTCATGAACTTATGAATCTTTGAAGATTCGTGCCTGGTATACTCCTAATATCATGTGTTTGAAATAGTGTGGTATCTTAACTCTTTCTGCCCAGGTTGACTTGATGAGTATTCTTTTTGCTTTCTTAACTAGCTGTCCGTGCAGACAGAATGAGAGGAGGAAGAAACAAATTTGGGCCAATGTACAAGCGTGACCGAGCCTTAAAACAGCAAAAGAAAGCCCTGATACGAGCAAATGGCTTTAAGCTAGAGACTGTGCCTCAAATGGTGTCATCGGTGCAGACTGACTATTCACTTTCAACTGCCATACATAATATACATTCCGTATCCAAAGGCATGCCACCTAACCCAGCCACTTTACCAGCTACAGATTATGATAGAAACCTCTATGGAGCGCCATCAATCGGCATGTCTGTGCCAAACCATGGAGCACTGCCAAACTATCAGTACACATCGTTTCATAACCGGACAATCAAGTCCGAGTACCCAGACCACTATGCAAGTTCACCAGAATCTCTGGCTGGCTACCCCTATCCAGACACCTATCAATCCAGTTCTCCTCCTACAATCCCGCAGCTGATACTAGAGCTCTTACGGTGTGAGCCCGATGAACTTCAAGTCCAAGCTAAGATTTTGACGTACCTACAACAGGAACAGGCCAATAGGGGCAAACATGAAAAACTTAGCACCTTTGGTCTTATGTGCAAAATGGCTGACCAGACCCTCTTTTCCATAGTTGAATGGGCACGCAGTTGTATATTCTTCAGAGAACTTAAGGTAAGACAATCTTCAACTTGATTAATAAAAGTCGTTGCTGAGGAAAATCATGCTATTTAGTACTGAACATTCATGCCATGACTAATTATGTTGAGTGCTGTTTCTTACATTATATACATTTACTTATTCTCTTTACTAGCTCACATTGCACAACTAGTTCCAGTTGGGAGGGCTGCATCACAGGTGTATCCGTCACTGTTGTCCACAATTCTCTGCAATTCACCAGCAGGAGGCATGATTTAATTGGAGTCACACAGTGCTGGTTTTGCTGTCACAGATATGAAAACCTTGCCTTCCGTGTGGTCTCATTCCATCTTTACAGAAGTTAGAGTGGCAGCCACTTGGGACAAAGTTTTCAACTTGCAGCCTTCTGGTTAAAAGTCAAGCGCTGAACCACCTAAGCTGCAGGACCACCTGCAAGTGTAAAACTTTATAGTGTGTGATGATGCTTAGATATACTGCAACTGAAAGCTTTCAATGTTTCATTTGAGGTCATAATTTGACCAGTTATGAGTGTTTGCTTTTTCTTTTATTTCATTTAGGAAATGATTTTTAATTGAACCCTAAATATTCTCTAAAGCTGCATTCGGCCTTTTTGGGGGGAAAAAAAGTAATTTTGAAAGCATTAAGGTCCCAATGTTAAATATGCAAACATGTGGATTTTAAAAGCAAAATTAGTTTATTAACATCAATATTTAAGCGATCTTGTATTAAAGTAAATACTTTATATTCTTGGAAAATATAGTACAAAATGAAAGTATTTTAGTTATTCTGGTACCCTTTTATTGATTGAAGAGATTTTCTTCTTAGAAAATGGAGAGTGGAATCTTCACTTTCATTTAATGAGCAGCCACACAAGAATTATCCAGGCCAGGCAGAATCTACTAATGATTCAATTCTTGATCATTTCTTTTACCGTCTAGATCATTATTTGAAAAAATATTTCAGGTTACTTTTTGTGAAGGCACTGAAATGAAGACATTAGCTGATATTTCCTTACACAAGTGGCGATTCAGGTTTAGAGATCACCATTGTGAGAGTATAATAAAAGATACAAACCGATACCTTGAAACAATTAGCTGACATTTCCAAAAAGGTAGCGTCATTATTCCAGTAAGTTCCAGTATTAAGACACTTGCATGCAAAATGTTTCAACACACATATTTTGGCCACTTGGTGCATGCTACATAATAACTGGTAAAGTGATAGTTGGGATCAGTGTTTAGAAATTGAAACTGGAAGCTTTTACCCAGGGATGGGGTACCCAAGTGTAGTGGTTATGTTACTGGATTAATATTCCAGAGTCCGGAACTAATTATCCAGAGCTTGTGAGTTCAAATCCCACCATGGCAGTTTAGGAATTTGGAATTAGTTATAAAAATCTGCATTTTTTTAAAAAAGCTGGTATCAGTAAAAGTGACGGCATGAAGCTGTCGGATTGTATTAAAAACACAAATGGTCACTAATGTACCTTAGGAAAGGAATCCTGCTGTCCTTACCCGGTAACTCCAGTCCCACGCCAAAGTGACTGGATTGCCCCCGAAAGCGGGCAAGGGGATCACGATGCGGGATTAACCTGCGTCTGTTCAAAGTGATGCAGGCAGCACGCCAACTTCGTGCTGCCTGCTAATTAGAATGATTGTGGTGTGCAGCCCAGCGTTGAACGCACTGCTGAGTGGTTGCACGCTCAGCAGGGGGCCCAATTTCATGCGAGGCTAGCACCAATTAAAGCTAGCCTGCACTTCTTAAAGGCAGCCTTCAGCTCTTAAAGGGGAGGTGCATTCTGGCTGCAGCAGGTGATTCAACTGGCTAGGGAGCAGAGTGTAAGCAGGAAGAAGAAGAAGAACTACTGATGACACAACAGGGAAGAGAGCGTGCTCCAAGGTTCTCAGATGCAGCACTGGAAGCCTTGGTGCAGGAGATGTACAGGAGGACAGAGGTCCTCTATCCACAGTGGGCCAGAAGGCCCTCCAGGCAAAATCGGAAAAGGCAATGGGAACAGATAGCCATCGTGGACAATGCCAACAGTGTAGCCCCGAGGACCTGAATGCAATGCCGCAAGAAGTTCAATGACCTCACACAAGTGATCAAGGTCAGTGAATTCTTCCTCAAATGCCATATACTTACAACTGAACCACTAGGCTCACACACTGCTCAATTCACCACCCCCTTCACTCACCTACTGACAATCTTGATCAATCACGACTCATACCTCACATTGATAGCTTCATGTCACCCTCACACACTTACCACTGTTGCAAGCTTCACACCCACATCTCACAGCTTGCACACACTGCCAGCTATTCAACCATGACAGGCACATCACCCAAAGAGATTGTCCGACATTCACTGACACACTTCCCTCTTTCTTGCAGCAGGAGCTGCCCGAAGGGACACAGGTGCGCCTGCATAACCTTATCCCAATGGAGGAGATGGTGCTGGCCATTCTTGGGAGGGTCATTGCTGAGCCCGTGGCTAGAGGTGGGGCTGAATCAATTGAATATGATGGTAGCCTCATACCTAATCCTCCTTCTCACATCCCACTTCCCCTCTTCCCACAATCTCTTCTGATTTACAAGCTGCAGATGGTGTAAGCATGCACCTCTTGCTTTCCCCCGTCCCCTCACCACAACCATACCCTTGTGCCTTTCTCCTTTCAGATAGCCAAGAACTGCAACCTGGCCAGGCAGTGGTGGAGGAGCAGAAACTGCAAGAGGAAGAAGGCCGTGATGCTGAAGACGCACCGTCACTCAATTTCACACTCCCAGCCACCAGCTCAGATATTAACACTCCGCGTACTTTAGAGGCTAGGTTAGATGCGGGATCTCAACGTGGTAAGACACCGGGCACGAGTGGCCTGCAGCCAGGGCAGGGGGAAAGGGTAGCGCAGGTGCCAGCTCCCCGGAGGGCGAGGTCACACATGAGTTCTGCTGCACAGAGCTCAGATGAGGACTTCAATGGGGCGGCCTACAGAACAAAGCTGATGGGTATGTACAACAAAATGCTTGGTCCATTGGCAGGCCTGCCAGAAAGCCTGAATGCAATCAAGGAGCATGGAGGAGTCCAGCTCCAACCTTGCACAGGGCTTTGCGCAGAGCTTGGAGCCCATCCTTTCCAGCGTGGAAGGGCTGGGCAGATTCATTAATGCACTCGTGGACCCAACCATCATGCAGCATCTGATGGCCGAAGTCTCAGCTTCCATAGCAGCACAAGCAGAAGCTACCCAACGTCTGAGTGCTGCAGTGGAAGCTCAGACTGAAGTCGTGTAAGCTCAGCTTGCTACCACGCAAGCACAGACTGCTGCCATCGTGGCTGGGTTTACTAATGTTGAAAGGGGCTTGCAGGGTGTCACAGTAGTCCAGCATTCTGTCCTCCAGCAAATTACTAGGATTGCTGAGGCGCTGCCACGGGGGAGTGGCATTGGCCCCACAGAGGACGACCCTGCTGTCCTCTCTCGGGATGACAGCATTCGTCTTCACACCTCTGCCACTCCGCCAGTGCCCTTGCTGTCGGCTGTCAGTCAGCCAGCCCAGACTGCTGCCGCCCATTGAGGTGGTGCCGTCCGAAGCCAGGCCTACTAGGTCCAGAGCAGCTTGTGGTCATTCTGCAAGGCCATATGCAGTCTCCCCCACTGAAAGTCAGCAGCCTTCCACCAGCCATGCTGCAGAATTGGGGTAGCACTGCATAGAAACACTAGGGCAGGCACACTGAACACAGCACGAAGGGAATGCACAAGGGTGATTAGTTGACTTTTGAATTAAATATTGTAATGGTTTGATTCATAAAATTGGTTTGGAATGTTTGTTTTGTGGTGGATTTTATTGTAGCATTGTGGCCAATGACCATTGTAACTGTGATGGTCAGTAACAGAGGGAAGGTAAGGTGTGGGACTATTGGTCAATGTGGAAATGGGGTTGCATTCATTGGTATCGAAGTCAGATGAGTTGAGCACAGACAGCCCGGGCAGAAAGGGTTGCCTCTTCTGCTTCCTCCTCCTCCTCTTCCGCTTCCTCCTCCTCCTCTTCCGCTTCCTTCTCCTCTTCCTCTTCCTCCTCCTTCTCCTCAGCTGCTCACCGTATGCCTGGTAGCAAGGGCTGTGCCCTCATGACGGCAAGGTTGTGGGGCATGCAGCAGACCACGATGAATCTTGAGATGTGCTCTGGTGAGTACTGCAGGGCTCCTCCCAGAGCGGTCCAGGCAGTGGAACTTTGTTTATGGACTCCAATGGTCTACTCTATCAGATACCGTGCGGCAGCATAGCTCTCGTTATATGCATGCTGCCCACGTGTGTGTGGGTTGCGCAGAGGAGTCATGAGCCAGGTGGTCAGCGGATAGCCCTTGTCACCCAGTAGCCACCCTCTGGTTTGTCTTGGTGGCTCAAATGCTGATGGAACAGCGGACTGCCACAGAATGAAGGCATCATGACTGGTGCCAGGATACCAAACGTTGACCTGCATGATGTACTGAGTATGGTCACACACCAGCTGGGCATTGAGGGAGTGGAAGCCCTTTTGGTTGTAGTACATCTAAGAATTGAGATACGGCACCCGCAAAGCGACGTGTGTGCAGTCAATGGCACCCTGCACCATCGGGAAGCCTGCTATTCTGTCGAAGCCGCATGCTCATTCCGCCTGCTTCTCTCTGGCAAGAGAGAATGAAATGTATAAAGCTCTCTTTGTATATAGAGCCTCAATCACCTCCTTTATACAGGAGTGGACGGCGAACTAGGAGATGTTTCAGATATCGCCTGCTCCAGCCTGGAAGGAGCCCGATGCGAAGAGGTTCAAGGCCATGGTCACCTTTACAGCCACTGGCCATGCTGTCCTCACCCTGGACTGAGGCTGCAGGTCTGCCTGCAGCAGGTGGCAGATTTCAGTGAGCACCTCCTTAGTAAAATGGAGACGGCACATGCACTGTTCGTCTCTGAGGTTGAGGTAGCAGAATTGCCCCCTGAAGACCCTGGGTGGATATGACCTGCTGCTGAGAGCCCTTCTCTCCCTCATCCTCCTCCCTCTTCTAACAGTTTGTCCTGCTCTGTGTTGCCACTGCTCATTCTCCCGGTCATGCTGCAGACCAAGGGGGATATAAACTACTGCACCCATGTCTAGGAACAACTGGTCTGAGCAGACCTCTTGCAAGTCAATACCAAGTCCTTGAGCACTCCTTGTAGACTTCAGGCAACTTTAAAGAAATCACTAAACACTTCTACAAACTCAGCAGCAGCCAGTAGAAATCAATCAGCAATTAACCTGTAAGCAGGTGATGATCCCTTTAAATAGCGCTGGGGGGATCCTTCCTGTTGTTGAACGCATGTTCAGCTGTGTGAGGTTAAGAGAGGGTGTTAGCTCCAGCGTTGTGGTCGAAAATGGCAGGGCTGGTGTCAAATTAACGTTGCACGCTGATTGATGTCACGATCTGCGCACTCTGCATACTTACGGCTCATGCGCCCAGCGCCAATGCTAACATTCTCACCAAAATGGCGTCTGGCGCGGCCTGCACCAGAAATGTGCACACACTGCTTGGACGCCATTTTTGAACCACAACGGCACCCATCGCGGCCAAACAACGGGCGCTACATGACCAAATTCTTTGCCCTGTTGACTCATAACTGCCCCCTCAGGTGGCCTCGCAAGCCATTCAGTTGTATCAACACCTTGCATTTATATAGCACCTTCAATGTAGTAAAATGTCCCAAGGCGCTTCACAGGAGCGTTATCAAACAAAATTTGACGCTGAGCCACATAAGGAGATATTAGAACGAATGACCAAAAGCTTGGTCAAAGAGGTAGGTAATAAGGAGCGTCTTAAAGGAAGAGAGATAGGTAGAGAGGTGGAGAGGTTTAGGGAAGGAATTCCAGAGCTTAGGTCCTAGGCAGCTGGAGGCATGGCCGCCAATGGTGCAGCGATTAAAATTAGGGATGCACAAAAGGCCAGAATTGGAGGAGCGCAGATATCTCGGAGTGTAGGGCTGGAAGTAGTTACAGAGATAGGGAAGGGCGAGGCTATGAAGGGATTTGAAAATAAGGATTCGAATTTTAAAATCGAGGCGTTGCCGGACCGGGAGCCAATGTTGGTCAGCAAGCACAGGGCTGACGGGTGAACGGGACTTGGTGCGAGTTAGGACACAGGCAGCAGAGTTTTGGATGTGCTCAAGTTTATGGAGAGTGGAAGATGGGAGGCTGGCCAGGAGAGCGTTGGAATAGTCAAGTCTTGAGGTAACAAAGACATGGATGAGGGTTTTAGCAGCGGATAGTCTGAGGCAGGGACGGAGACGGATGTTATTGAGATGGAAGTAAAGCTACTGCTGTGGTTCTTGAAGAAAACCACCACTACCTTCTCAAAGCAACTAAAGATGGGCAATAAATGCTGGTGTTGTAGCGATGCCCACATCCCAAGAATAAAACATTTACAAAGGAATGAGCTCTACTAATTCAGCAGACAAATGGGCCTTGCAATGATTCGGTTATGATTTAAACTGATTAAATAAGACTAAACTAAGCATTTTAAAACCTACAATCCATTTTCTCAAAGCTGTCCAACATCGCCCTCACTTCTCCTAATGCAACAAGGTCAAGACATGTGACCTTATTTTATGTTCTAGCACCTCCCAGTAAATGTTAACTGCAACGGGTAAAGCAGACAGGCTTCCTACCTTATTCCGAATGTCACGTGATGACTTCCCTCCGATGGCCAGCTTTAGTGATGATATTTTGGACCTGGCCTCAGCCAATAATGCTCCCAACTTTCCCATTGGAAGATCTGGTTTCCGAATCTGGCAATCATGATCCGGCACTCTATATTTAATCTAAGAATGGTGCTCTGATCTTCTCTGCTGGTCACACCATGGTTTTCCGCCAACTGATATGCCGGGGTTGTCATTATTGATGCTCTATATGTCACCTGCCAGATGTTCCAAGGCTTCACTACTGGCTGCTCCAAGCTTCCCAACATTGATGCTGCTAGCCTATTGAGACTGATGAGACAATGCTTTCCACAGCAAATGCCCCAAGTGTGACCGGCAACCAACATACTTGGCTTCCCTGATGAACACACCAGGCTTCCCTGTCAGGCAATTCTACATTGCGGAGCTAATGAATTTTAAGAGACATCCACACACTTTTGTCCTGTTTTATTCCATCAGGATTGTCACAGCAAGGTAGTAAAGGGAGATCTGATGAGATTTTATATTTCTTTAGAGAAATAATCTCAAATTTGTACTTGTAGTTTTCTTCATTGTTTGCTTTCTGGCGAAACTCTGTATTATAGTTAAATGCAATTAAAAGCAGCTGGTTAGCAGTTAATGTATTGCTAGACCAAATCACTGAGATTGTTACAAACTCTAACGTGGAGACAACAAAGCTGAAGAACAATCAAAGTGACAAAATAATCTGACCTATCTCCTTTTGGATAATGATTTAAAATACATCACTGTCAAAGGATAGGCATCGATGCAATAACTAGTGGTGTGAAGCATGGTGTCAAGTGAAAAATGTAATTGAAAGATGTCACATTGAGAAATTATAGTTGAGAAAATCCTATCTGCGGTCTTTGGGAGAAAATCAATACTGTCATATAAGGGCCACATTAGCAGTGGACAGAGCAGGCAAGGTCACCTCCATGTTTGTCAGATTCCACTCGCAGCTCAAGTTGCTGCCATCCTTCATCAAACCTCTTGATAAAGAACTATAGCTGGAAATTTAATCTTGGCAGCTGTGGAAATTCACTTTAAAATAAATAACTCCAACATAAACAACGGTGACAGGAAGTAATATTTTCACAATGGACTTTTGTAGAGATGCCCTGTTTAAAAAGCGATATGATTGTGCAAAGTTAATTTTGGTAACTAGGTAAGTGAGATAATCTAAACAATGGTGAAACTAGGTTCTCTACTCCATTTCCCTTATTCTACTTGGCTGTTGTACTGTGATAACCGCATTTCTATGCCTTTGTTTCCTGTATTAAAAATGAGTACATACTCTTTCAGGGAATCGCGACTAAAATAAAATAAAATACTTAAGTGTATCCTGCGCTGTGTTAAAGATAACTCAGCATCTTAATCTTCAAGCAAGTTGTGAAGTCCAAGGTGATCATTTGTCACCATGAGCAGAACACAAGTATACAAAAACACCGTAAACTTGCTGAATGTGGGTATTTATTAGCAACAATGAAGGAACAGCAATGTACGTCCAAGTCAGGATGATGTGTGATTTGGAGGAGAACTTGGAGGTGACGGTGTTGCCATAACATTTCTACTCTCGTGCTTGTTAGTGGTGTGATGGGGCTGGGATATGCATTCAACGCGGCTTTTAATGTTACAAAAATGCTAGTTTTTCTCTCTACATTTCAAACTCCTTAATTATTTTTATTTGTTCTCGGGATGTGAGCAACGTTGGCAAGGCTGCATTTATTGCCCGTCTCTAGTTGCCGTGAAGTTGGTGGTGAGCTGCCTCCTTGAGGTGCTGCTGTCCCTATGGTGATAATACTCCCACAATGATGTTAGGCAGGGAATGCCAGGAGCTTGACGTAGCAGCAATGAAGAAATGGCAATATATCTATATATATTTTTTACGCAGCGAGTGGTGAGGACCTGGAACTCGCTGCTGACGGAAGTGGTGGAAGCGGAGACACTCAATGTTTTCAAGGGGAGACTGGATAGGCACTTGAGGGAAATAAACTTGCAGGGCTACGGGGATAGAGCGGGGGAATGGGGCTGACTGGATTGCTCTACAGAGAGCTGGCACGAACTCGACGGGCCGAATGGCCTCCTTCTGTGCCGTTATGACTCTATGACTGTGACTCTATCTCCAAGTCAGGATGGTGTGTGAGTTGGAGGAGAAGTTGAAGATACTTATGTTCCCATAATATCGGTGCTCTTGCCTTTCTTGGTGGTAGGTGTCATGGGGCTGGGAAGTGCTGTCAAGAGTAAGCTTGGTAACATCTTTAGAAAAAAAAACTTTGACTACTTATTGTTAAATATTCTGTGTCAGTGCTTTTAAAACAAACTCAACAATTTTGTGCTGAGACTAATAAATGTTTGCAGGTGGGTTTATTCCGAAACTTTATCATCACTGTGAAGTGGTTTAGCAATGTTAAATTTACAGTATAAATCCAGAGTTAGGGCCCAACCTGCCTCTGGAGAGAAGTGTTGCGAGACTCCCAGGAAGTGGTAACCTTGGGTTTGACACTGTAAGGAGTAGAAATGCAGTGCTGTTTCAATCGGTTTTAATAAGTTCTGCAGGGTTTCTTTAAATGTTTAGACAGTGTGCAGACACTGGTATGACACTATTAATGTAAGGTGCCACATGGGATCTCGAGCTTTAATTTCGCTATATCTGACTACAAGTTCCAGGGATAAATCATGCCTTTAATATGGTTACAAAATATTAGCTGTGCAAACATGAGTTCAAATGGAAGAATGGTAAAATGTCAGCTGCTGTTCGGGATGGGCATCTCAAGCTTGGTTTCAGCTGCAGCTTTGAACTTAATTTGGATGTTCTGAAGCTGAATTCTGATGTGGAATGAGCATTTTCTTATTGAGTAAGACTCACTGGTGCTGAGAATTGAATCATCAGAAATCCAAGCATTCCACATCTCAAACTCACAGCCTGAAATCATTACTCTACCTATTGGAAGGAATGCAGTTTTGCCCCAAATTGTATTTTCAGAGTAGATAGCTCAAACATAAATTCTACTTTGTTTGAAGAAATAAAGATGACTAGAACTGTTTATTATAATTTTATGGTGTAACATCTATCAGCTTAACAACCTTAAGTGAAATTATTGTCTGTTTGATTATGGTATTTTTCCAATTTAAATTCCACTTCCGGTTTTGCACGCCATCAAGTATTAGGAATCAAATGCTTACTGTCTTGTGGAGAAATTCAACCTATAGCATTCTGCCACCATTGTTCACCCTTAATCCAAAGCATTCTGGGACAGATGACTTCACTGTAGCCAGCTTGCGATCTGTAACCGTATTAGGTGGTGTCATACTTCCCCAGATTGCATAGCAAGAAGGATGAGAATTGGCATCGCACTTGCGGTGAATAAATGTATTGTTGCAAACTGGGCTACTCAACACATTGTAGCACATTGCAGAGCATTTTTCTTTGAATAAAGCATTGATGCTTTAAACAAGTTGAAATAGAATGCAGGCCTCCTTTCAACAGGTCTGATACATTAGATATGATGATGAAAAACATGTTGGTCAAAACAATAAAGTGATTTAGGCAAACGTTTAAAGATTGCTCTAATTTTTGTAATGTTTCTGCGCTGTGATACTGTGGTTCTACGTCAAGGTTATACATGGACTTACACGGTGGTCTGGTATCATACTGTGTGTTATTGTGTCAAGAAAGCCCACCAAAGAGAGTCAGCTGTAGGTTTGTCCATGTGATTCTCCACATGACAAATTCAAGATCTTCGAAAAGATATCAGGAGGAGATACTGAGTGGAAGAAAGCCACTTTATTACAGGCAAGTCAGAAAAAAATCAGAGGCCAAGTCAATTCAATTCGGGATACTCTTCCATGTGTCCTTGCAACTGGTTGCAAAACATTGTCACTGGCCTGGCCACTTAACTAGGAATGGTACATTGAGTTGAAGACTTTAAAATTGAAAATCTGCTAAATATCTGAATGAAGCACTGCCTTTTAACTTATTAGACCTAAGTTCCACTTTACTCCCATGTACATGGGATGGATTATTCGCTGGTGAGCATCTCACGTCAAAACTAGATGGAGAGCCTTATTCCAGGGTGCACAGCACAAAACTCTTTAATTTTTAATTTGGCACTGATTTGTCAGTCTGTCCAAGAAACGCCATTGAGGTAGAATGTGGCAAGTGGAAATGACATTGCGATGCAATGTACTCCACAGAGATTTGGATTGTGTTATATATTAATGTAGTACAGGCAAGCTTTGCATTGCATGATGTGCATGTCGTACTAATTCATGGAGAGTTTAATGCTATCACTGCCTGCAAGATGAAAAATAATGTTTGGTGCCCCAACGCCATTACTCCTTGATGTCCTCACACACAGGAACAACATGTTAACTTACCAATGTTATATTGTAGTTTGCTGAGCTCCATGCTCATACCAAATAACTCAAGTTTTTGTTGGTAGTTTTGTGCTGAATAGTTTTATGTGCATTCTAGTTATTATTTTCACTCTTTTGTGCATAGTGAACTGTGAGGGTAGGTATTGACTGCAGCTTGAACAGTGCATACGCCTATATTCTTTCAGCCCGGCTTGGTTGCTAGGATTCTACAGATCCGTCACATTGCAATGTGTTGAAAAGTCACAGCTGTGAACAGGTATGTGGCAGCTGTTCTGGTTGGGTATTGGCTTCATATGAGGCAGCAATGCAGACAGATTCTATTTCACTTCAAACCATCCATAATAAATAAATTGTTTCCTATGAAATCATATATTTTATCAGTCAAGGTAATTAAGGAAAAGGTGTTATCATAATATTGTAAACATCATGGGGCAAAAATTGGGTCGCGCTCCCTTTGGGGCATTAACTTCGCCAGGGCGCTACTTTTAGCGCCCTGAAAAAGTTAGCGCCCCGCGCCCGAAATTAGATGGTAGCGCCCCAAGCAGGAAACTACTGGAAGCGCTCCCCCTCCCTCTTGGGGCGCTCCAGCCCAATATCGCGACACTACGTGCAGAGGGGGCAGCAAAAAAAATGGCTGACCGGCACCTCCCCTTTAAATACCGCCGTCCTGGCCGCACATACGCCCCCCCTGACCCTGTCAGACATAGCGTCCGGTGGTACGGCAGGAGGCGCAACCGAAGTTTGCGGCTGGGGCGCGAGCGGGGCGCTGCGCACGGCGATGACATCATCACTGGAGGCGCAGCGCCGCGGGGCACCACCGGCTACCGCTGCCGCTAACCTCCCGCTGAATTTCGCAGGAGGTGTTAGCAGCGCTGCGCCCGGGCGCTAGTTGCTTTGCGCCCCGTTAGCGCCCCCTTAGGGCAAAGCAACCGAATTTTGCCCCCATTTGTTTTGCTTTTGATGGAAGTTGACATAACTGGATGAAACTTGGCTGAATACTGGGATTAAATATCAGATTATGTTGTTCAAGGTGGTTTTTCAAACCATTCTCAGTGTCTGGTTTTATAGCAATGCTTTTACACATTACCCGACACTCAAGCTTAATTAAAGATCAGCAGAGACAGGGTCACTGGAAAATATTTCTTCTGCATATCAACAAGGTTCCTGTTTCGATTCAAAATCTTTGTTAAAAATTGAAATGTAATAGTTTTGAATCATCAGCATGAATATGGCTCAACCTTCTATTTACAATCACTTTTGTGACCATCTCGTTTGCACTGAGATGATAAGATGGCTTTTTGGGAGGATATCATCAGACTGCTAGAGTAATCTGCTTTCTATCTCATTTATATTTGTGCTGCACATTTGGTTTTGTTGGAGACAGTGTAAATGTAATAGTTCTCACTTTTGTTGCATCAGCTAATTTGTGGAAACTCTAACCCTAAATCCTGGGGCACTACACTTAGGTTCAGGTTAGAGTGAGCCAACCGGACACGATCTGCATCACTTGAACCTTGTAAACAGTTTTTTGAGACCAGTGCCATGTGATCTCCACCATCACCTGAAGGACAAAGCTTTTAGAATCAAAAGGCAGAACATTTGAAGTGCTCACGCTGCGGCTTTAACCAGCAAACTGTTTTTTCGTCTTGACAGCATTTCTGTCTGTCTTTTTTCTTTTGGTGAGAATTAGCCACATTACTTTTTTTATTCATTCCTGGGATGTGGGTGTCGCTGGCAAGGCCAGCATTTATTGCCCATCCCTAATTTCCCTTTAGAAGGCGAGGGTGAGCCACCGCCTTGAACCGCTGCAGTCCTTGTGGTGAAGGTGCTCCCACAGTGCTGTTGGGGAGGGAGTTCCAGGATTCTGATCTAGTGACTATGAAGGAATGGCGATATATTTCCAAGTCAGGATGGTGTGTGACTTGGAGGTCGTGGTGTTCCCATGCGCCTGCTGCCCTTGTCCTTCTAGGTGGTAGAGGCCACGGGTTTGGGAGGTGCTGCCGAAGAAACCATGGCGAGTTGCTGCAGTGCATCTTGTAGATGGTACACACTGCAGCCACGGTACGCCGATGGTGGAGGGAGTGAATGTTTATGGTGGTGGATGGAGTGCCAATCAAGCAGGCTGCTTTGTCCTGGATGAGGGTATCGAGCTTCTTGAGTGTTGTTGGAGCTGCACTCATCCAGGCAAGTGGAGAGTATTCCATGGAGAGCCAGAAGGTGAGGCACTCGCCACGGAATACCCAGCCTCTGACCTGCTCTTGTTGCCACAGTATTTATGTGGCTGGTCCAGTTAAGTTTCTGGTCAATGGTGACCCCCAGGATGTTGATGTTCGGAATTCGGTGATAGTAATGTCGTTGAATGTCAAGGGGTGGTGGTTAGACGCGCTCTTGTTGGAGATAGTCATTGCCTGGCACTTATGTGGCGCAAATGTTTCTTGCCACTTATCAGCCCAAGCCTGAATGTTATCCAGGTCTTGCTGCATGCGGGCATAGACTGCTTCATTATCTGAGGAGTTGAGAATGGAACTGAACACTGTGCAATCATCAGCAAACATCCCCATTTCTGACCTTATGATGGAGGGAAGGTCATTGATGAAGCAGCTGAAGGTGCTTGGGCCTAGGATGCTGTCCTGAGGAACTCCCGCAGCGATGTCCTGGGGCTGAGATGATTGGCCTCCAACAACCACAACCATCTTCCTTTGTGCTAGGTATGACTCCAGCCAGTGGAGTGCTATTCCCCTGATTCCCATTGACTTCAATTTTACTAGGGCTTCTTGATGCCACACTCGGTCAAATGCCACCTAGATGTCAAGGGAAGTCACTCTCACCTCACCTCTAGAATTCAGCTCTTTTGTCCATGTTTGGACTAAGGCTGTAATAAATTCTGGAGCTGAGTGGTCCTGGCAGAACCCAAACTGAGCATCGGTGAGCAGGTTATCGATGAGTATATGCTGCTTGATAGCACTGTTGACAACACCTTCCATCACTTTGCTGATGATTGAGAGTAGACTGATGGGGCGGTAATTGGATTTGTCCTGCTTTTTGTGGACAGGGCATACCTGGGCAGTTTTCCACATTGTCGGGTAGATGCCAGTGTTGTAGCTGTACTGGAACAGCTTGGCTAGAGGCACGGCTAGTTCTGGAGAGGCGCGGCTAGTTAAAGTGTTCGATGCCCAGTGTATATCTTGTGGGTTGAGGGTACTTTTATTTGCACAGATTCTCTTAAAAGCTATAACTATATTTTCTGACTGGCAGTGGTAGTAAGTCCCCATTTTAAAGTGTGTTGTTTCCAGTATTGCCTGTCAATTTTTGATGGTTTCTTTCTCAACCCCGTGACCTGTGTTTAAAGATTATCAATCCTGGTTTCATCCTCTATTGACAAGTGAGTAATCAAGCCTTAGGAGCACTTGAGAGCAGTCCAGTTGAACAAATGTCCACACAAGTTAATATTTTGTTCATGGGAACTGAGTACAGCTTTACGAAGCATACAGGGGGAGAATATAGTGAACTCGGTAGCAGATTGAAGCATAATTCTTGATTTAAAAAGGATGCTAAATCATTATCTAGTGAACGCTGTCTGCAGGGTTTAATGTCTAGATTGGCAGAATGTGTACTTTTTCTGACCATTCTACTTAAATATTTTAACGATGTTTAATGGGCACACAAATTCTGCACCCTGTGATCTTTATGCCACACACGAAGGTGAGGCAGATTGGAGTCTTAAATTATCCTCATGAATGAAGCAGGAAATTACAACTTAAAAAAAAATAACAGCTAGGTTTTTTCATTGTAGTCTATAGATCACTGAGCTTCAGAGAGGGAATAAATGATACATTGGGTTCAATCTTGCTGTAAAAATAATGGCGTGTTAATGACGCACGCTGTTATTAATGCGCCTATTGTCCAGCAACTCTGTGAGTTGCGAATCTCCAGAACTTGCTGGTTGATTCACGCCGCTCCACCGTTTGCTTCGCACAAACGCTATTTTGCCCTCAATTTCCCCATTATTTTTAAGACCTTGCTGGATTTGCACGTTAATTGCCCATTAAACTAGCCGCAGAAAGTTAATGCTGGTAATTAATAGCGTAAGTACCTTTTTAATAACGTGGTAATTGTTAATGCAATGCCAATCAATCTCTCTGGCCCAGAAAGAGAACAATTTAAATTGTGGAGTCTCATTCCTTCAGGTGGTAAATTGTTCTTAGAGATTTAAAAAAATTTAAATTCTACATTTCTACATTTTTTTCTTACTTTTCCTTTCTGTCTCTTTTTTTCTCTCTCTCTCTTAAACCAATCTTTCCTTCCCTCTCTTTATTTTTCTTTCTGTACCTGATTTGACATTGAATTCACCCACTCTAATCCACCCTCCTTCCTGGTCGTTACTCTGCTTCTTTCTCAATCCTAAAGTCTTATTGGTTAAGGAGACGCACTGTTGGTCCCACCATTCACTGAGGTCCCAGATGTCCCGTCTGCCCTCGCTACATCGTCATCAGCTTGCACTTCTGGCAAGTTACAGCGCAAAAACTTGTTGAGCTGAAATGTGCAAAAAATAGTCTAATGAACAGGGCATGCCCCATTCCAGCAAGACCTGGCCCAATATTAAAAAGATTAATCCGAGCAGTTTATCTGTTTGCCAATTTTATGCCCAGTTCGGAAACTCTGATAAAACCCAGCAATCTCTGTTCACAGATGAATTAGGTTACAATAATAAACTTTAATTTTTGAAGGAATCACAGGAGATAATTTTTAGTTCCTGGGATGGGAGAGATTGTCCCATGAGGAGAGATTGAATCGACTAGGCCTATATTCTCTAGAGTTTAGAAGAATGAGAGGTGATCTCATTGAAACATACAAAATTCTTACAGGGCTTGACAGGGTAGATGCAGGGAGGATGTTTCCCCTGGCTGGGGAGTTTAGAACCAGGGGTCACAGTCTCAGAATAAGGGGTCGGCCATTTAGGACAGACGAAGAGAAATGTCTTCACTCAGAGGGTGGTGAATCTTTGGAATTCTCTACCCCAGAGGGCTGTGGAGGCTCAGTCGTTGAGTATATTCGAGACAGAGATCGATATATTTTTGAATATTAAGGGGATCAAGGGATATGGGGATAGTGCAGGAAAGTGGAGATGAGGTAGAAGATCAGCCATGATCTTATTGAATGGCAGAGCAGACTCGAAGGGCCAAATGGTCTACTCCTGCTCCTATTTCTTATGTTCTTATGAAAATCATGACACAATTTTGGCACCTAAACTACGTTGTCCTGTTCGACCCAGAGCTGAGTTTCTGATCCCATATGCTAGCCCTCATAAATACCGTCCACTTCCATCATTGTCTGCCTCCCCCCACCCCACTACAACTTCATCGCCTCTGCCGCTGAAACCGTCATCCAGGCTTCTGTCACTCCAGGCTTGACATGGCTCTCCTGGCCGGCCTCCCACCTTCCACCCTCTGGAAACGTCAGCTCACCCGAAACGCCGCTGACCATAATTTATGCTGCACTAAGTCCCACTTGCCCATCACTCCTGTCCTTGCTGATGTACATTGGCTCCTGGTCACACAATACCTCACACCTATGGGGTAACTTTAACCTAATCCGCCGGTGGGAAGCTGATAGGCTCGGCCGTTTTAACCCACCTGATTTTACACTCCATCGACTTCAATGGAAAGTAATATTGGGTGGGGTGTAAGATAGGGCGGCTGACCAAATCTCGTCAGCTCCCCACTGAGTGAATAGGTTTAAACCACCGCCTTATCCTCGTGTTTAAATGCTTCCCTGGCCTCGCCCCCCTCCCTGTCTCTAAAACCTTAACCTGCCCTAAATGCAAGTTGTTGTTATCCTCAGTCCACACCTGTCTGTGATTTCAAGATGCGCGGGGCAGTTTTCGTCTACCTACTGCCCTTTGACGCTGAAAAATTGGGTGTCAGACAAACGTTCAAAAAAAATGTCAATCCTGCTATCGACTGCCCGTCCACAGACCACCCAACTCAATTTTCAAGCAGGTCTTGAAATGGGCAGCCAATGCTTCTACCTGAGACAGATAGGAAAGAAAGACTTGCAGTTATATAGAGTCTTTCACAACCCCAGGACATCACAAAAGCGCTTTACAGCCAGTGAAGTACTTTTTGAAGTGTAGTCACTGTTGTAATGCAGGAAACGCAGCAGCCAATTTGCGCACAGCAAGCTCCCACAAACAGCAATAAGATCACCTGTTTTAGTGATATTGGTTGAGGGATAAATATTGACCGTTACCACTGAGCCATGGTTGACACCCGAAAGATTTATTGAAATATTTAAACCGGGGTTGTAGGGCCCTGATGCAATTCTCAGGTACCAATGGTCAGGGCGTACACCTTGCACACTCTGTCCAGTGCTACCAGACGTAGAGCATCTAACAATCGGTCCTTAAAGGGATCGCTGCCGGCCATTCTGAAACTGGGGCAAAAAACCTCGGCGCCTCTGATTTTTTATGAGTCAAGTGCTTGCATCTCGCTGAACAAATTCAAATGAGGCCTGACCATGAAAATGATTTGGGCCTCTTGCTGGTGCCATTGGGCGTCCCACCCGATGTCTGCTTTAATCGGTCTTAGCGAGAAACGAGATTGGCATTCCTGTCAGTGTTGACCTGCTTTTCCATCTGCTGCTAATCACGGTTATTAAAAATGCAGGTGTTCAGTATTTCTCTTTCATGAATATTAGTGGTAGGAACTTGGAAAATTAAGAGCAGCAACCGTAGAGACCCAGCATTCGAGCTTTCCTTTAACCTGCTGCTCATATCTCTGCTGTGGTCGTGACTCTGATACTCAGAGAGTCTCTCAGATGCTCTCCAGAGGTGGAGTCTACTCCAGGATTGCAGTAGCATTTGCCAGCAGTGTTTTCCGTCAAAAAACAGAGACAAAACCACTTGTCGCTCCCAGAGGCTGTGTAAGAACTGCTGCAATTTGTAAAGTCCACAGTTATGTATCACCATGTTTGAGTTTTGTGTCTGCCTCCACAGTAGAAACACAGACTTTTTTTTTCCGGGGGGCATCAGGTGAGAATTTTCTACCAATCCCGTGGCAGCTGCCAAGGCGAGACTTGCACCTCCCTCTTCCTTTTTTGAATCCTTGCATCACAAGCTGGAGGGAATAGCATTGTACCTGCTGTCAATGGAGTGACTGGCTACGCTGTTTAACAGTAATGATATCCACACACCCCAATGGTCGCTGTATCAGCTCACTCTTTGGTGAGAGTAACGCTCTTCCTCCTTCAACAGAAATAAATACCACATGTTGTCCTCCATAGCTACAAGAAGCAATATTTTGCCACCATCTTCAGCAGTTCACAGCAACTAGGACCTTAGCAAACTCCTTTAGCGTGTTAATCGTTTACCACAAAACCTCCAACCCTTCCCCAGCTAATTTAATGTGAATTAAAATTATTGGCAATTCTGTGATAGATAGTAGATTGGCGGTTAGGATCAGATCAGCCATGATCTTATTGAATGGCGGAGCAGGCTTGAGGGGCCGATTGGCCTACTCCTGCTCCTATTTCTTATGTTCTTATGTTCTTATGTTCTAATGTAAAGATAAACAAAATAAATTGCAACTTAGTTCATCTAAGGGCACGAACAATGAAACAAGGCCGACAACTTCAAAACGGAAAGGCTAGAAATGATCTTGGAGGTGATGTTCGGCATAATGGGAACTCTTCCCGATTGGGCTTCAAAATGAAGTCTCCTGGTCAGGAGCCCAATACTCCAGCATTAAAGTGATTGGACTGCTGCTTCCTGTGGGATCGTCAGCAGTGGTTCATTGCTCAAGAGATCGCTGATGGCTTTTCTTGGATGATCCATCATTAAGGCCAGTAAAGATGAAATAATTGCTGCATAGCTATTTATAGAGTCGAATCCTGCTAAGATCACTGCATTTAGCCAAATGAACACAGTTGAAGTGTTAATGGAGATTTGATTTTGTGAGTGAGCGAGTTTGACTGCATTCAAATGGCAGAACTAAATATTTAAACAGTAACTGAAAGTAACAGGAACTATTATTTTGGCATTTTAATTTAATCAGAAAAAAGGTTGGGAGTTTAGATTTTTAGAAAGAGACCAGGGAATTCTGAACTCTTTCATCTTCATAATCTGTCTTACATTCTTTCCTTTTCCCATCTTCTCTCATTCAGACATGCACCAGTGCCCAGTTTTAATCTTGAATTTCAGTTTAAGTCTGCATATGAAATTTAGTTCTAAATGTAATTTACTTGTGATGAAACACAATAGTTTAGGTATTTTCTCCTCATTTTAGTCAACTAGAACCGCACAGTATTTCACCGTGATATTCCGCCAGCACCTTACCTCAGTTACTGTCTATCTGATGATCTGCCTGATCCCGAATTAGCAGATCCATATGGGGCGGCAGTTTGAGCCCTAGAAATGACTTCAGTGTTTCTGAGCTAGAAAGAATAAAAGCCAACCAGTCACCCTGCTGTGAAGGGCACGGGCATGAGGATGTTGGTTGAGCACAGATTGGTCTCAGAGCTATCTCTCCCAGGACTGAGTACCTGCTGACATCCACTATTTGTGCTTGCACGTTAAGAATGGCCACTTGGAAGAGAGACTGCAGGTACCCAGGGAACTACTCCAGCAGGAGTAACTGACATGGAGTGGAACTACTCCAGCAGGAGTAACTAACACGAAGTGGAACTACTCCAGCAGGAGTAACTAACACGGAATGGAACTACTCCAGCAGGAGTAACTAACACGAAGTGGAACTACTCCAGCAGGAACTACTCCAGCAGGAGTAACTAACACAGAGTGGAACTACTCCAGCAGGAGTAACTAACACGAAGTGGAACTACTCCAGCAGGAGTAACTAACACGAAGTGAAACTACTCCAGCAGGAGTAACGAACACGAAGTGGAACTACTCCAGCAGGAGTAACTAACACGAAGTGGAACTACTCCAGCAGGAGTAATTAACACGGAGTGGAACTACTCCAGCAGGAACTACTCCAGTAGGAGTAACTAACACGAAGTGGAACTACTCCAGCAGGAGTAACTAACATGAAGTGGAACTACTCCAGCAGGAGTAATTAACACGGAGTGGAACTACTCCAGCAGGAGTAACTAACACGAAGTGGAACTACTCCAGCAGGAGTAACTAACATGAAGTGGAACTACTCCAGCAGGAGTAATTAACACGGAGTGGAACTACTCCAGCAGCAACTACTCCAGCAGGAGTAAGTAACACAGAGTGGAACTACTCCAGCAGGAGTAACTAACACGAAGTGGAACTACTCCAGCAGGAGTAACTAACACAGAGTGGAACTACTCCAGCAGGAACTACTCCAGCAGGAGTAAGTAACACGAAGTGGAACTACTCCAGCAGGAGTAACTAACACAGCGTGGAACTACTCCAGCAGGAACTACTCCAGCAGGAGTAACTGACACGGAGTGGAACTACTCCAGCAAGGTGTGACTTCCTGCCTTCAGCACAGGAGAGAAAATTTGAATTAAATAATTGTTTTAGTTTCCTGGGATAAAATAATTGAGTGTGCTTTAACTGAAGTGTGCTTATTTCTTTGTTTTTGCTATCAGATTATTAAGATTGCCAGTGCTTTAAACCGACAAGGAACTGATTCTCATGTGTCTGGTGTACATAATAAAACCATCCAACTTCTCCATCCGAAAATGGCAGTAGTTCAGTGTGGTGGAACTTGACAAATATGCAGAAGCAAGTAGTTCTGTCATGAAGGACAGAGGAAGTAAGGTGTAGGTTAATGGACCTTTTGACACTAGCTCACAGCCAGTGCTGAGACCAAGACGTACAGTAACCAGATTGGAAACAGATTTAACTTCCTGAGATATATTGTTTCATTTAAGGGACAGTAATTCTGTCACTTTACAACTGACAAATGAGCAAGCAAGACTATCAGCTAGCAGCGAGCACTCACCCAATGTCATGCAATTGAGAATTACTGACTGAACTGGCCTTCAACAAGGAGACTAATATGCTCTGCTGAACAACAGGGGTTTGGGCACTGCCTGCATTTACTGGATAGGCAAGGGCAAAGCTACATAAGAAAAAGGAATGGATTAGAGCAGGCACTCATAAATACAGGTGTGTCATTGTGGGATTTGCAGTGTACACCACTCAACAAGAAATATGGAATGGCCGTCTCATGCATGCTGCAATTAGTTGAAAGAGTAAACCAGTTTGATATGAGACAGTGTTCTTTTGTACTTTGTGTACTAAGGGGGAAAAATTCAGTTGGTTTGCGCCTCCCGTTAGCGCCTTAAGAGGGCGCTAATGGGGCGCAAAGCAACTAGCGCCCGTGCGCGGCGATGTTTGCGCTGCTCATGAAATTAACTAGACATTTTGCGGCGGCGCTAAACACTACCGCCACGATCTTTTGCGCCGGCAGATCGTGACGTCAGTCAAGTGTGCAACGCCCCGGTAGCGCCCCGGACCGGATATTGAGTGGCGCCCCCTGCCTTACCGCCTGCCGCTAGCAACGACAGGTTGAGGGGAGCGTTTTGCAGTCAGGAAGGGACTGGGGGAGCACTATTTAAAGGCGAACGCTTCCTGCCTTTTTTTGTTGGTGACATTTTTGCACCACGCATTCTGAGAGAGAGAGAGAGAGAGACTTCTGGAGAGATTCAACGCTGTGTGAAGGAGTTTTGGGTACTGAGCAGCACTTTGCAGGTTCATTTTGATTTGCCCTTCCTTGTATCGATTTAGAAGAGACTGTGGGGGCTGCACTCTGAGCTCTTTCCCTGGTTCTCTCCATTGTTCTTTCCAGCAGATTTGAGGTACAGGTCTCTCTAGGCCGAGATTCAAGGCTGCAATGAGCAGGATGTGGATGGAGAGCAAGATCAACCCTCCCCTTTAAGAACTGGCCGGTGCCATTGTGTCTGTGTTCCATTGCTGACTGACATCACATGAGCTTCGCCAGCGCTCTGAGTTAGCGCCTCGCTCCTCGGCCTTTGCGCCTTAAGACAGGTGTGTAGCACCTGATTTAGCGCTCCAATCACCTCCAGGGGCGATAAAAGTCAAGTTTGCAGTCGGAGGCGATAATTAGCGCCAGGCGCTAAACTTTGCGCACGGCCAATAATGGCGCCCCAAACGGGGCGATACCGAATTTTTCCCCCTAAATGTCTTCACTTTTTAAACTGATTGGAGTAATCGCTGTATCACAGCTGAGAGGTAATTGTTAATGTCAACTATTGTAATGCAAAATTAAATCATTGTATCACATAGAAAGTAAGGGACAGCTCGGAGTGTACTACAAAATCTGACATTCAGTATTCTGAACTGGGGCCTGGAGTTTCCGCTCGGCTGTCCTGCTTTTTTTCAGCGTAATTCACCCAAAATCGGCCAAACCAGCGCAAAAGATCGAGGAATTTCAAACGCAAATGACGTCCAGTGCAAATCGAGCTTCCGCAATATTTTGAGCTAGTTTAAAAAACATCGCACTTGAAGTTGGCTGCAGAACTGGCCACGCCCCCAGATCGAACTTATCACCATTGGGAGTTTCCGCTAATTGCGCTCGTTTACAGGCCTTTAAGGAGGTTCTTAAAACTAAGTTGGTTCTTTAGGGCGCAAGACACTAATAATAGGCACGTTTTAAAATCTTTTGAATAGAATTTTTTTTTTAATTTACTAAGAAATTGAATATTGTTCACCAATATAACTAGCAAATGGATCTGTATAGATTTTAAAGTCATTTTCAGTTATTTAAAATCGGGTTGCTCACAGGTGATGGACTAAACGCTGACTAAAAATGCTTATTTTTTTTGTGCTAAACCCATTTTCAGTTGTGGTAATAAAAGCTGCACCAAGTTACCACTCTTAAATATATTAAGGAATATTTTTTAACGCAATATTTAAAAACAAAAACCATGTTCCAAAGCACTGCCCAATTGCACTGGTTCATGGCAGACTTTGCATTCAGCGATATGCAAATGAGTTTGAGTGGAAACTGGGGGAAAAAAAACATTTCTCAAAACTTGCGCGATTTTGGACGCAATCTGCGCCCGGGTCACTGATTGTACTCAAAGCGCAAACTCTACCCCACTCGCCAGACAAGGGTGCTTCACTTTCTTTATATGTTCTTCTTATGAGGTGGTATGAATAGTTTGATTTAAAATAATATAATGCTTAATTGGGACTATACTGGAACTGTACCACTTCCAGCAGTGGATATAGTCCTATTATAGTCCCAATAATGTAATATATGCTTAACACTGTACCCCTCGGGTGATAGGTAATGGTTATTACTGAGGTGAGAAACCTGCCTTACCAAAAGCTATTTCCTTGGACTAAAGGTCAAAGTATTTGAAATAAAGATTTAGGATTCAGTGTTTAAAAAATTTCATTAAAAAAACTCACCTTGCACAGAAATACATTGCTGTGGGCAAAATACAATCTATGGGAGACAGTTGTTCCACTCTTTGAAAATATAGACGGTTTAGGCTGGATTTTCCTCCATGATCCTGCCCGAAAGCAGCTGAAAACGCAGCAGAATCAGATGGCCAGGTCTATCGCCCCCTCCATGCCCTGAGCTCCATTTCCCTCCCCCTGGCCCCGTACCTACTGGGACAGTCATTGGCCGGCCCTTTCCCACCTGCTGTAAATGCTGGTGAGGGTAGGGCCCAACTTCCCAACCTGTTTGCCCCTTTTACTGCCAATTCCCTGCGCTGCCTGATGGACGGTGGCGGTAGGCTTTGGATAGCGGCTATAAGGCCTCAAACCTTGCAGATGGAGGGAGAGGGCCAGCAGAGGCCTCCTTTTCCTTTTAATTCGACCCCAACTCTACTTCTCCACCAACATATAGGACTGAACAACCACTTCCATACTGTCAAACTGCCTGTCCGACATCTGGTCATAGATTAGTCACAACTTCCTTTAAGTGAACCATGGGAAGTCCAAAGTCTTTGTTTCTGGCTCCTACAATCAGCTCCTCTCCCCTGCCACTGAGGTCGATGCAGGCTGTGGGAAATCTTGGTATCCTGTTCGACCAGAGGTGAGCTTCAAACCCCAAATCCTTCCATGACCCTCACCCCACCTCTGCAGTCTCCTCCTGCTTTATATCACCTCCAAAACCTTTGTTCTGTGACTCTGGATTTTGGGCATCCTCCTCCCTCTGCCTCATCATTGGTGACGAATCCTTCAGATGTCTCGGACCTCCTCTGGAACTCACTTCTTAAACTATTCTCCATCTCCATGTCTCTCCCACCTTTAAAATCCTTCTCAAACACCTCTTTTTGCTCCTCATAATGCCTCCCTCTATTGCTCAGTGTTCATTTCCCTACCTATTGCCATTTGTAAAGCACCTTGAGATAGGGTGACCATATTTTCTAAACCGAATCCGGCAAAGTAGCCAGGATGGAAAATGTAGGTTGCGTAGCCTAACGAGGCAAATTTTTTTAGCAGCCTGTATTTTAACAGTTGCACATATACACTACAAATGCAAAACCAATGTGTATATAATTACCGCGGATGTGACGTCACACTATTGAAGCGCATTCAGACACTGTTTATAAATAATACAGTAACACTGTTCAGGAACTGAGTCAGTTTCTCGTACCCACTGTCTAAACGGCCTATTCAGAAAATCTCATTTTCACTTTACACCGAATCTCGAATCTTGCATCTATTCTGTCATAAGCCGTTCAGTCAACGTCGTAGTTATGGCAACTGCAATAGTGCTTTACCATCTATACTCGTCCCCGAATACCCTAACTTTGAATTTCTCAATTTTAAATCTGTTCCAAACAGACTGAGATTTTCCATATAAGATGTGAAACACCCTCTATCTCAGAAGGTTTCAGAAACCTCTTCCTGGTGGGAAAATTTAGAGCTTATTCATGAAAAAAAAACATAATTTGACCCGATCTTTGCACCATGCTGATCTCTGAGGTAAATCACACCCTCGGCTTCCCTTCCGATTTTTTTCCCCCCCACTCATGTTAAAGGATCAGTCCTCCCGCCAGTCACTATTGGCTGAAACAGGTGCTTCCTTATAAGATGACACCCAACCCACGTGTCCCACCTACGCCGCCAGCAGCAGCCAATCCCAGGAGGGCATCGCCCTGACAAACGAATGCTGCGCTCTGATTGGTCCAGAAGACCTGAGGAGTGGCGAAGATTGACTTTTCAGCGGACCAACGAATATGGCTCTATCCGGGGACCAGTTGCCTGAACCGGGGACATTGTTTGCGTGAGGACACAGTACCAAATCCGAGGACTGTCCCCAGAATACAGGGACGTGTGGTCGGCCTACCTTGGGACATAGGTTGTTGCTATATTGGCATCTACAACAGCACATTGGCCACTGTATACACTGTGCTGGAACATGAAGTGGGTGGTGTCCAGGCACAGGTCCAGTGTGAGGTGGCTGGAGCTCCAAGCTAACCATTCTAACCTCCACTTTAGTTCTCATTTTTGAAAGGTTTCTTGACATTTCTGGGAATCTGGACACTGACGGGAAGTCCTGGAGCGGAATCAGGACTGTTATGATTTGTGCTGCGGGTTCATTAATCCCCTGGAGCAGCTCCAGTAGATTGAATCTGTGCAGGTACATCGGGATGAGCTACCCTGCTTTTACTGGATGCTCCCAACGACAAGCTCCGCAGCGGAATTTTAAAAGAATTTTCTTTTCTTTGTGCACGCATCTCATCCACGTGAACAATGTTCACCTTTTTGCCATTTAATTCTATGCAGTGACATCAAGTAGCAACAGCACTAGGTGAGCAAGACGGAGAAATGCAGAGCTGGGAGGAGGCACCACTAACAATCTCAGTGAGCCGGAAATAAGCCCATCAACCCCTTACAAGGCAAATGTGGACTTTCTCCACCGGCAGAGTGGCCCGGACATTGTGTGGAGGACGGTATAAACTCTGACGATACCAAAGTGTATAGAAAACAAAATGGGGGTGATGACACCGAAAATGGTGGTCCAAATGGCATTTGGTACAAAAGTGTGCTCCCAAGTCTGAAAGATGGAAGACAGTTACCTGGTGGTGAATTGCTATATTTGCCACAAAATAAGAAACACTGTTGAAAGAAATCCAGAGTATTTAAATGACGCAGAAAGGGTAGCAGAGCTAAAAGGGGCCTTGGAAAGATGAATTCAAATTCAAACTAGTGGAAGACCACAGAACCAGGAAGCATTAACAACGACAAAAGAGAAAGTCGACCAGTTCTTCCCTACTGAACCTCTGGAGTTAGTGACCTTGAGATGTGAATTATACTCCACGCACTGCGGTAAGTTTGGCATCCTGTTTTGTACGGTTGACAATGGCACTGTAGAGCGATAAATATGTTACTTTTCCAAACACAATAAATGTATCACTTAGTGTAAACTGCTACTTATTACTGAGCAATGTGTAATAGTCCTTATCTGTGAGGAAGTGAAGATTGTGAAAGTAGAGAGATGCACTTCTAATTTCATTATTTTCTTCTGTCTACAGATACTCTTGGTCCATTTGTGGATTAGCCACAAGTCAGAGATCAGCAGCACCTCGAGCAGCATCTGCACCACCAGCAACATCTGCAACAACACAACTCAAGCTACATTGACCAGCACCTTATCACTTCACCAGAAACGCTGGCTGGGTTTCCCGCACAAGGGAACATTTTTAGTGGTACACAGCAATCGGCATTACTGGTTGAGGAAGGTGAAATGGGCTGCCCCCGCCTCCCCCGGTCATGCTGCGGGTGTTGTAAACAGCAGTCGCAAGCGCAGGAGAATGTGGATTTAGAGGTAGGTAGGCAAACCTGTGGGGTAGGACAATCAGTACGTCAACACGATATTCACCAGGCACTTCCACAAGCAAAGAATAGAAGAGATTTCAAAATCCTTCTTTGATCAGCATGGAGTGTTTGACGACTGAATAGATACAATGCCTAGATACAATAATTGCTGCAGCACATTCCTCCGTGGCCCATGTAAAACGTGGCATGGAGTCACGTCTGAGGGAAGGGCTGCTAGACCTCAGAGAGGGGTGACAAATATGGCTTGTGATTTGTTATATTTTCTTCAAGTTATCTGTAAGGTCTCTGAGACCTCAAATTACACCATGCAGAATATTTGAACATTTTGCTAAAAAAAAAGCTGATGGAGCAAAGGAATTATTCGCATAGAATCATAGAATCATAGAAGATAGGAGCAGGAGTAGGCCATTCGGCCCCTCGAGCCTGCTCCGCCATTCAATTCGATCATGGCTGATCATCCAAATTCAGTACCCTGTCCCTGCTTTCTCCCCATATCCCTTGATCCCTTTAGCCTTAAGAAATATATCTAATTCCTTCTTGAATCTATTTAATGAATTGGCCTCTACTGCCTTCTGTGGCAGAGAATTCCACAGGTTCACCACTCTCTGGGTGAAGAAATTCCTCCTCATTTCTGTCCTAAATGGCTTACCCCTTATCCTTAGACTGTGACCCCTGGTTCTGGACTCCCTGACCATCGGGAACATCCTTCCTGCATATTGGACACGCTCCTTCTTCACGTCCCCTCAGTCCACTTCAGACGGTCATGCACAATCACATTGTTGTAAAACTATAAATTTTTTAAAAATGCTGTATATTTAGTGATTTATTTCAGATGCTCACTATTTCCATACAATGAAAATGGTGGTTATGAAAAAATAATTTGTTTCTGTATTCAGTGTACAAACTCTATAGTATCTATCCCAAAGATGCAATGAGTTTCTGGGTGAGAGTAATAAGTCACCTCTGTTCTCAGGAGTGCTTCTTCGTTCAAAGTAGACAGACTGTAACACATTTGTCACAATGAAGATATGCAGCAGTTCTTGTTTTTTTAATCCTTAGAGTGCTGCCATCTTTTGCTCTGTTTAATATCTGCACATTTCTGTCCTGCACCACCTGGGGCAAATGTGTTTTCATACACTTCTAATGCTGAGCATTACAAAGCAGAATTACATAAATTTGTAGCTTGCAAAACATAGCTTAATTCACAGATTTCTTCCAGACATTTTAATAGCGTGCCATCTTGATTCCTTTCTCAGTGTGTTAAAATGCTGCTGCAGTCCTGGGCAGTCCAGTCAAGGGCACAACAGCAAAAACATTATAAGAAATGCCTTTTTCATTTCCCTTTTCTATTGAGCTCCAGTTTATATTTGTCTTTTTCTGGAACATTGTTTGAAAGCGTTGATGAAAAGGAAAAATATTTCCATTTAAGGTAGACTTACTGATGCACTCACAGGTGCAAAAACACATTGAGAAATAAAAGGGGAATTGTTGCCTGCAGCACATTCTGTCTACTCTGTTGTAAGAGTGAATCCATTATCTACAAGTATTGTGTAAATGGAATGTACGGAGGGAAGGAGGGCAACAGACAAAGAAAGCAAGAGAGAAACTGTTGGGAGAAAATAGAAGATAAGGGGGAAAAAATCCCAAATCATACTTGTATGAATATTACAGTCTTCAATCTTCAACTTGAATCATCCTTTATTGCTATTATTCAATCGGCAAAATTTGAAATTGATGCAGGGCAAAGGTTGTGACCATTTAAAAAAATTAATTCACGGGATGTGGGCGTTGCTGGCAAGGCCAGCATTTATTACCCATCCCTAATTGCCCTTAAGAAGGTGGTGGTGTCGCCTTCTTGAACCGCAGTGTGACTTGGAGGGGAACTTGGAGGTGATGGTGTTCCCATGCACCTGAAGCCCTTGTCCTTCTAGGTGGTCGAGGTCGTGGGTTTGGGAGGTGATGTCGAAGAATCCTTGGCGAGTTGCTAGAGTGCATCTTGTAGATGGTACACACTGCAGCCATGGTGCACCGGTGGTGGAGGGAGTGAATGTTTAAGGTGGTGAATTCTGTTAGATGCAGGAGATGGTTCTGTGATAGTAGATAGTAGATTGGCGGTTAGGATCAGATCAGCCATGATCTTATTGAATGGCGGAGCAGGCTCGAGGGGCCGATTGGCCTACTCCTGCTCCTATTTCTTATGTTCTTATGTTCTTATGAATGAGATGCCAATCAAGTGGGCTGCTTTGTCCTGGATGGTGTCGAGCTTCTTGAGTGCTGTTGGAGCTGCACTCATCCAGGCAAGTGGAGAATATTCCATCACATTCCTGACTTGTGCCTTGTAGATGGTGGAAAGGCTTTGGGGAATCAGGAGGTGAGGCACTCGCTGCAGAATACCTAACCTCTGACCTGCTCTTGTAGCCACAGTATTTGTGTGGCTGGTCTAGTTAAGTTTCTGGTCAATGGTGACCCCCAGGATGCTGATGTTGGGGGATTCGACGATGGTAATCCCATTGAATGTCAAGGGGAGATGGTTGGACTTTCTCTTGTTAGAGATGATCATTGCCTGGCACTTGTGTGGCGCGAATGTTACATGCCACTTATCAGCCCAAGCCTGAATGTTGTCCAGGTCTTGCTGCATTGTTGAATTGCCTGCACTAGTCCCTCCTACTGTACCTTAGCTGTTAACAAGGGAAGCCATCACATGTTAAGCAGTGGTTCAAATAAAGGTGTAAAATCTTTAAGACTGATACAGGTCTAGAAATTGCATGGTACCACGTCCGTTTTTCGGGTGCTAAATTCGGTTGGGTCCGAGGTGCATCTCTCTGAAGCAGAAGTTCCCTCCCCGCTGGAGTGGCATCCAATCAAAGGAGGCAGGGAAGTCTAGGTTAGTAACTCATTCAAGACAGTTCCTCAGATTATGTCACCGACACTCGCCTTTAAACAAATCCATTCAAGGGTAAGCATAGGTGGAATAAACATAACCAAGGGACTGACTGGGTGGTGCAATAGGTTAGATGCCGGCCTTTCATCTCTGGGACCTGAGTTCAGATTCGGCCCAGACTAATTGGACAATAGTTAGTTAAGTTAGTCTCCATCCAGTCTCTAGTATGGATAGGCCAGCTCAGAGATTCCACAAGATTGGGAATGGGAAAATGTCACACTGCTGCACTGGGGAGTTCTTTTCTGACGCTAGGGTTGAGGCGCATTGGTAGGGCAGAATAGAAGAATTTTTACTGTGCTGTACCTGACCTAGAGGTGACTGACGTTGGGTATCTGAAATGGAAAGTGTTCTATTCCTCGGCGCAAACACGCTGACCACAGCACAAACAAAGGGAAAAGAAATCTAACTATCTAAAATAAAATTCTAGCTATTTAATTTGTTACAGCTCATTGGTGTTGTGCCTGTGTATTATCAGAATAAAATGATTAAACAATGGCATATTTTTCCCTAACAATGCACGAACTGCCTGGGCAGCTTGTACACATAGAATCATAGAGCGCAGAAGGAGGCCATTCAGCCCATTGTGGCTGTGCCGGCTCTTTGAAAGAGCCATCCCCTGCTCTTTGAAAGAGCCATCCCCTGCTCTTTGAAAGAGCCATTCCCTACTCTTTGAAAGAGCCATCCCCTGCTCTTTGAAAGAGCCATCCCCTGCTCTTTTCCCCATAGCCCTGTTAATCTATTCCCTTCAGGTATTTATCCAATTCCCTTTTGAAAGCTACTATTAAATCTGCTTCCACCACCCTTTCAGGCAGTGCATCCAGATCACAACAACTCGCTGAGTAAAAAAATGTTTCCTCATCTCCCCCTGGCTTTTTTGCCAATTTATTTTAAATCTGTGTCATCTGGTTACTGACCCCCCCCCCCCCCCCCCGCCCCCCGCCACTGGAAGCAGTTTCTCCTTATCTACTCTTATTAGAACCCCTCATAATTTTGAAACGTTTCCTTTGTTTGCATAGTGACATTATTGAGGTATATGAGACATGGTAATGATAGATGAATGTGTGTACGGTTTTGCGGATGGGGGAGGGGAGGGGAGTGTTTTTCTGTAATTGCACTTTTTTTAGTGAAAATTGGTGAGTTAACCCATTCAGGTGCTTTGCCTTGTGCCATTAACAAGATTCTTTCCAAAACGTAGATTTTACTGTAAAGAGCAGAGAGAAACCTAAAGCTTAGTTTTGGTCACTACTTCTTCAAGTGGACATATCTGTGAATTCATTAATATTATATCTTTTTAATATATTGCTCAGTCAATGGTTTTTGTGTTTATTTGAGATTCATTTGAGGATTGCATCACACAACTCCTAGCTCGGCAAATCTCAAAGGTCTTTAAGAGACCATGGGACTGAAAATCCTCGGCCCAGCTCCGCCAGCATTGGTGTCAGAGTATCCGGGGTCAGGGTGGGGTCACATCATTAGCATACAGTGGGTTGGCCCGGTGCCAACATGGGAACCTCCCCCCCCAGAGAAGATGGGGGGGGCGGGGGAACAGGAAAAGCAGTGCTGGCAAGTTACTCGTTTGACAGCCAGTGCCACCAGTTAAGAACATCTTTTCAATTCATCCCAAACGGGGGGCTGTTATAAATAATGGAGCTGGAAATTTTATGGGGTCCGGACCACTGCTGAAGCAGCCTGCACACTGGGAGCCTCCCGGCATCCAGCGCATTCAGCTGTAGGGAGGTCAAGGCTGAGGAAATTCCTGGCTTCAGAATTCCCTTGGTCCCGCCCCCTCTGATTGTCAGGGACCCTGAGCGGATTGAGCGGAAGTCCTGCCTGCCCCAGGCTCCTGCACCAATCCCCCACCTCCGTTGGGCCTCCTGCACTTGACTTGCGCTGCAGGAATGCAGCTGGGGCTTCGACCCCCCCCCCCCCCCACGTGTAAGAAAGTGGGTCAGGCAGAGCATTGGAGGAAAAACTGGAAACACCGTCTGTTAAAAACAGATTGCATTAACTCTTGGTGAATTGTGAGCCAGTTATCTTGTCCTGATAAAATGCACTGGTAGCAGGCCTCCATTCGATACAAGAAGAAGATTACATGAAAGGTTGACACTGATAAAGACCAACCATTTCCTCATCAGATGAAATTGGAGACACAGGAGGCGATTTTCTACTCGCTCAGCAGAAACCTGGCGGGTGGGTAGTTAAAATCGCCCTGGCTCTTACCTGTCCGAAAGCCGCCATGATCGCAACATCTGCAATTATAACCTGCTGTCCTGAGCAAGGACACGTGCCCAGAGCCAGCAGGGTCCTTCTTTACATATGGATGTTGCGGCCCGATGACATCATTGAGACCCGACTGTAATATTAACTCAGGCCTGAGCGGGAAATCCACCTGGAGTTAAAATCGGGGACTTTCAGGAGCTGTATTGGTAAACGTACAGGGACCAGCTCCTCATCTATTCTCTTTCCTGGAGCATGGTGCAGGATGCAGGGAGAGGGGGAGGAAAATGACTAAAACAATACATTCAGGAGGTAATATTAAGTTAACGTCATAACAATTGAGGCACCCTCTACAAAAAAAAATTTATGTTGCTAAGCCCATCCAATTAGAGGCATGTACAGAATCACAGAACATTTTGCATTTGTATTATTGTTTGAATATAGTTTAAAAAGATAACCTTGTATTGGAGGGGGAGCTCCTACAGTGCGATCAAATAGCTACCAGAAGACCACGAGCAGAGAATTTAAAGAGTTAAGAGACAAGTACAGAAGATCTATTTTGTTCTTTGTCTTGGTATGAACTTCAGAGACACGCATTGTGTTACACGCAGGTGGGATGGGGAGAAACTTGGCAAATCCCCCATGTCTGTGCAAAACCATACATGCCATTGGAATGAAAGCTGCTTTCTTCACCCTCTTTAATTGGATACTGTTGTCTTATCAATATGGCGGCTCCCCATAAACTCAGCACACACAACTCATACATGCAGCAAACACAGTCCCACAGCATCCTTCCCAGTTATTTATCAGTAAGTGGTGGGAGGTTGATGAAAAAAGTTGGAAAACCTGTGAAAGGGAATTTTTCTCAGCTGCTAAATGGAAAAAAAAAGAATACTGTTCGCATGGCTATCACTAACACAATGTATCATTCAGTCTTTGCAATGATAACTGTGCTGCCGAGAACAGAACAGTTATTAACACAAGTGATAGAGACATAAAATAAACCTCCCGATGATTAAAAGGGAACTGCACCATTGGCAAAGACAAGTACATATATGGCAACAATGGCTATTTGATTCTTTTATAGGCATAAACACATTCTGTTGGACTGTGTACTCTTAAAGTTGCATTGACACAGTGTGGAGTGAATACATTTATTTACCTGTGCTTACAAACTAATATCTCGGCACAAGTACCTTTGGTTTAAATTTAAGTAGGAAAACAATTACATAACATTTTGAAATAGGTTCTAGCGTTTATTTACAAGAAGAAGGAAGTGGCAAGTAAGGCCAACCTGCTTTGTTTTAGTTGCCAGCATTATCCCTCCACTAATGGGCACCATTAGCGTTAGAAAAGGCAGCAGGTGAGTCAACAGAGAAACACCGATAAACCTTTACTGAAGTCACTTTTCTTCAGGAGACTGGGAAAATGCTTCAAAATAACAAGATTTTTTAGAGTGCAACTATAAACAAGTGAGTACTGTTGAATGATGATATTTGAACACCTCGTGAAGTAACGCAGCTTGAACTATGTGCATCCCTTGTAAAATTAGATTTTCCTTTATACTGATGCTAATAATTAATGGTTTAAGGAGATACCTTGTGCACAGACTTAAATTAATGCAAAATTAATTTTTAATTCATAATTATGTTTTAATTGCTTATGTGCAGACACTTGTCTCTAACGGTCCATTTAATTAATTAACTGAGTTATGAGCAGCGTGTCAGTTACCATCTTACTTTTGCTACTAAAAGTATGGAAGCTTGAGGCCATTCTTGCCTCAATTCCTAATGCACCTGTAACTCGGGGGGTTCTGAATCATTGAAAGATACCATCTCTTAGACTTGTGAGATTTGCAGGTGAGATCCGTTGTTATTGGTACATTAGAGAGCTTTCCAAAGGAGAGGTCTACTGTATTATATAAGAAGAAGCACTTAGCTAAGAGCCACTCCAGCTCCTGGACCAGAAACTATGAAACATAACACTTCTAATAAGTGCATGCTGCGAATAAACAAATCCTACTGTACACACACACTGCCATTTTCTTAAAGGGACAGGCATTTAAATCCAAATCTTCTGAACTAGGGCAAAATTCCAATTTTTAAAAAGCAATCCAAATCCACACCATTCATATGGATTGATTTGGAAATTCTGGAACTAAAGCCTAAACTCCTAAACTATTTTCTGCTTTTACAATAGCCCCTGCTCGCGCAGTTACTGGACCTGTCCCAGTGATTACTAACTAAGAATCAGACGCAACTGGTCGCTCTTGGAACCAATGTACAATAACTCAAATCAAAATCCTCTTCTGTACAACTTTACCAAAGTTTTACGTTGCGCCTGATTTCCATGAGACTGTTTTGTACGACTGGTGTCGACCAATTTAACCCCCTATGTTTCTGAGCAAGGTCTGATTTCATGCCGAGATTTTTTCCCCCCCACATATCGGGAATTGTTCCAAACATTAACATACAACAAGGTGGCATGTTCATAATCTGCAAAACCTGGACAAACGAGCAACCTACTTGTGGTGGTGCTACGAATAGGGACATTGGGATGTGTACAAAACCATCTCATGGGGCCTTAGAAACAAGCCAGGACACGACTTAAACTACATGGGGATGCAGTGACACACCTAAAATGAGTTTGTGTGGATTTTCCTTCCCTACACTTTTGCTGCTTGCTGCTGTACTGTTCATGCAGCAAGGAACAAAGTACTAGCTCAGTGATTTGCAATTTAGCTTACCTCATTAAAAATAAATGCAGACAGAAATGGACATGACTGTGGTGCCTTCCCAGTCAAATAGCCTACCGACACTGTTCAGATTCACACGTTACTGGTTTCAGATTGGAGGTCTGCTGCCCATAGATACGCAATCCTACCTGATTCATGCCTCTGGGAGGGAAGGGGAGGGGCAAGTATAGAAAAAAATTGGTACAGCAAAAGGAAGTAATAAAGTGGGGGCGGGGGGAGGCGCCGCAGCACAGCCTGTGTCGGAGCTGTGAATGACAGACCGCAACTTCAGGATTTCCGCATGCGCCAAATCCCGAAGTTGCGGTCAGTTTCAAAGGTGGATGACGGCGAACGCTTCCAGTTCGCCGTGATCCTGACCGCAAATTCCGGGCCAATATATATAGATATTTGCAAACTCATAAGCCTAGAAATTGGACAAGGCCCGAAAACGGATGCGGGGATCGCGATGCGCGACTACCCCGTGCCCATTCCTTCCGATGCAGGCAGCACACAAACTTTGTGCTGCCTGCTAATTTAAATGACAGCAGCGTGCAGCCCAGTGCTAAACGTGCTGTTGAGTGGCTGCGCACCTCAGCAGGGGGCCCAAGTTCGTGCGAGGTGAGCACCAATTAAAGCTAGCCTGCACTTCTTAAAGCCAGCCTGCACCTCTTAAAGGTGGTGGGGGGAGTGCATTGTGGCTGCAGCAGGTACTGGAAGTCATTGTAGAGGAATGTGTGACCTACAGGAAGAGTGAAGATGGCGCAACATGGCAGAGAGAGAGCTCCCAGATTTTGTGAGGCAGCACTCGAGGCCCTGGTGCAGGAGGAGGACAGGAGGAGAGGTGACCTCTATCCACAGGGGTTCAGGAGGCCTTCCTGACACACTCTGAGAAGGGAATGGGAACAGATAGCCGTCACTGTCAATGCCAGCAGTGTAGCCCCGAAGACCTGGATGCAGTGCAGGAAGAGGTTTAATGACCTCACATGAGTGGGCAGGGACAGTGAATTCATCTTCAAATACCACATCCCACCATCTGCACCACTAGTCCTTACTCTGCTCTAATGCACCACACACCCATCACTCACCTACCAACAATCTCTATCAAGCACGACTCGTACCTCACGTTCATAGCTTTACCTCACCCGCGCACACTTACCACTGCTGCAAACCTTGCACCCACATCTCACAACTTGCACACATTGCCAGCTATTCAACCATGACAGGCACATCACCTCAACACATTGCACCACACTCACTGACACACTTCCAATTCTCTTCCAGGACAAGGTTGTGCATAACTGGAGGCAGCAGGGGCTACCCGCAGGGAGACAGGGGTGCCTGCATGACCTAACCCCCATGGAGGAGATGGTGCTGGAGATAAATGGAGCAGACATCGCTGAGACCATGGCCAGCGGCAGGGCTGAAACAATTCAAGATGACGGTATCCTCATACCTAATCCTCCTACTCACATTCCACTTCCCCCTCATCCCACAGTCTCTTCTCACTTACAAGCTGTAGATGGTATAAGCATGCACCTCTTGCTTCCATCCCCCCCCCCCCCCCCCAACACCTCCCCTCACCACAACCCTACCCTGTGCCTTTCTCCTATCAGATAGCCAAGAACTGCAACCTGGCCAGGCAGTGGTGGAAGAGCAGGAAGTGTAACAGGAAGAAGGAAGTGATGCAGAAAAAGCACTGTCACTCGATTTCACACTCGTAGCCACCAGCTCAGATACTGACACTCCGCATTCTTTAGAGGATAGGTTAAATGCGGGATCTGCACGTGGTGAGACACCAGGCACGAGTGGCCTGCAGCCAGAGCAGGGGGAAAGGGTAGCGCAAGTGCCAGCTCCCCGGAGGACGAGGTTGTACACAAGTTCTGCTGCACAGGACTCAGATGAGGACTTTGATAGGGCAGCCTACAGAAGAAGGCTGATGGGTATGCACAATGAAATGCTTGGTGCATTGGCAGGCCTCCCAGAAAGACTGAAGCGAATGTCAAGGAGAATGGAGGATTCCAGCACCAACCTCGCACAGGGCTTTGCGCAGAGCTTGGAGCTCATCCTTTCCAGCATGGAAGTGATGGGCAACTCCATTAGCGCACTTGTAGATTTAACTATGATGCAGCATCTGATGGCCGATGACTCAGCCTCCATTGCGGCACAAGCAGAAGCCACACAACTTCTGAGAGCTGCAGTGGAAGCTCAGACTGAAGTCATGCAAGTTCAGCTTGTTGCCACGCAAGCACAGACTGTTGCCATCATAACTGCGGTTGCCAGTGTTGAAAGGGGCTTGCAAGGTGTCACAGGAGTCCAGCAATCTGTCATCCAACAGATTGCTAGGATTGTTGAGGCACCGCCCCGGGGGAGTGGCAGTGGCTCCGTGGAGCAGGAACCTGTCTCTCTCAGGATGACAGCATTCGTCCTCCCACCACAGCCACTCCGCCATTGCCCTTGCTGTTGCCTGTCAGCCAGTCAGTCCAGAATGCTGCCTCCCATGCCGACATGGTGCTGTCTAAAGCCGGGCCTTCTAGGCCCAGAGCTGCTCGAGGTCGCCCTGCAAGGCCATCTGCAGTCTCCCCCACTGAAAGTCAACGCCCTTCCACCAGCCATACTGCAGGCACTGGGGTAGCACTGCGTAGGAGCACTAGGACAGGGAAAGGCACACGGAAGACAGGAACTAAGGGAATGCACAAGGGCGATTAGTTGACTTTGTTATTGAATATTGGATGGATTGATTTATAAAGTTGGTTTGGAATGTTTGTTTTGTGGTGGTTTTCTTGTAGCATTGTGGCCAAGAGGATGCTGTGATGATCAGTAACAGAGGGAAGGTAAGGTGTGGGACAATGGGTGAATGGGGAATTGGAGTTGTGTTCACTGGTACCGTGGTCGGATCAGTTGATCATGGGCAGCCTGGGCAGAAAGGGTCTGTGTTGGTTGCCGCCTCTTCCTCCTCCTCCTCCTCCTCCACCTCTTCCTCCTCCTCCTCTTCCTCCTCCTCCTCCTCCTCAGCTCTTCGCTGTGCCCTCATGATGACGAGGTTGTGCAGCATGCAACAGACCACAACGAATCTTGAGACGCGCTCTGGCGAGTACTGCAGGGCTCCTCTAAAGCAGTCCAGGCAGCAGAAGTGTTGGTTAAGCACGCCAATGGTTTGCTCGATCAAATTCCGTGTGGCACCGTGGCTTTCGTCATATGCATGCTGCTCACGTGTGGTTGGGTTGCGTACCGGAGCTATGAGCCAGGTTGAAATTGAGGGAGTGGAATCCCTTCGGTACATCTCTGAGTTGACATGTGACGCCCGCAAAGCAGCGTGTGTGCAGTCAATGACACCCTGCACTGTGGGGAAGCCTGCTACCCTGGTGAAGCCACAGGCTCATTCCACCTGCTTCTCTCTAGCAAGAGAGAATGAAACGTATTCACCTCTCTTTACATTCAAAGCCTCAGTGACCTCCCTTCTGCAACGGTGAACGGCGAATGGCGAAATGTGAGATGTTGCAAATGTCGTCTGCTCCAGCCGTGAAGGAGCCCGACGCATAAAAATTCATGACCACAGCCACTGGCAATTCTGTCCTCGCCCTGTTCTGAGGCTACAGTTCTGCCTGCAACAGCTGCCAGATTTCAGTGAGCACCTCCTTAGTGAAGCGGAGACGTCGCATACACTGTTCCTCGCTGAGATTAAGGTAGGAGAATTGCTCCCTGAAGACCCTGGGTGGATATGGCCTCCTGCTGAGAGCCCTTCTTCCCCCTCTTCCCCCTTGTTCTTCGAGCAGCTTGTCCTGCTCTGTGTCGCCTCTGCTCATTCTCCTCGTCATGCTGCAGGCCAAGGGGGATACAAACTACAGCACCCATGTCTTGGAGCAACTGGTCTGAGCAGAAACCTGCCACACCGCTCCCTGGACTTTTCAGCAACTTCAAATAAGATAACAAACCACCAAACACTTCTACAAACTCACCAAGGGCCAGTAGAAATCAATCAGCAACTAACCTGCAAGTAGTTGATGATCCCTTTAAATAGCACTTGTGGGGGGGGGGGGGGGGGTCTTTCCTACTGCTGAACGCGTGTTTAAGAGAGGGTGTTAGCTGGAGTGTTGAGGTTGAAAATGGCAGCGCTGGCGTCAAATCAGCATTGCACACTGACTGACATCATGACCTGTGTACTCCAGGTGCTTGCTCCCAGTGCCCGCGCTAGCGACCTCACCAAAATGGTGTCCGGTGCGGCCTGCACCAGAAGTGTGCGCGCGCGCAGCCATTTTGGACACAAAACGGCACCCGTAGCGGCGCAAAACCGGGCGCTACGGAGCTGAATTTCATGGCCCTAGAAAATAGGTTTGCATAAATATATGGAGAAAAAAACAGAAGTGGACACTTTTCACCTTAACATTTATTTACTTAATTTGAAGACATGAAGATGCTATTTGTGGTGTCTGTCGACTATTGCCTGACAAGTTTCCCATGTGTTCAGTTTTCAGACGCTGACCTATCAGTGGAAAGGAGGATATATTGACGTTAGAAACTTATATGTGGGAGGGGGGGGTAAAAATACTACCAAGGGGAGATTTTCCTGCAGGTGTTATGGGGGTACTGGGGTAGGCGTGTGTGGGAAATAAGTCAGGGTCTCTGCTTTGCCTGATTTTTTGCACGCGGTGAATTTTCTGCCAGAAGTGGCTTAAGTTACATGTGGCAGTAATGACGGAGTGATTTGGCAATGTTGCACATTAGGAATGGCTGAGTAAAACAAGCGCCCAGCATTGCCGCGAGGGACGCAATGCCAAGAAAAATTAAAATGTGCTAAGTAGAATCATCAATCAGATGAGGGGCAATGTATTGACTGTTCCGCATCAATAGAACTTGCCACTTCATTGAAGCCAGCAAACTTACAAAAATCGTTGATGCTGTCGAGGCCGTTAAGCTGCTGGAGGTGCCTGTCGCCTAGACCAGTGGCCATTCCCCCTCTCCCGTCCCCTGCTGTGGTAAATTCCAGGAACCCACACAAAAATTTAAATGAGGCTGATCCCACAACGTTTGCTGGAGTCATTGCTGGCTAATATGGACAGACAGAGGTCCCACCTCACCACACCTGTGCTGGCAATCGTACCGGAGCGGAAAGTCTTGGCTGCTGTGATCTCTGTCAACACGTTTATCATCAACTTGGATATTCTAAAAAAGTTAGTGTGTAAGTAATGTAACAATAATTTCTAATTGAATCATTTCAAGCAATATTTCCACACTGCATAAGTAGCAGCATTCCCCTTGAGTTTAGTAATTTTACTATTGTGATGTGACATTCATTTATAGTCCAGTGTTGTTCAGCAACAGACATGTTATTTATAATGGCAGTATTCATTCAGAGCTGAATTTTGAGCTGTTGTATGCAAACTATTAGTATGCCACACTAGAATTGTGTCCAAGAGCTTCTGTGCAATAATAGAATGTGAGGAAAAAGTGGTGAAAATGATCTCCTTGTTTTGCATGCTATCCCCCTGAGGGTGGAGCAGCTCAACATTTTCATTTGAGCAATGCCTTCCATGGTCAAATAGTCAGTGTGTATACAAAGGTGGGCACACTTAACTTTGGCATATCACTGAACTTCTTCCACGTTTGATCCTAAGACCAGTAGAACTGGGGGACTGCAATAAGGTGGCCATCAAACTCCAGCCATGCAGCTTGGACTTGTGATCTTACAAGAGGGTGGTCTTCTAATTTCAAAAAGACCCCACTCCTTCTACAGCAAGACCTCTAAAAACTCCCCTGAAAAGGAGTGCGTCTTCCCCACTGCCCATATTATACTTATATCCACCTCCTCTCTGCAATGATTGTCCTTCTGGAGCCCGGCTGATTAGTCACAGCAAGCAGCTGCTCTTTATTAGCTGCTGCCATGCTGGATTTCGCAAAACCCAACCAGACCAGGGAGGAAAGAACAAAAGGGAAAGGCCTGTGATAGGGTGGAGGGCAGGAGTATTAAACGATGAACGGTGATGATGGCGCAAGGCAAAATTCGGTAACAAAGAAACAAGTGTAGAAACAAGAGATGGGTCCAGAGGAGGTGTAAATGGTTACAGCAGAATCGCAAAGGAGGAGGGAAGCATGGAAAATCTGGCAAGTTCACCAGGAACAGGGGCGTGGTGGTGTGCAGGGCTGCTTGGGCTACCGTTCAAGGACGAAGTGGCCAGTCAGCCCTGGAGAGTGTTCTAGTGAGGACTGGAGATGTAGGGAGACTGGATGTCCAGGGTGAAAATGAAATGATTGGGGCTGTAAAACCTGAAATCCTCAATGTGGCAAAGGGCATCAGAATAGTCATGGATATATGTGGGTGTAGAGACTGAACGAAATAAGTTTGGTCGGTCAGGAGTAAGCTGAAATGATCCATCTACCAGCACAGTCCTTGTGTATTATTGTGAGAAGTCGCACAACACCAGGTTATAGTCCAACAGCTTTATTTGAAATCACAAGCTTTCGGAGCGCTGCTCCTTCGTCAGCGCGCCGAAAGCTTGTGATTTCAAATAAAGCTGTTGGACTATAACCTGGTGTTGTGCGACTTCTCACATTTGTCCACCCCAGTCCAACACCGGCATCTCCACATCTTGTGTATCATCTGGAAGAGATGGGGGATTGTGGAACCGCAAGGTGGGAGGCAATAGGGTGGAAGGTTTCCAGAAGAGATGAGATCAGTTGCAGCCTGGTCAATGATAGTTTGGTTAAACAGTGGGCTTGTGGTCCAGAGAGAGATAGGAGGAGTGGTCAGGTGGTTGGGGTTCAGCCTCAGCCAAGTAGATATTCCACCATATTCAATGTTTTCCTTCTTCACTCAGGTCAGTGTATACAGCTAAAAATGAAATTTGTAACATAATAAGCAGTGAGAAGTTTCACCCACAAAGGCTTACTCTTTAGTCTGGACCTTGGGGTTTGTGTTAGAAATGTCATCTGTGCCTTAGCTGCTGTGAAGAAACGTGTGTGTCAGAGAAATGCATCATGGGAGTTTTCGTTCTTAACCTAAAGTGTGAAAAAAAAATCTGGGGAATAGTGTTGGGGGTGCTGAGATTTTTTTTTGCGTCACTGAGGTAGAGTGATGTTTGTGTCGAGGGTAGAGGCGAATGTTTATTAGGTGCTTTGATGCTGATCCTGGACATTGCAACTGGAGCCAGCCAGATCTGGACCATGGTGAATGACCACTTGTTCAGGTGCCGATCACTGAAGATACGACACTGGGAGTAACCACCCAGGGCAAGTACTACACCAACAAAAACTTCAGCAAGAACTATAAGATGGAGAAACAAATACTCTCAATTCGAAGCAGCTTAATTTGAATTCTCCGCTAATTCAGATATTTTTGGAGCTCTAAATTCCCACTTTGCTGTGTTATTTACATTGCTCAGTTCGAATAAATAGATAATTAATTTTTTTAGCATAATAAACAACTTTGAATTTTCAGTACAGACTGTACAGCAAATCCACCATGGCATGTAGAGCAAAATATAAATATTTTATAATGCAAGTACAAGTCACTCAAATTCAAAGTTGCTCAATTAGATTTATCAATTATTGTGCATTATCTGTTAATCTGAATTGAAATTATGCAAAACAAAAGGGATATGGAGAAAAGGCAGGTAAATGAAGTAGAGGTACAGATTAGCTGTGATCTAATGGAATGGTGGATCTGGCTCGGGTGTCTGAATGACCTACTGATGTTTCTATGTTCATATCAGAAACCACACTCCAGTTCCTGGACTACCAGTATGTAACGCCACAGGAGATCTAGCAGTTCTAAAATGGAGAGTAAGTTACTGCCAGACAGAGAGAGAAATGCATAGAACTACCAACAGATACCCGTATGGCAGTAATTGAATGAAAACTCTGCTAAACTTACATTGAACCTCACTGAGTGGAGATTATACATTAAAAGACAGCGTTTGTGTAGCAGGTGAATTTCTAACCTGACAATGTAGTATTTTGAATTTTAGGTGGATGATCAAATGAAACTCCTGCAGAACTGCTGGAGTGAGCTGCTGGTACTGGACCATATCTGCAGACAAGTGCACCATGGGAAGGAAAACAGCATCCTGCTGGTGACAGGCCAAGAGGTAATGAGCTTACCAGTGGTTCTATGGCAAAATAATCTTGGACTCATTATTCAACAAAAATGCTATATTTTAGAGGCTTGGGACTATACATAGAAACTCTCAATACTGACAAAGGATTACTTGCATAAAACATTTGGGGGGGAAATTTTGGTTGGTTAGCGCCTCCCGTTAGCGTCTCCAGGGGGCGCTAACGGGGCTCTAGGAACTTAGCGCCCGAGCACGGCGAGTTTAGCGCCACTCGCAAAATTGACGAGTTGTTTTGCGACGGCGCTAAACACTACCGCCATGATCTCCTGCGCCCGCAGATCGTGACGTCAGTCGAGCGTGCAACGCCCCGGACCAGATATTGAGTCGCGCCCCCTGCCTTAGCGCCTGCCGCTAGGAACGACAGGTAGAGGGGAACGTTTTCAAGTCGGGAAGGGGCTGGGGAGCGCTATTTAAAGGCGGGCGCTTCCTGCCTTTTCTTGTCGGCAAAATTTTTGGTACACGCAGTTTGAGAGGGAGAGAGACGTCTGGAAAGATTTAACGCTGTCCTAAGGAGTTTTGGCCCTCAGCACCACTTTTGAGGTTCCTAAGCGCCGAGCTCTTTCCCTGGGCCTATCCATTAGTGCTTCCAACACAATTGCTTTAGAGGTCTCTCTAGGCTGAGATTCAAGACTGCAATAAGCAGGGTGTGGCTGGCCAGCAAGATGGCCCCTTTAAGAACTGTACGGTGTCAGTCTGTCTGGCTTCCATGGTAACTGACATTGCCTGAGCTTCGGTAGCGCTCTGAGGTAGCGCCTCGCTCCCCGACGTTTGCGCCTTAAGAGAGGTGTGTAGCGCCTGATTTAGCGCTCAAATCACCTCCAGGGGCGATAGAGGCAAATTTTGCAGTCGGAGGCGATAATTAGCGCCGGATGCTAAACTTTGCGCCCGGCCGATATTAGCGCCCCAAAATGGGCGATACCCAATTTTTCCCCCTGGGTGCTTTAAAGAAAGAAAGAACTTGCATTTACATGGTGCCTTCCAAACCTCCGGACGTCCCAAAGCGCTTTACAATCAGTGAAGTATTTTTGAAGTGTAGCCACTGTTGTAATGTAGGAAATACTAAGTCACTTTTTGTCTTCAATTATAAAACCAAAACTGTAAGGTTTTCTACCCTTCCCCCATATCTACACAAAGCTTTGTGTTTTGGGGGAGGGGCTTCATTTATGCATCAGCTCAGACAGCCCACCAGAAGGTATATGCGAGCAATCTCTCCCCAGAGACCTTTCCTTCCTCCTCCAGTGGTTGACTTGGCTGAGACTGGGCAAAGGTGTTCCTTAGGAATGGAATTTGATGCTGAGATTAGAACTCTGGTTTTCTGCTAAATTCAACCATTCAAACAAGTGTGATTTTATTAAGTAAACAGGAATATTGTTGAAATACATCATCCAGTTATGGTAACCATTCTAAAACCATCAGAAGCATTATTGTTTTGGTCAATTTAACGTAGGGGGGTGGGGGGGGGGGGCGACCTGGATGGTCCGATATTGAGCCATACAAAGAAAGTTCAGGTTTGGATCCTTGAGCTGACTACACCTGAGGTGAAAATGGTGGGTAGGGGAAGGGTTGCGGGGAGAGGTGCTACACTTTGCTTCAGTATCCCCAGTCTAGGGAGGGTGAAAAAAATAGCAGCTTGGATTTTTCTGCTTGACTGAGATCCAGTGACTCCCCGATGGAAATGCACTGTAGATGACAGGCGGGAACAGGATCAGGTTTGCCACGTTATGAAGTTTTGACTATTCGGCCTTTCAGAACCCAAACAAATCATATTTTCATTCTTCTTTTATAAATAGATCAGTCATTACTTTTTAGATTAATTTTAAATGAAGTGCCAATACACTCTCTTATTCTTATTTGCTAGTTCACACGTATTACATTTATTAAAGTCTCTGTCGCTGTTTTTAATGCGAATACAAACCATTGCCTTTCAGACACTTTAGCTTGTGTAAATGGTGCCGTCTTGACAAAATAAAACCTTTTTCTCAGATGCCAAATAGTCAAATCATCCCTTGCAGATGCCATATGTGTTTGACTGTCTTTGAAATTGTTTCTGTACCAGAGACAAACACTGATCTACAGATAGACAGAGTGTGTCCACAAACCACAGTCGCAAACAGTTGTGATGGTTTTCCAGCAACCCGCAGCACTCTGTAATGACTTTTTAAGTCCTCAGTTTCCCACACAAAAGTTGGGTTTGGTGCATGTTTATAGCAGGTGGTTTGAGAAACAGTCGCCATCACTCACAAAGCAGACAACTAAAACTGCCGTTAACTTTAGTTGGAAATAATTAGCGCTCTGGCTTATAAAAACGGAAGTAACAAAAGCTAAAAGTAATACATAAAGCCAACAAATGGCACTATCAAACTTGTGAGAATTTTGTAACTCTTCTTTTGATTTGTCAAGATTATTTTGAATTTTTAAAACTCTAAAATCGTTAAAGCTTGCCATTCCCAAGATAAAATGGAGAGAGACAAACTATTCCCAGATGTCAGACACTGCTAGTCATGAGCAAGTGGTGAACAAGGGCATCTAATGGTGTCTTCCCATCTTTTCTTTCCTTCCTTGCTTGATGGAGCACAAAGTGCAACGAAAGATAAATGTGCCCTTGCTTTATATACACACTGACCTTTTTGCTAAAATTAATGAATGGAGAAAAATCGATCCCTTAGTTGAAACTCGGTGGGGGTCATTCTGACTTTGTGCGATAGTGTGAAATGGGTGATAGCGAATCAGCAGCCCGTTTAACATCTCTCCCGATTTTTTTATTTCCATTGAAGTCAATGTTAGTGCAGTTGATGACGGAAACCCAGTGAGTGAACGATTGAAGCTGCAAACTTGCACCCTACCATTTTGTGCCCTGCTTCACTGCACCATCGGTGATTAATTCAAACTGCTCAGGATCCCAACATTACAACAGTGACCACACTTCAAAAGTAATGCATTGGCTGTGAAGCACATTGGGACGTCCTGAGGTCATGAAAGGCGCTATATAAATGCAAGCCCTCTCTTCCTCTTCCTTCCTTCCTCCCTCCCTCCTTTACTCGCTGCTCTAACCTACAATTCCACGCTGAAATTCCATGGGGAGATGTTTGATTTACATAGCAGAAGCTGGAGCGTCTGTTCGAGCAAATAACAGAGAGTTAATGTTAAATTAAAGATTTCCGCATCTCTGTTGTCTCTTGAGTGAATTCATTCCAATGACGGAGACTAAGTGGTATACGTTGCCACAGCATCAAATGGACGTTTTAGTAATATTAAAACAAAGCACAATTGGGAAGATTATAGTGTTCTGAAACATCAGGAAAACCTTGTGCTCTGCACGCTGCTTTGCAAACAAGCTTGTATTGGTTAAATATCCAGTGCCATTTGACAATGTCTCCTGTTACTTTTTCATTATCTGTGTGTTTCTACCAAACTGCCATAAAATACAGCCCAATATTATCTTTAAGAGATGGCATGCAGCAAGATATCATGATTGAATTCTGATACCAGTGAAATAATCAAATGGGCTGGTTTCAAGGTCTTCCATACATGCAATATTTTGTGGCACTCACTTCTTATGCAGAATAATTTTGTTTGATTTTCACACAAGAGAAGTGGAAAGCTAAACCTAAATAAAGTACAACCTCTTGTGGAACACCTTGAAACCAAACATTGTAAATCATTGAAACAAAAACAGAAAATGCTGGAAATACTCAGCAGGTCAGGCAGCATCTGTGGCGAGAGAAACAGAGTTAACGTTTCATGTCGATGACCCTTCATCAGTTCTGACGAAGGGTCATCGACCTGAAACGTTGACTCTGTTTCTCTCTCCACAGATGCTGCCTGACCTGCCGAGTATTTCCAGCATTTTCTGTTTTTATTTCAGGTTTCCAGCATCCGCAGTATTTTGCTATTGTAAATCATTGCCTTGCCCTGAATCTAAAATAGTTTAGATTCACACTCCAACCTTCTCTGATGATTTGCTAGCTGGGTTTTTTTTGGGGCGGGGGAGGGGGTGCAGGGGCAACACTATCCCAACCCATGGAAGTATGTCTATGCCTTTTGTATTCTCGAGAAATATTAGTGTAGTAATTCACAGAGTAGTCCAAAGGCCTGTTCATCAGGGCTCCTGGAGAAAGATATCTAGAGGTAAGCAGTGACCTGTGGGGTGCACAAATTGCGTACTGAATCCCCAGTTTTTCCAGTAAGGTAGTGTATTTTTCTCCTCTGCGCTAAGCATAAAGGTCTCTGCTGCCCAAAGAATCAAATCTAATTTTTTCCTTGTATGACATTAAATGGGGTTGAGCATTTATATAGTTCTCTGTATTAAAAAAATGCTCAAAATGTTTAATCCCTGAAGAGAAATCTGCCTAACGTGATCCTTTCTCTGAGAAAGGGAGAGCATTTCAGGCCGTGCTGCAGGAATTGTGTCATTTCAGTCTGGATAAATCTTCTACCGAGGAGTGTGTTACTTGATCTGATGTGTGAAAATGTTCAGGTTTTCAGCAGTGCAAGTCCTTACACTAATGAGTACAATAAACTGCAGCAACTTTTCTTTTCCCATTCAGGTTGAGTTATCCACAATCGCCAACCAAGCTGGAGCAACTCTCATTAACTTGGTGTTGAGAGCTCAGGAGCTGTCAGCTAAACTGCAGTCTTTACAGGTCGATCGAAGGGATATTGTCTGCTTTAAGTTCCTCCTCTTGTTTAGTCCTGGTAAGCAACACGCTCTAGTCTTATTAATTAGTAGTGAAATAGAACACCAGCAGTTCACAATTGCACGTTATCTGGACATTTATATGAAATGATATTCAGGATCGTGGGGGGGTGGTAATTTTAACCTAACTCGGCCGAAGGGAAAAGGACCAGTTTGAGACGGCCGCCCGTTTTACACCCGGCCTGATTTTCCTCTTCAGTGAAGTCAACGGAGAGTAAAATCGGGCGAGGTGTAAAACTGCCGTTCCACCGATCCCGTCAGTTTTCTGCCGGGTGAGTTCGGTTACAATTCTCTGAAATCCTTCAGGTCCCTTTCATCTTCAACTAAATTTCGACATTTAATATTTACCAGCATAATCTAATAAGTAGGTTGAAGAGACCCCTGTTACATTAGCTCAACAAAAGCATTTTTTATTACGGATTTGTTCTGAGTGAGTTTGAAGTATGTATTTAATGTGTTCATGTGGTCCCGGCCTGACCTTTGTGGTAAATTCACACTTGAAGCAGCTGTCACGATATTCACTGAATCACATGCAGCTCCTGTGAAACCAGCAGAGAAATTGTTAATTATTTAAGCAGTTTTATTTTTGAAAAATTATAAAACCCAAAAAGTGTCAACATTATATTGAGAATTTCCATATTGAATATGAAACCCTATGTCTTATAATTTAAATCTGTTCAATTGCAAGATGGGTTTATTGCCACGATTCTTGCACTGGCGCAAGTAAATAAAAAATGAAACAGTGTTTTCTCTTTCAAAGCAGCCAAACAGACCGTTAAATACGCAGATCGTGATAGCAGAACTGAGACAAAAAGCCATGTTGCGGCTTAGCACAATCAGGATGATTATGTCTGTTGTACTGTGCGTCAGTCGGATGGCTTTTCCAAACCTGCCATGTCTTGGGGTTGCAGACTCTATATTATTAACCGCCAGAACGTCTCTGGTGAAACCAGCTTTCTCTCTTTGCACATGACTATTTCTCTTAGACAAAACAAATAAAACTGTGACTCAGAAGGTTTTATTCGATTGTTGAGCCAAAGTTTGGCAATCCTCAGGGTGTAAAGGGACAGCAATATTAAATAAAGCATGACCTAATTAAAGTTACAAAGCAGAAAATGTTATTTATTCAGATAGGAACAGAAAGGTAGAAATAGAATAAAGGGTCACGGGATCTTCCTTTCATCAGGTGCATTCGACAAGTATTTTGCTTTCCTCCTCGCTACCATAATTAGGCAAGCATTAACTTTTTAGTCACCCATCCTGCTGAGGTGGTGCAGGCATTACATTGTGGTGCCAGCCTTTGTCTGTTTGTCGTTTCACGTCTAACTTGTCTATTGTGGGTCTATAAATATTTGGCTTTGAACACTGATTTGTCACCAAATTTAACCCATTTTTTTTAACGAAAGGGGGATCAAGATTGACTCTGTTGAAATTGGGTGAAATTTGAAATGATACATGCATCTTTTCCAAGACATTGAACTGGCATCTGAATAATTGTGTCACATTTTCAACAAATGTGATAAGTGACTTCTCTCCGCAGACTTTGGGTTCCTGTTAAAAATGACTGCCTCTGTGTGCACCCAGGCATGAAATAGAAGCCTTAATTTTAAAGAATCAGTGTGCTGGACTTTGAGTGAACCACAGGCTGTTGAATTTTGTTTACTTGGGAAAAGAGATGCAGATTACTAGAGAAAGAATGTCTAAAAGTTTAAAAAAAAGTAATAATGAAGACGTTATCGGGCAGTAGTGAAGCTGCAATCCCCACCGGCTCTCAGATAGACAGACCACAGCAAGTGATGTGATGCTAAAGGCCCAGAATATTCCAGTACAAGTTGTTCTTCCCAGTGTCTTAATTTAACAAGTGTTGTCCACCTTTTTTTATTTGTACCCTGTACAGGTGCCTCTCCTGCTGGTCAATCATAAGGCTGTGCTAATGGAGACGGTGGAGAAGTTTTCAGCCCAGCACCTATATAGCATGTTAGCACTGGGGAATCTAATGAAAAAGGTCAATGTAAAATAAAGTTAAAGGCAGAGAAGCAGCCGTTTCGAATGTCTGTGATATGGAGAGTCTCCCACTGCATCGACAGCAAAAGACATTAGTATAGAAAATCCACCCGCCGCTCTGTCCCAACCACGACCGTGCCCCAAATCTCAGAGATGGGATCATTTAAATGTTAGGGTTGGGTGCCACATCAGTAGTGGCACAATACGGGCACCCACCCAGTGGAACTGGTGGGATGTCAGAGGGCCCCTTGCTGCTTTATGGGAAGGGGGCCACAGGCCAGTCTGGCTAAAGATGGTAAAGAAGAAGCTTACCTCTTTAGCTGCTACCTCATGGTAGGCCCCAAATGCAAATGGCATTACATCAATTGCCATTTGATTCTATGCCTGCTTTCTGACCATTAAGGAAGCATATCTGGCAGGATTTCCAAGGAAGCAGGAAACATCCCCTCCCCAGACAAACCCCCCAAAAGTGACATTGGGACAGATCATGTGAGCATAATGTGAACAGGTCCAGTGTAGGAATGGCAAAGGGAGAAGGAGAAAATCCACATCTGTTCTTCCAAAGGGAACATGCTCCAAATCAGGAAAGGAAACTGCTGGACTGAGTGGCAATGACAAGAGTATCAGGAATGGCAATCAGTACTGTCATAACTCAGCTGTAAACTAGACAATAGCTCATGGAGATGAATCTCACAGATTTCAAGTACAGCCCAACCTAGATGTTCAAATTTATGAAGAGAAACGGGCAAAGTTTATGTACGTATAAAACTGTGTGTCTGAATGTCGCTAAATGACCTCAGGGGAAGGTAGACAACTTCTAAGTCTTTGTGCAAAAGGTGACAGTATCCAGAACATTGATCCACTGCAAAGCAGAACCATGGACCAGCAAGGAGAACAAGTCCATATCAGCAGTAACAACTTACCATAAATGCATCAACTTTAATGGATCACTTTCACTGTCAAGCATAACATAGAAGCTTGGACATTCTGATGATGGAGTAGGCGATAGAGATCAGCAATTGACAGATGGTAGAAATATATCATCTCAGCGCACTCTTGGTTCCAAATTTAATGCAAGCCCACTGGCTAATTTGAGTTAAAACTGTCCTGTAACAAAAAAAATACTACCTGGATGCTACTAATTACCAATATAACCCAACCTAACACACACAAACCTTTAAACATTGTTGTCATGTGGCCAACCAGCACACACTGTCTAAATTACAAAGGACATATATTTATATATATATATATATATATATAGTTATTTATATAAATGTGGACATAAGAATTTATATTGGGAAAAGTAGACACATCCGTTTGCACTTTTTGGGTCTACTTTTCCCATTATAAAATCTTATGTCCACATTTATAATGGAAACTGTCTATGTAAACTTGGGAGGGTGTAATTTTTACACTTAATGTTTGAGCCTTTAGTCTTAGCATCTTTTCGTCAGACCTATGCTAGATATTGCTTTATTACTGAGTAGCAGCATACCCTTTACTGGGAGTGGGAGAAGAAGGGGAGATGCAGTGGTTTAGCTTCATTTAGCAGTTTGACTTGGAGTCTGTCCAGAGCACCATTATAGTGTATACTAAGCCAACAGAGTTGATTGGGGGGCTCAGGTGGGGAGCGAAGGCCCCTCTCTTTCTTTTCTAACTAGCAGCATCATTTGCAATTCGCTCTCCTTCCCCCATTTCAGCACCAGAAACGTGTAACAGCACAGCCACGTGACTTCGTACCCTGTTCTGTTAAGCTTCCTGGCTAAGTTGCGAGCTGCTCTCTCCCTTTTTCCCTTACCCTGTATCTCTGGGTGTCCAGTGTCACTCTGGTCAATTTAGGACAGGTTGGGAGTGAAATTCAACTTTGGCAGGAGCGCAAGACAGGCAATAGCAGATCGGCCGCCCATTATACATCCTGCCTGATTTTCCTTTCTATTGACTTCCATTGTAGAGTTTCCTGATTTCCACTGACTGGATCAGAGGTGTTGACTATGGTCTGTCAATGCTTGATTCAGTGGAAAGGAAAATCATGCAGGGTGTATAACGGATGACTGATCCGCTAATGCCTGTTTTGCTCCCACGCCAAAGTTGAATTTTACTCACATTGTCTTCTTTCACGTGTTGGTTCTTCAGTGATGAGGGGTGGTCTTCATTGCTGTTGTCCCATCTGAATGGGGTGTATGTCTGGAGCACTGGTGCGTAGGTCTCTACTGTGCTGTGCGGTCACGTTCCTTGTGGCTTGGAGATTGGTCCTTGTGCAGAATTTCTCCTCCCTCTAGTTGCTCATTCTACAAAGATCCTTGGGTGGTTCAGGTCCGTAGACATAAAGGGCAGTATTTTGTGGGCTCTATCTAGCATTCTGTTATACAATGTGATGAAGAATCTCAGAATGCCTTTGTTAAAAGGCCTGTTGTTCCTCAGGCCTTCGGGGATGCCAAAGATACATGTTATTACAGCATCCCCCATTGTTCAGATCATCTATTTTGGTTGGGCCCCTTGGTAGATTGGTTACTTGGGCTTACAGCTTACTGCGGTCTCAATTCTCAGACATGGGTGTCTCTTAGTGTTCCATCAGAGATTTCATTCGGAATTTATGGAGCTCCACTTGCATGTTTGGGAAGTCATCATGACACTTTTTGTTGAGTTGTCTGATTTCCACTAGATGGTCAGAGGTGCTGACTCTGGTCTATCAATGCTTGAGGCCTGGATCCACCTCAACACTTTACACTGACTCATTGGGGTTTTGGGTCAAATTGAGAAAAATCTTACATAGTAACATGACAGTGTGGCACATCTCTGTCGATGCAATAACTTGAAGTATAACACACTCATCGTACACATGTTCAAAATATGGGCATCAACTGTTAACATTAGATATTTAGATTAAAAAGTTGCCTAGTTGATTTTTTTTTGAACATTATTTTAATTCTGCCCTTCGTTCCTTTGGATTCTATATGCCACCTAATCACCATCTTGGTTTTAGGGTAGGCAGACAACTTTCTCCCAAGCTTCTGCCAATGGCACCAGGAGGTGACTCTCCAGCCAATTTCTCCTAAAATGGACGCTCTGTAGGAAAATGAGAATTGGCAGCAATCTCATTAGATTATCCGTCACACATTATTTCATGATACCACAAACTCTACTTTATAATTGCCGCAAGCACCGCATTATAAGTCACAAAAGTTCTATCTGCTAATGCAACGCATGTAAATATAAATTATTTTCTTCATGTACTTCAGCCATGGCTATGAATCATTACATCCACTTTTTTTTTCTAACGTGCCAGAGAGGAGTGACTGTGCTCTACACATGTAAGTTACATTTCATCAGCCCAATTAGCTAATAAATGCAGAAAGTCATCAAGTCCAGAATTCAAACATTCAATTCCCATTAGTCATATTAGTTATGGGAAATGGTGAGTGTCTCTACTATGACACCACCATTGCTACAGGGGGAGTCGAATTCCTGCTTGCAGCACTTGGCACATCCCGAGCAGTACTGGAGTGCTGAGGTAAGGAGAGCAAGAACAGGATTATTTTCCAATACCAAAAATTATTTAACATTGCTGCAAAATTTGTCAAATCATAGCCATAATGCTTCATTTTTTTCCCAAAAATGTTTATTTTCTGCTTTTGAATTGCCCCCCCCCCCAGTGACAGTCCATTTCCCTGGTTAGTAAGGAGTGCGAGCTACCTGCTCCCGGGTGCCTGCTAATGACAATATGAAGATGCAAAGAGATAGCCAGTGTTATCTGCTTTCCAATCTCTCTCTCTCCTGCCCTGTAGAGACAGGGTTCCAAAGTCATGAAAATACAGTGAAACATACATCATCACAGCAAGCCACCAAAGAGTGATCCTGCTGGACTGAATGAGAAAGTTGATACGCGATGTGAACTTTTGCTCTTGTGCCCCATGGCTCAGTGTTTTGAAGCTCTGTCTCTCTGTGCTGCCTCTTTCACAGTTGTAAGCAGTGTCGGGGACACTGTTGTCAGTGGAAGAATCCCAAAGTAAGAAGATAATAAAGTGAATTCATCATTTAACTGTATAAAAATGTGGTTTTCAAAATCTGGACTTTGGAAGGTAACTAAGCCTCGCAAGCATTAAAACTGGCAGCTGACTCTAGTATAAAATGTGCTTGTCTATCAGAGCCATATAGTCACTTAGTTCAGTTTCCTGTGATAATCCAAATTTAATTTTTCAATATTGTTATGAAACATCACCTCAATGCTAATTTTTAATAAAATATATTATTGAGATACAAATAGAAAAAATATACTTTCAAGTGACAGATATATGGCTTTCTTCCAAACACACACTGGAATTAAAGGGTTCCCATATAAATTCTTCATTTATCACAGCAGCATTTTTTTTTACAAAAAAAAATTAAAGTAGGGCTTTTTTCCTCCATTCAGGGTCATTTTCACCAGATTTTACCCTTTTCTATTTGAAAACATTGTGTTGAGGTGTTTTGTATTTTCCATAGAATCAGCTGCAGAGCCAGGTTTTTATGCCGCTTGCGAGACATAATTACCTTCAACAGTACACAGTTTTTACATTCAGCCCACCACAACACACACAAAGCAAAATATTTACAAAAGAGTGTGACATTTATTGGCCATATTGATTTTTCTCCTGAGCAGGTAAAGAGTTTTAATTAAAATTAGAATTTTACAAAAAAGCAATAGGTATGAAGAAGGTACATGTTAGCTTTGTTCTAAAGAAGCATTTAATAGAGCCTTAATGAATTGACCTATCTTTCTATTTCCTGCCTTTCAATCATGAGGATCCTTTGCTGGAAAAAGCTTTTATAACTCACATTCCCTTAAGCGATTGCAATTTAGCAGCAGCCTCTCGTGAACAAAGACTGCTCAAAATAATGAGAACAGTTAAAAGAGAGAGAAATAATCTGAAGCATGTCGACAATTGTGAGGGTGAGCGTTGTACGACAGGGGAACCATTGCAACTGCTTGCTTGTAAATGAAGAGTTCATGTGTTTTGGAGGCTTGTGTGAATTAATGTTTATTGTGGTGCTGGGGCAAACATTTGAATTCAAAAATAGGTAATTATTATTTAAAGTTAGTATTTTAACAGAATAAAGTCAACTAGCTGAGGATATCTGAATTTGACCAACCTAAGGACTCCTGAACGTAAGGCTTTTTGGCCTGGAAAACATCAATAGAACAAAACATGGATGTTGAAATGTATTCTGATCATTTTCTCTCGGTGTCTTTAGTATACAACGTGTTTATCTTTTAAGGTTTAATTTTGAGCTTCTCAATACTTTCAAAATATGCACCTGGTTTATATCATGAAATGTCTCAAGAAAGAAAGACTTGCATTTATATAGCGCCTTTTACAACCGTAGGATGTCCCAAAGTGCTTTACAGCCAATGAAGTACTTTTGTAGGAAACGCGGCAGCTAATTTACGCACAGCAAGCTCCCACAAACAGCAATGTGAAAATGACCAGATAATCTGGTTTTTTTTAGTGATGTTGATTGAGGGATAAATATCGGCCAGGACACCAGGGATAACTACGCTGCTCTTCTTCAAAATAGTGCCATGGGATCTTTTACGGCCACCTGAGAGAGCAGACGGGGCCTCGGCTTAATGCCTCATCCGAAAGACAGCACCTCCGGCAGTGCAGCACTCCCTCAGGACTGCACTGGAGTGACGGCCTAGATTTTTTTGTGCTCGAGTCTCTGGAGTGAGACTTCAACCCACAACCTTCTGACTCAGAGGCGAGAGTGCTGCCCACTGAGCCACAGCTGTCACTCTGAATTACAAAAGAATGACAAAACTGTGGTCAATCATAGTCATTAGATTAATTGGAACCCCCACCCCAAATGTAATTGTTACTGAAATCTTAAACAGTTAATGTATTGGAAATATGTACCCACTACATGCAGTGCAATAGTTGCACTGGAACATAGAATATTAATAGCACATTTATGTCAAAAGTTTTAGTAACAATGGATGGGCAACTGTACTGTACTGTGGCACTGAGAATAGGCAGGTCATTTTGAACAATGAGACTGTAGGGCTAGTCCTTCAGTGGATTCGCTGCCCTAATTCCCCATTACAGTACAAGCAGGGACTGTAATTACAGTGTAATCACAGGTTCTGTTACATTTTCAACAATTCCTACTTTTTCTTTGGACCTTTGCAACTTTCAAGATGTGCTGTGAGGTTTGGGTGCCTGACTCCCACCCCAGGATATCATAATAGATTTTCTCCAGCGACTCCTGAACCAGTGATGGCGCCAGGACAAGTGTAATGCTAGCCAGATTTGTGCACATCTGCCCTTGTGCTATTTTAGAAGGTCACTTAACATAAATAAAAATCAGCCAGTTAGTAGCCTTTTGTAAAGGATGTACTGGGGGAAATAAGTGTTCAGCAAAAACAAAGGGAAGGCAAACCCTAATGTTGAAACGGAATCTGTGGACAAGTGATATCCAAACCCGTTTGATGGCCATCAAAGTTGACCTGCTGCTACATGAGGTAGCAGCGAGGAGGGTTGCCCTGTTTGGCACTCTAGGGTCTCCAGGACAGCAGTGCATCATACCTGGCAGGAATTGCCAGTGAGGCTCATGCTCTGCACACTTCTTTCAGGAGCTGGGAACAGATGTGGGAGAAGACAGCACACGTCAAGGAATCTGGCAAAGTAGAACTACCCAGCAGTACCAAGTATCAGACAGGATTATAGAATCATAGAATTTTACAGCAAAGAAGGAGGCCATTTAGCCCATTTTGCCTGAAGGAGCTATCTCATTTGTCCCATTCTCCTGCTGTTTTCTAAAGCCTTTTACATTTTTCTTTCAAAATGTTTATCTGCTTCCTTTTTAAAAACGCTATTCTGACTTCTGCTTCTGCCAGTGTTTCTGGGAGAGCTTGCCCTATCCAAACAACCCTCTGCATAAAAAACTCCTAACTTCTCCCTTTGTTCTGTTGGTAGTGATCTTAAATTTATGCCCTTTAGTTACTGACCAAGTGTTTCTCTATTTATCAAAACCCTTCATAATTTTGAACACTTTTATTACATCTGCTCTTAACCTTCTCTGTTTTAATGAAAAGAGCTCCAGTTTCTCTCACCTCTCCTCTAACTTATGCCCATCATCCCTGGTATCATCTCAGTGAATCTCTTCTGCACCATCTACACGGCTTTGATGTCCTTCCCAAAGTATGGTGCCCAAAACTGGACACAGTGTTCTAACTGTGGCTAAAGCTGTGATTTGTAAAAGTTTACCATTGCCTATTTGTTCTTGTACTCTATTCCCCCATCTATAAAGCCTAGAATCCTATATTTTAACAGCTTGTCCTCCCACTTTAAAAAATTTGTTTATCTGAACCCCTAAGTCTCTCTGCTTCTCTTAAATTTCTACCATTTAGTGAATATATTATCTCTTTATTCTTCCTCCCAAAGTATACCACCTCACATTTCTGCACAGTAAATTTCATCTGACATCTGTGTGAATAAAAACAGCACCATATTAAAAAAGATGCTGCAAAAATTGGAGCAAAAATACAATGCCTCTTCCCCTTTAAGAACGCCACTCCCCATGGAGTCATGGCGCAATGTTCTTGAATAATTTTTCTCTGCACAGGCCTACTTTCACAGGGCGAGATACTCAAAAATGCAGCATAAAAAAATGAAAAAACAACTGTCCTATGTTGCACAGTGGTTCTAAAGACAGAAGCAGCAGCCCTAGTACTGGGGGTCTGATTGAACATATGCTAGTTGGATCTAATGATGTCATCGGACTCCGACAGCTATCTTTAAGTTTGGCATGAGTGGGGAAGCTGCCACTGCTTTCCTGCCAGATGAAGCCCAGCATGAAGAATATTGGGAAACTGAACTTAATGCACAAGATTTACATACAGCAGATTTCATTACATTGAGCTTCACAGGGCTGGGTCCCTGGGTACTCTTCAAATATGGTGAACGCTACAAAATAATAACATCGCTAATATGGAGTATTTGAATTTTGTAAAAGTATAATGGATTTGGGTCATCTTGCCAATTGAGCAGCATTAGAAAATTAGGATCAGCTACATTTTAAATTTTAACAAGTGTATTTCTGAGATTAAATGACCACATTACTAAAGTTGTGTCCAATCCTTTCTTTCCGTGACAGATGTGAAGGTTTTAGAGAATCGACATCTGATTGAAAGTGTTCAAGAACAAGTGCATGCCGCCCTTTTGGACTACACCATGTGCAACTACCCACAGCATGGGGACAAATTTGGACAGCTGTTGCTGAGGTTACCTGAAATCCGTGCAATCAGTATGCAGGCAGAGGAATACCTGTACTACAAACACCTGAGTGGGGAGGTGCCATGCAACAACCTACTGATTGAGATGCTTCATGCCAAGCGAGCCTAGGGCCCACTGGAGAGCTGTGAACTATACAACAGCCACTGATTCCCAAAGGCAGGTTGTGGATTCCATTATATATATTATATTCCTTTATATTATTAATAGAACAATCACTGTAATTAGATAGTAACAAATGATTTTTAAATATACAGAACCTACATAATCTTGGAATACATGCGAAACAGTATGTACAAAGTTTTCAGATACTAATTTTTTTTCCTTTCATAACAAGAATTTTGGCTTTATCTTAAAATGGGTTGTTCCTTATGAATGCACGCAGTCATCATTACTTAGTGTTTACTGCATCTATAAAAACTGCCAACCAGCAAAGAATGGCATTTACATTTTATAAAAAAGTGTAGCTTTTTTTAGCTATGATGTTACATGAAGCATATCCATTGATTATCAACTAGTATTAGGGATTGCAATTTCAACTTTTTTCTCTTGAAACAACAATGCACATTATAAAACAGTACCTTTTTAAATGCTTCAAATTACAGTAAAGATGAATGTAAAATAATATGCAAAATTAAAGTCAGCACAGTGATATTTTCAGAGCTCTCAGCTACTGATAGCTGTAACAGGCTAAGAGCAACTGTGTCTTACTCATTTGAGTTTGCTTTATACACTTCTACAAGAAAACTGTGCACACTTGTACTTTAATATTTGAAAGCTGAATGCACTTGTATTTTTACAGAGAGTTGCAAACAGTTAAGAGTATTGTATTTGTTATTTTTATGTTTCAAGTGTGTTTTTTCTGAGAAATATAGTAAATTGTGCAAAATCAGAAAATTACAGTAAAAAACAAATGTTTTATGGAAATTAATATTTAATTAGTAAACAACTGCTAATTCTGTCATATTTAACATATTCTTTGCAGAACAACTATACTGCATTAACAGTATTCTTGTATTGTGCTGTCTTGCATGTTTTCCCCCTTTTCCTTCTACTGAAATAAACTGATCAAATTTGTACACCAGTGGTGTTCCTGTTTATAACTCCATCAATGCCAAATAAAAACTGCAAGTTATCCAACCCAGTAGACAAAGGAGGTTTTGTTCCCCTCACAGTGCCATAGATGCGACTGTTCTGTGGGAGTCGACAATATCGCTGCTGTCCCATGGAATGATAATTCATACAAGTGAAAAATTAAAATTGCACACACACACAGGAACAGACTGGCTGTGGTGCACAGATTCTGTAGTTAATTGAAAAATTCTGCTAAGATTGTAGACACGGTTCGCTCCCACTGAATAAAATGCATTTGTACAACAGGTGTTTTAACAAGCCTATCATGTATAAAAAAAAATCTGAATCCTTTGTGATACGAAATATTTTACTCTATCATAAAACATTTTTTTCCTTTCCACATATTTTGTTTAACATGGTAGTATCGCAAAAGAGTTGGTTCTATCTTTACAGCGGTTGCTGTCAGGTTGGGGACTTACTAAATTTTTTAGTCATTATAACTATTGAAGGCCTGTAGCTAAATATTTATATTCAGTCGTGATAGTAATATTTGGGCCCAGATGTATCTAAAATAATTTGATGATTTATCCCTCAAGGGAATCATAAAGGCAGCGTCTGGAAAGAGGAGCAAAAAGCTTAGGCATCACAGAAGCCGTATTAAAGTGTTCCCTATGCTTATAATCCTTCCCACTACAAGAAAATATTCTTTTATTATAAATAGAATTATTTCCAGATCCGGTGTGTAAAAGGAATTGGGGGGTAAAAGGGAGTGGGCGACACCCATTTTATCTCTTTCTGCGAGGAATATCTTCTGAACCCATGGGTGATTTTGTTACTTGTGAGTGATTGGAATTCCCTCACACGTGAAGCAGGCAGTGTATTATTCCTTTCCCTTTGTGTGTCCTCTCTATTTCACCAATAGCTTCAACTGCTGTCCTTTCATTGGTGCAAAAGACACAATAATTATGAGCTTTTGTCTCCCAAACTTATGAAAGGACTGCGATGTTCTCTCCTTATTGTGCAACTGTGAACATATGTTTTTAGTTTATTTTTTAATTACATAATAATTTAAAATTAATCCATTTTAACAATATTTTTCTAGAGGTTTTGCATGCATTTCATAGATAGATACGAAACCATAGTCATTAGACAAGAAGAAAAGTGCCAGTGGACGACTCATGGGTTCACACCTTCGTGACAGAATTTTGTTCAAGCAAAATTACCCATTGAGCGTGGTGAAAGAGGTTAGAAGTTACATAGGAGAGTGACACATACATTTCTTGAAGAAATGCAGTAGTATATTATTACTCCTGTGCACTTCATATTGTGTATGTGGCAACTGGAACTTTAAGATTGCTAAAATTTCTTTCAGGAAAAATTATTGGCTAGATTACATGACGCAGAAAACAGTTATGGCATGTGAAAGAAAGAGACATATCAAAGTAGATATTAAAGGGTTCTCACCCTGACAAAGAGAAATTCAGACCATCTGCTGATTTTTAAAAATCCTAGTATATTTATTGTGATTTATTTTTATTCAGTCTTTTTACTAATGATTTAATGGTTAAGTAAATCAGATCACATCAAATCACAAATCCTCACAAGGTGGATTATTTTTAGATCGTGTCTCACTAAATATGTTTAAATATCCTGATCTATTATTTTATTGTAACTTTTATTTCGATGCTTAGATGCCTGTTGTACAGTTCTGTAAGGAGTTAATTATATTTCCATTTCTGCAGAACCTATTGTATATAACTATGAATACTAAATGTGTAACTCTATAATTTTTGGTGTGCTGAAATGAATAGTAATGGTAACAACTGTTCCAACATGATTTTTTTCTGGAGTTTTCATTGCTTTCTTTTGGCTGAAAATGAACTTTTACTCACTTGTTATACAGCTATTGACCTCACTCTCAGGTGGAGCATAAAACTGAGACAGTCCCTGAAGTTTAACTCCTAATTGTCAAACATTCTGTTCTGAACACATCACATTTTCTCTATACCAATCAGAAATAAAGTGCCAATTTCTCAATCCTAGCATTAGCAGTCATGGTCCAATATATAAAAGTGCAGTGAAACCTCATCAGTTATTACAAACAAACCATTGAAACTGAATTCTTTCACTGGTCAGTGCAGTAATAATTAAACACAATTAATTTCTGATAAGATAAACTACTTTACCAGTTCCCAACAGTGTATAACATTTTGACCACATCTTTGAAATATGTAACATGCATTGCCACTTTCCTAAAACGTACATGTTGATTACACTACTCCGACTGTACCGAGGCTTAAAAGATTTTTAAAAGGTTATTGCACCTTGACTTGATGTTTAGAAACATAGAAAAATAGGAGCAGGAATAGGCCATTCGGCCCTTCGAGCCTGCTCCGCCATTCATTATGATCATGGCTGATCCTCTATCTCAATACCATATTCCCGCTCTCTCCCCATACCCCTTGATGCCTTCTGTGTCTAGAAATCTATCTATCTCCTTCTTAAATATATTCTGTTCATCAGGAGTATATTTCAAATGTGCTATTCTCTTGCAATAGATACTGATGATTTTTTAAAAATTCTTTTGAAATCAAAGTTAAATGCTTTCAGGGGAAGTAGGGGAAAGAACTTAAAGTTCCTTAAAACAGGGCATCAACAGGTGGTGGCGTGGGGTGGACAGAGCTCAATGGTAAAATAATCATACATGGGCTTTGGATGGAGTGGTGCTGATGGGCTGAATGATCTTTTCTCATTTGGATTTATGTTCCTATGAAATAGCTTGGCTAATGCAAAAAGTGATCAGTCTGAAAGACTATTTTCTTCTATATTTATTCCTAAAATAAACCCAGATGCTGTTTAATGGTTCACAATATATTTCCATTTCTTTGAAAGACAAAGATTTTAAATTGCTGTGTTCTTGTAAATTAACACTATTTTATTACAAAAATATACAAGTATATTCAGTTAAAATAAATGCATTTCAAACATCGAACACGGAACTCTAATGTGGATCAATTTTGGCAGATTTAATGAAAATTAAAGCCATTTAATAACTATATAATCACCCATCATTATTTATAGCATGTTTCCTTTTTTGTTAGTAATTTGTGCCCAAGCTTTTTTTGGCCATTTTTGCAAAATTGATACAAAATGGAGAAGAAATGGCAGGATTGGATTGAGTAATGGGCATCACAAATACATTAGATATACGGGGTACTTTAATGCTCAGGTAATGTTTAACTAGTGGCTAGGTTAAGCTGATGTGTACAAGTGTTTGCTGGATCCTATGTAATAGATGTAAGTGACATTTGAACACTGAATAATAAAATGAAATATAACTCATTTCTGAAATATGTTTGGTGTTTTTTGAATAACAGGATTAAGTTTCCAGAGGATTTTCAGGATTAATTTTAGGGACACTTTTTGTACATACTAATCAAAAATAAAATTGTACTCAAATTTTTTCCTCTGTACTTCCCTTTCCTCATCATGTATCAACATTTCTTGATGTGTTATATTTAAGAACCAATAGAACAAAACAATGTTCTGCAACTGCTATCAGTATAACTATGCCAAAAATGTGTTCTGAGCAACGTGTCTTAATGCATTGAAACATTTTTATTTTAAACGCAACAAATCCAAAAGATAATATTTCATCATGCTACTATAAGAAGCGATGACTAGTTGTAGTGTTTATTAGGATTTCATACATATATTTTGGAGAACAGTTTTTTTTTAAAGATATTTAGAAATTGCAACGAAACAGAATATTTAACTGACTGCTTCTAAGAATATCTGTATTTTAATCACTGCCACAAGTGACTGTGTTGTGTGACATTTTCATTAAAGATGTATTGCAATAAATTCTGCTATATTTTGCTTTTTTGTATGCTTGGAATAATGTATAAATTATGTTAATAAAAAACACAAATCATTACAATACTAAAATATTTTACCAAAAGGCAACAATGGAGTTCAATTTCTCACTATATTATATCGTTATTTACACATATACACATTAATAATGTTTAATTACTTTACATCAGTGAGTGCTACTTCACATGAACAAATATTGTATAGGCATGGACAAGTACCAAAAGGGCTGAACACATGAAAGGTTTGGGCTCCACTTTTCCTTTCCCCAATGTTATTGCAAAATATTCACAAATAGCCCTAACTTGTATCAATGCAAGAAAACAATTTTGTTGCAAACAGTCTTTCAGAAAATTAGTATTGGCAAACTGCTAATGCGTATCTGCTTGGCAAACATTTTGTAAGTAGCCCAAAGTAAGAATGAATGCATCAATCCACTCAGTCACCATTCTAACGTGTTGTGAAGCTTTATTAAAAAGAACTCTATGGGGTGGAAATTGGCACAATGACTGTGGAGTCAGGAGAGCACTCCTGCTCCCGCCGGCTCCATAGTAATGATTTCTGATTTCTATTTAAAAATAACTTGCCTTTTGTTGGTGGCCACAGGGGCCTCTGAACAATCCCACCCTGAGCAGGCCCGGCTCCAGCTCCTGCTCCGCTCATCGCCAATCAGTTTCAGCAAGGGGACCTAAAACAGGGGATAACCCCTCATTTACAGGGACATCTGAAAAATGTCTCGACTAATTTAGCGGCATCCCAAATGCACGCGCAGATCCTTATAAATTGGAGGGTGCCTATAGAGTATTTGAGTTATAATAATGCCATACTGAAGTACAGGGCATGTAGCATTTCACTGCTTATTGTTTAAATGTTCAATATGGCTTTTTTCCTGGTGTATTTCCTGCTTTTGAGATGTACAAGCTGTTCATTTCTCATTCAGTAATAGTAAATAATAAATCCATGTGTGTCCATAATGTCTGTATGTACCTTTGGAGATGTAGCAACATTGAAGTCTTATGTCAGTGGTCTTTTCCATGTTGCAAAAGCCCGCCACGCCCTCCTTGTGTAGGTCTCTGAAATTTTGACACACACCTTGTCTCCACTTTGATGCTCTGTGGCAAGAACACCGTCAACTATTACGACCATGTTTTGGCCATAATTCAGAATTCAGAACCCAGACTTAAGGACAAATTTTGGCTCTTCTCTGTGCTCTCCGCAAATGCTGAGTAACATTTATACTAATTAACAAGCTCTGTCTTGGGATGATGTAAACTGTTTTATCAAGCATTATTACAGATGTGTCATGAATGGCTGGTTTGCTACCATTGCTCCTATTGAATTTGTGTGTCACAAACTTCGACAGCAGGAACATATAGCGAGCTGATGGTCTGGTGTGGGTGAGCATCCCCAGCGGAAGAGTCTGTCCTCAGTGATCCTTCCTGGCACCACGGGGACCTGGATTGAAGGGCTTTACATAGTGCGGTGGCCTCAAAATCATTATTTCAACCACTTTGCCAATGTCCTGGTCACCTGCCCATTTTGCAGCCGGAACGAAACCACATTTCACATAGTTTAGCAATGCTCGAGGTTGCAGCCCCTTTTACACTATCTGAAGGATTTACATTTCATACCTACCATGTTAATCTTTGGTCACTTGATGTGCAGGGCAAGCAGGTCGCAGGACCTACTGCTGGGTCTGCTCTTGAGCTTGGTGAAAGCAGCGACACACAGGTCCAAGATGTGTAATATCACCAGGAGCAGTCTCTTTGCCTCTTTGTCCATATTCAGAGCTCTGGTACATGCAGAGGTGGGCATCGAGTATGAACACGCAGTGTCCACTGGTTAACCGAAAGTCTTCTGTAACTTTTGAGGCACCACAAGAGATTCACAGCATCATTAGATCATTCCTACAAAATACAGGTATGAATACCCAGAAATGATTTCAGTTTAGTCGGTTAACTGAATGTATTAGTGGCACGCTACCAAGACGAAAGTGCTTTGAGAATGATTGGTGATGTTTGGTGTAAACCAGTGTCAACCCCCCCGCCACTGGCCCATCCAAAATAGCAGCAGATGCTATTTCATTACATAGAAATTACAGCACAGAAACAGGACTGGTCTATGCCGGCGTTTATGCTCCACACGAGCCTCCTCCCATCCCTCTTCATCTAACCCTATCAGCATAACGATCTGTTCCTTTCTCACTCGTGTTTATCTAGCTTCCCCTTAAATGCATCTATGCTACTCACCTCAATTACTCCTTGTGGTAATGAGTTGCACATTCTAACCACTCTCTGGGTAAAGAAGTTTTTCCTGAATTCCCCATTGGATTTATTAGTGACTATCTTATATTTATATCCCTAAGTTTTGGTCTCCCCCAAAAGTGGAAATGTCTTCTCTACATCTACTCTATCAAACCTTTTCATAATCTTAAAGACCTCTATCAGGTCACCCCTCAGCCTTCTCTTTTCGAGAGAAAAGAGCCCCAGCCTGTTCAATCTTTCCTGATAGGTATAATTTGAGACAAAAATATAATCTTTTCTACCTAAAGGAGCAACACATATCCTATGATCTGGAACCTCTGAGTGGTACAATTCCAACAGTGCAGACATCTATCGTCAAGCTCAGTTTCCCTGAGTCATCACTATTAAACAATTTTCTCTAAATAAATAAAGATGGAGATGAACAAAAAGATATTGGGGGAAAAATTCAGTTGGTTGCGCCTCCCGTTAGCGCCTTAAGAGGGCGCTAATGGGGCGCAAAGCAGCTAGCGCCCGGGCGCAGCGATGTTTGCGCCGCTCGCGAACTTAACTAGACATTTTGCGGTGGCGCTAAACTTTATCGCCGCGATCTCCTGCGCCGGCAGATCATGACGTCACTTGAGTGCGCAACGCCCCGGTAGCGCCCCGGAGCGGATATTGAGTGGCGCCCCCTGCCTTACCGCCTGACGCTAGCAACGACAGGTTGAGGGGAGCGTTCTGCAGTCATGAAGGGAAAGGGGGAGCGCTATTTAAAGGTGACCGCTTCCTGCCTTTTATTGTTGGTGCCATTTTTGAACTACGCATTCTGAGAGAGAGAGGGAGAGACTTCTGGAGAGATTCAACGTTGTGTGAAGGAGTTTTGGGTACTGAGCAGCACTTTGCAGGTTCATTTTGATTTGCCATTCCTTGTATCGATTTAGCAGAGACTGTGGGGGCTGCACTCTGAGCTCTTTGCCTGGTACTCTCCATTGTTCTTTCCAGCACATTTGATGTGCAGGTCTCTCCAGGCCGAGATTCAAGGCTGCAATGAGCAGGATGTGGATGGAAAGCAAGATTAACCATCCCCTTTAAGAACTGGCCCGTGCCATTGTGTGTGTGTTCCATTGCTGACTGACATTACATGAGCTTCGCCAGCGCTCTGAGGTAGCGCCTCGCTCCTCGGCCTTTGCGCCTTAAGACAGGTGTGAAGCGCCTGATTTAGCGCTGCAATCACCTCCAGGGGCGATAAAAGTCAAGTTTGCAGTCGGTGGCGATAATTAGCGCCAGGCGCTAATTTTTGCGCCCGGACGATATTTGCACCCCAAATGGGGCGCGACTGAATTTTTCCCCCATTAAGTTGATAAATCTTTTGCAATGGTTTGCTTTTTGAAGAGGAAGTGATGGTGAGACTGTTTAAGAAAAATAAAGTACAAAAGTATTGAAAGGAATCATTTGCTTCACTTGCTTTTTATTTTTGATCTTTTATGATGGGCTATCTGAAACATTACAGCACAGAATTACCCATTACACCTTCTTCACATATCTACTGCTTTTGAAAGCTATAGCTAAGGACATTACTGTGAACTTCTGTTATCCGAAGAATAATACGATTCTAAAGTTTGGCTAAAATCACTTACCCCTGGTTTAACCATCACCCTACATCAGTCAATTGAACCTGAGAAACCAGAAGTCACATTACCATGGCATCACTCAGAAAGTAATAGTCTTTTGTATTATTCCTCTCCAATGTCGTCATCTGAAAACAGTAGTGCTGTCCTCTGTGTTAGAATGCGAACAATTAAAACTTTTCCATGCTACATAACTGTATCATAGCCTATCTCATTTGATATTCCTAGCCCAAGGCAATAATAAGTATCACTATTTACTATATTACATGGCTTAACATTTAATATATTTACAAACAGAGAAACTAGTTAATTAAAACATAGACTTCAATGGGTCGGTGATCGGTATCTTGGTGAGCTCCATCACAAATGGAAGAGGTCTTGTTTGGTTGAAGTTTAGAGTCCACTCTCAGAATGCAAAAGGGCAGTGCACAAATCCTGGTTTTATAAGCCCAACTTCAGCGAATAGTCTTTTGTCTTCTTTCACATATCAACTGCAAAGTCACTCAGTGAGACTGTACTTCCCTCAGTCAGAATTGTTGTGTTGATGCTTCACAATCCTGCAAGTGAACATAAAAATCTGAACACTGTGTGGTATCAAATCATGTAGCATCACTCTGAATAACCTGAGGTGCAGACTAAAAACTTCAAATATATTGTTGGAATAAATATTCAACTTCACATTACCCACTGCTGCAAGATAAGCATTTGCTTTTTCCCTCATTCAAGGAAATGATAAACTAATGGGGAAAATGTGATTAGCTGTGTTCCAATGCTAAATTGTGTTAATGCTCTAGTTCATGTTATAAACCCAACGTGGTGATGAATAATCCATGCAACAACAACTTGCATTTAAATTTCACCTGTAACGTAGTAAACTGTTCCAAGACATTTCACAGGTGCATTATTAAACAAAATTTGACACGAGCCACTTAAGGAGATATGAGAACAGATGGCAACACGGTGGCATAGTGGTTAGCACTGTTGCCTCACAGCGCCAGAGACCCGGGTTCGAATCCGGCCTCGGGTGACTGTCTGTGTGGAGTTTGCACATTCTCCCCGTGTCTGCGTGGGTTTCCTCCGGGTGCTCCGGTTTCCTCCCACAGTCCAAAGATGTGCGGGTTAGGTTGATTTGGCTATGATAAATTGACCCTTAGTGTTAGGGGGATTAAATACGTGGGGTTGCGGGGATAGGGTGGGATATGTGTCGGTGCAGGCTCGATGGGCCGAAATGGCCTCTATCTGCATTGTGGGGATTCTGTATGTGTGATGATTTTTAATGAGCATCTTAAAGGAGGAGAGAGAGGTAGAGAATTCCAGAGCTTAGGGCCCAGGCATCTGAAAGAAAGAAAGACTTACATTTATATAGCACCAGACATCTCAAAGTGCTTTACAGCCAATGAAGTACTTTTGGAATGCAGTCACTGTTGTAATGTGGGAAATGCAGCAGCCAATTTGCACACAGCAAGCTCCCACAAACAGCAACGTGATAATGACCTGATAATCTGTTTTTTTTTAGTTATGTTGATTGAGGGAGAAATATTGGCCAGGACACCAGGGATAACTCCCCTGCTCTTCTTCGAAATAGTGCCATGGGATCTTTTACATCCACCTGAGAGAGCAGACGGAGCCTCGGTTTAACGTCTCATCCGAAAGACGGCACCTCCGACAGTGCAGCACTCCCTCAGTACTGCACTGGAGTGTCAGCCTAGATTTATGTGCTCAAGTCCCTGGAGTGGGACTATGAACCCACAACCTTTTTGACTCAGAGGTGAGTGTGCTACCCACTGAGCCACGGCTGACACTCTCCGAAGGCACAGCCGCCAATGGTGGAGTGATGAAATTCGGGGATGCACAAGTGGCTAGAATTGGAGGAGCGCGTAGATCTCAGAGAGTTGCACTTTCATTCCTCCTTTTAGTGAAACAGGGCTTTTGTAATGTGTCTCCGTGGAACAGGAAGGAACAGTCAAAGTGTATCATGGCCAAAACATTTTATTTAGGTCTGCCACATGCATCTGAAACTACTGCAATGGAGTTGGTATAGCTGACACTTTATCAAAATAACACCTCTCATGGCATTACTCAATCTACGTCAGACGATATGCTGTTTTAGAACGACAGCAGTGTAATGGCCAATCTATTAATCTGCCGATAAGATGGTGATATGTCCAAGATGGTGATGTGTCCTTTTAGGACTACAGAGTTTAATTGTTAAATAAACAGAGTCTAAGATCATTGAAAATTTAATTGTTGTTTGATCAGAGAACTTTTCAAACCAGAGTGTTTTGTCAGTTTCAGGCTCCAGCTCATGAGCAGACATTATTTTAAGATTATTTTCCATCAGTAACAAAGCGCAATGTTTGCAATGTGTCGTCTATGAACACAAACAAACCATTTTTTAATGAGTTACGAGCAGATCTCCCACAGCATTGTTCACAATGACTCGGAAGATGTGCTGTGTTACAACAATAGGGTATTGTCAAAAAAGTGTAGTAAGGAAAGTGTTGTAGGAAGTAAGTGCAAGACTAGCAGGATGCGTGCACCATACGGAAGACTTTAATATATTGTAGATGTATTATATTATATTAATATATTGTGGTATTTTGAAATATTCACTTTTTAAAATGTTATTATGTGAGAAACATCGAGCCTGTAATCAAAAGGTAGCGGCAGCAAATCTGGGGGCCAAAAACATTTTCAAGCAATTTGAATGGTTTCATTTCTGGAGGCATTTCTATTGGTAGATTCTTGCCAGTCCTGATAGTTATAGTTGTGATTTCATGCTTTAAAAAAATTTCAGCTAAATCTAAATGTGTGATGGTCGATGTGTGACACAGGAAATGTGATGTGTGGACATGCTATTATATCATTTATAAAATTTATATATATATCTATTCACTGCAAAAGCACATTTTCTTACAACGTAGTTCCTCTGCAGAAAGCCATTACTCCACTGCACCTTATTTCCAAATATTCCCTCCTTCAAGCTCTTCTTCTCTGTATCCTCATTCTGTCTCCTACTCCAATCCCACCACCCCCACCTCTCCCAGGACTTCAAAACTATGAACTCAGTGTTGAGTCAGGAAGGCTGTAAAGTGCCCAATCGAAAGGTGAGGTGCTGTTCCTCGAGCTTCCGTTGAGCTTCATAGCAAGAGGTAGAGACTAAACCCTACTCTTGAGGGAAGCTCGAGAAACAGCACCTCATCTTTCGATAAGGTACTTAAGAACATAAGAATTAGGAGCAGGATTAGGCCATATGGCCCCTCAAAATTGCTCCACCAGTCAATAAGATCATGGCTGATCTTTGACCTCAACTCCACTTTCCCGCCAGATCCCCATATCCCTTGATTCCCCAAGAGTCCAAAGATCTATCTATCTCAGCCTTGAATATACTCAACGACTCAGCATCGACAGTCTTTTGGGGTTGAGAATTCCAAAGATTCACAATCCTCTGAGTGAAGAAATTCCTCCTCATCTCAGCCTTAAATGGCTGACCCCTTATCCTGAGACGATGCCCCCTAGTTCTAGACTCTCCAGCCAGGGTTAACAACCTCTCAGCATCTACCCTGTCGATCCCCCTCAGAATCTTATATGTTTCAATGAGATCACCTCTCAGTCTTCTAAACTCCAGAGTATAGGCTCAATCTACTCAATCTCTGCTCATAGGACAACCCTGTCACCCCAGCAAATAATCTAGTGAACCTTCGTTGCACCACCTCTAAGGCAAGTATATTCTTCCTTAGATAAGGTGACCAAAACTGTGCACAGTACTCCAGGTATGGTCTCACCAAATCCCTGTACAATTGCAGCAAAACTCCTTACTCATGTACTCCAACCTCCTTGCAATAGAGGCCAACATGCTATTTGCCTTCCTAATTGCTTGCTGTACCTGCATGCTGACTCTCTGTGTTTCCTGTATGAGGACACCTAAATCTCTCTGAACACCAAATTTAATAGTTTCTCATCATTTAAAAAATATTCTGTTTTTCTATTCTTCCTACCATAGTGAATAACCTCACAGTTCCCCACATTATACTCCATCTGCCACCTTATTGCCCACTCACTTAACCTGTCTATTTCCATTTGTAGGCTCTTTGTGTCCTCCACACAGCTTACTTTCTCACCTAGCTTTGTATCGTCAGTAAACTTGCATACATTACACTCGGTCCCTTCATCTAAGTCATTAATATAGATTGCAAATAGCTGAGGCCCAAGCCCTGATCCTTGTGGCACCCCACTAGTTACAGCCTGCCAGCCTGAAAATGGCCCATTTATCCCAACTCTCTGTTTTCTGTCCGTTAACCAATCCTCTATCCATGCTAATATATTACCCCCAACCCCATGAGCCCTCATCTTGCGTAACAACCTTTTCTGTGGCACCTTATCGAATGCCTTTTGGAAATCCAAATATACTACATCCACTGGTTCCCCTTTATCTACCCTGCTAGTTACATCCTCAAAAAACTCGAATTAATTTTTCAAACACTTTACAGCTTTCTGACTGACTTGAACAATTTGAACCACTGCTCCCATGTTTTCGGACAGCAACTGCTGGTAATGATTCTGCTGTTGTCATTTATAGCTCCTCTAGACTCATCTTTTGTTTCTTTACTAGTCCCATTACCACCCCCTTGTGCCTTGCACCATCATACCTTTTGTCATTTAATCTCTCCTGCCTTCCACCCTATCACAGACCTTCCCTTTTATTCTTTCCTCCCCTCCCCCCTTTCCCTGCCTCTGTAATTGCTCAAAACCCATTACATCTCCAGCTTTTCCCAGTTCTGACGAAAGGCCATCGACCTGAAACAATGGCCCAGAAATTGATCTCGCTCTGTTCCCGCGGGGGTAAGGAGCAGGCGCGATCTCTCACTCCGCGTTGGCTTTTTCAGATCCAGCTCGCACGAACTTGATGTTCTAGACATCAGCTGGGCAGTGCTTGCGTATCCCACCGGCGTAGTGAATTCGTGCGAGCTGTGGGATCACGTGACTCAGTTAGAGCCAATGGCAGCACACCATCTTCCATTCATAAGTTTCACATACGTGCTGTGAAAGCTATGAATCTTACACCCCCCCAAAATAACAGCTAAACCTCAATTAAATTTAAAAAAACCCATCACATTAATAAAATAAGTATAGTTAAATAAATTAACCATTTTAAATAAAAAATTAAATTTTTGAAAAAATTTAAAATCTTTTAAAAAGTTATAAAAATAAACTTACCTGTCTTTAAAGTCTCTAAAAAAGATATACCTGTTAAAAAAAATTCAAAAAAATACTTAATTCACTACTTACCTTGTTAAAAGTGGGTCTTACTCCTCCTTTTTCCATTTCTAAAATCTTCCGTCCTTACCTGCGCGTCCAAAGCACTAAGTGCACAGCGTGCGCGCAGCCTGTAGCGCGCACGCGGTGCACCGAGGAACCGCCCCCTTTTCCAAAGACCAAGTGCCGGTTTTCAGCGCATGCGCAGTGCATGCAGAAAACCAGCAATTGGAGAGAGAATACGCGAGAGTACGCAGTGCGTACTCTCGCGCAGCGGGATCAATTTTTGGCCCATTGACTCTGTTTCTCTCTCCACAGATGCTGCCTGACCTGCTGACTATTTCCAGCATTTTCTGTTTTTATTTCAGATTTCCAGTATCCACATTATTTTGCTTTTGTCTGTCGAACCATACCTCAGCAAGGACTTGATGCCTTCAGAAATGGAGAAAAGGAAGGGGAAAACGTTGTAGATAAATAAGGGAAAACGCTCTCCCACTACAAAACCAAAATATGGGAGAGTGTCAAGGTTGTCTTGCAAGGACAAATTTTGTATATTATTTCTTAAAAGAAATATTGCTTATTCAACAAAGAGAACTTGAATCCTAAGCATGAATGTCAGCAAAAAATACCATCCCGAGGTACAAAAGCACCACAGATTCAAGCACACACATTCCTGGATATCCTATTAACTTTAGGAAGCAGCAAGCATACTCAAGTTCACAAAAGCCAAGTTTTATGACAAAAGGGGGAAAAAAACAGGGACTCTGCCAGCATTGATCGATACCCAAACTTACCTGGTTGATGATCTATTTCCACAGCTCACAGATTTATTCGTCAAGAATTTTAATTATTTTTATAGGTCATTATATTCAGCCTCTTGTTTGTATCAAACAGAACTCAAGGGAACTGAGAAGTACTAATAACAACTTCCAAAAGGTCTGGTTTGAATGGCTGCAGCATTCAATAATAATTCCTGTGTGGATCTAGATAGGGACATTTGCCTGGATAATTTTGAATTACATAACTGCTTACTGCAATCTATCAGAAACGTATAGTAGTATCAAGCTTTGCGTTTAAGCTTCTGCATATGAGGGACAGAATTCTGGATGATGACACCGGCTGGGAGAGAGTTCCACAGCCATGAGAAATGGTGTGCAAATATATGCCACTGGTATTTAAGGACAGCTTGGATTAACACAAATATTAGTGTGTATCTGCAGCAGTTCCTGTGTTCATAATATGGATATCAAGGTCTGCCTTAAGTACTTGCACCTTTTCTGGTCCTGAGCTACTCATGATCACATACAGGACTGGTACCTTGATCACATTTATCTCACGTTGTGCAGGATAATCTCTGGGATGGGATAAGTCATCTTATTCTAATCCACTGGTCTTAGTGGCATTGAAATTTACTGAGGTCAGAAGCAAAATAAATGCTTTCTCTGCAGCCACCAACAATATTCCACCAGTAGGTTGATTCAGACACTATAGGACATTGGAAATAACAACAGAAAACGCTGGAAAAACTCAGCAGGCCAGGCAACATCCGTGGAGAGAGAAAGAGAGTTAACGTTTCAGGTCGAAACCCTTCGTCGGTACTGAGAGAGCAAGAAATAAACAGATAAAAATGCAAGGGGGAGGCTGGGGGAGGAATAAAAGAACAAAAGGGATGGTCTTTAGTGAGTAGAGACATTGAGAGATGCTCAAGGTAAGACGAGATGGTAATGAGACAGGTTGAGAAACAAAAGGTAAGGTGTGAAATGCTGGCAGAATCAGAGACAGCTGCCGTGGGGGGAGAGAGAGAAAAAAAGGAAAAAGGCACGGACCAAAAGAGTGGATAAAATGTATACATATATGGTAGGGGCCGGGGTTATGATCTGAAATTGTTGAACTCGATATTGAGTCCGGAAGGCTGTAAAGTGCCTAAACGGAAGATGAGGTGCTGTTCCTGGAGCTTACGCTGCGCTTCCGTGGAATAATGCAAGAGGCCGAGGACGGTGAGGTCTGAGTGAGCGTGGAGGGGTGAATTAAAATGACAAGCGACTGGAAGCTCGGGGTCAACCTTCCGGACTGAACGGAGGTGTTCCGCAAAGCGGTCACCCAATCTGCGCTTGGTCTCCCCAATGTAGAGGAGACCACATCGTGAGCAGCGAATACAGTATACTAGATTGCAAGAAGTACAAGTAAATCGCTGTTTCACCTGGAAGGGGTGTTTGGGGCCCTGGAGAGTGGGAAGGGGGGATGTATAAGGGCAGGTGTTGCATCTCCTGCGCTTGCACGGGAAGGTGCCGGGTGAAGGGGAAGGGGTGCTGGGGGTGATAGAGGAGTGGACTAGGGTGTCTCGGAGGGAGCGGTCCCTACGGAATGCTGAAAGGGGAGGTGAGGGGAAGATACGTTTGGTGGTGGGATCACGTTGGAGGTGGCGGAAATGGCGGAGGATGATCCGTTGAATGTGGAGGCTGGTGGGGTGGAAGGTGAGGACAAGGGGAACTCTATCGTGGTTCCGGGAGGGAGGGGCCGGGGTGAGGGCAGAAGTGCGGGAGATGGAACGGACACGGTCGAGAGCCGTGTTGACCACGGTAGAGGGGAATCCTCGGTTGAGGAAAAGGAAGACATGTCGGAAGCACTGGTATGGAAGGTGGCATCGTCGGAGCAGATGCGGCGGAGACGGAGAAACTGGGAGAAGGGAATAGAGTCCTTACAGGAGGCGGGGTGGGAGGAAGTGTAGTCCAGGTAGCTGTGGGAGTCAGTGGGCTTGTAGTGAATGTTGGTCAATAACCTATCCCCAGAGATGGAGACGGAGAAGTCGAGGAAGGGGAGGGAAGAGTCGGAGATGGACCATGTGAAGGTGAGGGAAGGGTGGAAATTGGAGGCAAAGTGAATGAAATTGGCAAGTAGAGGCTCGGTACTTGCTTATAAAGTTAAATCTCTAACTTCTTCCAGTTCTTATGAAAGGTCATTGACCTGAAATGTTAACTCTGTTTCTCTCTCCACAGATGTTGCCTGACCTGCTGAGTGTTTCCAGCATTTTCTGTTTTTATTAATAGTTTTGCTTTCTTGATTTTCATTCTTCTAGCCTTTGTAGCCACCCATTTGTGTTGGAGAGTGTTATGAATTCGAGTCTACTGTAGATACCTTTTTGGGTTCAGTGGTATCAATTACTCCTGCAAGCAATCTAAGCGGCGAGAGGCCAGCAAAAGCAGCGGCGCTATAAAGAGCGAGAGAGGAGCGGCGAGAGGAGCAGTGAGAGGAGCGAGAACAGCAGCGCTATAAAGAGCGAGAGAGGAAGAGGAGACAGCGGACCTGAGCGGGAGCAGAGTGAGAGAGGCCGCAACTCAACAGAGGCAGAATCTGAAAGAGTGACGTCAGAGTAGAAAAAGTGACGTTGGCACAAGGGAAGCAGCTAATTGGTGAGTAGCTGGTGAGTGTTTTTAAAAAAAAATTTAAGTTTATTTCTATTAAGTTAGTTCTTAGTCTATGAAATAGAGGCATGGCAGGGCAGCTCAGTTCCGTGGAGTGCACATCGTGTGCCATGTGGGGTAGCCTGGACGACCACATGTGCAGGAAGTGTCACCAGCTACGGCAGCTCGAGATCCGTGTTTCAGAGCTTGAGCGGCAGCTGGAGTCACTGAGATGCATCCGCGAGGCTGAGAGTTACGTGGATAGCACGTTTCTAGAGGTGGTCACTCCGCAGCTTAAGAGTATGCAGGTAGAGCGGGAATGGGTGACCGCCAGACAGAAGAGGAGGACCAGGCAGATAGTGCAGGAGTCCCCGGAGTGCATCGCGCTCTCCAACCAGTATTCTGTTCTAAGTACTGATGCGGGCAATGGTTCCTCTGGGGAGTGCAGCCAGAGACAAGTCCATGGCACCACAGGTGGCTCAGCTGCACGGGGGGGTGGGGGGGAGGAAAAAGAGTTGAAGAGCAATAGTGGTAGGGGATTCGATAGTTAGGGGAGCAGACAGGCATTTCTGCGGCCGCAGACGTGACTCCAGGATGATATGTTGCCTCCCTGATGCCAGGGTCAAGGATGTCACTGAGTGGATGCAGGACACTCTGAGGGGGGAGGGTGTACAGCCAGAGGTCGTTGTCCATATCGGTACCAACGACATAGGCAGAAAGAGGGATGAGTTCCTGCAGGCAGAGTTTAGGGAGCTAGGAGAGAGATTAAAAAGCAGGACCTCAAAGGTAGTAACCTCCGGATTACTCCCGGTGCCACGTGCTAGTGAGTACAGGAATAGGAGGATAGAACAGATGAATGCGTGGCTGGAGAGATGGTGCAGGAGGGAGGGCTTCAGAGTCCTGAGGCATTGGGACCGTTTCTGGGGAAGGTGGGACCTGTACAAGCCGGACGGGCTACACCTTAACAGAGCCGTGACCAATATTCTCGTGGGGAGGTTTGCTCGTGCTGTTGGGGAGGGTTTAAACTAGCTTGGCAGGGGAATGGGCACCAGCATATAGCAGTAGAAAAAAGGAATAAGGTGCATGAAGGAGGGAGAGTGTTGGATAGTACTAGAGGAGGAAGTAGTACCATATTAGATAGGAGCAGACTACGAAAAATTCAAAAATGGGTTTAGAATGCATGTACGTAAACACACAAAGTGTGGTGAATAAGGTTGCTGAGCTACAAGCACAATTAGCCTTGAGACGGGAAGTGAAGATGAAAATAAGATTGGCAAAAAGAGAATATGAGAGTAGAATGGCGGTTAACATAAAAGGGAACCCAAAAATCTTCTACCGGCATGTAAACAGTAAGCGGGTAGTAAGAGGCGGGGTGGGGCCTATTAGCGACAAAGAAGGTGATATACGCTTAGAGGCGCAGGGCAAGGCTAGAATACTCAATGAGTACTTTGTATCGGTGTTTACTAAGGAGGTGGATGCTGACAAAATATCGGTAGCAGTGGAAAAGGTAGAAGCAATAGAAGCGGTGAAAATTGATAGGCAGGGTGTACTAGAAAGGCTGGGTATGCTTAGAGTGGATAAGTCGGCTGGTCCAGATGGCTTGCATCCCAGATTGCTAAGGGAATTGGGGAAGGAGATAGCGGAAGGGATTGCCATAATTTTCCAATCTTCCCTAGATTCGGCAGAGGTGCCTGAGGATTAGAAAGTGGAAAATGTGACACCATTGTTCAAGAAAGGGTGTAAGGACAATCCTAGTAACTACAGGTCGGTCAGTTTAATATCAGTGGTGGGTAAAGTTTTAGAAACAATAATCAAGGAAAAAATTAATGGGCACTTGGAGAGGTTTAAGCTAATTAAGGAGAGCCAACACGGATTTGTAAAAGGCAGATCGTGTTTGACTAATCTAATTGAATTTTTTGATGAAGTAACAGGGAGGATTGATGAAGGGAATGCAATGGATGTTGTCTACATGGATTTTAGGAAGGCGTTTAACAAAGTACCACATAGAAGGCTATTTAACAAAATTGAGGCTCATGGAATAGGTGGATCAGTGGCAGCTTGGATAAGGAATTGGCTTAAGGACAGAAAACAGCGAGTTGTGGTAAATGGCTGTTTTACAGACTGGAGGATGGTAGACTGTGGTGTTCCCCAAGGGTCAGTGCTGGGGCCACTGCTTTTTTTGATATATATAAATGACCTGGATATTGGAATACAGAGTAGAATTTCTAAATTTGCCGATGACACCAAACTTGGGGGTGTGGCAAACAGTGAGGATGATACCAATCGACTGCAACAGGACATAGAAAGGCTAGCAGAATGGGCAGACAAGTGGCAGATGGAATTTAATACAGAGAAGTGTGAGGTGATGCATTTTGGCAGAAGGAAGAGGGAGAGGCAATATACACTTAATGGCACAGTTTTAAAGAGTGTGCAAAGACAGTGGGACCTGGGAGTTAATATGCATAGGTCCCTGAAGGTGGCGGGGCATATTGAGAGAGTGGTTAGCAAAGCAATGGGCTCTTGGGTTTCATAAATAGAGGTATTGAGTACAAAAGTAGAGAAGTTATGCTGAACCTTTATAAAGCGCTGGTTAGGCCACAACTGGAGTATTGCGTCCAGTTCTGGTCACCACACTTTAGGAAGGATGTGAAGGCCCTTGAAAGGGTGCAGAGGAGATTTACCAGAATGGTTCCGGGGATGGGGGATCTTAGCTACAAGGACAGGTTGGAGAAGCTGGATTTGTTTTCATTAGAGCAAAGGAGGTTGAGGGGCGATTTGATAGAGGTGTACAAGATTATGACGGGTTTGGATAGGCTAGACGGGGAAAGGCTGTTCCCACTAGTTGATGGTACAAGGACTAGGGGACACAGATTTAAGGTTTTGGCCAGGAGATACAGGGGGGATGTGAGGAAAAACTTTTTTACGCAGCGTGTGGTGAGGACCTGGAACTCGCTGCCGACGGAAGTGGTGGAAGCGGAGACACTCAATGTTTTCAAGGGGAGACTTGAGGGAAATAAACTTGCAGGGCTACAGGGATAGAGCAGGAGAATGGGACTGACTGGATTGCTCTACAGAGAGCCGGCACGGACTTGATGGGCCGAATGGCCTCCTTCTGTGCCGTTATGACTCTATGGGGGGAGAAATTCGGTATCACCCCATTTGGGGCACAATTATCGGCCGGGCGCAAAGTTTAGTGCCTGGTGCTAATTATCGCCTCCGACTGCAAACTTGGCTTCTATCGCTCCTGCACACCTCTCTTAAGGCACTAACGTCGAGGAGCGAGGCGTTACCTCAGAGCGCTGGCGAAGCTCAGGTGATGTCAGTCAGCAATGGAACAGTTCTTAAAGGGGAGGGTTGATCTTGCTCTCCATCCACACCCTGCTCATTGCAGCCTTGAATCTCGGCCTGGAGAGACCTGTACATCAAATCTGCTGGAAAGAACAATGGAGAGGCCCAGGGAAAGAGCTCAGAGTGCAGCCCCCACAATCTCTTCTAAATCGATGCAAGGAAGGTCAAATCAAAATGAACCTGCAAAGTGCTGCTCAGTACCCAAAACTCCTTCACACAGTGTTGAATCTCTCCAGAAGTCTCTCTCTCTCTTAGGGCGCTAACGGGAGGCACAAAGCAACCAAATTTTCCCCCCTATGACTCTGAGCATCTTATTTTTCTGGCAGTTTGTTCACACTGCTTTACATCTGAGTTTATAATAGCAGCACCCAGGGATGTAACACTGAAACCTCCTTGTGACCTGCACCAGATATCTGTCTTTTGCACCTGTATCTCTTCAATCTTTCCGAAGGTGGATCGTGTTACACGTGATGCATTCAGCAGTTAAACTACTTTATTCCACAGTAAAATCAAAGTACAGAGCAACAGTTATGATCAGATCTGTCTTAGTTCAATTGATACAATTTATCTCTGCACCATAACATAAAAATAATGAATACGCTATGCTATCCCACTCCAGCAGGTTGACTTGCTTGACTTAAAGTAAGTGCTTTGCATTCTGACTTTGAGCCTGCCTTTTCTGGGGCATTAAGCCTCAGCAGCTGCTCTATCACAAAGGCTAGACTACGCGTTAGATATCTGTGTCTCTCTTCTTATCCCTCACTTCACAGAGAAATATCAAGGAGTTTCTCAACGCAATGGGTGAAAACGTTTTCTGATTACCCAGATGAGCTAACGCATCATTTATTGTTTAGTCTCAGGGAATAACATGCTAACCACATTTTGACCTTTGTTTAAACTCGTGCGAATAGCAACAACTTAAATTTATATAACGCCATTAATGTTGTAAAATGTCCCAAGGTGCTCCACAAGAGCGTAATCAGACAAAAATTGACACTGAGCCCAAGAAGGAGACGTGTGACCAAAAGCTTGGTCAAAGAGGAAGGTTATAAGGATCGTCTTAAATCATAGAAAGAACAGCACAAAAGGAGGCCTTTCGGCCCATCGAGTCAGTACCGGCTCTTTCGAAGAGCAATCCAGTTAGTCCCACTCCCCCGCTCTTTCTTCATATCCCTGCAATTGTTTCTCCTTCAAGTATTTATCCAATTCCCTTTTGAAGGCTACTATTGAATCTGTATCCACCACCCTATCAGGCAGTGCATTCCCAATCCTAACCATTCGTTGCATACATTTTTTTTTCCTCATGTCGCCTCTGGTTCTTTTGCCAGTCACCTTAAATCTGTGCCCTCTCATTATCGACCCTTCAGCCATTAGAAACAGTGTCTCTTTATTTACTCTATCTAAATCCTTCATGATTTTAAATACCTCTATCAAATCTCCTCTTAGCCTTCTCTGCTCCAAGGAGAACAGCCCCAGCTTCTCCAGTCTATCCACATAACTGTAATCCCTCATTCCCGGAACCATTCTAGTAAATCTCTTCCGTACCCTCTCCAAAGCCTGCACGTCCTTCCTAAAGTGTGGTGCCCAGAATTGGACACAATACGCCAGCTGGGGCCGAACTAATTTTTTTTAGGTTTTGCATGACTTCCTGGCTTTTGCACTCTATGGGCTGGATTTTGATACTGGGGACGTGATGGAGGCGGGACTCACACTTTTTGGGTTGTAGTCCCGCCTCCATCGACTTGTGGCCAACCCACTGTATTTTCCCTTGATTGACCTTGCTGAGCCCGCCCAGCGGGCTCAGCAGGCCAATCAAGGGCCACCCGGCAACAGGTGATGTCACAGATTAATATTTCATCTGTCAAGAGCTTTTGACAGATGAAATATCAGCGTTTGACAGCTCTGTGAAGCTGTCAAACACTGACAATCTGTCTTCTAACTTGAGTCCTTCCTCTCAGGCTGAGTTAGAAATCATTCCAGCACACAAAACTGAGGCTGCAGTTTTTGACAGCACCGCGGCCATTGTGCTTTCTGTGCCGGTGAGATTTCTGACTCCCGAGACCTGAAGGGCTGATACCTGCAGGAGGAAGTTAAGGTAAGTAAAACTTTTTCCCACATTTTACACTTACCTTACACTTACCTCTGCACACATGCATCCATCACTCACCTGCCCACCGGACATATCGACCCCTCCAACCCCTGCAGACCCACGGTCCGCCTCGCTAACTTGGCGTGGTTCGGACTTGTCGGGAAGTCCACATTTCACGAATCAAAATAGGGATTAGGCAAAAAACTGCCTGTTAACTACCTGTTGACAGGCAGTTTATTGCCACTAATCCCCTTCCCGCCTCGGGGAGGCGGGTCCCAGCACAGGTCGGGTACCCGCCTCCAGCGAAACTGGCATGGAGGCGGGTTGGGTTCGGGACCCCCGAATCTGCAACTTTAACCCCCCACACGCCTCCAAACCCGCCTCCACGGGTCAATGAAAATCCAGCCCTATGCCTCTGTTTATAAAGCTCAGGATCCCATATGCTTTATTAACTGCTTTGGTAACCTGTACTGCCACCTTCAAAGATTTGTGCACAAGCACCCCCAGGTCTCTCTGTTCTTGCACCCCCATTAAAATTGTACCATTTAGCTTGTATTGTCTCTCCTCATTCTTCCTACCAAAATGTATGACCTCACACTTCTCTGCGTTGAATTTCATCTGCCATATGTCCGACCATTCCATGAGGAGAGGTGGTGAGGCGGAGAAGTTTGGGAAGGGAATTCCAGAGTTTAGGGCCTAGATGGCTGAAGGCATGGCTATCAATGGTGGGGCGAAGGAAGTGGGGGATGTACAAGAGGCAAGCGTTGGAACAACGCAGACTTTTTGGAGGGTTGTAGGGCTGGAGGAGGTTACAGAGATAGGGATGGGCGAGGCCATGGTGGGATTTGAACACGAGGATGAGAATTTTAAAATCGAGGCATTGCTGGACCAGGAGCCAATGTAGGTCAGCGAGCACAGGTGTGATGGGTGAACGGGACTTGGTGTGAGTTAGGATATGGGCAGCTGAGATTTGGATGAGCTTAAATTTATAGAGCGTGGAAGATGGGAGGCCAGGCAAGAGAGCACTGGAATAGTTGAGTCTGGAGGTAACAAAGGCATGAATGAGGGTTTCAGCGGCAGATAGGCTGAGGCAAGGGCGGAGAGGAGTGATATTATGGAAATGGAAGTAAGCGGTATTTGTGATGGAGAGGATATGGGGTTGCAATCTAAGCACTGGGTCAAATAGGACATCGAGGCTGCGAACAGTCTGGTTCAGCCTCAAACAGTGACCAGGGAGGGAGATGGAATCAGTGGCTAGGTAACAGTATGTGGCAGGGACTGAAGACAATGTTTAATTGGAGGGAATTTCGGCTCATCCAGGACTGGATGTCGGACAAGCAGTTTGACAACACAGAGGCTGTAGATGGTTCGAGAGAGATGATGGTGAGGTAGAGCTGGGTCTTGTCAGCTTACATGTGGAACCTGACCGTGTGTTTTCAGATGATGTTGCCAACGGGCAGCATGTAGATCAGATATAGGAGTAGGCCAAGGATAGATCTTTGGGGGACTCTAGAGGTAACGGGAAGGGAAGACATTGCAGGAGATTCTCTGGCTATGACTGGATAGATAAGAGAGGAACCATGCGAGGTCAGTCCCACTCAGTTGGACAATGGAGGAGAAACATTGGAGGAGGATGGTGTGGTCAACCATCTTATAGGCTGCAGACAGATCGAGAAGGATTAGGAGGGATAATGCACCATGGTCACTGTCACATAGGATGTAATGTGTGACTCTGAGGAAGTTATGTGTCCAAATCAGTGGGTCTAAAGGTACAATACAAGAGGCCAGCTCTGCAATGATGCTGGGCTGCTGCACTCTATCAAATACCTTGGAGGGGTTGAGGGTTACGGCTGTGACTCTACTTACCTTTGAGAGAAATATTTTTCTAGACCATGAGACATGAGTGTGCCATACACACTGAACAATTTGATCTAAAGCCACAGCAGCAGAGCAGATAACAGGTTGTATTGCTTAAGATCTTGGCAATTTGGCATGACTGACAAGTGTGTAGCTGCCACAGGCTGATTTTGATTCCTTTTTATGAAATTGCTCCATTTTTAAAAGTGATTTTATTTTGAAAGTATTTTGATTTTGTTAACAGCCAATATAAAGTATGTGTGTGTGTGATATAAGTGAGTTGTAGCCTAGATTTTCTGATATAGATGTAAGTTATACCCATATTGTATGAAACCCTAAAAGAAAATCCCTATGTGCTGTCTCAGTGGCGGGCGCACTGACCTGCTCTGTTTTTAGAGCATTTTCTGCTTTTATTCAAAATTTGCTATGGCACTCAATTTTCCAAGGTCTGTTTATTACAATGATTCTGCAAATCTCAGTTGTAATTTAGTTGAGTGCAGGGAACATACTAATCGTAAGAGCTGAAAATTGCCTGTAAATAAAATTTAAATGGATAGTCACAATCGGGTGCCAAAAATTCTGAAAGCCTTTGGAAAGGCTCAAAATACATGTCAACCCATTAGCAACCTTTGCCAAGGCTGACGAATTTGGGGATTAAGAAGCAACAAACAAAACTGAAGGGGAAGGAAAAACAAAGTGCAGGCATGAGTCTGCAAGCAAGAAACAGGGCAACCCAGTAACCGACCCCCTTGTTTAATGGCTGCTGAAGTGCAGAAAGTGCTGCACGAGCTGATTGTGAGGTGAGTTGCTCTCTATGCCGCTCCACAGTACCATCCCCATAAGCCATGGTGGAGCCAAGTTTCAGACCACAGCTAATGATTAATGTCATTGGATGTGCTAGCCCTTTGCTGCATGGTAGTTTTAGGTGCCGCAGCAGATGGCACAACTTTATATTTAGCCCTCCGATGACCAGGGCCCTGTAAAGACAGTTATTGCTAGGTAGGTGTGCCAGGGTCTGCACATACGGTTGATGCCATCTTGGCGTACACTAATTGCCTGCCAAAGCAAGATAAGTTAATCTCTGTTTGCAGAAACAGGTAAGCAGGCACAGAGCACACCTCCAGCAGTCTAATCTGACTGGCATCCCTTCATAGGTTGTCCACATCTTCCAAACACTTCAGATAGGAGTACACTCGTTTCACATGGTTGTGATTTAGAAGGCGTCTTGGATGTCTGAACATTGGAAATGGTGTGCAGGGTGTCCTCACCCAAATTAATATTTAAATGGTGTCCCCTCCTGTTTGAGATGGGCGATTCTAATGCTGGCATTCACCACTCCTGATCCTCCACAAAGGAAAGTTTTTACTTATGTTGGAGGGGGCCCCTTCATCCTGCCGACAACTACCGACCTGGTTTAACCAGACCTTGGTTAAAATCCAATCGGGTTCCCATTGACGTCATGGGGCCCCAATTTGCATTAATTCACGAGGTACCGCTTGTGTCCAGCGGGCATCTCAATCGCCGCCCAACCAGCGATACTCAAAATCCAAAATTGGCGGGAATGGAGCAGGAAGTGGAGCCGAGTGAGGTGAGTTAAAATTCCCTCTTACGTTCTGTCCCAGTTGAAGCAATTCAATCAGACGCAAACTAGTTGTGGCACATGAATCTGACTCACCGCCCCACTCAAAGAAATTGAAGTCAATGGAACATCATTTTGGCAGATTCTATAAAGGGCTCCACTCCGCCAGACTATTGCCCAGGTGGAGAAGATGAAAATCTACCCATTGAGTATAGTTGTAATGGGCCTTATAAAATGTGGCCTGCAGCTCCTCAGTCCAGGCTCATTCTGTTGGCAAAGTGGTATTAGTATGATCTGTTGGACATCTATATGTTCCCTTCTAAGACTAACATCCAATGCTGGGGTCATATAAAGTAAGCTTTACTCTTCGTGTAACTGGGAGTGTTTGATGCTGGCAATGGATAGCCAAATAGGAAAATGTTCACTTTCTTAGCACTGATATCCCTCACCTTGATGAGCACAAAATTCACACAAAAAAGTCCATACAAATTAAACAGCAATAACTGGGCATGTGTGTGCTGACCAGATTGAGGGCAGGTCAATGACTAAATGATAAAGCCAAAGAATAAGACTGCCAAACACTTACCTGGACCTCAGTCCAGAAGGAATTACATGTTATTTCTACTGAAACACACTATTTACATTTATAGAGTTAAAGTAAAAAAAATAACAATCATGTCTATTACATTCCATAAATAACATTGGAAAAGATATCGGCCCTGAAAATCCATTGGACTGGGCATCACAGCATAAGCGCTGGAATGTGCCCATCCCGGACACTGCTGCCGACCCCACCAAAGGTTGTGGGGTCAAGGGGAGGTCTCATTGGCAGATGCCTACACCACTTGGGGCACATCTGGGGCCGTAAAGTCGGGCAAAGGGTTTCCGGCCAATCCGGAGTACTCCTGGTCACAGTTACGGCTAGAGTATGCCAGAACTGTGGCAGCATTTGGGGATGATTATTTGTAAGGAAATGGCAAGAGTAGTAATAAACCCTAGGAGTTCCTCGACCAACTGTTAGGCATATTGAATAACTGGCCTCATATAGACAGGGGGTGTCCTGCATGTGCCTTATACAACAAACATTAGAAGAAACAAAGAATTCTAGAAAAGGGAAAGCAATGGCAGAAGCAATTAATTTAGTTTTTGTTTTAAATTTTAAAAAAATAAACAAAATTGTTTTAACATCAAAGTAATATTCTCGATTCAGGAACCGTTCCTTTAAATTGGAAAATTGCTCATGTCACTCTGCTATTTAAGAATGGTGAGAGAGGGAAACCAGGGAATTATAGACCAGTTAGCCTAACATCTATTGTTGGGAATTTGCTAGAGTCTATAATTGCAGATAGGGTGACTGAACACCTCGAAAATTTTCAGTTGATCAGAGAGAGCCAGCATGGGTTTGTGAAAGGCAGGTCATGCCTGACAAACCTGATTGAATTTTTTGAAGAGGTGACTAAAGTAGCAGACAGGGGAATGTCTATGGATGTTATTTATATGGACTTCCAGAAGGCATTTGATAAAGTCCCACAAAAGAGACTGTTAACTAAGGTAGAAGCCCACAGAATTGAGGGCAAATTATTGACTGAAATTGGCTGAGCGGCAGGAGACAGAGAGTAGGGATAATGGGTAGGTACTCAAATTGGCAGGAGCTGACTAGTGGTGTCCCGCTGGGATCTGTGTTGGGGCCGCAACTATTCACAGTATTTATTAACGACTTAGATGATGGCACGGAAAGCCATATATCCAAATTTGCCGATGGCACAAAGATAGGTGGAATTGTAGGCAGTGTAGATGGAAGCGTAAAATTACAAAGGGATATCGACAGATTAAGTGAATGGGCAAAACTGTGGCAAATGGATTTCAATGTAGGCAAATGTGAGGTCATCCACTTTGGACCTAAAAAGGATAGAACAGTGTACTTTCTAAATGGTGAAAGGCTAAAAACAGTGGAGGTCCAAAGAGACTTGGGGGTTCATGTACATAGATCATTAAAATGTCATGAACAGGTACAGAAAATAATTTAAAAGGCTAATGGGATGCTGGCCTTTATATCTAGAGGACTAGAATACAAGGGGGTAGAAGTTATGCTGTAGCTATACAAAACCTTGGTTAGACCACACCTGGAGTACTATGAGCAGTTCTGAGCACCACACCTTAGGAAGGATGTACTGGCCTTGGAGGGAGTGCAGCGTAAGTCAATAAAAAAGAATAACGGGCAGCATGTAAAACGTGCTATCACCCATTCTGCACTACTGCCCGAGGGTAATTTCATCCCCCATTGAGTAGAACTGTGCATGTGCCAGGTTGAAATAGCAGACCTCAGCCAAAGCTGTGATTAAACCTAATCAATTATATATCCCATGAAAAAATGTTATTTATAAAATATTCATCTAGATACTGGTATGTGTGCCATCACCATGGAGCTTATATGCATTACTGCAACAGCTGAACCGTGTACATTTCATGTTCTTGTCGGTATCAGAACTCAGTGCTCATTGTGAGGGGTCGCCAACTTTAGTCATCTCCATTATAGAGTCATAGGGGGAAAAATTCAGTCGCGCCCCGTTTGGGGCGCATATATCGTCCGGGCGCAAAAATTAGCGCCTGGCGCTAATTATCGCCACTGACTGGAAACTTCACTTTTATCGACCCCTGAGGTGATTGGAGCGCTAAATCAGGCGCTTCACACCTGTCTTAAGGCGCAAAGGCCAAGGAGCGAGGCGCTAACTCAGAGCGCTGGCGAAGCTCATGTGATGTTAGTCAGCAATGGAACACACACTCAATGGCACCGGCCAGTTCTTAAAGGGGATGGTTGATCTTGCTTTCCATCCACATCCTGCTCATTGCAGCCTTGAATCCCGGCCTGGAGAGACCTGCACATCAAATCTGCTGGAAAGAACAATGGAGAGTACCAGGGAAAGAGCTTAGAGTGCAGCCCCAACAGTCTCTTCTAAATCGATACAAGGAATGGCAAATCAAAATGAACCTGCAAAGTGCTGCTCAGTACCCAAAACTCCTTCACACAACGTTGAATCTCTCCAGATGTGTCTCTCTCTCTCTCTCAGAATGCGTAGTTCAAAAATGGCCATAGAGTTATACAGCACGGATAGAGGCCCTTCGGCCCATCGTGTCCGCGCCGGCCATCAAGCCCTGTCTAATCTAATCCCATATTCCAGCATTTGGTCCGATAGCAGGAAAGCATTAGTATTGGACATTGGACATACCTGATACTCTGAATGCTGTCAACTGAATCTCCTAAAAGAAAATAATTTGTACAATGAAACACAACCAAAAGTAACCTAATAGGTAATACACTCACAACATACCTTACACATTATGATTATAAAAATTGAAATTATCGATATACAATGATAATTAAAACAAAAGATAAATAAAAAGATATATAAACTCAGAGTAAACTTGAAGCAGTAGTTCAGTAAAGATACATCTGAATATCAATTTTCATTTGTGACTTTGAAAGTAAACATGTTTTGCATAACATTTTAAAATGACAAAGTATTACTTACAACACAGAAATAAGCCATTCGGCCCAACAGGTCCAGGCCAGAGTTTATGCACCACATGAGCCTTCTCCCACCCTTCTTCATCTAACCCCATCAACATATCCTTCTATTCCATTCTCCCTCATGCACTTAGGTATAACCTCTCAGTTCTGGTATCATTCTAGTAAATCTTTTTTGCACCTTCTTCATTGCCTCTCTATCCTTTTTATAATATGGATACCAGAACTGTTCACACTACTCCAAGTGTGGTCTAACCAAGGTTTTATACAAGGTTAACATAACTTCCCTGCTTTTCAATTCTATCCCTCTAGAAATGAACGCCAGTGCTTTGTTTGCTATTTTATGGCCTTATTAACCTGCGTCGCTACTTTTAATGATTTGTGTATCTGTACCCACAGTTCCTGCTTCTCCTCTAACCCATTTAGACACTTATTTTCCAAGGAGTATGTGGCCTCCTTATTCTTCCTACCAAAATGTACCACCTCACACTTTCCTATATTGAAGTTAAAAAATATTTAATTCTATAATTATCCAATACAAAACATAACAAAGAGTTACAAAATTTCAGAAGCACAGATTAATTTTTAATTAGTAATGCAGTTAGGAATAATGAACTGTTCTTATTAGTGATAGGTATTGTAGGTACTGCATGCACAACATATCAGAACTGTACTGGGAAAAGAGGGGTCTTGGAACAGGTTCAGTGTAAGAACATTTCAGCTCTAATAGAAATGTTTCGGTTCCACATTTTCTTTGGCGCGTAATCCAATCACAATCATAGTTGTCTCAGGTCTTTCATATACCAATTCAACATCTACACTGGATTCTCCTCCCCACCCCAAATACATAACGGATGCTGTACTCTACCAGTGGCTATAACATTAGCGATGAGTGTTAAAACTAAGTGGGTCAATTCAAATTCACCTTAAAGTGGCCTAATTCAAACCAAAAAGGGATGGAAGTAGCTAAAATTGTGTGATAAAGGAAACATTTTAAACCATGTTTATATGATGTTGAAGCTGCTCTAACCACAGTGGGTAGTTTTCAATGTTTCAGTACAACTGTACCTCTGTGGCAAAGGTCACTGGAAAAACAATTATAGTTATGCTATTACAAAAGCAAAATACTGCGGATGCTGGAAATCTGAAATAAAAACAGAAAATGCCGGAAATACTCAGCAGGTCAGGCAGCATCTGTGGAGAGAGAAACAGAGTTAACGTTTCAGGTCGATGACCCTTCGTCAGAACTGGAAAAAGCTGGAGATGGAACAGGTTTTTAAGCAAGTGCAGGGGCAGGGAAAGGGGGAGGGGAGGAAAGAACAAAAAGGAACGTCTGTGATAGGATGGAAGGCAGGAGAGATTAAGAGACATTAAGAGAGATTAAGAGATGGTGCAAGGCAAAAGAGATGGTAATGGGACAAGTTAAGAAACAAAAGATGGCTCTAGATGAAGTGTAAATGGCGATGGCAGAATGAAAGACAGCTGCCATGTGGGAGAGAGAGAAAAAATTAAAATAAATGGAAAAAAAAGGATAGGGCAGAGGTTATGGTCTGAAATTGTTGGTTATGCTATGTTTAGGTTGGAGTCTTCTGGTCTTACAGTCTTATATTTGTCACTCACGGTATTTAAAAAAAATAGTAAAACATTTTACCAAACAATGCTTTGAAATGGATTTCTTTGCCTGAATTATTTGCAATGCAATACTAATATGTATTTCACATTATTAGAAAAGGATTTCTTCAGACACAGAGTAGTTTAGTCAGGAAAGATGAGGTGAGTACAAATATATTTTTGAGAAAACAACTTCTATTTATATGGCATCCTAAATACAGGAAACTTTCGTTTATCCGGCACCCAAATATCCGAAATTCTCGCTTAACCGGCAAAAATCATCCTCCGAAAACTCCTCTCAAATAACTGGCAATGTTGCCGAGTCGCAGTCGAGTCTCCGCGAACGCCGAGTACTCCGAAAACTCCTCTCAAATAACCGGCAATGTTGCCGATCCCGAGTCCGAGTCCGAGAACGCCGATTAAGTCAGTAGGGGTACTTTTCAAAAGTGCCACTACTCGGCCTCCTGGCGCTGTCGGAAGTCCGAAACATTGCAGTAGCAGGAGTTGATTCTCCCGCGCTGCCTGGAGTCTCTTCTGATCGGCCATTTTGCTGGGTGTCTCCCACGAAGCTGGTAGTCTCTTCTGATACACCATTTTACTGTGTGTCTCCCACGCTGCTGGTACTGTAGTCTCTTCTGATACACCATTTTACTGTGTGTCTGCCACGCTGCTGGTAGTCTCTTCCTAGCCACCATTGTTCTGTGTGTCTTTCCATCTTCATCGGCAATTATCTCCTCCATCTTGCATTATGGAATTCCCAAAAGCTGGTCCAAGCAAAAGGAAGAGAGTGGTCTTAACTTTAAAACAGAAAATCGAGATATGCCAACGACTAGAAAGGGGAGAGAAGCGTATCAACATTATGAATGAATTCAAAATCGGTTCGTCAACAATCTACGACATCAAATCGCAGAAGGATAAGCTGCTCAAGTTTTATTCAAGCTCGGAGACATGTAAGAGTGTAGAGAAATGGCGTACGCTTCGTAAGCCTAAGCTTGAAGAGCTGGATACCGTGTTTTATGAATGGTTTTCTCTTAAGCGTTCAGAGGGTGTTCCAATTTCCGGACCCATGCTAATCAAGAAAGCGAAGGATTTCTACGAAAGGATGGAGCTCACTGACAAGTGTGCTTTCTCCGATGGATGGCTAACGTGCTTCAAGTTACGGCACGGGATACGACGACTCGATATTTCCGGGGAGAAGAAATCAGCTGATCACGACGCCGCAGAAGAATACTGTGATTATTTCAATCGGATTGTGCAGCAACATGATTTGTCGCCAGCACAGATATACAATGCCGATGAAACTGGCTTGTTTTGGAGGTTTTTGCCAGAATCAACGCTTGCTGGGGCTAGTGAGGCTAATGCTTCAGGTTACAAGAAAAATAAAGATCGTGTAACCGTGCTAACATGTGCGAACGCTGCTGGATCACACCGGGTTAAACTTCTTGTTATCGGGAAGTATAAAAATCCCCGTGCATTTAAAAATGTGAGGCACTTACCTGTTGAGTACAAAGCTCAAAAAAATGCTTGGATGGATAAGGAAATCTTCTCCGATTGGTTCCATCATATTTTTGTTCCATCTGTGAGGGAACATTTCCGCAAAATAGGGAAACCTGAAGATAGCAAATGCATTTTATTGCTTGATAATTGCAGAGCCCATCCACATGAATCCCAGTTGGTTTCGGGAAATATTTTCACCATTTATTTGCCACCAAATGTAACTTCTCTCATCCAACCCATGGACCAGGGCGTTATCCAAAATCTGAAGTGTCATTACAAGAAAGACTTCCTACGTAAACTGATAAGCCAAGATGACAATATTCAAGAATTGCAGAAGGAATACAATATTAAAGATGCCATCTATAATGTTGCATGTTCCTGGAAATTGGTGAAAGGTCACACTCTGAGGCAAGCCTGGCGCAAATTGTGGCCTTCTGTAATGTTTGCTGAAGGTTCTTCTTCAGAGGAGGAATTTCATGGGTTCAGTGTTCGTCCCAAGAAGAGTACAATAATGGAAATGGCTGGAATGGTGAAAAATGCAGGCCCAGCAAACCCTCTACGTCACCTCAGTGAAAGTGATATCGAGCAGTGGGTTGATGCAGATAGAGAAGTTGGTGTTGTGCATATGCTAAGTGATGATGAAATAATTGAGAATGTTTTGAATCCAAAGAAAGAAAAGGAAAGCGAGATGGAAAGTGAAGAGGATGAGATTTCTGAAGAAGAGAAGATTTCTTGGGCTAAAGCTGCAGAAGGATTTTCTACAATCCTCAAATTTGCTGAAAGGCAGAATTGCTACTCTGCACAAGAAGTTATGCAACTCCATATTCTGCATTCCACCTTTCTACAGAAAAGGCAAGAGTCCACTAAGCAAACCGACATCCGCAACATGTTTAAGAAAGCTTCCAAAAGAGTCGCAGCAGCGGAAGTGCCTGAAGAATCTGTGGCATCGGTGGAACTGCGTGATCCTGATGACCCAGCTGGCACGGATATTTCTGATGAACCAGATGACTCGGAATAAGTGTACAGTGAACTACAGTACTGTAGACAGTCGTTTATAAGTTTTGTTTTACTGTTAAGTAATTAAAGAGTTATGGATTACCCTCAACTGGCAGTACTGTACTTAATCAAGCATCTTCCACTATCCATTTAACACAACATTCTGTAGGTGAGTACCCAAATACTGTATACTGCACATTTCTTGATTTATTTATTTTTCTTTGTTAAAAATAGCCTCGGTAGATATAACTCTCCGTTATCTGGTACTTTCGATAAACTGGCACCACGCCGGTCCCGTCGGTGCCGGTTAATAAAGAGTTTCCTGTATTAGAAAAAAATGTCCCAAGCACTTAACAAAGATATTTTTTAAAATGGACACTGAGCCACAGAAGGAGCTATTAGGAGGGATGACCAAAAGCTTGATCAAAGGTGTGGCTTATAAGAAGGGTTTTAAAGGAAGACAGGAAGGCAGAGAGGTGGAGGAGTTTAGGGAGGGTATTCCAGAACATGGGGCCATAGGCAGTTGAAGGTATGGCCACCAATGGTAGGATGATGGGAGGGGGGATGCACAAAAGGCCAGAGTCAGAGGGATGGAGAGTTCGGGAGGGGGCGTAGAGGAGGTTACAGAGATAGGAGCGGCAAGGCCATGAAGGGATGAGAATTTTAAATCTGCAAAATTGCGGGTTCAGGTGCCAACATAGGGCAGTGAAGAAAGGCGTGAGGTGAGCAGAACCTGGTGCGGGACAGGACATGGCCAGCAGAGTTTTTAATGAGTTGATGTTTACGGAGCATGGAGAATTTGAAAATGGCCAGGAGAGCATTGGAATAGTTTGGTTTGAAGGTGACAAAGGCATGGATGAGGTAGGGGTGGAGGCAGATGACGCTACGGATGTTTTTGTGATGGAAAGGATATAGACTCAGAAACTCAGTTTGCTGTCGAATAGGACGCCAAAGTTGCAAACATATTGGTTGGCCTGCCAGTGGCTAAGGAGTGGGATTGAATCATTGGAAAGGGTACACAGTTTATGGCTGGAGCCAAAGACCATGGTTTTGATCTTCCAAATGTTAGCTGGAGAAAATTGCAGTTCATTCAAGAGTAGATATCAGATAAAAGCAGTCTGACAACACAGAGGCAGTGGAGGGGGGGGGGGGGTCAAGAGAGGTGCTGGAGACGTTGGGCTGGGTGTCATCAGAACAATGTGGAAGCCGATCCCATATCTGCGGATACTGTTGCCAAGGTACAGCATTTAGATGAGGAAGGGGAGGAGGCCAACAATAGATTGAGAGGTAACGGTGCAGGGGTGAGAAGAGAAGCCATTACTGGAGATCAACTGCCTACAATCGAATACACAAGAGTGGAACTAAGTGAGGGAAGTCCCACTGAGCTGGACAACGGAAAGAAACGTTGGAGGAGAAAGGTGTTCTTGACCACGTCAAAGGCTGTAGAGAGGTTGAGGATGGGTGATTTTTGCTCTCCAGAATGATCTTGGAGTAGTGGCTGGTTTTGGCAGAGGAATGTGAGGCTTGATAGTGGTTAATGTGCTCCAGCTAGACGTGGTGATGGATGGCTAAAACAGTTGTGCACCAGATATACACAAGTCTACGTCCCTTGAACTTGAGGGAGTGAAGATGGGGAATGACCAGGATGGGAAAGAGACTAGAACATCAAAGATGGAGCTGAGAAAATGGTTGAGCAAGTTGACAGCTGCAGAAGCATCGTAATGAATGGAAGGCTAGGCAGTTGGGAGTCTGAAAGTGCAGTTGTAAATGATTTGGGGAGAGTTTTTTTCTAAGGGAGAATGCAGAAGGACATGGGTTTGAAAGAGGTGTGGGGTGGGGGGGGGTGGATCATGTGGAAGATGGGCTTTTCATTTATCGAAACAATGGGAGTAGAAAGGCCACAGGAGATAACAAGGTCGAGGGACTGGTCTCTGAATTCACCTATATTTTTAAGTAACATATCTTCAGAAAAAAAATTGAATTGACACTATCTCACAGTCACAATCTGGAAAATAATTTACTATTTCATTCTAATTTAGGATTGTGTGGAAAAAGTAACCACGTCAGTTTACTTTTGATATTTCTTTATAAAACTAGATATTAGGGGGGAAAAATTCAGTTGGTTGCGCCTCCTGTTAGCGCCTTAAGGGGGCGCTAATGGGGCGCAAAGCAACTAGCGCCCGGGCGCGGCGATGTTTGCGCTGCTCGCGCAATTAACTAGACATTTTGTGGCAGCGCTAAACACTACCGCCACGATCTCCTGCGCCGGCAGATCGTGACGTCAGTCGAGTGCGCATCGCCCCGGAGCGGATATTGAGTGGCGCCCCCTGCCTTACCGCCTGCCGCTAGCAACGACAGGTTGAGGGGAGTGTTTTGCAGTCAGGAAGGGACTGGGGAGCGCTATTTAAAGGTAAACGCTTCCTGCCTTTTTTTGTTGGTGACATTTTTGAACCATGCATTCTGAGAGAGAGAGAGGGAGACTTCTGGAGAGATTCAATGCTGTGTGAAGGAGTTTTGGGTACTGAGCGGCACTTTGCAGGTTCATTTTGATTTGCCCTTCCTTGTATCTATTTAGAAGAGACTGTGGGGGTTGCACTCTGAGCTCTTTCCCTGGTTCTCTCCATTGTTCTTTCCAGCAGATTTGATGTACAGGTCTCTCCAGGCCGAGATTCAAGGCTGCAATGAGCAGGATGTGGATGGAAAGCAAGATCAACCCTCCCATTTAAGAACTGGCCGGCGCCATTGTGTCTGTGTTCCATTGCTGACTGACATCACATGAGCTTCGCCAGCGCTCTGAGGTAGCGCCTCACTCCTCGGCCTTTGCGCCTTAAGACAGATGTGTAGCGCCTGATTTAACGCTCCAATCACCTCCAGGGGCGATAAAAGTCAAGTTTGCAGTCGGAGGCGATAATTAGCGCCAGGCGCTAATCTTTGCGCCTGGCCGATAATTACGCCCCAAATGGGGCGATACTGAATTTCTCCCCCTCGGGGTCTTTAACTGGAGACAAGAATAAGCTCAATATATGAAGTGCCAGAACTGGTATGAAATTGGATTTGGAAAGTTCAGTTAAAAGAGGGAACAAACTCTTAAGAAATTCTATTACAAAAATGCCCACAGATACACAAATACTGCAACATATTCAGCGCCATTTATCAAATGCAATACCAGACAAAATATAATCGTAGGATGGCACCTGCTGTCGAATGGAATGGTAGAACAGGGAGTCATCCTTGTGGTTCTAAAGATGATGAATTATCAATCTCAGCTGGGTCACTTGGGAGAGAGGCCAAGATGAGGGGAAAAGCTCACAGAGTAAAAACTGGCAGCAAAGCTGCTTGCGATCCTTCTGGTGGCTAGTCGTAGAGTGGCATTGGCAGACACCATGAAGCAGGTTGCTTTGCCCAGCCTCTTGCCCAGTGAATGGCATAGACAAGGAAATCCTCAAGGCATGACAAAAAAAAAATATTACTACAAGTTGCTGTTTAAAACAGTATAATCACAAAGAGTTTTCACAGACTATACTTCAGAAATGTACTACTCTGTTTTGCATTTCCATTAGCTTAAATGGGATAAATCTGCAGTTGATTTTACCAAATGGAAAGCGCGTGAGAAACAAATAAATTCAGCAAAGTGTCCCAAGACACTTTCAACATTGCAGTACTTTGTGAGTTGTATAACATATATAACACGTTTGAAGAGGAGTAAATCTCCACTCTGGAAAAGATAAAGCAAAATGGAACAAAAATATATATTTTTAAATTTTCCACATTTTGACAGTACAGGGTTTTCTACCTTTGAAATTTAAGGGTCTATTAGGTAGAGATACCCTAAGGGAGCTTTAGTTCTCATTTATTACCAATGGGCTCTCAAAACCTAGGAGTGATTAGAACAATAAAGCACCTTGCAGTCATCACCATTTGATTATGTGACCAACTAAAACTATTAACCAAAACATCTTGCTTTACTCATTCTTCTTACTTGCTTTTCTTTTATTGTGTTTCCACTGATAACTGCAGTCATTAGGCTTGCTCAAAGTACCAGCTTGAAATCTGAAGCATTTACACTAATAGTGGGCATGGATTTAATGAATTATAATGCATGGAGCAAATGCAAACAAAAAATAATTCTAACTGTAACAAAAAACAACATTGGGAGGTTATTGCTGATGAATTTACTTGAAATATTTAAGAATCCCATTTGAGCCACAGGATTTGCCATGCACCGAATTTATATGAATGATTTCAACATCAGGGACAGATCCTGCCTCAAAAACGGGAACTCCAGCAACGTAAATAAAGTATTTGCACTTTATTCAAACTTGTAATGAGGTTTTGCCTGGAACATAACACATCCTCTCCCACAACGCCAAAAAAAGTCTTCACTATAAAATGTCCTATGGCTTCACTTCTTGTGCATGGGCTGTAAGTCTGACTTTATGCCCTGATGTTGTCCCCAACGAGACTCCCTCCTGGGAAAGAGGCCTCGCGAAATGAGCTCGTGTATTCTTATTCAAAATATGAATAGATGGCATAAGGGTGTTTGGTCACAGGAGAGATCATATTTCTCTTCACTCCTGGGAGGGTGCAAGAAAAGGAATTTCTAGGACTTTGCGATATTTTGCAAACAGCAAATTATTTTATTTGTCATATTCAATAGAAGGACAGACACAGTTATTAAGGGACAAAAGAACAAAATGTACGAATGCAATAGTTATGTGCTTCGTACAGAGTCACGTAGTGATGTTGTTCCTGATCTCAGCTGTGTCAAATTACAATTAACACAAATTGGGGTCACTGTGGGTTTTAATTAACACTCATCTAAAGAGTGCTGAAACAGATCCTCAAGTAAATGGCACATCTGGTATGGATGTCATTTGGTCTCCTTAGAGCAGTAACAAGTGAAGTTTAACACATCGCCAGTTGCAGATAGAATTAAACCCCCCAACTGTGAAGTCAATAATGAATTCACACCTGACAGTTCCAAAGCTTTGGACAATTCCAGGGTTCATAGTTTCCAAAAAGCCACTTGAAAGACCAATAACTACAGATTTGATCAGTACCCTGATATATGCCTATTTTAGGATATTTCTCAAAAGATATACTTAGGGCGCGAAATTTGGTTACACCCTGTTTGGGGGCGGTAACCGAGTTAAGGCCGGACATTTAACGCCCTGCGCGGAAGTACCGCCACAGCCGCTAAATTCGGCTTACCGCCCCGCACAGGAAGTGGAGCGCAATCTCGGGTGCTCCACTTCCTGGTGGGGGCAGTAACCGAGGCGATGTCGGGGCGCCATCCACGGATCGCTGCCGCTTTTCAACACCCCTCCCCTTCAGTTAAAGGGGAGGGCCACTGCGCACTCGGCAGGGCCTCCGATGGCCCCAACTAGGCCACCAAGGCGGCGTGGCGCCATGGCCGCAGTCCGGCACCGAGACGCGGTGCCAAGCTGCGTGATGGCGGCCAGGACCACGCCACGGCCCACCACGAAGGGCCGAACTGGAGGTCGGCCAAAAAGAAAATGGCGGCGCGGGTCGCGGCCGCACCTCCCCTTTAAATACCGCCCTGCTAACGGAGGTCAGCCCGGCTCACGAACCAAGAGGCTGGTGCTGACACCGCTCGCGGAGACCAGCCGAATTTCTGCCACGCGGCGCTATCGGATAGCGCCTCACCAACGCCCCGCCGAATTTCTCGGGAGGCGCTTTTTTCACCCCCCCCCCCGGGCAATAAGCCCTTTGTGCCCCGTTAGCACCCCCCGGAGGCGCTAACGGCAGGTGCAAAGGAGCCAAATTTCTAGCCTTAGTGTCCTACAAATGAGGCATATTTACAGTACATAAAGCCATTGTATGACTTTTTATTATGTCGCTTAAGAAATTTATCTTTGTGAACCCCTATTGATTTCAGAAGTATATACATTTTTCAAAATGTTTCATATGCTAAGAGGTCAGTTAACATAGTATTTCACTTGATTTTCTTGTGCAGAGCGACCTTTATAGACATTTACCTTTAGTGGCAGTGGTTTATGACTAGTAATGTGCAAGACTCGTATAAAACAACAAGAATTATTTTATAAACACTGAACTAACTCTTCAATTCTTCTCACTGCTGTCTCTCTGTGATTTGCCCTTGTTGCTATTCTGTCTCAATTACTGGTTTCTTCCTTTCATCTCCAGTTTCTGCACGTCTTCCCTGGCTTCTTTATGTCTGACTGATGTTTGGTCTCTCAGATTGTTCCTCATTTTCTTGCAAATCCATCTTCCTTTTAATCTGAACCTCGCAGTAAGACTTAATTGTAAGCATTCCCTGATATGAACCAAAAACTGCAAGAATTCGGATGAGCAGTTACATTTCATTGACCTTTGATGAGCTGCAGCACTAATGTTTTAAGCTACCTTGTTGTAAAAATAAAGCTACAAATCTCCATCATATTAAAGCAAATTACAGATAAAAACAGCCATGCTAGTGCTGACGTAACTCACTTGTGCCTGAACCTTCAATCCAATTGCCCAGAGACTTCTCTCTAGTGAGTCCTCAATATACTATACTGCATCATCAGAAGTGACAGAGATGAAAGAGTGGAAATCTGAGAGTGACAATGCAGGCACACAACTTGCCCTTCAGTGTGCCAGTGCAGCCTTCGGTCACCTGAGGAAGAGAGTGTTTGAAGACCAGGACCTCAAACCCGGCACTAAGCTCATGGTCTACAGAGCAGCAGTGATACCCACCCTGCTGTATGCCTCAGAGACATGGACCATGTACAGCAGGCACCTCAAAGCACTGGAGAGGTACCACCAACGCTGCCTCCGCAAGATCCTGCAAATCCATTGGCAGGATAGGCGCACCAATATCAGTGTTCTCGCTCCGGCCAACATCCCCAGCATCGAAGCTTTGACCACGCTCGATCAGCTCCGATGGATGGGTCACATCGTCCGCATGCCCGATACGAGACTCCCAAAACAAGCGCTCTACTCGGAGCTCCGGCACGGCAAGAGAGCCCCAAGTGGGCAGAGGAAACGCTTCAAAGACACCCTCAAAGCCTCCTTGAAAAAGTGCAACATCCCCACCGACACTTGGGAATCCCTGGCCCAAAACCGCACAAAGTGGAGGAGAAGCATCCAGGACGGTGCCGAACACCTTGAGTCTCTTCGCCGGGAGCAAGCAGAAGCGAAGCGCAAGCAGCGGAAGGAGCGCACGTCAACCCAAGCATCCCCACCCACCCACCCCTTCAACTACCGTCTGCCCCACCTGTGACAGAGACTGTAGGTCCCGCATCGGACTCATCAGTCACCTGAGAACTCATTTTTAATGTGGAGGCAAGTCGGTTCCGAGGGACTGCCTAAGAGAGAGAGACACACAACTTGCAATTTCAATTGCTCTATAGACCATAATGTGGAGATGCCGGTGTTAGACTGGGGTGGACCAAAGTGAGAAGTCGCACAACACCAGGTTATAGTCCAACAGCTTTATTTGAAATCACAAGCTTTCGGAGCGCTGCTCCTTCGTCAGGTGAAGTGAAGAAATGCATATGCCCATATGCATTTCTTCACTTCACCTGACGAAGGAGCAGCGCTCCGAAAGCTTGTGATTTCAAATAAAGCTGTTGGACTATAACCTGGTGTTGTGCGACTTCTCACTATAGACCATAGACGATCCTCCTACAGTGCAGCATCCAACTAGGAAGCTCAAAATGATGCTCTGAGTTTCTGCACTCAACTGGTCCTCATTTGATTAGATGGCTGGGATGAGAGCAACCAGTTTGTAGACTCCAGAATTCAAACCAAGATCTTTTTGGGTCTAGACTCTCAATTTAACATCAGGAAAAGTGGATGGGAGGACGCACAATTTTGTTGGAGGTGCGCTTTTTTGGATGAGACGTTAAACCGAGGCCCAGTCTGCTCTCTCAGGTGGACGTAGAAGATCCCATGGCACTATTTAGAAGTCGCACAACACCAGGTTATAGTTCAACAGTTTTATTTTAAATCACAAGCTTTCGGAGTTACAACTCCTTCGTCGGGTGAAGTGAGGAGATACAGAATCGTCAAAGCATATATAGATAGAGAACAATGCATGTGTAACCACCCCAGTCCAACACCGGCATCTCCGCATCATGACCACTATTTAGAAGAGCAGGGGAGTTATGCCTAGTGTCCTGGCCAAAATGTATCCGTCAATCAATATCACTAAAGAAACAGATTATCTGGTCATTTATCACATTGCTGTTTGTGGAAGCATGCTGTGCGCAAATTGGCTGCCACGTTCCCTACATTACAACAGTGACTACACTTCAAAAGTCTTTCATTGGCGGTAAAGCGCTTTGGAACGTCCTGAGGTTGTGAAAGGCGCTATAGAAATGCAAGTCTTTCTTTCTTTAAAGCATGACTCTTATATACCTTACAGAAGTGTTGACGTGTACGCACTAGGAAGAAAGTGGAATAGCTGGCTTAAAGTTTGTTGCAAGGCTCTAACATAATGAAGGGATTCAAATGACAAGAACAAAACAAGCCTCAAGTAGTTCATAATAAAACCTGAACTGCAAGGTTATGTTCAACTCTTAGCTATGTAACACACTATTCAAGGCATTGTTTCAAAAACGTGCAGTCTTCAATATTGCAGTGTGACTTTCTTCTGCCATGTTTTGCTAGATTGGTTCATAATAGTTGACTCCTTGCTAGGGCATGGTTCGATTAGTGCTGGTTATCTCCTGGTACCTGGCCTAACGACCACTATTCATGTGTAAACCTGGACAAAGAGTGTCAGAAGACTGTTTGACCATGAGGATGGGGGATGTTTTAACTTGTCTTTTTACCAGATATTTGCACACATGCATTTCCAGAAGGGGAAGAACCAGTCAATCTTTCCGTTCTTAGCCCAGGGACACTGAAGCTACTACTGCTCCAGCTGAGGGCCGGTAACTCAGCACAGGCAGCCAGGGGACTGGTTTGTATAACTCCACTACTCAATGGATAAAATTGCTAACTCATTGGAAGAGTAGTTTTGATCATTCAGGTTTGGACAAACACAATACAAACAAAAAGACTCACTGGGCCAGATTTTGCTGTCAAAATAACGGTGAGTGTTTGCCGTTATTTATACGCAAGTAGGTACAGCAACTTCAGGTGAGGGGGCAGATGCGCAGTTAGGGTCAAATATCCAAAAGTTGCTGTCCGAGTTGCTTCACTCTGCCGTTAGCCTCGCGAAAACAGCATCTCTCTGTTTGCCTCACCACTGAAATGCATTGCATGGCGTGAAGTTGCTGTACTGGCGTGTTAGGTACAAACTAAGCTCGCCACAGAAAGTTAGGGCTGGTCTGGAGTGACTCAAAGAGCCTGTCTTGGAGCCAGTTGAGGTCTGCACATATTTAATTAAGCCTGGATTCAGACAAAGGGAGCTTTTTAGCCGTCAGAGATTCTTTTAACGAATTGCTCAGTGTTAATTAGTGCCAACTGTTTCTGTGCTGTATGTTCTATGTAATTCTATGTATCCACATTACTAGTAATGAATTCTACGCAGAATTACAGAAACGTACATAACTCGAAATCCATTTTTCAATTGCATAGGTGTCTACTATTTAGCATACAATGGTAAAGGATAAATTCTGTGCAGAATGACTATGACAGCTACAGCAACCTATAAGGGAGGATATTAACCCAGACCGCTCGGTAGAAACGGGGCGGGCGGTTGGTTAAAATTGCATCTGGAGTTCCCCGCACGCTTCTCGCACTGTTCCTACCACTTTAACACACGTTTCTGGATTGGTGTCCGGCACACGCCACAGGCAGCGGTGTTCTAATTAAAAGGTCAAAGTTGAGCTCCAATGACGTACTTCCCGCCCCCACTGAATTTTAACTCCAAATTGCGGATGGCCCGCCCAGTCAAGGACCCGCCAACAAAACCTAGCAGGATTGGTGTCTGAGAGCTCCTGAGGCAGCCTTAAAGGGGACTCTCAGCTGCAGCTCACTGGATCACAGGATCTTTTGCTGCCTGGCTTGGCATCAATGTCTCTAGCCTTCAGATCGCTACTTCTACACTTTTGCCTCACAACTCTTTAGTCAGCTTTCTTTTTTTTTATTGGGCCAAAAATTCATCCTGCGACGCTGCGTACTCTCGCGTATTCTCTCTCCAATTGCCGGTTTTCTGCATGCCCTGCGCATGCGCTGAAAACCGGCACTTGGTCTTTTGAAAAGGGGGCGGTTCCTCGGTGCATCGCGTGCGCGCTACAGGCTGCGCGCACGCTGTGCACTTCATGCTTTGGACGCGCAGGTAAGTATGGAAGATTTTAGAAATGGAAAAAGGAGGAGTAAGACCCACTTTTAACAAGGTAAGTAGTGAATTAAGTATTTTTTTGAATTTTTTTTAACAGGTATATCTTTTTTAGAGACTTTAAAGACAGGTAAGTTTATTTTTATAACTTTTTAAAAGATTTAAAAAATTTTCAAAAATTTAATTTTTTATTTAAAATGGTTAATTTATTTAACTATACTTATTTTATTAATGTGATGGTTTTTTTTTAAAATTTAATTGAGGTTTAGCTGTTATTTTGGGGGGGTGTAAGATTCATAGATTTCACAGCACGTATGTGAAACTTATGAATGGAAGATGGTGTGCTGCCATTGGCTCTAACTGAGTCACGTGATCCCACAGCTCGCACGAATTCACTACGCCGGTGGGATATGCAAGCACTGCCCAGCTGATGTCTGGAACATCAAGTTCGTGCGAGCTGGATCTGAAAAAGCACAAGCGGAGTGAGAGATCGCGTCTGCTCCTTACCCCCGCGGGAACAGAGCGAGATCAATTTCTGGGCCATTATTTATTCACGGGCTGTGGGCATCGCTGGCAAAGCCAGCATTTATTGCCCATCCCTAATTGCCCTTGAGAAGGTGGTGGTGAGCCGCCTATTTAAGCGCTGCAGTCCTTGTGGTGAAGGTACTCCTACTGTACTGTTAGGGAGGGAGTTCCAGGATTTTGACCCAGCGACGATGAAGGAACAGAGATATATTTCCAAGTCAGGATGGTGTGTGACGTGGAGGGGAACTTGCAGGTGGTGGTGTTCCCATGTGCCTGCTGCCCTTGTCCTTCTAGGTGGTAGAGGTCACGGGTTTGGGTGATGCTGTTGAAGAAGCCTTGGCGAGTTACTGCAGTGCAGTATGGCGGTGGTGGAGGGAGTGAATGTTTAAGGTGGTGGATGGGGTGCCAATCCAGTGGGCTGCTTTGTCTTGGTTTGTGTTGTTGGAGCTGCACTCATCCATGCAAGTGAAAAGTATTCCATCACACTCCTGACATGTGCCTTGTAGATGGTGGAAAGGCTTTAGGGAGTCAGGAAGTGAGCCACTCGCCACTGATTACCCAGCTTCTGACCTGCTCTTGTAGCCACACTATTTATGTGGCTGGTCCAGTTAAGTTTCTGGTCAATGGTGACCCCCCCAGGATGTTGTGGTTGGGGAATTCGATGATGGCAATGCCACTGAATGTCAAGGGGGGGTGGTTAGACTCTCTCTTGTTGGAGATAGTCATTGTCTGGCACTTGTATGGTGCGAATGTTACATGTCACTTATCAGCCCAAGCCTGAATGTTGTCCAGATCTTCCTGCATGGATTGCTTCATTATCTGAGGAGTTGCGAATGGAACTGAACGCTCAGCAATCATCAGCGAACATCCTCACTTCTGACCTTATGATGGAGGGAAGGTCATTGATGAAGCAGCTGAAGATGGTTGGGCCTAGGACACTGCCCTGAGGAACTCCTGCTGCGATGTCCTGGGGCTGAGATGATTGGCCTCCAACAACCACAACCATCTTCCTTTCTGCTAGCTATGACTCCAGCCAGTGGAGAGTTTTCCCCGATTTCCATTGACTTCATTTTAACTCGGGCTCCTTGATGCCACACTCGGTCAAATGCTGCCTTCATGTCAAGGGCAGTCACTCCCACCTCACCACTGGAATTCAGTTCTTTTGTCCATGTTTGGACCAAGGCTGTAATGAGGTCTGGAGTAGAGTAAACCCAAACTGAGCATCGGTGAGCAGGTTATTGGTGAGTAAGTGCTGCTTCATAGCACTGTCAACGACACCTTCCATCACTTTGCTAATGATTGAGAGTAGGCTGATGGGGTGGTAATTGGCCAGATTGGATTTGTCCTGCTTTTTGTAGACAAGACATACATGGGCCATTTTCCACTTTGTTGGTTAGATGCCAGTATTGTAGCTGTACTGGAATAGCTTGGCTAGAGGCGCGGCTAGTTCTGGAGCACTAGTCTTCAGCACTGCAGCCGATATGTTTTCGAGGCCCATAGCCTTTGCTGTATCCAGTGCGCTCAGCCATTTCTTGATATCACGTGGAGTTATTGGCTGAAGACTGGCTTCTGTGATGGTGGGGACCTCAAGAGTAGGCCGAGATGGATCATCCATTCGACACTTCTGGCTGAACATGGTTGCAAACGCTCAGCCTTGTCTTTTGCACTTACGTGCTGGGCTCTGCCATCATTGAGGATGTTGATGTTCTTGGAGCTGCCGCCTCCCGTTAGTTGTTTAATGGTCCACCACCATTCATGACTGGATGTGGCAGGACTGCAGAGCTTTGATCTGATCCGTTGGTTGTGGATCGCTTAGCTCTGTCTATAGCATGCTGCTTCCGTTGTTTAGCATGCATGTAGTCCTGTGTTGTAGCTTCCCCAGGTTGGCACCTCATTTTTAGGTATGCCTGGTGCTGCTCCTGGCATGCTCTTCTACACTCCTTATTGAACCAGGGTTGGTCCCCTGGCTTGATGGTAATGGTAGAGTGAGGGATATGCCAGGCCATGAGGTTACAGATTGTGGTGGAATACAATTCTGCTGCTGCTGATGGCCCACAGTGTCTCATGGATGCCCAGTTTTGAGCTGCTAGATCTGTTCTGAATCTATCCCATTTAGCATGATGGAGAATGTCCTCAGTGTGAAGGCGGGACTTCGTCTCCCCAATGACTGTGCGGTGGTCACTCCTACCAATACTGTCATGGACAGATGCATCTGTGACAGGTAGACTGGTGAGGATGTGTTCACATAGGTTTTTCCCTCGTGTTGGTTCTCTCACCACCTGCCACAGGACCACTCTGGCAGCTTTGTCCTTCAGCACTCAGTCAACAGTGGTGCTACCGAGCCACTCTTGGCGATGGGCATTGAAGTCCCCCACCCAGAGTGCATTCTGTGCCCTTGCTACTCTCAGTGCTTCTTCCAAGTGGTATTCAACATGGAGGAGTACTGATTCATCAGCTGAGGGAAGGTGGTAATGAGCAGGAGGTTTCCTTGCCCATGGTTGATGGAAGGAGGCTTACTGAATGGGCATTTAATGGAATTAATGATAAAGGTTTAACTTTGGAAGTTTCATGAGTACTGATTCATTAGCTGAGGGAGGGCGGTAGGTGGTAATCAGCAGGAGGTTTCCTTGCCCATATTTGGCCTGATGAAACCTCATGCGGTCCAGAGTCAATTGTGAGGACTCCCAGGGACACTCTTTCCTGACTGTATACCACTGTGCCGCCACCTCAGGGATAGTGATGGAGGAGTCTGGGATGTTGGCTGAAAGGTATGGTCCTGTGAGTATGACTATGTCAGGCTGTCGTTTGATATCAATTTTGGCACAAGTCCCTGGGCTGGGTGTGCCTTTGCCGTGTATGAATTCGATGCCTAGGTCGATGCCGGGTGGTCCATCTGGTTTTATTCTTATTATTTTTCTTAGCAGTTTGATACAACTGAGTGGCTTGCTAGGCCATTTCATAGGGCAGTTAAGAGTCAACCACATTGCTGTGGGTCTGGAGTCACATATAGGCCAGACCAGGTAAGGGCACAGATTTTCCTTAGCTGAAGGACATTAGCCAACCAGATGGGTTTTTACAACAATCTGATAGTTTCATGGTCACCATTACTGGTACTAGCGTTTTATTCCAGATTTATTTATTTATTTGTTTATGGGATCTGGGCGTCGCTGGCAAGGCCAGCATTTATTGCCCATCCCCAGTTGCCCTTGAGAAGGTGGTGGTGAGCCGCCTTCTTGAACCGCTGCAGTCTGTGTGGTGATGGTACTCCCACAGTGCTGTTAGGGAGGGAGTTCCAGGATTTTGACCCAGCGACGATGAAGGATCGACAATATACTTCTAAGTCAGGATGGTGTGTGACTTGGAGGTGGTGGTGTTCCCATGCGCCTGCTGCCCTTGTTCTTCTAGGTAGAAGAGGTCGCGGGTTTGGGAGGTGCTGCCGAAGAAGCCTTGGCGAGTTGCTGCAGTGCATCTTGTAGATGGTACACACTGCAGCCATGGTACGCCGGTGGTGGAGGGAGTGAATGTTTAAGCTGGTGGATGGGGTACCAATCAAGCGGGCTGCTTTGTCCTGGATGGTGTCGGAGCTTCTTGGGTGTTGTTGGAGCTGCACTCATCCAGGCAAGTGGAGAGTATTCCATCAGCAGTAATTAACTGAATTTAAATTCCCCAGCTGCCAATATGGGATTTGAACTCATGTCTCTGGATCATTAATCCAGGCCTTCTGGATTACTAATCCAGTAACATAACCACTATACTACTGTTCTTGTTTTGTAAAACCTACCTCTTTGACCAAGTTTTTGGTTATCTGTCCCAATATCTCCGTATGTGGCTCGGTGTCAAATTCTGTTTGATAACGCTCCTGTGAAGCGCCTTGGAACGTTTTACTATGTTAAAGGTGCTATCTAAATGCAAGTTGTTGTTATACCTCTAACTGGTGTTGGGTTATAGCTTGCACTACTTAACACTGACTGTCATAGCAAACATGTTCAGTAAGTAAATAGTACCTCGTTCAGGTCCAATTACCTAATGTACTTAATCCCCTGCAATGGTTTGGGGTTACAGCTTCAATAGTGATTTACTACAGTCTTGTTCAATAGTAACAGTGCTACCCACTTAAACCGTCAATGGGTATAGCGGGCAAATCATGTTCGCACCAGTGCGCTTGCTATAAGCGATGGGGAGCATAATACTATTCTGTAATAACAAATCTCAAACATTTCCTCTGAGCAAGAGAAAAGGTCATTGTTTAGAGGGTGAATGTCAACACGGACTGTTTGGGTCAAATGGCCTGTTTTTGTGTTGTAACTTCTACGTATTTCTATGTCTATGGCCGGGAAGCTCCTCGGAGCTGTTCCCACGTTACTTGGCCACAGGGGCAGTGGAAATGCCATTTACATAACTTCCTGCAAAGTAACGCGGCCGGAGGGAGAGGTTATTGCCGGCCAATGTATTTCTATGATGAGAACTTTACACAGAGTTGGCTGTAGAATTCACTTCCAGGGTTAGTGGTTGAGGCAGAAACAATGTCAACATTCAAGATTAGATTGGATAGCTTGATGAAATAAAAGGGGTTAAAGAAATATGGGAACAGGGCGGGTAAATGTGATTAGAACTGTTTGTCCGCATGGTGGGTAAACGTGACACAGACTGGTTGGGCGGAATGATTCTGTGTTGTAACTTCTGTGTATTTCTATGTCCCCTATGCATATTATGTTGATTTTTTGGAATAAGTTGACTTAGTTCAATCACTTCTCAAGATAGATTACAACTGCCATGTGAGCTGAATTCTTTAAAATCTTATCCAGTTAGGAAAAGTGTTGGGAAGTGATAGCAGGACATTTAGAAAATCATAATATAGTCAAGCAGAGTCAGCATGGTTTTATGAAAGGGAAATCATTTTTGACAAATTTGCTGGAGTTCTTTGAGGATGTAACGAGTAGGGTGGATAAAGGGGAACCAGTAGATGTCGTGTATTTGGATTTCCAGAAGGCATTCGATAAGGTGCCACATAAAAGGTTACTACACAAGATAAGAGCTCACGGGGTTGGGGGTAATATATTAGCATGGATAGAGGATTGGCTAACTAACAGAAAACAGAGAGTCGGGATAAATGGGTAATTTTTAGGTTGGCAAACTGTAACTAGTGGGGTGCCGCAGGGATCAGTGCTGGGGCCTCAACTATTTACAATCTATATTAATGACTTGGATGAAGGGACTGAGTGTAATGTAGCCAAATTTGCTGATGATACAAAGATAGGTGGGAAAGCAAATTGTGTGCAGGACGCAAAGAATCTCCAAAGGGATATAGATAGGCTAAGTGAGTGGGCAAAAATCTGGCAGATGGAGTTTAATGTGGGAAAATGCAAGGTTATCCACTTTGGTAGGAAAAATAAAAATGCAAATTATTATTTAAATGGGGAAAGATTACAAAATGCTGAGGTACAGAGGGATCTGGGGGTCCTTGTACATGAATCACAGAAAGTTAGCATGCAGGTACAGCAAGTAATTAGGAAGGCAAATGGAATGCAAAGGGAATGGAGTATAAAAGTAGAGAAGTCCTGTTACAACTGTTGGTGAGACCACATCTGGAGTACTGCGTACAGTTTTGGTCTCCTTATTTAAGGAAGGATATACTTGCATTGGAGGCAGTTCAAAGAAGGTTCACGAGGTTGATTCCAGAGATGAAGGGGATTATCTTATGAAGAAAGGTTGAGCAGGTTGGGCCTATACTCATTGGAGTTTAGAAGAATGAGAGGGGATCTTATTGAAAAATACAAGATTCTGAAGGGGCTTGACAGAGTAGATGCAGAGAGGATGTTTCCCCTCGTGGGGGAATCTAGAACTAGGGGGCATAATTTCAGAATAAGGGGGCACCCTTTTAAATCGGAAATGAGGAGGAATTTCTTCTCTCAGAGGGTCATGAATCTTTGGAATTCTCTTCCCCAGAGCGCTGTGGAGGCTGGTTTATTGAATATATTTAAGGTGGAGATAGACAGATTTTTGAACGATAAGGGAGTCAAGGGTTATGGGGAGCGGGCAGGGAAGTGGAGTTGAGGCCAAGATCAGATCAGCCATGATCTTATTGAATGGCGGAGCAGGCTCGAGGGGCCAAATGACCTACTCCTGCTCCTACGTCTTATGTTCTTATGTTCTTTAATAGAAGTAAGCCTAGTGTTCAATGCCTGAAGAGTCATTACTTTTCTTCATTCAGGGACCAAATTGTAACTTTGCATCTGTCCGTAGTGCATCACAACTTAAAAGTACATGCAATGCATCACACCTTTCACATCATCAGAATATCCCAAAGCACATCACAACCAATTAATTACTTTTTAAAGTAGAGAAATGCAGCAGCCAATTTGAGCATAGCAAGTTCCACAAATAGCAATGAAATTAATGACCAGATAATCTGTTTCGGTGGTTGAAAGATACTCTCCTGCTCTTTTTTGAATAGTGCTGTGGGATCTTTTACATGCACCTGAGCCGACAGATAGGACCTTTGTTTAATGCCTCATCCAAAAGATGGCACCTCCAACAATGCCGCACTGCCTCAGTATCAGGCTGAAGTGTCAGCCTAGATTATGTGCTCAAGTTTCCAGAGTGGGGCTTGAACCCATGATCTTCTAACTCAAAAGGTGGGAATGCTATCACTGAGCCAAGACTGACATTAGAAGGCAACACTCCTGAGATTCCTTCTCTGGCTGTCAATATTCCTGCTATGTTCCTGTACTCTCCACCGTTGATAATAGATCTTCACTTGCACTTCTGACTGGTTTCTGTACACTCAATGCAATATTTCCCATTCTACCAGGCCACTCAGAGAGCATGAACTGTGCCATTGCGTTTCAGGCCCTGACTACTTCGACCCTCATCGCCACAACCCTTAAGCACCTCCAGGTCCCTCCCTTCCTTTGAGTGCTGCAATCCCCTGGCCCAGTTGCTGGTGCCTAACTGCTGCCAGACACAGACCCTTGCCGCCCTGAGTGCTATCGCACCCAAGTGGCCCCGAACTGCTGCTGGATTTCATCCTCTTTCCAAGTGCTGCCTGGTCCAAACTGTCTCTGCTTCCAGTGGTCCTATACTCCAGTCGCCCCAAGTGCAAATCCCAGATCCCATCCATGAGTGCTGCCAGCTCCCAGCCCCATTCTGAATTGCCGACAGACCCTGACCTCTGAGTGCCGCCAGGTTCAAGCCCCACAACAAAACTTGCATTTAAAGTAGTGAAAATGTCCCAAGGTGCTTCACAAAGTGGGAAACCAACTCAAACAATACAGATATTATGTAAAATACATAATGTGTTAAATAATATAACACTCCAGTCATTATATTCTCTGACTCGCCAATAGAATGAGAAATCCATAGGTATTAATATAAAAAACTGAGAGTAGAATCTTGCTGTACAGATTTATATAAAGCTGTCATTAAGTACTGACATTTATGGTTATTACATTAACCTACAAGTGAATTTAAGATATTGTTTATTTTTAATTACTGCTACTTAATCATGTTAGTACCTTTTAAGTATATTATCTGTACTATCTGTCTCTAACCCAATAACAACTTTCTGTTCCTGCTCAGCAAATCTCTAATGCAGTATTGCTTAGTTACAGAAGATTAAGATATTTGTAACAAGAAACCTAGGGAGATTAAGGTACAGCTGTGCAAATGTTGTATGTTATCAACAAATTCTGCTTCACTTTATTGCGAAAGTCAAAGTATTTCTCTACAACATGCTGTGTTGGTCCAATAGGAGGATATGCTGATAGAGTGAGATGAAGTAGGGTGGGAGGAGGCTCGTGTGGCGCATAAACCTGTTGCACAGAATGGCCTGTTTCTGTGCTGTAAATTCTATGTAATTGTGCTTTATTCATTTTTAATTATTGGTTTCCAGTATTTCCTTTATTAGCTTTGAGTTTTTTCTGTTCCACAGGAATACTTGCAACATTTTATCTGTACATATAATAAAATGAGGCATTGGATTAAAAGAGGGCAGATTTTCCTGTTCTTGTATCTGGGCATATTGGATCACCTGGGAGGAAACTCAGGCAGGGAAGGGTGCATGCCTGTAAGGGACCCAGCCTGAATTTCCTCACAATGCTGTGCACAGGAAATCCAACATGCCCAGGTGAGGAACATCTGCCCCAAGCTGACAATATTTCAAGATCTTTCACATGGCTTTATCATAATGCAAAAACAGCAGACATAGCAGAACTACACCATTTATCCACATCTTACAAATGATAGAAAAGAAATCGTGCCATGGTGAACAAGAATGAATGAACTCGCATTTATATAGCACCTTTCATGACCTCAGGATGTCCCAAACTGTTTTACAGCCAATGAAGTACTTTTGAAGTGTAGTCGCTGTTGGAACGTAGGCAAATACAGCAGCCAATTTGCGCACAGCAAGGTTCCACAAACAGCAATGAAATAATGACCAGATATTCTGTTTTTTTAAAGTGGTTGAGGGATAAATATTGGCCAGGACACCAGGGAGAACTCGCCTGCTCTTCTTTGAATAGTGCCATGGGATCTTTTACGTCTACCTGAGAGGGGAGATTGGGCCTCGGTTTAATGTCTCATCTGAAAGATGGCACCTGAAGTGTCAGCCTGGATTATGTGCTCAAGTCAAAGGCCAGATTGGTCGCAGCCAACAAGATGGCACAAATTATTTCTGCAGGTGATGGCATCCCTACCTGTCAGTGTCCATGGGGATTTATTTTCCTGGGGTCTGGGCCAGCAGCAAGGTAAATACCACCATCTGCTGTAAGGACACCTGCAGTCACCATGCAGCATACAGCTGGCATATGCAGGGACAGTGATGGTCTACTGTAAACTGAAACTTGGCTGCACCTCATTTCAGACAAGCTGCAGTGCTGCTCAGAGTGGCACCTCCTTGCGAACACCTCATGCAGAATCTCACCAACTTCTCCAGAGTAGAATTACAATTTCCTATTTTAGAAAATCAGTTTTTATAACCAGACCACTCTATGTTCCAGAGAACTCATCATTACTCTCTAATGTGATTTACATTGAATCTAACTTATTAATTTTAAGTAACATTTCTTCTTCTGGGCTCTCCCCTTCTGACTGTGATTTGACCCTTTCCCCTACACAGTTCCTGTGAGATACCTAAATCTGATTTTAGTTTCTTCTGGTGTTCCTCAAATAGTCATGTCCTCATGATGTTGACTTCAGTGATTCTAGCAAGCAATGGAGAAATGGCAAAGTTGCCCTTGATTTAGGCTTTGCAGGTTAAGTTCATAATCATTGAACTTGGCAAACTAAATTCACTGACAACTCAGCCATTCAAACTTACTCATTAAAAATAGAACGTTTTTGTAACCATAGGACCAAAAATAAATTGCCCTAAGTCCTTATTAAAAGAAAGAATTAACATACCTTGAATGAGCTGAAGAGATTGGTATAAAAGAGGTCAAGAGAAATAATGGCCTAGAAATTCGATGACATTGCACCCGTTTACAGGTGTAAACTGGACACCAAAGCATCTAATATAGCGTGTGGCGTGCGCACGCACATACTGAGATGAAGTGTGCTGCCTGCAGATGTAAATAAGAGGCCAAACGCCTATTTGATGCCCGAAATTCAAATTGTCTTCACCGGCGTGGTGCCTGGGGACGCCCAGCCGGTTTCTGCAGTTCGCCTATTTGATGTAAATGAGGCCCAAGGCCCAATATCGGGTGGGCCTTGGACCTACACCTGCCATAGCAGGGATTGTTCCCTGCGCCCAGCTTCTAGACCAAGCTGTCTCGTCAAGACATGTGGTGCCAGTTAGAGATATAACATTTCCTCCACAGGATAGTACTGTGAATGGAAAGTGTTTCTTTTTCTGCATACAATCGGTAATGTGTAATTTTTGGGCTACTTGTGTATTCTGTATATTTTGTGTTGCCCCAGAGGGTCGTGAATCTTTGGAATTCTCTACCCCTGAGAGCTGTGGAGGCTGGGTCATTGAATATATTTAAGATGGAGATAGACAGGTTTTTGAACGATAAGGGAGTCAAGGGTTATGGGGAAATGGGCAGGAAAGCGGAGTTTGTACCAAGACCAGATCAGCCATGATCTTATTGAATGGCGGAGCAGGCTCGAGGGGCCAAATGGCCTGCTCCTGCTCCTATTTCTTATGTAGAAGACTTTTCATGTAAAAAAAAGTCAAGCTGAATCCTGCTCAATATAAACAAATGGGAAGGATTTTCTTATCACAAAAAGTTATCGTGCCCTAGGTTCAAAATAATCTGAACCCATTTCACTTAAATTTTCTACAAACATCATGTTGTAATCTTCAGCATTTTTCCTCTGTAAACAACACACTACATATACATATACAGTATATTGACAGAAAATCGATGTGTATGGAGGAAAATCAATTCTTTCTAATGTTGGTTCAATTTCATAAAACACACAAGTATTAACATTTCTAAAAGATACAACTAATGCTTTTACCCCCCCCAATATTACGGGAAAAAATCTGTCCTCGTTCTGTTTTTCTTTTATCAAAAGAAAATATTTTCATGTAAATAATTACCCAAAGGTACTGGATCGTGTAAAAATTTACGATGCATTGAAACAGTTTATTCATGTCTTTCAATCATAAATTAATTTACATACTACTGTCAGTGTTTCATTTGAACAATATATCAGGAAAGGGTTTCTGGACATCAAAAATTAATACGAAAAATTCAACTGTTCTAAATATGCATTACAACAACTTGCATTTATACCAGCGCCTTTAACATAGAAAGATGTGCCAAAGCATTTTTTTACAGAGTTGTAATTAAAAATAATAGATGGCGAGCCAAATAGACAGCTTAGTAGAGCTAATCAAAAGCTTGGTCAAAGAGGTGGGTTTTAAGGAGGAGATGGAGAAGTGGAAGGTTTAGAGAAGGAATGCAAGATATGGGGCCGAGGCTGCTGAAGGCACGGCCGCCAGCGATGGGGCAGAGTGGGCAGGGATGCACAAGAGACCAGAGTCAGAGGAACGGACAGTTTTTGAAGGGACGGGTATGGGGTGGGTGGGGGGGCGGGGTGCAAATGTAGGGCTGTAGACGATTACAGAGATATGGAGGGGTAAGACCAGGAAACGATTTAAATTCAAGGATGAGAATTTTAAATTTGAAGCATTGGGAGAGTGAAAGCCAATCTAGGTCAGCAAAGACAGGGTTGATGGGTGAGCGGGACTTGGTGCGGGATAGGATACAGGCAGCAGAGGTTTACGACGAGCTGAAGCTTCTTAGGGTGGATGATAGGAGGCTAGCCTGGACAGCATTGGATTAGTCGATTATGGAGGTGACAAAGGCATGGATGAGGGTGCCAGCAACAGATGGGCTGAGGTAGGGGTGGAGATAAGTAGGCAGTCTTTCTGATGGAGAGGATTATGGGGTCAGAAGCTCTGCTAAGGGTCGAATCGGATACCAAGATTGTGAACAGTCTAGCTCAGCCTGAGACAGTAGCCGGGACCAGGGGAGACTGAATTGGTGGCAAGGGTACGGATGTTGTGGTGGTGATTGAAGACAATGGCTTCGGTCTTTCCAATGTTCAGCATTTGTGTACACATAAAATAAAACTACTGCTGACAAGATATATGCTGAATTAGTGTTTGCTGTCATTTTGAGACCAAAAATAATTTCTTTTGTAAGGGTTAAAGGTATGTTAAATAAGAACTGGGCATCCATGAGGCGCTGTGGACCATCAGCAGCAACAGTATTGTATACAACCACAATCTGTAACCTTATGGCCCGGCATATCCCTCACTGCACCATTGCCATCAAGCCAGGGGACCAATCCTGGCTCAATGAGGAGTGTACAAAAGCAGCACCAGGCATTATCTAAAAAATGAGGTGCCAACCTGGTGAAGCTACAACACAGGAATACAGGCATGCTAAACAGCGGAAGCAGCATGCTACAGACAGAGCTAAGCGATCCTAAGCGTTTGCAACCATCTTCAACCAGGAGTGCCGAGTGGATGATCCATCTCGGCCTCCTCCTGAGGTCCCCACCATCACAGAAGCCAGTCTTCAGCCATTTTGATACACTCCACGTGATATCAAGAAACAGCTGAGCGCACTGGATACAGCAAAGGCTATTAGCCCCCAGAACATCCCGGCTGTCGTGCTGAAGACATGTGCTCCAGAACTAGCCGCGCCTCTAGCCAAGCTGTTCCAGTACAGCTACAACACTGGCATCTACCCGACAATGTGGAAAACTGCCCAGGTATGTCCTGTACACAAAAAGTAGGATAAATCCAGTTCGGCCAATTACAGCCCCATCAGCCTACTCTCAATCATCAGCAAAGTGATGGAAGGTGTCGTCGACAGTGCTATTAAGCGGCACTTTCTCACCAATAACCGGCTCACCATTGCTCAATTTGGGTTCCGCCAGGACCACTCGGCTCCCGACCTCATTACAGCCTTGGTCCAAACATGGACAAAAGAGCTGAATTCTAGAGGTGAGGTGAGAGTGACTGCCCTTGACATCAAGGCAGCATTTGACCGAGTGTAGCATCAAGAAGCCCTAGTAAAATTGAAGTCAATGGGAATCAGGGGGAAAACTCTCCACTGGCTGGAGTCATACCTATCACAAAGGAAGATGGTTCTGGCTGTTTGAGGCCAATCATTTCAGCTCCAGGACATTGCTGCAGGAGTTCCTCAGGGCAGTATCCTAGGTCCAACCATCTTCAGCTGCTTCATCAAAGATCTTCCCTCCATCATAAGGTCAGAAGTGGGGATGTATGCTGATGATTGCACACTGTTCAGTTCCATTCGCAACTCCTCAGATAATGAAGCAGTCCGTGCCCGCATGTAGAAAGACCTGGACAACATTCAGGCTTGGGCTGATAAGTGGCAAGTAACATTCGCGACACACAAGTGTCAGGCAATGACCATCTCCAACAAGAGAGAGTTTAGCCACCTCCCCTAGACATTCAACGGGATTACCATTGCCGAATCGCCCACCATCAACATCCTGGGGGGGTCACCATTGACCAGAAACTTAACTGGACCAGCCACATAAATACTGTGGCTACAAGAGCAGGTCAGAGGCTGGGTATTCTTCGGCGAGTGACTCACCTCCTGACTCCCAAAGCCTTTCCACCATCTACAAGGCACAAGTCAGGAGTTTGATGGAAGGCTCTCCACTTGCCTAAATGAGTGCGGCTCCAACAACACAAACCAAGACAAAGCAGCCCGCTTGATTGGCACCCCATCCACCACCTTAAACATTCACTTCCTCCACCACCAACGTACCGTAGCTGCAGTGTGTACCATCTACAAGATGTACTGCAGCAACTCGCCCACGCCTCTTCGACAGCACCTACCAAGCTGGCGACCTCTTCCAACTAGAAGGACAAGGGCAGCAGACTCATGGGAACACCACCACCTCCAAGTTCCCCTCCAAGTCACACACCACCCTGACTTGGAAATATATCGCCGTTCCTTCATCGTTGCTGGGCCAAAATCCTGGAACTCCCTCCTTAACAGTACTATGGGAGTACCTTCACTTCACGGACTGCAGAGGTTCAAGAAGGCGGCTCACCACCACCTTTTCAAGGGCAATTAGGGATGGGCAATAAATGCTGGCCTTGCCAGCGACACCCACATTCCGTGAATGACTAAAAAAAGAGAGGTAGAGAGGCAAAAAGGCTTAGGAAGGCAATTCCTGAGCTTAGGGTCCAGGCAGCTGAAGGCACGGCCGCCAATGGTGGATACAGGGAGATGCACCTTAACGAGGAGCAAACTACAGTGTGTACACCTGTTTCTGCCCAAAATACTTGAAGCTCTTAACATGATTTATGTGGCAACTTTGTAATTGACTACAATGGAAACGGAAAATGATTTAAACGATTGTCCAGTTTAAATGTGGGCAGTTTAAGTGGTGGGGACTGTATCAGCAGCCTTTACTGATCTTGTCTCAACCGGTCTACCTTCTTTTTGACTAAGGGCATCCTAAAGTAATGTAAAGAAACACAAAATAAAAATTTCACACAGCAGTACTACTCAGCTACTGGATGTGTTGGGGGAGAGGATAGAGACGTAAGCACAAAGGTAGTTTTTTAAAAAAAAACAATAACTAACTGGGGGAGTACTTTACATTAAATTAACTCCCCTTTAATTTGGTCCACTAACAGGTCAGACTCATTGTATGAATAAAAAGAAACTGAAATACACAGGAAGAAAAACACTGAGATAAATCATGATTCTTTGCAACATTTTTTAAAGGTTTGCTGTTGCTGAGACACTTCAAATTACTTATAAAAAAAACAAGGTTAATAAAGATATGTGAATGGCTACTAAAAATAGCGTTAAATTACAAAAGTAACCAGCTCTGTGTATCAAGTGCATTACTGTTTAGCAAGCAGTCAGTTGTACTGCCAATAGCAACATCCTTAACAAAGAACACACAACAATGTGCTTAAAGGAAACGTGTAGGAGGGAACACATTCAATGTGAAGCACTTCTCCCTCAAATCCAGTTTAGAAAAAAACCCATTTTTGCAGGGCTTTGTCTTGCAAGTTGCCTCTTAATGAGCTGCCATTTTTGATCTCACAATCACAAAGGTGCTCGACTGATGTCAGCTATAATGCCGATTAGCGCGCACCTCCATGAGGTGTAGCACAGATCAATATCTTTTAATGTCTTGGGTATAAGTGAGATGTCAGCGATTGGTGCACACCAATACCAAGTGTTACTGAATTTTCTGGTCCATCCGACACCTGACCATCATTGCCACACTATGTGAAGAGATACTGAGCAAAGTCTCACATGAAGGAAGAGAAAATCAGAAGGATAGTCCTCCCTGGACTACCCTCAGATAATTTCTAACAGCTGACTCAAAGCAACTGTCTGACTACTGGCTATTAACCCTTTCTGTGTAACCCAGAAAAAAAGGGAAACATCCAAGTATCCAGACTATTCCCCCAAATAAAAATGCTACAGAAAATAACATATCTTCTGTAAATGGTGATCTTCAAAAGCCTTTCGTCCAATATTAATTCAAGTATTTCTAATTGTTGTCCACATGTACACTCAGTTCTATCTCACCACCACCTCTCTTGACCCCTCCAATGTCTCTAATTTATCACACTGCTTATCCAACATCCAGTATTGGATGAGCAGAAATTTCCTCCAACTAAATATTGGGAAGACCGAAGCCATTGTCTTTGGTCCCCGTCACAAACTCAGTTCCCTGGCCACCGATTCCATCCCTCTTCCTGGCAACTGTCTGAGGCTTAACCAAACCGTACGCAACCTTGGTGTTGTGTTTGACTCCAAGATGAGCGTCCGACCACATATCTGCTCCATCACCAAGACTGCCTGCTTCCAATTCCATAACATCGCCCGACTCCAACCCTGCCTCAGCTCACCTGCTGCTGAAACCCGCATCCATGCTTTTGTTACCACAAGACTTGACTATTACAATGCTCTCCTGGCCGGCCTCCCATCTTCCAACCTACATAAACTTGTGGTCATCCTAAACTGTGCTGTCCCTATCTTAACTCGTACCAAGTCTCGTTCACCCATCGCCCCTGTGCTCGCTGACCTACATTGGCAACACCTCAACTTTAAAATTCTCATCCATGTCTTCAAGTCCCTCCATGGCCTTGCCTCTCCCTGTCTCCGTAACCTCCTCCAGCCCTACGAGTCTTTAGGATCTCTGCACTCCTCCAATTCTGGCACCTTGTGCATCCCCGATTTTAACCGCTCAACCATTGGCAACCATGCTGTCAGTTGCCTTGGCTCTAAGCTCTGGAATTCCCTCCTTAAACCTCTCCACCTCTCTTTCTTCCTTTAAGATGCTCCTTAAAACCTACCTCTTTGACCAAGCTTTTGGACATCTGTCCTGATACCTCCTTCTGTGGTTTGGTGTCAATTTTTGATTGATAACGCTCTTGTGAAGTGCCTTGGGATGTTTTGCTACATTAAAGGCGCTATATAAATGCAAGTTGTTCCCCCCCCCCCCTCTAGTACTTCACCGTGTGAGCCTCAAGAATAATTGGCAGCAGGCTACTGGACTGCAGGAGCATCGGCTGACATCCATGCACATGCACTTCCAGTGGGGGTCATTGAATAGCAATCAGGAGCAGGAAACCAGGAAGACCTTCCCCTCTCCTTGCTTAATCCAGGAGCACTGAGATCAATCGTAATGCCCATTGCTACACTGGCTACGATAAGCTAACTCAGCACAAACTGGAAATTGAAGCTGGAAACTTCCTGGTAAAATGGCTCAGCTACACGTTGGATAATCTTGCAAAGCAACTGTAGTTTTTGTAGCTGTACTTTATTTAATTCATGAAATGACATTATAGTGGCTAGCTTTCTATAGAATGAGTCTTTTAGCAACAAGTAGACCGTAGTTTACTCACTTTTTTGTCAGGAGCTATGTTCGCTGAGAAACACATCACACCTTCTGCTCCAATTTCCCCGTTGGATGTCGCAGCTTTCCCTGAAATAAAGAAAAGGAACCAAATTAGTGAAGCAATTGAAGGCTTTGAGTAACCTAAGAATAAATATTAGGAATGCTAGTTAGTTCTATCATGCATAGAACACAACTAACAAGCACTTTTCAAATATAATTTTTGAACTTCATTCTCAACCCCTGTAAAACTTTGGAGGACTATTGTAGCTGTACGGTGGGCCCTTTGTGGAGTATGGACTATTTAGTACCTGGCTTTGTGGTGCTCTGTACTATGGGCCTCCCTAACATTTATTTCTATTAGCCTAATTTTTTGTGTGTGTTTAACACATATAAATGACAGATTTTCTGGAAGTGGTATCTTTTTAGTATCTCATTTTCAAAATACTATCACAACAAGAGTTCTGCTGTATTAACCCCCAAATTTGAAAAAGTCAATAAAATTAAAGGAAAATTCATACAAAAATGTTGTTACAAATTTGAAAGGAATATACAAAGAAGGCTCAGAAATATTGGCCCCGATATTAATTAGGAGCTGCGCAGGGAGCAGGGCGTCCAATATTGCGCAGGAAACATGGAAGTAAATTCAGTGCATCTGTCAGTGGCTTTTTAACGCAGCCACCTCATAAGCCTTTTGCTTCTGGGTTTCCCGTTCCATCAGCAGCAGCGGGCGTAATGTGAACCCACATGACATAATCGCAACTCCAGTATTTAAAGAAACAATCCAAAGATACAATTTCAAGGAGTTGGAGTTGGCAGGAAGAGAAGTGGAAGTGTCGCAATGAAGTCCATATGCTCAAAGGCTGCGCCCCGCTTCACTGACAGCTCCCTTGATGTGCTGCTGGGGGCTGTGAGGAGTAGGAGAGAGATACTGTTCCCCAGTAATGGGAGGAAGAAGTCTGCTGCCAAAACAAAGAAGCTGTGGTTGGAGGTTGCAGAGGAGGTCGGCAATGGGAGCATGGTGCCACATGGTGCTCCTGGAGGCAGTGTACGAAGCGGTTTAATGATCTAACCACGTCAGGAAAGGTGAGTACAGTGGCCCATTCCCCATCTCCTCCTGTGCACATCACCCCACCCCTCACTCTGCCTTCTCAAGCCTATTCCATCACATCACTCCTCACACCCACTTACCTTGCACGCCCACCCAACTTTCTCTTTTTATGCGCTTCCTCACATCCGCATCTATCCATCCACCACTCCCACTTAACCTAATGCAATATCATGCCTCTCCCTCATAGTCACCCTCACCAAATGCACTCCATCCATCTGCTGAACACATGCCACTACACTCACTCATAGGTCTGTTCTTTCCCTCCTTGCAGGAGAAGAGAGCACAGAACAACAGGGAGATGAAGAGAACCAGAGGTGGCCCTCCACATATTTCCCAACTGTCAATGGCAGAGGAGGAGGCACTGGAAATCAGTGGAGTTTTGGCGTCCTTGGTTGTCGGAGATGGGGGGATGGGGAGTTCCCAGCTACCTGGTGACACAATTAAATAAAAGCCACCCACACGTCATACGGCACTCAGTCATGTTGACTTGGTTTCAACAGCGAGTGAAATATGATCATCTTCATAATGATAAGTGGCATCATATTCTTACTTTGCCAGGGCTAATTCATATCTTTTATCTCCGATAGGGCCTTCACGCATGCAACAGAAGTCGGTGGAGGTGGCCGGCGATGAATTCTCAGAGAAGCTGAGTCCTTCTGAGGGTGCACCGTCACAGGACTCATGCAGACCATGCTACAGCTCAGATATTCGCACTTCAGTGGGACCGGTAAGGCAGAGTGTTGGGTTTTCACCTAGTGACTCACACGTCACAAGTGAGCAAGAGCAGATGGTGGAGACAGGGTCAGCAGTGGCGAGTCCGCGTCGGAGGTCGCAGCTCTCTCCAAGCTCTGCTCAGCTGGACACAGATGCTGTACCCCGGGGGCCGTCGATGAAAGGAAGAATCATTGAGCAGCAGCAGATAATTGGCCATATTTTGCGGCCCCTACAGGCACGTACGAAGTGCGTACACGCCTGTAAAGGCCGCACAAGTTCCGAGTTTCCGCGCGCGAAGTGCATGTGCGAAAACCCGGAACTTGCGATCTGTCAAGAATCTTCTTGACAGATCCAACGCATCCCCGGGAAAAGGGCATCCTCGGGCGGAGAGTTGGGCTATTTGCCCAACTTCTGCCCAGCGAATGCCCGTGAAATTCTTACGCCTGGTAAAAGCAGACGTAAGGCCTTCTTTTATTAGCATAAGAGATTAAAAAAACATTTTTTTAAAAATTCAATCATTTATACATTAAAAAACCTGTGCAATAAGGTAGTTATTTTTAGCCCCTTTAAAACATTTAAATTTATTCAAAAAATTAGATTTTTGTTTTAAATAACATTTTAATTAATTTTAAATATGTAGTTTTAAAAACTTTTTATTTGATATGTAGAAGTATTTTTTGGGGTATTCCCATTCATGCTTAATGGGGGGATTCCCTTCTTTCATTCGTTGGGCCGGCCCACGCGAACCGCATGCACCCCTGGGATACGTGGGCCTCTGCCCGCGGGTACCCGGAGAGGCCCAGGACCGCGAGTCTCCATACCTCCTGGACCACCAGGTACATAGAAACATAGAATCTAGGAGCAGGAGTAGGCCATTCGGCCCGTCGAGCCTGCTCCACCATTCAATACGATCATGGCTGATCATCCAAATCCAGTACCCTGTCCCTGCTTTAATCCCCACAGTACACATATCCCACCCTACCCCCGTAACCCCACGTATTTAATTCCCCCTAACATATCCCATCCCCCCACATATTTAATCCCCCCCTAACACTAAGGGTCAATTTATCATAGCCAAATCAACCTAACCCGCACATTTTTGGGCATTATATTTGCGGATCAGAGGCATTTCCCCCCGGGAAGCCTCCGACCGCAAATTCAGAGCCATTATGTGATGCCGTGACAGGCCTTCAAAGTAGACTCACCACGATTGGAGAGATAATGGAGGAGTCCACCTCAAGCGTGAGTGGGGTAATGTCGCAGGCCATTGAGATGATGTGTTCTTCCATGGATAGAGTGGCCAGCGCCGTGGAATATCAAACGCTCCAATCAATTGAGTCCATGCACACCTTGACCACCCTCATGCACACGCTGGATGCCAACATGTCTGCCACTTAAATAGGCTGACAGATACCTTAGCCTTGGCCTCACAGAGCCGCGCTGATCTGCACCAGAGTATTCTCCAGCACAGTGGTAGTAGTGAAGTGAGGCTGGGCCATGAGAGGGATGAAGGCGAAAGGGGACATGGAAATGGGGACTCCAGTCATAGTGCTCCCACTTCTCACCCACAGCCCACCTCTCAGTCAGTAGCCCACATTCTGCCTCATCTCCCGATGGCCAAGTCTGCCCCTGCACAGGTGCAGGTGGAGCAGTCTTTGGCAGGGCCCTCACGGGCTCCAAACCCCAAAGGATGTCAGCCAAGCGCATCCCAGCAGTCAGAGCAGCAATCTGAGCAGCCTGCGTCTACCTCTGCTGAAGCCGCAGAGGTTGCACCACATCGGAGTAGCATAAAAAGAGTAAAGCTTTGTAGTTGCACTAAGGTATGCAAATGTCGTGTTGAGAAGTTTCTGTTGTTTATTTAGCTCACATAAATGTTATTCTTTTTCACCACTTTCCCGAGAAGGCTGTTCGCACTGGACGCCAGTGGGTAAAACTGTCACAAGCTCTACAGCCGGCTGTCCTGCTGTCCCAGGAACCGGCATTTCCATGAGTTCGTTGGTCCCAAGGACTATTCCAAACCACTTCAGATGAGTTCTTGGGTGCTGGGTGGTATGTCTTGGCTGTGCTCTTAGTGTGTCTTTGATGTAGGGAAATATTTGAATAGATTTTGTCTGTGTTTAAATTGTGAATTCTGGGAGATTCTCTCACTGCTAACTTACCTGAGGAAGGAGCGACAGCTCCGAAAGCTTGTAAAATTAAATAAATCTGTTGGACTATAACCTGGTGTTGTGCGACTTCTCATTTTTGTCCACCCCAGTCCAACGCCGGCATCTCCACATCATGACCTTTTAACTTGTTTGATGAAGAATGGGAAGACATGAATTGATGGGGATCAATGAGGGGATGTCAAGGGGTGGTTGGTTGGACTGTTTAGTGTCCAGTGGCATTGTGGGGTGGGGGCAGGAAGAATGGCCGTTGCATTTCATGGTGACATAGGTCCACTGGTGCAACCTAAGTTAACCTTGCATTAATAAGGGCATCCCTGGCAGCAATATGAGCAGCTGGGGGTGCATTTTCACATCACCCTCCTCCTCCACCCCTACCATCCGAATCGTCTGAGGAGGAACTGAGCTCTTCACCTTGTTCCTCTTGCAGGTCCAAGCCTCGCTGCTGCGCAATGTTGTGCAGAGCACAGCAAACCATGACCATTCTGGAGACCCTGGCTGGTGCATACTGAAGGGCGCCTCCAGATCGGTCTAGGCACCTGAAGTGCATCTTCAGCATGCCAATGGTCTGTTCAATCACAAATTTGGTGGTGATATTTCCTACATTACAATAGTGACTACACTTCAAAAGTACTTCCTTGGTGGTAAAGCTCTTTGGGATTGCCTGAGGTCGTGAACGGCACTATATAAATGTAAGGGGACGAAATTCATTAGCGCCCACGAATGGGCGCTAACTTCGGAAAAGTTTGAGATTTAGCACCAGGCGCTAATGAATCTCACTGCACACAAAATTCAGTGTAATCGCTCAAAGAGAGGATGAGAGCGCTAAATCAAGTGCTAATGACCTAGCTCAGTGGCGTTAGACTCAAAGCGCTAAGCAATTTCAGGTGCTGTTTAATCACTAGTCATCATTACCACAGGCTCTTTCCAGTTCTTAAAGGGGAGGTTCAATCATGCTGTAGAACCTCATTCTCAGCATTGCTGGTTCTGCAGCTGTCGCAGCAAGCATCAGAGGGCCAAGGAGAAGGAACCGGACCACTGAAGGAGGTGTCATTATGGCAGATCAACGGCCCAGCGAGAGAGCTCGCAGTCTGCGACCAAGCATTGGAGGCATTGGTTTTCGCTGTGGAGAGACGGAGGGCAGTGCTGTACCCGGCAAGTGGCAGGAGGCCCTTGCTGCAAGTCTTCTGCACCATGTGGAGGGAGGAAGCCCAGCAGGTCTCGGGCAGCACTGTGGTCCCCAGGATCCACACACAGGGCAGGGAGAAATTTAACAACCTCACTCTGGTGGTCAGGGTGAGTCAATGCTTCAACAAATGCTACATACCAACATCTCAACCTCAGTCTGCACACTGCCCAAAGCATCACACCCCCAGCACTCACCCACCAACAATCTCCACCGACCAACACTCTCACCCACATCTCACACCTTGCACACAATGACAGCTATTCAAATATAGCAGGCACATCACCCAAACACATTGCTCCACACTCACTCACACTTTCCTCTCTCTTGCAGGTCAAGGTCGCGCACAACAGGAGGGAGCAGGAGGGCACAGGCGGCGGACAACCTGACACCCAACCACTTTCTGAGTTGGAGGAAAGAGTGCTGCAAATCGTTGGGCACCAGGTGGTGGGCGCCGTGGCCACCGGCGACGTTGACCCCCTTGGGGACAACAGTGGTATGTTCATCCTTACTCCTTCTTCTCACATCCCACTTCCCCTTCACTCCACAAGCCATTCCCACTTTCCAGCAAATCATGCTGTATGCATGCCTTTCTCCCTTCCAGCCCCCTCCCCTCACCTTAACCCGACTCTTGTGCCTTTATGCTTTCAGATAATGAGCAAGCAGCTGAGCAGCCTGTCCCTGAGGGCACTGTAGAGAGCGAGGCGGAAGAAGAGGAGGAGGAAGAACACACCGCATCACTGCATGTCTCACCCGCAGGCACCAGCTCAGATACTGGCACTATGCGTTCTTTAGAGGCTAGTATAGTAATGGGATCCGCACAGGGTGATGCACCGGGGACGAGCGGGCTGCAGCAAGGCCAGGGGGAAAGGGTAGCTCGGGAGTCAGCTCCCCGGAGGGCGAGTTCTGCTGCACAGGACTCAGATGAGGACCTCTGTGCAAATTCCAGATGATTATTTTCAGAAGATAGTCTAGCTACATGTTTTAGGATTAGTACTGAAGTCAGGGAGCAGCGACTCAGCATCAGGCATTTAGCATCATTTCACACCAGTGCTGAGTACTATAGCACTTTATTATGTTGTCATCCCAATAAACGTTAGATCAAAATGCGTAGGAGATCACAGGGGTGGGGGTGGGGGGGGGGGGCGGCAGGGAAAGAATTTCCGCAGGGTTCTCCCATTGTATCTGTGGTGGAAGATTGGCGAATCCCTGGAGAAATGGTGTAAATAACTGTTGGTAGCTGTTTGCATTGTTTCTCTGGGAGTTCTGCTGATATTCCACTGAAGTTAAGACGGGAGATTGGGAAGACGCTGCGGAAATTCCAGGCGCACATGTTTACCTTCACTGAAAGCTGATTTCTTGGTTGAACTTCTTTGTGCTGGTTTTGAAGTATTCTTATCAGGTGCAGAAATACAACATTTTCCAACATCCAGTGAGGTGGTCATCTTTGGACTAGCAAGACAGCTTGATGGCCTTGAGCTTGTGCAGTTCTGTAGTAAAAAAAAAAATAGGCAGTGCATTAAAATACATCCATAAATTAGGTTTTCCACCTTTTTCCAAGTCCCAAAACTAAACAGGAGGCGGGAAAGGGTTGGATGATGGCTTGACTTCTGATATTTGCTTGCTGTTGATGAAATTTATTGACAATTACATCATAAGATGCAGAAATAGGTGGGAAAAATAAGACTTCTGTTATTAAAATCATGTCACAATTTGGACATTTTTGGATAGCCCTATCAAAAACTGTACTGCCAAAACAGGATATAGGCAGGATCTCTCCCATTGGCAGTGTGAGAATGTTTCTAGTACTTTATCAGAATTTTATAGTACATAAGCAATGACCTGGAAACTCCTTTTAGCAGATGGTAATATGTCACTACTGTTGGTGAATCTTCTACCTACTGCTTAATATATATTGCACAATTTTACAGCAGTGTCTAGACCAGTTTTTGAGGCCATTGTTGCATGTAAGGTGGAAATGGGAGAATAAGAAATATGCAGAAAGATCCTGTAGTTTTATCTAAAAATGATGCTTCCAAAATGTAGTAGTCTCTCAGTACTGCAATTAGGATCAACCTTTCTTTTAATGAGAACAAAATGGCGTACTATGTACAATAAATATAATCAGTTTTCAGTCCAACGGTTATATTGCTTGATTTTTCCATTGATGCCTGTTTATTGCTAGGAAACACCATTCAATATTTTATAAGCAATAGCACAGATGCTGGAGGATAATAGTGATTAGCTATGAAATGGAAGGATAAATAAATGGGCAGAATGAGTCCAGCAGTAACACGCTATAATGATTTATCACTTTTAGTTACTAATCTAAATAAAGAGTAGTTTTTAAAAATACAGAAATGAAATTCTGACACTGTGAAGATACAGTGCACGTAGCCTGAATAATAATCTTACTATTACATAAGTTACTTGTAAAGAGTTCTCTTTTTGCAGGGTAGATTGTGGGCTTTTTGACAGAACATACGAAGATCCAGAAATTGTCCCTTTAGGTTGGAAAATTGCAAATGTATCTCCATTATTTAAGAAAGGTGAAAAAGAGAAACTGGGAAATTATAGACCTGTTGGTCTAACATCTGTTGTGGGGAAGTTATTGGAATCTATAATTAAGGACAGAGGGTCTGAGCGCTTAGAGAAATTTGAACTGGTTAGAGAGAACCAACATGGATTTGTAAAGGGTAGGTCATGTCAAACAAACCTAACTGAATTTTTTGAGGAAGTATCTAAAGTAGTTCTAAGATAACCTATTTTTATATACATACATACGTAGGATGAGGATTTGGTTTAATCTCATATGATTAAGGTTTTTGCTTTCTTTTTACTTATAAATAGCTTGTAGATTTGTACTGTAGCTAGAAATAATGAAACAGTTAAAGCTATTCATTCCCAAGGTACTTTAGGGTTTACTGTGTCTGGGTACAATTTAGCTGACTATGCTGTCTAGCTTCTGCTGAAAGTGCAGGATGTGAGATTCATGCCTGTTGACTTGCCACATTGTGAAGTGAGATAGCCAAGACAGTCTTGAAATAAGGAGACGGGACAATGAGCTCAGGATGATTAGTTACATCCTAGATGGTAAACAGATTGGTCATCTGAAAGTTTGGAGGAACTAACTCATTTTTGGGGGTCTTGTTCACAATAACACTTGACATGCCATCATGAATCAGCAAGGGCAGTGTGTGTGTGACTAGAGGCCTATAAAGACCTTGAGCTTTCCTTAATAATTTGTAGAGTCAGGACCGAAAGGATTGATGAAAGTTTTGTTTCTATCCAGAGGAAAAATAGGGTAATTACATTTATTTCTTTGTATGTCTACTGCTTAGAGACATTGGCCGGAATCTTTACCCTGGAGTCGGGTTGTATACTTGCGGGCCGTGTAGCGGGTCGTCATCGCGAAGATTTCAACAGTGCATTCTGCACTGCGCGTTTAACTCAATTGCACCAATTGAAAGAGTCATGCGGGTTTCCCGGCCCAATTAAATGGTCTGATGACGTCACCGATGACTCGTTTTCAGCGCGGATATTTAAAGCAGCCTTGCACACATCTGATTTGAAGGTTGCTGTAGGAATGCTCAAAGTGCTTTGAAAAGCTACAAATTGCTGAATAAGATTGAGAATTCTGTGGGCCATGGAGACACAAAAATAGAGGGCAGCGCCAAGATTCCCAGATGCCTCCCTGGAAGTGCTGCTCCATGGAGTAAGAGCACTCAGGGAGGTCTTCTTCACTGTGGATGGCCGAAAAATATCAGCCAGAGACATGAAGAGGGCATGGCTAGAGATCGCAGAGGAGGTCAGCAGCAGGGATGTGGTGAGGAGGACGTGGATCCAGTGCTGCAAGAGATTCAATGATCTCATGAGGTCAGGAAAGGTGAATGCAATGCCACACTTACCTACATCTTGATGTGCCTGTCACCCCCAACCCCAGCACTTTGCCTTCCCACGCCTACTCCTGCACTTCATTCCTCACACCAACCTACCTTGCAGGTGTGCCCATCCCTCTCTGTCTATGCAACTACTGACATCCCCATCTGACTAACCATCACTGACACTCACCCTCATCCTAATGCAATCATAGCAAGTAACACCACAGAAGGAGGCCATTTGGCAATGTCACGCACTCCCTCATAGTCACCCTCTACAGATGTAGCCCATCCATTCCTTACACTCATTCCATCACTCTCACTCAAAGTTCTCTTCTCTCCCTCCTTGCAAGAGAAAAGAGCCCACAACAGGGAGAGGCAGAGAACCGGATGTGGCCCTCCAATATTCACAAATTTGACTCCAGCAGAGGAGAAGGCCCTAGAAATCTCTGCAGTTGCAGAGCTGTTGGCGGTGGGAGATGGAGAGAGAGGGACATCCCAGCAACCTGGTGACAGAATTATATCTCAAACAGCCACATGGCATACAACAGTCATTCATATGGCGACTGATGTCAGCAGCCAGTGAAATGTCATCACGTGCATAATGGTAACGTTACCCATTCTTAATATAACACTTCTAAATCATCTCTTTACTCTCCCGTAGGTCCATCAAGTGCCCCCCGTCACTGTCCAGCCAGAGGAGGAAGACGACTCTTCAGAGGAAGCTCCAGCCTCTGAGGGTGCACCGACAGCAGACCCAAGCGCACCCAGCACTAGCGCAGATACGCACACCTTGGTGGGTCCCGTGAGAGATAGAGTAATGTTGTCACCTGGTGTCTCACACATCACAAGTGAGCAAGAGCAGATGGTGGAGACAGGGACAGCAGTGGAGACTCCTCGCCGGAGGGCACAGGATGCTCCACGCTCTGCTGAGCTGCATACAGATGCTGAACGTCGGGGGCCATCGAGAAAGAGAGTTATCTTGGAGGAGCAACAACAATTGCTCGTGGCTCTGGCAGCTTTTGCAGCCGCGATGTGTGCAACTGTACAGAGAATGGAGGAGTCCATCTCCAACATGAGCACCACCATCTCGTAGGCGATGGCGACGTTGTGCTGTTCCATGGAAAGGATAGCCACCTGCATGGAGCAGCAAATGCGCCAGTCCAACGAGAACATGCTTGCTGTGAACAACAGATTGCAGATGCTCATTGACCTCATCTCGAGGAGGTATACTACCTGGGCCTTGATTGCCTCACTGATGTGCAGCAAGGTGCTTTCCAGCTCCTTGCTAGCAGGGAAGTGCAGGTGGCCCATAAGAGGGATGATGGTGAGAGGGCACATGGAAGTGGGGGTTCTTCTCAAAGCTTCTCCTCCATTGTCTCCCCCTCAGTCAAAGCCCCATATGCTGCCTCAGATCCCAATGGCCGAGTCTGCCCCTGCACAGTTGCAGGAGGAGCAGTCTTTGGTGGGGCCCTCACAGGCTCCAAAACCCAGAGGACGTCCGCCAAAAGTGACAAAGCAGTCGCAGCAGGGAAGTGAGCAGCCTGCCTCTACCTCTGCTGAAGCCACAGGGGTTGTACCTCGTAGAAGCACGCATGAACAAAAAAAGACACAATCCTAGATGCACAAGGGTATGCACATGAAAAAAAAATTTAATATTAAGTTTCAGTTCTATTTATGAGGCACATAAATTTATTTCTTTGCACAGCTTTCCAGTCTTGTCCATTTTTGTCTGCTACCTGGGAAGTGGCTTTGTCAGTTGGAGTGACTGGTGAGATGTTACTTAACCTCGAGCAATGGGAGTTTGGGTGACAGAAATGGCTTGGTCAATGTAGGACTGCTTTGTGGTGTTGTTGGGGGTGGGGAAGTTAGTCCAGCATCTGGCAGCCATATGGCTGCACTGCAAGTTAAGTAAATCTGGCCATTATGAGGCCATCCCAGGCAGCAATGTGCGCTGCTGCTGGTGCCATCTCCATCTCAGGTTCCTCCTCCTACTCGTGTTCCACCTGTTCCTCTTCCTCCTCCTTCTCTGAAGAGATTTTGCGCTCTGCGCATTGCTCCTCCTGCAGCTCCAATCTCACTGCTGCGCTATGTTGTGCAGCGCGCAGCATACGACGATGATTCTGGAGATCCTGGCTGGTACGTACTGAAGGGCTCCTCAGATCTGTCAAGGCATCTGAAGCGCATCTTCATCATGCGGATTGCTTGCTCTATGACATATCTGGTGGACATGTGGCTGTCATTATAACGCTCCTCAGCCTCATTGCTTGGCTTCCTCAAGGGTATCATCAGCCACGTCTTCAGTGAATAGCCCTGGTCTCCAAGCAGCCAGCCGGTATGTCTGTTTGGAGGTGCGAAGAGCTGAGGGAGGGTGGACTGGCGCAGGACGAAAGAGTCATGACAGCTGCCAGGGAATCTGGCACACACATGCATGATGATCTTTGCAGACAAGGTGCACACTGAGGAAGTCGATCCCTTGCGGTTCACAAACACTCCTGGGTGATGTCGGGGTGCCTTGATGGCCACATCTGTGCAGTCGATGACACTCTGCACCTGTGGGAAGCCAGCCAGAGCCGCAAAGCCGAGTGCCCACTCAGTAACACTGGCTTCATCAGTGGCAAAGTTTACATAATTGGCTGACTTGTGAAACATAGCATCGGTCACCTGGGTGATGCATCTGTGGGCGGCCGACTACGAGATCCCCCAAATATCTGCTGCAGATCCCTGGAAGGAGCCTGAGGTGAAGAAGTTGAGCGTGGTGGTGACTTTGACAGGCACTGGTAAGGCATGTCCACAAGGTCCTCTAGGCAGCAGGTCTTGTTCCAGCAAGCTACAAATGTCTGCGATGACCTGGCGCGATATCTCAGCCTCCTGAAGCACTGCTACTCAGTCATGTCCAGGAAGCTCATCCTCTGCCTATATACCCTGTGTTAGGGGTATCACCTCTGGCATGGTGCAGCCCTGTGTTGACCCGCTCTCTCCTGTGAAGCATCAGGTCGTTGAGGAGAAGGCTGCTGCTGCTGCTGCTGCTGCTGCTGCTGGTGGTGTTGATGCTGCTGCTGCTGGTGTGGCTGGTATTGTTGGTGCTGGGACTCATCTTGGTCCGATTCTGAGGTCCAAGGTGAGAAAACAAAAGCGGCACCCATGCTGATCTAATAGATGGCAGGTAAAGTGGAGATCAGAGGCCCAATCCCTCAATGTTCTGCTAGTGACTAGCAATGTGGTGAGTGTGGCTTCCGAGGTCGCAGAAATGATCTGAAAACTCCTGACAGCTAAATCGCTGCACAAAATGGAGTCAGCAAGAGCCTTTCCATTAGGCAAGGAAGCAGGTGTAACGTGTGAGTATTTATGTGTTTTTTTCCAGCTGTCACTTAATGGACTCGCACAATGGCCACTGAGCTTCCGCCTCCCCATCACAGGCGAGGTTCCCGAGGTGTGTGAATCCTGAGCGCAACAAGTTAAATTAAGAAATAGGAAAGGATCTAAGACTGTAGTGGGAGTTGTGTATAGGCCTCCTGGTAGTAGCTCTGAAGTGCTAGATTGTATAAATGCAGAGATTAGACAAGCGTGCAGTAAAGGCAGAGTGGTTTTAATGGGGGACTTTAACTTTCATATTGATTGGGAAAAGCAGACTAGCACCTGTCAGAAAGGTATTGAATTTCTTGAGTGTGTCCGGAACAATATGTCCTAGAGGCAACAAGGGGGCAAGCCATATTAGAGTTAGTAATGATTAATGAGCCAGATTTAGTTAACAGCCTAGCTGTGCGTGAACACTTATCCAATAGTGATCATAACATGATCGAGTTCAAAGTAGTGTTTGAAAGGGAGAAACGCGAAACAGCTACTAATATTTTAGATTTAGGTAAGGCTGACTTCAATGGGATGAGGCATAGACTGTCCAAAGTAAACTGGGCAAATCTGTTAATGGGTAAAATGACAGAAGATCAGTGGGAGATGTTTAAAAAATAATTTAAGGTGATACAGAACCAGTTTATACCCCTGAGGGGCAAGAGCTCTACTTGCCAAAAAAAAGCCATGGACAACTAAAGAGGTAAGGGACAGCATAAAACTAAAGGAAAGGGCATACAAAATTGCAAGAAATAGCACAGATCCTGACAAATGGGAATACAAAGAACAGCAAAGGGTCACAAAACAGATAGTAAGAGCTACAAAAAGGGAGTATGAAAGGAAACTTGCAAGGGATATCAAAATTAATACGACAATTTTTTATAGTTACATTAGGAAAAAGAGGGTGGTCAGGAGCAATGTTGGTCCCTTAAAAACTGAAAGTGGTGATATTGTCAATGACAATGGGGATATGGCGGACATGTTGAATAATTACTTTGCGTCAGTATTTACAGTAGAAGAAGAGGATAGCATGCCAGAAATCCCAAAGAAACTAATATTGAATTGGGGATATAGACACAATAAAATTAATGTAGGTAAAATAAAAGTAATAAAGAACATAATGGCACTAAAGAGTGACAAATCCCCAGGGCCAGATGGTTTCCATCCCAGGGTTTTAAAGGAAGTAAGTGAGCACATTGCAGATGCCCTAACAATAATCTTCCAAAGTTCACTAGATTCAGGAACCGTCCCTTTAGATTGAAAAATTGCGCATGTCACTCCGCTTTTTAAGAATGGTGAGAGAGGGAAACCAGGGAATTATAGACCAGTTAGCCTAACATCTGTTGTGGGGAAATTGCTAGAGTCTATAATTAAGGATAGGGTGACTGAACACCTCGAAAATTTTCAGTTGATCAGAGAGTGCCAGCATGGATTTGTGAAAGGTAGGTCATGCCTGTCAAACCTGATTGAATTTTTTGAAGGGGTGACTAAAGTAGTGGACAGGGGAATGTCTATGGATGTTATTTATTCCAGAAGGCATTTGATAAAGTCCCACATAAGAGACTGTTATCTAAGGTAGAAGCCCACGGAATTGAGGACAAATTATTGACCTGGTTAGGAAATTGGCTGAGCAGCAGGAGACAGAGAGTAAGGATAATGGGCAGGTACTCTAATTGGCAGGATGTGACTAGTGTTGTCCCACAGGGATCTGTGTTAGGGCCTCAACTATTCACAATATTTATTGACAACTTAGATGATGGCACAGAAAGTCATATATACAAATTTGCCGATGACCCAAAGATAGGTGGCATTGTAGGCAGTGTAGATAAAAGCATAAAATTACAAAGGGATACTGATAGATTAAGTGAATGGACAAAACTGTAGCAAATGGATTTCAATGTAAGAAAATGTGAGGTCATCCACTTTGGACCTAAAAAGGATAGAACAGGGTACTTTCTAAATGGTAAAAAGCTAAAAACAGTGGATGTCCAAAGAAACTTGGGGGTTCAGGTACATAGATCATTAAAATGTCATAAACAGGTACAGAAAATAATCAAAAAGGCTAATGGAATGCTGGCCTTTATATCTAAAGGACTAGAGTACAAGGGGGCAGAAGTTATGCTGCAGCTATACAAAGCCCTGGTTAGACCACACCCTGAGTACTGTGAGTAGTTCTGGGCACCACACCTTAGGAAGGATATATTGGCCTTGGAGGGAGTGCAGCGTAGGTTTACCAGAATGATACCCGGACTTCAAGTGTTAAGTTACGAGGAGAGATAACACAAATTAGGGGTGTATTCCCTAGAATTTAGAAGGTTAAGGGGTGATCTGATCGAAGTTTTCAGTATATTAAGGGGAACAGATAGGGTAGATAGAGAGAAACTATTTCCGCTGGTTGGGGATTCTAGGACTAGGGGGCATAGTCTAAAAACTAGAGCCAGACTTTTCAGGAGTGAAATTAGGAAACACTTCTACACACAAAGGGTGGGAGGAGTTTGGAACTCTCTTCCGCAAACGGAAATTGATGCTAGATCAATTGTTAATTTTAAATCGGATATTGATAGCTTTTTGTTAACCAAAGGTATTAAGGGATATGGGCCAAAGGCAGGTATATGGAGTTAGATCACAGATCAGCCATGATCTCATCGAATCGGCTCGAGGGGCTGAATGGCCTACTCCTGTTCCGATGTTCCTAAAACCTGATGTTAATAAGGCAGTTAAGGGTCTCTCAACGAGCAGTTAAGTACCTCAATGAGGTCGCCCGCCACTCCCAAGCGGGTCGGTGGCGCGCCTCGAAACGCGCCCAAGTTAAAGTAGGAAGTCAGCGGGTTCCCGATGCGCTGACAATTTCCGTGCCTTTAACTGCCAAACAGCCCCCAAACCCGCATGCTCGACAAATGAAAATTCCGGCCACTGTGTGTATCAAAGACTTGGTCGATCACAATAAAAGGATTAAGTTGCAAACCATATGGTTGTCAAATTCAAATTGTCTTACATTGTAAACAGGGATCTATGGATGTAGTTTATATGGATTTCCAGAAGGCATTCAATAAGGTTTCACATAGAGGCTGTCAGCTAAAATTAAAACTCATGGAATTGAAGGCAAATGATTGACCTTGTTTGGAGATTGGTTAGGCGGTACAAGACAGAGAGTAGGGCTAATGGTTATGTACTCGAATTGGAAGGAAATGACTAGTGGTGTCCTACAAGGATCTGTAGGGCCTCAATAATTCACTATGGGGGAAAAATTCAGTTGGTTGCGCCTCCCGTTAGCGCCTTAAGAGGGCGCTAATGGGGCGCAAAGCAACTAGCGCCCGGGTGCGGCGATGTTTGCGCCGCTCGCGCAATTAACTAGACATTTTGCGGCGGCGCTAAACACTAGCGCCACGATCTCCTGCGCCGGCAGATCGTGACGTCAGTCGAGTGCGCAACGCCCCGGTAGCACCCCGGAGCGGATATTGAGTGGCGCCCCCTGCCTTACCGCCTGCCGCTAGCAACGACAGGTTGAGGGGAGCGTTTTGCAGTCAGGAAGGGACTGGGGGAGCGCTATTTAAAGGCGAACGCTTCCTGCCTTTTTTTGGTGGTGACATTTTTGCACCACGCATTCTGAGAGAGAGAGGAAAACTTCTGGAGAGATTCAATGCTGTGTGAAGGAGTTTTGGGTACTGAGCAGCACTTTGCAGGTTCATTTTGATTTGCCCTTCCTTGCATCTATTTAGAAGAGACTGTGGGGGCTGCACTCTGAGCTCTTTCCCTGGTTCTCTCCATTGTTCTTTCCAGCAGATTTGATGTACAGGTCTCTCCAGGTCGAGATTCAAGGTTGCAATGAGCAGGATGTGGATGGAGAGCAAGATCAACCCTCCCCTTTAAGAACTGGCTGGCGCCATTGTGTCTCTGTTCCATTGCTGACTGACATCACATGAGCTTTGCCAGCGCTCTGAGGTAGCGCCTCGCTCCTCGGCCTTTGCGCCTTAAGACAGGTGCGAAGCGCCTGATTTAGCGCTCCAATCACCTCCAGGGGTGATAAAAGCCAAGTTTGCAGTCGGAGGCGATAATTAGCGCCAGGCGCTAATCTTTGCGCCCGGCCGATAATTGCGCCCCAAATGGGGCGATACTGAATTTTTCCCCCTATATTTATTAATGACTTAGATAATCCAAGTTTGCCGATGATGCAAAGATTGGTGACATACTAAGTAATGTAGACGGGAGCATAAAATTACAATGATACATTGATAGCTTAAGTGAGTGGGCAAAATTGTGGCAGATGGATTGCAACGTAGCTAAGTGTGAGGTCATCCATTCTGGACCAAAAAAGGATAGATCCGAGTATTATTTAAATAGTGAAAATCTAGAAACAGTGGCGGTTCAAAGAGTTTTAGGGGTCCATGCAACGTTCCCTCTAAGCTGTGAATGGGTCGCGTAGCTCTCTGCCGGTCCCGCGCAGCCTGGGACCGGCTTTCTCAATGCTAAGCTTCGCGGAAACTGTGACTGGGCCGCGTAGACCCTTAAAGGGCCCGCGCACCCAAAACAAATTAGGGAGAACATTGGGTCCATGCACACAGATCACTAAAATGTAGTCGTCAGGTACAAAAAATAATCAAAAAGGCTAATGGAATGTTAGTCTTTATAGCTCGAGGGCTAGCATATAAAGGGGAGGATGTTTTGCTGCAGCTGTACAAAGCTATGGTTAGACCACATCTGGGCACCGCACCTTAGAAAGGATATATTAGCCTTGAAAGGAGTGCAGCACAAATTCATCAGAATGTTACCAGGGCTCCAAGAGTTAGAATATGAGGAGAGATTACATAAACTAGGCTTGTATTCCCTGGAGTATAGAAGGTTAAGGGGTGATTTGTTTCAGGATTTTAGGATTTTGAAAGGAATTGATAGGGTTGATAAAGTGAAACTTTTTCCACTGGTGAACGAGTTTAGGACAAAGGAACGCAACCTTAAAATCAGAGCCAGGCTATTCAGGAGAGAAGTTAGAAAACACTTCTTCACGCAAAGAGTGGTAGAAGTGTGGATCTCTTTCCCACAAAAAGCAGTAGATGCTAGTTCAATTAATAATTTTAAATCTGAGATCGATAGATGGGCAATAAATGTTGGTTTAGAAATTCCGGTCCCTACGGGTGTGTACGCGGTGTGTACTCACCCGTAGGGACATCGGAGATGCCAGTTTCAGGCATGCACTGCGCATGCGCTGGAAACCGGCATTTCCGATCTGTGAAGAAAGCTCTTGACAGATCCTCCGGCTGCCCGGGAGAAGGGCCTCTGCGGGCGGAGAGTTCCGCTTTTTGGAGACCCTCCGCCCGCAGAAAACCCTTACAATTCTTGCGCCTGGTAAAAGCAGGCGTAAGGCCTGCTTTTACCAGGATAAGAGTTGAAAAAAAGTTAAAAAAAAAAAAAAAAATTCCACTGATTTATCATTTAAAAATACATTGAAGAAAGGTAAGTTTATTTTTAGCCCCATTAAAAACTTTAATTATTTTTTTCAAAAATTTAAATTTTTGTTTAAAATAGTTAATTTATGTAATTTCAAGTCATTTTAAAAATGTGATTTTTTTTTAATGTATTTAAAGTTTTACTATGTTTTGGGGGTGATCTCTATTCATATATTTGACAGGTCTTCCTGTCAAATGTATGAAGGGAGATTCCCTTCTCTGATTGGCTCCCCATGGCCCACGTGATCCCAGGGATGCTGCGAACCGCCTGCGCCTCTGGGATACGTGGGCCTTGCACACCGGCAGTTTGGAGAGGCCCAGCAGCGGAACTCTGCGCCTCCCGAGAGCCCTCCGGTCTTGGCGCAGATTTTTCCAGATCGCAGCCCTCCGCCCGCGGGAGGCCTGCGATCGGAATATCTGGGCTGTTGGCTTGTCAGCGACGCCCACATCCCATGAATGAATAAAAAAAAAACTTTTGATCTCCAATGTTCAGTCTTGGTAACTCTCTCTTTAAGTCATGAATTGAAGTTTCTTACTTGATGCATCTGTATCCTTCCTCCCTCTTTCTGAAGCTGGACAGATGGAAGTTTACTAGAAGTGCTGGTTAGTTGGTTGTATTTGTCTGACATAAACAATTCTGCAGAGCTCTACCCATTTGCCAGTTGGATATTATGGTATATCAGGAAAACTAAATATGGCTCTTTCGACTACCTGTGCAAACTCCTCATAATCTATCCTGTGAGCCATTACTTTGTGTATATCTAGGGATGGTTGTAAGATGAACCAATCCATGTTGCTTTGCAAATGTATCAATGTCCAAGCCCATGTTATTATTCCATGAAAAGCTTATACTGATTTCAGATGCTCCATATCTCTGACATCCAGTAATTCAAGATGTGCTACCTGTACGTGACGTACAAGGTAAACTACAGTCAAAAGTGCTACTTTTCCAGTGAAATAGATCTATCCCAACTATCTGCCAGGTGCCTTAGGCAGAATAAATGGTAGCATAGCCTTAACCAGAATTGTCTTTTCCTCAGAAATTCTGAACAACTTTTGAGTTGTCTAGTTAAGTCAGTGCACTACATAAGAACATAAGAAATAGGAACAGGAGTAGGCCATGATCAATAAGAACTTCTTCCTCAACTCCACTTTACCACCCTATCTCCATAATCCTCGATTCCCTTAGTGCCCAAAATACTATCGATCTCCGTCTTGAATATACTCTACGAATGAGCATCCATAGCCCTCTGGGGAAGAGAATTCCAAAGATTCACAACACTCTGAGTGAAGAAATTCCTCCTCATCTCAGTCCTAAATGTCTGACCCCTTATCTTGAGACTATGACCCTAGTTCTAGACTCTCTGGCCAGGGGAAACAGCCTCGCAGCATCTATCCTGTCAATCCCTCTAAGAATTTTATATATTTCAATGAGATCACCTCTCATTATTCTAAACTCCAGAGAACATAGGCCCATTCTACTCAATCTCTCCTCATAAAACAACCCTCTCATCCCAGGAATCAATCTAATGAACCTTCATTGCACCCCCTCTAAGGCAAGTATATCCTTCCTTAGGTAAGGAGACCAAAACTCCAGGTGAGGTCTCACCAAGGCCCTATATAATTACAGCAAGACTTGGACCCCCTTGCAATAAAGGCTAACATACCATTTGCCTTCCTAATTGCTTGCTGTACCTGCATGTTCACTTTCTAGGATTCATGTACAAGGACACACAAATTTACTAGTTTCTTACCTTTTAAAAAATATTCTGCTTTTCCATTCTTCCTACCAAAGTGGATAATTTCGCACTTCCCCACATTATACTCCATCTGGCAACTTCTTGCATAATCACTTAATCAGTCTATATCCCCTTGCAGCCTCTTTACGTCCTCCTCACAGCTTACGTTCCCACCTAGCTTTGTATCGCTTGTATCTAGATGTTCATTGTTGGAGCCATGTGAGTGATTTTACCTTCTCAGGGTCTGTCTCAACTCTTGACGGGTCTATAACATGTCTGAACAAAATACACTGATCTTTAAGAATTCACTCGTCATCCCAATTCATTGTAATTTTCCTCTTTGAGATTCCCAAGAACTGCCTCTTTGGGTCACCTCACACAACAGGATATCATCTATTTGGCATACAACGCCTTCCAATTCTTCATGAACGGTGAACATAAGAACATAAGAACATAAGAGATAGGAGCAGGAGTAGGCCAATCGGCCCCTCGAGCCTGCTCCGCCATTCAATAAGATCATGGCTGATCTGATCCTAACCGCCAATCTACTATCTATCACAGAACCATCTCCTGCATCTAACAGAATTGCACACACGAAATAGGAGCAGAATCAGGCTACACAGTCCCTGGGCCCGCTCCACTACCCACAGGGCCATGACCGATCCGAACCTAGACTCATGTCCAAATTCCTGCCCGCTCCCCGTAACCCTTAATGCCCTTTACTTCTAGGAAACTGTCTATTTCTGTTTTAAATTTAATTAATGTTGTAGCTTCTACAGCTTTTTGTGGCAGCATATTCCATGGACCTACCACCCTCTGAGTGAAGTAGTTCCTCCTCATCTCAGTTTTGAAAGAGCAGCCCCTTATTCTAAGACTATGTCCCCTAGTTCTCGTCTCACCCGTCATCGGGAACATCCTCCCCGCATCCACCCGATCCAACCCCTTCACAATCTTATATGTTTCAATAAGATCGCCTCTCATTCTTCTGAACTCCAATGAGTAGAGTCCCAATCTACCCAACCTCTCCTCATATGACCACCCCCTCATCCCCGGGATTAACCGAGTGAACCTTTTTTGCACTGCCTCGAGAGCAAGGATGTCTTTCCTTAAGTAAGGACACCAAAACTGTATGCAGTATTCCAGGTGCGGTCTCACCAATACCTTGTACAACTGAAGCAATACCTCCCTATTTTTATATTCTATCCCCCTAGCAATGAAAGCCAACATTCCATTTGCCTTCTTAATCACTTGCTGCACCTGCATACTAACCTTTTGAGTTTCGTGCACCAGGACCCCCAGATCCCTTTGCACTTCAGTACTCTCCAGTTTCTTGCCATTAAGATAATAAATTGCTCTAGGATTTTTCCTGCCAAAGTGCATCACCTCACACTTTCCAGTGTTGTATTCCATCTGCCAAATCTCTGCCCACTTACTTAGCCTGTCTATGTCCCCTTGCAGGTTTTTTATGTCCTCCTCACTCACTACTTTCCCTCCCATCTTTGTATCATCTGCAAATTTTGATATGTTACACTTGGTCCCTTCCTCCAAATCGTTAATATAGATTGTGAAGAGTTGGGGACCCAGCACTGACCCCTGTGGAACACCACTAGTTACTGACACACACCTCTGAGAATATTAATGCACTCAGGAAATCCAAAACATAGTCCATGAACACAGAATGCTGTTAGCATGGCTGACTTTTTCAAAAGTGGTATTTGCCAAAATCGCTATCTAGTTTGGAGATGACTTTTGTTTTTCCCAGTGGGGCTAAACTCTGGCCTATCAATTATAGTACATTTCTCTCGGCATACACATTCATTTACTTAATCATATACACATGTTCGTACTTTGCCATTTGGTTTTGGAACTACAAGGATGTTGGCACACCAATTTGAGGCCAATTTTACCAGCGGTGTTACATCTCGGCATTCGACGCTGACAATGACCTCTTTCAACTTTTGTAGCCTTGGAATGGATACATGCCTCAGAACAGAGATAAAGGCCCTGATATTTATGGGGCTGCACATTCGGAGCTGGGGGAAGGAGTTGTGGACGGGACACCCTGTAGTACGGCTTTCCCGAATGTCCTGCAGTACATCTTTGAAATGTTTTTCTCCAAGTTTCCCGCCCGACAGCCAGCCGAGCCCGGGAAACCTGGCCAGCATGGGTTAAAAATAAAAACACGAATAAAATGAAGACACGTAGACTCCTTAAAAGGTTTCAACGACCGAGCCATCTCCTGAGAACGGATTGGTTGCCCGCCCCTCCTGACCTGCCTCCGTTAAAATCTTTCTAGTGCATCTACTCTGGACATTAGTCTGAGTCAGCAGCCCAATACTGTTGTACATGCCAGAGATCTCACACAACACTGATTTCTTCTCCTCACCCCTGAACATAATCTCTTAGATGTACATGGCAGGTATCCCTGAACCTGCCATGTACATCTCAGAGATGTTCTTAGCCATACAAGATTTTCCCCACAGATGAAAGCAGAAGCACTGCTGCACACAGAATCTGGGGTACTGTGTAGTTTTGCTGCCCTCTCATGTTGTGGTTACTTTGGATGGAACAAGTGCTCTGCGTGGGTTCGTTTAGAAATACAGCCTGTTTTAGGTCAATAGAGAAGAAACACTTCTCTCTTTCACTTGTTAATGCATTTTTGTCAGATTTGAATTTTTTTTATCCATAGCACCCTCCAGCAAACTATTTAAATCCAATAAGGTACTGCAGTAGCGTACTCTTAAAAGTATCCATTTTACATCAGAATCTACTCGCTGATTTGGTACCAAAAACAAAGAAACCTAATTTAAAAACACAGAGAACGTTAAATAATTTCTAATTCTGACGGGTTTAATGCATCTGAAAGAGGGAGTATAAAGTTCTATTGTAAGACACAAGCCATGCGCTCAAGTGAGTTCAGCAGGTATTGTTATAATGAGACATTTAACATACAATCCTGTAAACAATTGCATTAAAGGTCATCTTTACAAGTTTTCTTAAAGGTTTTTCCAGGTCAGCAACTTGTTTCTGCAGAATACATGGAGAAAAAGATTCAAACAGGACTATTCTCAAACAAACTGTACTTACTGTGAAAGACAAAGCTTTTTTCTTCTCTTTCATTCTTTTAATGGCATTTCTCACCTGTAGAAAAGAAATCAATCAAATCATATTGTATGCAATAGGTGAGGATGGGTGAAAAGTATGCGATTATATCTGTATCAGAAATTTGCTTATATTTTCTTGCAATTGGAGCGGGCTGTGGTTGCTTTTATAAATATAGAAAAATTAAATACAATGATCACAAGAAGAGCACAACATTGTGGAAAATAGCAACAAGCTGCGGTTTTGTTTTGTCAGATTACACCTTACTGTACAAAAATTAAACCCAGAAATAATCTCATGCATGCAAATAATATGGTGTAAAAGCTAAAAAGCAATGCACTCACAATATCACAAAATTAGATAATGTTACACAGTTGGCCAAATTTTGTATTGTAACATATAAGCATCAATTTTCTGCTCGAGCAAAAAAAACCTTTAAAATGGAGGTGCACAATTCACACCCCTCATAAGTGAAGTGGGCTGACCCTGCCATATGTTCAGCCTCATTTTATTATTACGGGTCAACTCCTGGCCGTAATTGTACCTCCAATTAGGAACGTACCTTTTTTTGGGAGGGGGGGGGTGGGTGCAGGAAATTGTGTGCCACTGTAGGATATTAAAGGCCCACAGCAGTTTAAAGGGACTATTCCACCATTTATTTTGACAACCCAATTTTAACTTACTTACCTCAGGAACATTTTGTACAGTCTGCAAGAGGGCTAAGAGCTCCCTGGTTCAGCAAGGACGCAGTGGACATGCTTCTTCACAAAGCTAAACAGAGGACAATCATACTGTTTGCATCAGACAGCTGCCGGTTCCAAAGGAGAACAGCACAGCCGCAGTGGCTGGTGGTGGCCAGGGCAGTGAGCGCCAATAACACAATACCATCCACGGCAATGACTTTACCAAGGCAGAAGAGGAGTCATTGCAAAAATGCACTCTACAAAGCAGGCCACCACTTGCAGTGACCGCCCCTCATTCTTTGTTAAAGTGAGTGAATAGCTGACCATCAATGCCAGGAGGCAGCATGGTGTCCTTTACACCCACAGCTTTCACGTGGAAATATTCCTTCCCTCACACCCTTAACTGAAATCACCCCACTCAGAGCCTCACATGGACTCTAACTGTCATTGTGCCAGGAGTGAGAATTCATATGGTTTACCCCAAATAGCAAAAAGATGAAAATCACATTATAGTGCTCATGTACTGAAGCATTCAAATTGAGGTACTCTTTAAATTTTTGCATGAATTAATTTTTTTAAATTAATTATGTATACTTACTCTTCCAGGAATTTATATACACCAGCTCATTTGCTAATACTTAGAGCATCAGGAAATTGTGTCTAAAACATATCAACATAAAAATAAATGTCTCATACCTCACTGTTGTATACAGCATAAACCAAGAATATATATAGCCCCTAAAACAAAACAAAAATAAACATATTTATACACACATGAGTTATATGCTTTGGTCTTACTGATGCTTACTTGCATGCAGTGAAAAATGATTATCATCATACTATTTTAAAAGAAAACTGGTGGATCTCCAATTGTTGTTTCGTATCTTCACAGTCTTCCCTTGGAGAATAATGTGAAGTAGTAGAAGGATCCGCAGACTGATTAACAGTCTGACAGGCCGTGATATGAATGTTCCTTCCATGGCCGTAATCATCTTTATACCAGTTGATAAGGCGCTTAGTCCTGTACAGCGGGAAGGTTTTATGGGTTCCCACAACCCACCGCAGTTAGAGCACTGTACACACTTCTGGTCTCCATACTATAAAAAGGAAATAGAAGCACTGGAGAAAGTGCAAAAAAGATTTACAAGGAGAGATTACAGCTATCGGGAAAGATTGAATAGATTGGGGCTTTTTTCTTCAGAAGAGAGAAGACTTAGGGGTAACCTGATAGAGGTCTTTAAAATTATGAATGAGTTGGATGGGGTAGATGTGGGATGTTTCCACTTGTGGGAGAGTCCAAAACTAGGGGCCATAAATAAAAGATAGTTATAAATAAATTCAATGGGAAAATAAGGAGAAATGTCTTTACTGAAAGAGAGTGGTTAGAATGTGGAACTCACTACCGCAGGAAGTGGTTGAGGCAAATAGCTTAGATGCTTTCAAAAGGAAACTAGACGCGTACATGAGAGAAAAGGGAATAGGAAGATATGCTGAAAGGCTGAGATGATGTAGATGGAATGGGAGGAGACTCATGTGGAGTATAAACACCAGTGCAGACTAGTTGGGCCAAACTGCCTGCTTCTGTGCTGTATATTCCATGTAATTCTATGTAACCCATACGATAAGTGGGGGGGGGGACACACACAAGTATCCCTGCTGGATGTCAATCCAGAATTTAGACCCAGAGCTCCAGCCCACACTCAGCAGGACTGTAGGACTGTCTGGAGCAGAGTTTCAACCCCGCACCTTTTGACTCAGATGCAGGAAAGTTACTACCAAGCCAAAGGCTCGCTCTGTTACGTACACTCATTGGGGAATATGCTGGTGCACCAAAGGAATTCTCAATCACTCAGCATGTATCTAGAAGAAACTGCCAGCAGAAACAAGTGATCAGTCAGGAATACAAGTAAAGAAACAGACAGAAAGTATTGCTGGCTGTCTCAGCATGAAAACACATTGACTACCAGCAGTACAGCGGTGCAAGTAGAGTCAGGACCTGCAATCTGGACAAAATACGCACGTTTTACTCCTTTGGTCAGGCAAGACTGGTTTTTTCCCCACTCATTCTTAAAGATGTGAAGCATTTAGTTAGTTAGATAGAAATTCAGATGACTTGAAAGGCCTTCTATCACTGTTCAGTCACATCTTCTCATTCAAAATTCAGAGTGGACCCTCCTAAAATAAATGTCCTTCGTGTCCCTCACAGGTGTTGAACGCTTACAGAAAGAATTATCTGGTAAGCGACTCCAGAGGATCCATCTGATTCACTCCAGATCCCTCCTCCCGAGTTGTGCCTGTCATTAATTTATCTCACGCTCACTTTGTGCATGCCAGATGTGCAACGCTGTCCTTTCCTGGCCTCTGGTCACAACCCTCCCCTACCCCGCAAGATAATTTTCTGGTACTTGCTTCACCCCCGTGGCCCCCACCCCCACCCTCCCAGCCCCCGGAAATTTTCTTGCCCTTACTCACAATTCCCACTCCCTGAAGTAGTTTTCTGGCCTTTCCCCTGTCCCACTGCAACCTTTCCCCCTCCCATCACCAACACCACCACCCCCCTCACCTCTGTTCCCTAACCTGACCTGGTCTTGGCGTGCTGTAAGTAACGCCATGGTAGATCAAATTATTATTGATTAATAACCAATGCCCCAATTCATTAACTCTACCAGCTAATGCCAGTGCTATAAGTATGATTCCCTTTCACATCAGAGTCACAGATTTAACTAGAAGTTCTTTGACTTAGGTAAGACTCACACCTACCTTTGACAAGCCTAGAAGTCAGGGGCTACTCTTCACTATTATAGTGTTCACTCCAAACAGACTGACATTGTAAAAATAATATACAGCTCAACGTTTTTACTTATTAATATGCCAGTTGAGTTTTCTATTTCATTTTGACTGAATTACTGAATGGATAATTAAGTGGGCTCACACTACAAAGGTTTGCAGAATTAGCTATTTCTATTGCTATTTATAGAGATCCTGATCAAAGCAAAAGTCTGATCCAAGTATAGCATTTCTTGGCAAACTAGTTGTGTGTTTATCAGAATTCAATTGTACCATACTTCCTCCTTCAACCAGGAGGGTGGGACAGACAGGGTTGCAGACTTCTTTAGGGCCACTCTCAATACCCAGTCCATCACAGACCAACAGATGTCCTTTGATGGGCCGGCACTGGTCCCGACAGTCCCCCTTCCCTCCTGAGATGGAAAGCTCACTCCCACACAAAATCCCATCCTGCGGTGCAGCTGAAACTGGCTAAACCTACCCAAGGAAGGTAAATGAGTTCAACTGACAGATACGGCTGCAATTCAAACTTTTAACCTGTTGATCTACTGCCCAACATTCTACCACTAGAACTAGCAGGCCCAATAATATTCTTTAAAAAAAATTGACATTTGATTTGTATACTGGATATTATATTGTAATATCTGTATAATAGTTCTTAATGACTAGATAGCTGAAATAGTCACTCCTAGAGTTTGTGTAACAGTTATGCCATAATGTAAAGTTAAAAAATTCATGTGAATTATTATACATTATTAACGTATAACAGTGACATTTTGGAATTTAATGGTAGATGTTGATTATCACAAAACATATTAAGAAATCAAAACTCCCAAGAAGAAGAAATCACAACTGACTAATTTTTGCCACATTTTTCTTCTTGCCAATACTATTCTTTACAGCATGCTAACTTATGTAATACATATGAGAGAAATGTAAATCAAGATGATTGCTGATTCATTAGAACTTTTGAATTGAGGTACACATTTGAAACCTTGACAGCTCTTAAATCAGAAAATCCTGGTGAACATTTCCAAAGTGGGGCCTGTCCGAGGTAGTGAAACGTCAAAACAGGCCTGTAACATTATTTAGTTAAAGTTTGTTTCCCCCAAATACTGTAGCTTACAAGCCTCTGAACCTTCTGCTTTCTTCCATTTGGAACTTCTCGTTCTTTAGTTCCTCCCCAAGATTATATGTCCAGTTATAGAGCAGATATAATCATTTATTTTCTGCACAAACCTCACCATACTGGACTTTTGAATTTCCCTTGATGCATAAACACGCACACAGAGCTAGCGTTGCAGTTCCAGCTGCAAAACTCTGGATTCATTGTCAAGGTAGAGGATTACATGAACATAAGATATGAAGCGAGGAAAGGCTACCTGGACCATGATGTCTATTCCTTCCATAGATATTGTACAAGCTCCCTTATAGACTTCACCTTGCTTATTTAGTTTCCTGTAGCAAAGGTCGGAATAATTTCTTCCTTTTCTCCAAAGGCAATCAAACAAAACTTCAGCATTTCTATCAATCCTCACGCTTTCATTATTCAACTCAGTTTGTTACTCTCCACAGATATTCTCAGTCCCGACAGCAAGGAAACCTGAGGGGATATTTTTCTGCTCTGATGTGACAGTGGTATATTTGCGAGCTGGGTGTGAGTGGATAATTTGTGGCTGAGTTGAAGTGCTGAATATGCTTTGGGATTACACTATCCAATACCTCCCACTGGCCAGTGGTGGAGACACAGGAGGCTTAATATGTTTGAGTGCATGAGGCGCTTCAATGGTCCAAAAACTGTGTAAAACTGTGTACATGGTACATACTCATGTGACTCGGCCAACGTTGTCTACCTCATACGTTGCAGGAAAGATTGCACCGCGGCATGGTACATCGGCGAGACCATGCAGACACTGAGACAACGTATGAACGGACACCGCGCAACAATCGTCAGGCAGGATTGTTACCTCCCAGTCGGGGAACACTTCAGCAGTCAAGGACATTCAGCCTCGGATCTGCGGGTTAGCGTTCTCCAAAGCAGCCTTCGAGACACACGACAACGCAAAATCATCGAGCAGAAACTGATAGCCAAGTTCCGCACCCATGAGGACGGCCTCAATAGGGATCTCGGGTTCATGTCACGCTATAGAACGTGACTCGACATCGTTGTCTGTTTTTCCAGTTTTTAAAAAAAAAGTTAAAAGCTTAACTGCAGACGGCAGCATTTGACACGTTGGACCCCCTGTGACCCACCTCATTGTCTTAGCTGTACTCTGATGTGTCTTTGATGTAATGCCTCCCTAACAGATTGTATCTCTGCAGACAAATTGTTTTCTGTGTATATATACTGTGTAATCAATTCCCTCACTGTACTTGTACCTGAAGAAGGAGCGGAGCTCCGAAAGCTCGTAATTTTAAATAAAACTGTTGGACTATAACCTGGTGTTGTGCGACTTCTCATTTTTGTGTAAATTAAGACAGAGCTTCCATCCTTATATTTCCCAATAAATGTACCCAAAACACATTGCTGTGAACTTGTATTTCCAAATTGACTTTCTGGTCTTTAGAACTTAGGATTTTCATGTACAGCTTCTGGTTTTGCAAGTAACAGTGAAGATCCAATTTTTTGATCACTTTTGTTTGGTTTTGCTGTTTTTTATGAGGTCAATTTTTTTTTTGGCCATTTTTATGGCTTAGTTTTGAAAGTGCAAGTTGCTGCCAAGCCATACCATAGCACTGAAAATAGGTAAATTCAGTAGACACCTACCTTGGCAAACTTCTTGGGTGTTGTTAAGCTTCTTCTGCATTTGAACTGAAGACCTCCTCACTGCAGAAATTGCACTGACCTGCTCTGCCACCTCTTCCCAGACAGCTGCTTTGTGAGAAGGGCACCCCCTCCAAACCAAAGACAGCATTTCTCCTTCGCTTTACCTCTTGCAAGTTGATCTCCAGGATACAGTTTGAAAAGGGAGCAGATCCCTCCTCCCTTGCGCTCGTCTCCATCATTTTAATAAAGTAACAAACAATTTGAAAACACTGCACTTGCAGAGAACAGAAAGTACAGGTGCTCATTTAATCTCTAAGTATTATTTTTTTTAGGGAGAGTTCAATTGTTCAGTCTTTAATCTATAATTATTTCATGATGAATTATCTGCCTCAGATGTGTGTACGTGCATGTAAGAAGGTCGATTATGATACAGCACTTACAATGTTAAATACGTCTTCACCAAACTGTTTACAATTTTTTGAGTGTTGACATTGTGATCCAATATTATATGTCAATCAAATGTCCTGCGAGTCACGGCAGATGCTAGTTGTTGCTAAGATGCAAGTTTCAGTGACCTCAATATCTCAACATTGCCTAGCAATGGCTTAAAGCTCATAGCACATATAATGTTTCAGGGTAACTGCACCGTTCCTAATTTAACATGTTCTTTGATTTATGCCGCAATCTACACATATGCCCCTGCATAAATTCACTTCCATTTATCAAATTACAGGAACGCACATGAAAATATGTTTTATTTAGTTGGCCAAGGAAAATTATTTGTTTTTAAAACATTTTAGATGTTTTTAATATTTATCTGGACACGCAGATTTTCCCTGCAGTTATGTTGGTTCCACAGTGTAACTGTCAGCAATCATTTTCCTCCTTCCCTCCCTGCATGAGGTGGGTGACACAGCGGCAGCAGAAGCACCGCCAGGAGCCCGGCAAAATAATAAGCCTCTCCCTGGGACGTTGGCAAGGGTCAGAGGTGCAGCAACGGAGCAGGGAAAAGCCCCACCCTGTTGATGTTGTGATTTTGCAGGGATTAAGAGGAAATTCTGTCATACAAACACCAGCACAGACCAGTTGGGCTGAATGGCCTGTTTCTGTGCTGTAAATTCTATGTTAAAAAATGGTGTCCTACAGAGGTTGAGCATCATGAGTTATGAGTGTGACTTGACAGGTGGAGGGGGGAGGGAAGGAGGCAGATGGGAGGGGAAGGGGAGGGACAGGGAAAGGGGAATGGCGCTGGGGAGGTGGATGGGGAGAGGGCTGTAGGAGAGGGTGGAGGAAAGGGAGCAACAGAGGACAATGATGGGGTGTGTGGCAATGGCCGAGGACAGATTTCCTCTTAGTGGTTCACAATCTCTGCTCAGTGAGGGTGTTCTGTTACTTACCTTAGTTTGTCCTTGAGTCACTGCTCTGTCCTGCAGAAGTATATTTTCCTGCATTCAGTGCCATCTGCTCTGTGGAGGGTGTGGGGCTGTCACAATCTCTGCTTAGTTGAGGGTGGGGGCCAAAATCCTGGGTCAGTAAAGTGAAAGGCCATGATCTCTCATCAGTGGATGAGGGGGTACCACAATTTCTGTTCAGTGGATGGGGTTGCTATGTTCTCAACTCAATGGGGTGGTCAGTGCAGTTGGAGAGGGGTGATCTTTATTCAGTGGGGGAGGGTTTGCCATGATGGATCCATGGGGTTGGGGAGGTGGCGTGATCTTTGATCAGTGGGTTGGTGGTTTGGAAGATGCAATGAGCCATGTTTGTGTATTAAGGTTCCTTCGTCAACACTTCTGTTTGGGTTCCCTGACTCTTTTTAAGTTGATTCTTAGGTAATCAGGTTTTCTTTACTGATGTGATTACTCATGTTTTCACCGCTATTCCTTGCCAAATTCACCATTCCTCAGCTCCTTGACCATCTTCAGTACATCCATCAGAGAGGCCATATAGCGCAGGAGAAGCGGCTGAGAGGAGCGGTCTCTCGGTGATGCAGGGAAGAATCTGAAAAAAAATTCTAAATCTGAAAAAGTAACGTCAGAGGAGTGGTGGAGCTCAAGGAACTACAGCTAAGTGATGAATTTATTTTATAAATAAATCAGGTGTATAATTAATTAATCTAATTATACTAGGGGGATAAAATTAACTAAATAGAGGATACTAACATTAAAGGGTTCCAAATTTTCATTGAATTAAAATCTGACATATATAAATAATAAATAAGAGTTAAGTAAATAATAAAATAAACAAAAAAGGAGCAGAGCAGAGTAAAAGAACGGAAACCGGAGCAGTTTAAAAAAGGAGCCCCCTAATTTGAATTAATTAAATAAATAAATAAAACAAGGTCATATAGGGATGGAGGCGCAGGTGGTGTGTCTCAACTGCAGCATGTGGGAGTTTGTGGAGGGCATCGCGATTCCAGACAACCACATTTGCAGTAAGTGTCTGCATCGCGAGGAAATACAGCTCAGAGTTGTTGAGCTGGAGTCTGAGGTGCAGACATTGCGGGGCATCAGGGAGGAGGAGAGTTACCTGGACACTTTGATCTGGTCACACCCCTTAGGTTAGGAAGTGGTACAGGTCTGGTTAGTGGTCATGGACAGGAGGGTGTGACTGTGAGTCAGGCAGGTAAGAGGACCCCCCAGCTGCAGTGATGGAGGAGCCTCGGCCTTTGCCCTTAACCAACAGGTACGAGGTTCTTGCTGTCTGTGTGGATGAGGGCAAAGTCTGCAGGGTGGATGAGCAAACTGACCACGGCACCGTGGCACAGGAGGTCATTCAAGTGGGGGGAGTGAAAAGGAATGTGGCAGTGACAGGGGACGGTATAGTCAGGGGGATAGATACTGTTCTCTGTAGCCGCGATCGGGAGTTCCGAAGGTTGTGTTGCCTGCCCGGTGCCAAGGTTAAGGACATCTCCTTGCAGCTGGAGTAGAATTTGGAGCGGGAGGGGGAGGATCCAGTTGTCGTGGTCCACGTAGGAACCAACGATATAGGTAGAACTAGGAATGAGGTTCTGCTGGGAGAGTTTGAGGAGCTCGGGTTGAAATTAAAACACAGAACCTCACAGATAACAATCTCTGGATTGTTACCTGAGCCACGCGCAAATTGGCATAGGAACCACCAGATTAGAAGGTTAAACGCGTGGCTGAAAGAGTGGTGTGGGAGGCAGGGGTTTCGCTTCATGGGGCACTGGCACCAGTACTGGGTAAAGAGGGAGCTGTTCCATTGGGATGGGCTCCACTTAAACTGGCCTGGGACCAGTGTCTTGGCGAATCGAATAACTAGGCCGGTAGATAGGGCTTTAAACTAATGAAGGGGGGAGGTGGGGTGGGAGGATTCAGGAAAGGATAAATTCAAAAGCACCTTCTTGTGCAAGCGCAGGAGCTGTAACAGCTGCCCTTTTATCTCCTCCCTTCCCACCGTTCAGGGCCCCAAGCACTCCTTCCAGGTGAAACAGCAATTTACTTGTACTTCTTTCAATTTAGTATACTGTATTCGCTGCTCACGATGCGGTCTCTGCTACACTGGGGAAACCAAACGCAGATTGGGGGACCGCTTTGCGGAACAACTCCGTTCAGTCCGCAAGCGTGACCCCAAGCTTCCAGTCGCCTGTCATTTTAATTCTCCGCTCCACTCCCACTCGGACTCTCTGGCCGGAGATTTCTCCAGGTGGGCAGGGGGGCGATCGGGGATCAGCTGTGGCTCGGTTGGGGATCGCGGGGGCGGGGGGGGGGGGGGCGGTGGAGGGGAGGATCGGTGACTGGGGGCGGGCGGTTGGCCGGGGATCGGGGATCTTTCTATTAGGCACTTTAAATTGTGTTCAACAATTTCAGATCATAACCTCTGCCCCCATTTTTTGGGATGTCAGCTGTTGCTGATGATTCTGATATTCCCATTTACAGCTCCTCTACACTCATCTTTCATTTTTTTACTTATCCTATTGCCATCTCCTTTTGCATTACACCATCATCCCGTTTGTCATTTAATCACTCCTGCCTTCCACCTTCTCACAGAGCTTCCCTTTTGTTCTTTCCTCCCCTCCATCTTTTCCTGCCCCAGTACTTGCTTTAAACCTGTTACATCAATAACTTTTTCCAGTTCCGACGAAAGGTCATCGACCTGAAATGTTAACTCTGTTTCTCTCTCGACAGATACTGCCTGAGTATTTCCAGCATTTTCTGTTTTTATTTCAGATTTCCAGCATCCGCAGTATTTTGCTTTTATATTATATAAGAGAAATGTCAAGGCTGTAGAGCAGAATAATGATTTGGATAAAAATAAGCAGTGTGGGTCAGGAAGGAACCGAGAGCTTAACAAAGGCAATAGAGCATTAGAGACTTAGGTGACATCAGAGAAAAATAGAAAAACGTTAAAGCTAAAGGCACTATATCTGAATGTGCGAAACATTCACAACAAAATAGATGAATTAATAGCACAGATAGAAATAAATGGGCTTGATTGTGGAGACGTGGTTTCACAGTGACCAAGGTTGGGAACTAAATATTCCAGGATATCGTCCGGACGCAAATATTAGCGCCTGGCGTTAATTATCGGCACTGACAGGAAACTTCACTTTTACCGCCCCGGGAGGTGAGTGGAGCGCTAAAGCAGGCGCTGCACACCTGTCTTAAGGCGCAAAGGCCAAGGAGTGAGGCGCTAACTCAGCGCGCGAGCGCAGCGCAGCTGCTGCCAGTTAGCGAGGGAACACAGACACACTGGCGCCGGACACTTCTTAAAGCGGGGGGGGGCCACTTGCTCCCCAGCCACACCCTGCTCATTGCAGCCTTGAATCTCAGCCTGGAGAGACCTGTGAATCCATTTTGCTGCCAAGCATGGAGAGGGTGAGAGAACGCGCTCATCGCTTCACCGAGTGGGCCTTGGATGCTCTGGTTGGCGCAGTGGAGCGCAGACGATGTATGCTCTTCCCTGAGAGTGGCAGGAGGCCTTTGCCACGCGAGTTCAGAAGAGTGTGGAGGGAGGTGGCTCAGAGCGTCTCCTCCAGGAGCATGGTGCCCAGGACCCATACTCAATGCCGCAAAAAGTTCAACGACCTCACTCGGGTCGTCAGGGTGAGTGGCTTTTTCTCAATACCTCTCCATCCCTCCATCTCAACCTCACTCTATGGCCAGAGGGTCTTAAAACCCCAATGCACAACACTCATCCAACACCTATGGCCCTTTCATCAAACACACACACACATTCCACACTTTGCATACAGTAAGGGCTATTCACCTATGGGAGGCACATCAGGCAAGACCATGGCTGTATACAGTAAGGGCTATTCACCTACGGGAGGCACATCAGGCAAGACCATGGCTGTATATTGTAAGGGCTATTCACCTATGGGAGGCACATCAGGCAAGACCATGGCTGTATATTTACTCAGATGCTGTCCTTTTTCTTACAGGCCAAGCTGGCGCATAATCAGAGACAGCAGCAACGGACAGGTGGAGGGCGGCCTCAGCTGCAACCCCTCAGCGATCTGGAGGAGCGCGTCCACAGGATTGTGGCAAGCCGGGTGATCGGTCCCGTCGCCACTGGAGACGCCGACCCCGTTGTGGACAGCAATGGTAAGGTCATCACCTTTTTGTCCTCTGTCCTTCCACTTGTCCCTCACAACACCAGCCTTTGACACTTTCAATACAACTTGCTAACTCGCTGCACTTATTCCTCCCTTACTGCCACCCTGTCCTCACGCTAAAGCCACTCTTGTACCTCCCTGCTTTCAGATGGTGATTCACCAGCTGAGGAGACGGGCCCTGAAGCTGCCACTGGGAGTGATGCTGCAGCTGAGGAGGAAGAGGAAGCCGGAGCATCAGTGCCACCCTCTCCCGAGGAAGCCCATGCCCACACTGGGAACACGCCTTCCCCGGAGGGGAGCAGGGGGGAAGGGGCTGATGATGGTGAAGCTCCAGGACCCAGCGGGCTGCAGCAACGCCATGGGGGGGGGTAGGGAAGAACGGGGGCCTTCTCCCCAGAGGGAGATATGCCAGACACTCCTACTGCAATGGACGCAGAGGAGGAGCGGCTGATTGCAGAAATGAACACCCAGGCGGTGTGCATGCACACTGAGCTCATGGGTGCAGTGGGAAGGGTGCCCGAATGCATTGAGTCACTGGCAAGGAGTGTGGAGCACTTCGCTGTAGCACAGGCGGATGCCACACTAACGCTTAGTACTGCAATTCAGTCACTGGCTGCCGTGATCCCACCTCTGACTGCTCTCATACAGACTCAGATGGAGGCCACGCGAGCACAGACTGCTGCCAACCTCGATGGTTCGTGCACATGTCCCCGGGGCTGTCACCGCGCCGCAGCAGGCCAGCAATCTGTTCTCCGGCAGATTGCTCCGGATGCTGAAGTGCTGCCCCGTGGGAGTGCCAGTGTGTCGGGTGAGCAGGGAGTTGCTGTCCTCTCGCACGATGACAGCATTCCTGCTGCCAACACTGTCACTTCTCCACTGCACTTGCCACCGCCTGTAGGACAGACTGCTGCCGCCCATGCAGAGTTGGTGCAGTCTGCAGCCGGGCCCTCCAGGCCCAGAAGTGGTCGAGGCCGTCCTTCAGGGGCATCTGCAGTGTCAGGGTCTGACGAGCAGCAGCCTTCCACCAGCCTTGCTGCAGCCACTGAGGTCCCATTACGGAGGAGCAGTAGGGTTAGAAGGGGGGAAGTGCGCAAGGGAAGGAGATCACCCTCGAAGGGCAAAAAGTAGGAGGTGTGACAAAATGCTGGTCATTTTTTTATTAAAGGCCGAGGTTCATGGTCCAACTTTTGTTTAGTGTTTTGGACATTATCTCCAGGTTGTGAGAACCAGTTATGTTATTGACTGTTTTTTTGTGTTTATTTCTATGAGTTTGTCATGAGGAATTGACACACACAGAGTTTGTAAAATAAATAAGTTTCTGTATTCAAAATATACATGGCTGGTGGTTGGAATTATTGGTGCCTTGGCCGGCTTAGGGGTTGCGTGCTGGGTTGATTAATGTTTGTAGCAATGGCAGGGGCCCTAGAAGCGGCTTGCTATTAGTCGTTGACGGACGGCCCTTGCAGTTTGACCATTGTGGGCCGTCCTCCCGCCTTGGTGCTGCTGATGATCATCGTCCTCGTCCTCTTCCTCCTCTTCCTCCTCCTCCTCTGGTGGTGCTACAAGGCCTGGTGGCATTGGCTGGGTCCTGAGGATTGCCATGTTGTGCAACATGCAGCACACGACTACGAAGTTCGAAACTTGCTCAGGCGAGTACTGCAGGGCTCCTCCGGAATGGTCCAGACAGCGGAACCGTTGTTTCAGCACGCCGATTGTGCGCTCAATAATGTTCCTGGTTGCTTGATGGCTTTCATTGTACCGCAGCTCAGCAGGGGTGTTTGGCGTACGGAGCGGTGTCATCAGCCAGGTGCTCAATGCGTACCCCTTGTCCCCGAGAAGCCAACCAACTGGCTGATGCGGTGCCTCGAAAACTTCTGCCACAGTAGCCTGGCGCAGGATGAAAGCATCGTGGCAGCTGCCCGGATAGTGGGCATTGACAGCGAGTATCACCTGTCTGTGGTCACAGACCAACTGGACATTCAAGGAATGGAACCCCTTTCTGTTCCTGAATTCCTCTGCATTCTCTCGCGGAGCACGCAAAGCCACATGCGTGCAGTCAATGGCGCCCTGCACCATGGGGAAGCCCGCTACCCTCGCAAAGCCCAGAGCACGGTCACGCTGCTTGTCTGGGGTCATAGGGAAAGAGATGAAGTCTCGTCTCCTTCTGAAGAGGGCATTGGTGACCTGCCGGATGCAGCGATGCACCGCAAACTGGGAGATATTGGCGAGGTCCCCAACAGCAGCTTGGAATGAGCCAGTGGCGTAGAAGTTCAAAGCCACTGTGACCTTCACTGCCACCGACAGAGACGTCCTGGACCTCAGCTGAGGCTGCAGATCTGGCTGCAGCAGGTGGCAGAGCTCAGTGACCACCTCCTTGCTGAATCGCAGCCTTCGCAAACACAGCTCCTCGGACATATGGATGTAGGAGAGCTGTTCACGATATACCCTGGGAGGGTAAGCTCTCCTGTACATGCGCCTGATGGCCCTCCTCCGTCTGGCCATCATTGCCACTCTCTGTCTGCGTCTCTGTATCCTCCGATTCAGCTGGAGCAGGACGACGCCCCCAATCAGTGCAGCCCCCATATTCTCTTTGCCAGAAAAGTAATGAGGTACAGCAACTAAAGTAGCAACAAAGTTAGGATGAATAGGCAAAACTACCTCACAAAGCGTTGAGTCAATGTAGAAGTCTCTCTCTCTCTCAGAACGAGTGGTGCATAAATGTCGACCACAGAAAAAGACAGGAAGAGGCCCCCTTTAAATAGCGCCCCCCCCAGCCCCACACCGATTGATAGCGTTCCAGTCTTCCGGTCGTTGGAAGCGCCAGGCGGTAAGGCAGGGGGCGCCACTCAATTTCCGCTCCGGGGCGCCCCAAGGGCGTTGCACCATGGAATGACGTCATAATCTGCATGCGCAGGTGGTCGCAGCGGTAAGTTTTAGCGCCGCCGCACAATCTCAAGTTAAGTTCTCGAGCGGCGCAAACATTGCTGCGCCCGGGCGTTAGCGGCTTAACGCCCCATTAGCGCCCTCTTAAGGCGCTAACGGGAGGCACAACCAAGTGAATTTTTACCCCTTGATATTTAGAAGAGATAGGCAAAATGGAAGAGGAGTGGGCGGGGGTTAGCCCTGATAATAAAGGATGGGATAAGGGCAGTCGAGAGAAAGGATTTCAGCTCAGAAAATCAAGGTGTAGAATCAGTTTGGGTGGAGCTAAGAAACAGCAAGGGGCAGACAACACTGGTGGGAGTAATTTATAGGCCCCCTAACAATAGATGTAGTGTCGGGCAGAGTATAAACCAGGGAATTAGAGGTGCATGTAACAAGGGTAATACAGTAATTATGGATGACTTTAATCTTCATATAGACTGGGCAAATCAGATTTGCAGTAATAGTGTGGAGGACAAGTTCATGGAATATATTCAAGATAGTTTTCTAGATCAGTATGTCGAGGAATCAACTGGAGAATAGGCTATTTTAGATCTAGTATTGTGCAATGAGAAAAGGTTAATTAATAACCTTGTAACAAAGGAGCCTCTGGGGAAGAGTGATCATAATATGATAGTATTTTATATTGAGTTTGAGAGTAATTTAGTTAAGCCTGAAACTAGGGTCTTAAATCTGAACAAAGCAAACTACGTAGGGGCGAGTTGGATAAGATAGATTGGGAAACTAGATTAAAAGATATGATGGTAGATAAGTAATGGTAAACATTTAAAGAATTAATTCATAATTTGCAACGAATATACATTCCCCTAAGGAATAAAAACCCCATGGGAATAGTGGTCCAACCGTGGCTAAAAAGAGGAGTTAAAGATAGTATTAGATTAAAGGAAGAGACTTATAATGTTGCCAAAAAGAGTAGTAAGCCTGAGGATTGGGAGGATTTTTTAACTCAGCAAAAGATGACCAAGAAATTGTTAAAGAGAAAAGAGAATAAACTAGCAAGAGACATAAAAAGATTGTAAAAGCTTCTATAGGTATGTAAAAAGGAAGAGATTAGCAAAAGTAAACGTGGGTCACTTAGAGGCAAAGGCAGGAGAAATTAAAATGGGGAATAAGGAAATGGCAGAGACATTAAACAAATACTTTGGGCTCGATTGTGTCATTGGAACGGGCTGGGGTCGGGTCATCCATTTTTTGTGTTAGCCACCCGACTCCAATTAGATGTGGGAGAATTATTCGATTTTCCCCTAATTGGGCAATTGAGTTCCAGCATGTGGGAACCCATGACCCAATTAGTTTTTTCAGTGTGAAAGTTGCCTCTGATGATGTCATCATTGCTGCTGCATTTAAGGTCTGCAAAGACTGGGAAGCTTTTGGCCTTTGCTGTGAGAGGGACCTGGAGGCAAAATGAGCAGCAGGAGAGCTAAGTCTGCTCCCAGACTTTTTTTGTACCACCACCACGCTCCAAACTTCCACAACAATGGTTATGACTGCTAAAAGTTCCCCCAGAATGATGATTGTTCAAATCTCCTTCTTAATGGTGGACCTGCAGCTGATAGTCAGCAATTCAAGTGTGCTACCACCAGGTTTCACCGTCGTGTTTCAGAGGAGGCGTGCATCACGTCGGAAAAGTCTTAAAATCAGAAAGGCCTCTCAAAATGGGATTATAGAGGCAATTAAATGGTTGTTAAGGGCCTTAAGGGCCTATCCCGCCTCTTGGAGGCGGGACGGAGACGGGATCAGAAACCACGCATTTGGGAAAATTGCTCGGAGGCGGGGTCAGGCCCGCCCGCCATTTTTTGCAATTTTAACACCCCACACGCCTCCATTCCCGCCTCCTCGGGCCTGGCAAAATCGAGCCCTTTGTATCTGTTTTCATGGTAGAAGACACAAATAACATTCCGGAAATAGTGGGGAACCAAGGGTCTAGCGAGAATGCGGAACTTAAAGAAATTAGTATTAGTAAAAAAAATAGTACTGGAGAAATTAATGGGACTAAAAGTTGACAAATCCCCTGGAACTGATGGCCTGCATCCTAGGTTTTTAAAAGAGATAGCTAGATTCTAGAATGGTCCCCGTGGATTGGAAGGTAGCAAACGTAACCCCACTATTCAAGGAAGGAGGGAGAGAGAAAACAGGGAACTAAAGACGAGTTAACCTGACATCAGTAGTAGGGAAAATGCTAAAATATAATATTAGGGACGTGGTAACAGGGCACTTAGAAAATCATAATATGATTGTGCAGAGTCAACACGGATTTATGAAAGAGAAATTGTATTTCACAAATGTTAGAGTTTTTTGAGGTTGTAGTAGGGTATATAAGGGGGAACCGGTGTATGAAGTGTATTTGGATTTTCAAAAGCATTCGATAAGGTGACACTCAATAGGTTATTACACAAAATTAAGGCTCATGGGATTGTGGGTAATATATTAGAATGGATTGAGGATTGGTTAACAGACAGGAAACAGAGAGTAGGAATAAACGGGTCATTTTTGGGTTGGCAGGCTGTAACTAGTGGGGTACCGCAAGGATCAGTGCTTGGGCCTCAGCTATTTACAATCTATATCAATGACTTAGATGAGGGGAGTGAGTGTAATGTATCCAAGTTTGCTGATGGTACAAAGCTAGGTGGGGCAGTAAGCTGTAAGGAGGACCCAAAGAGACTGCAAAGGGATATAGACTGGTTAAGTGAGTGGACAAGAACATGACAGATGGAATATAATGTGGAGAAATGTGAAGTTATCCACTTTGGTAGGAAAAATAGAAAAGCAGAATATTTTTTAAATGGTGAGAGATTGGGAAATGTTGGTATTCAGAGGGACCTGAGTGTCCTTGTACACAAATCACAAAAAGTTAAAATACAGGTAGAGCACGCAATTAGGAAAGCAAATGGTAAGTTAGTGTTTATTACAAAGGGATTGGAGTACAGGAGTAAAGAAGTCTTACTACAATTATATAGGGCCTTGGTGAGACCACACCTGGAGTAGTGTGTACAGTTTTGGTCTTCTTACCTAAGGAAGGATATACTTGCCTTTGAAAGAGTACAACAAAGATTCACTAGACTGATTCCTGGGATGAGGGGATTGCCCTATGAGAAGAGATGGAATAGACTAGGCCTATTTTCCCTAGAGTTTAAAAGAATGAGAGGTGATCTCATTGAAACATATAAAATTCTTAAGGGGCCTGACAGGGTAGATGCAGGGAGGATGTTTCCCCTGGCTGGGGAGTCTAGAACTAGGGGTCACAGTCTCAGAATAAGTGTTTGGCCATTTAAGACTGAGATGAGGAAACATTTCTTCACTCAAAGCGTTGTGAATCTTTGGAATTCTTTACCCGAGAGCTGTGGTTGCTCAGTCATTGAGTATATTCAAGACAGAGATTGATAGATTTTTGGATACTAAGGGAATCAAGAGATATGGGGATAGTGCAGAAGGTGGAGTTGAGGTAGAAGATCAGCCATGATCTTATTGAATGGCGGAGCAGGTTCAAAGGGGCGAATGTCGTACTCCTGCTCCTATTTCTTCTGTTCTTATGATCTTACCCAGCAAAGGACTACAATAAGCCAGTAAATTCTTTTTAACAACTCCTTAATATTGGCAATGACAAGTCTTATGTATTATGATTGATCAGGTTGTATTGGACTGTGGAATATTTATTTGTCCAGTTGCTGGGAAACCATAACTCAAGAATATCTTCTGAAAGGGCTACCTGGGGAACAGTACCTTCAGGATCCTGAGGCCACTTACCATTTTTAATATACAGCAGATACAGGGATGACTTTTCATCTTCACCGCCTGAGCAGTAAACTTGCTGTATGAATCACCCACCCATTGTAGAACCTACCCAAACAGTGGAATGAAAATTGGGCTTGTTCTACAATGGGTGGGTGATCCGATCAGTCAGATTGGTGCCCAGGTGGTGAAGATTAAAATTCATCCCAGAAGTTGTTTGTAGTCAGTTTTCCTGTGATATTTATCTTTTTTAACATTAGAAAACGATGTCAGACCAAGGCACGGTAAATACTTATTGATCGCACGCACCAAGGGTCCAATTTTGATTTTCCTGCTTGAGCCTCATGCGCAACCCGAACAAAATATTGCTGGATACAATTACTGTAGCTGCTTTATTTTTCTTGTTTGTGGCAGCATTAACTTAAGTAGGGTATCAATTCTCAACAACTATAGTTCATAATCCTTAGGTAAGTGAATACCTGCTCCATTTAAGACACTTCCATGTAGGTCAACTCTTATGCATGGTTTTCAGTAGTTCAATCATGAAGATATGTAATCCCTCACTCCTAAGGTGAACACTATCATTGATAGTCATTTTATAATGACCCCGGGAATCATATTGATGGGTAGTAAGATATCATTAATGCCATTAATTCTCCACTTAAAAGAACAGTTTTCTTTGGGTGTCACAATGGCTATATTTCTAAATGAAATAACCAATAGACATCGAAGCGTTCAAGAACACTGGATTGAGAAAGAGTGATATGGCCAAGAAATTCGGTAGCCCCCAAAAACGGACACGGGGATCGCAATAAGAACCTACGCCCGTTCGGAGGACTGCAGGCAGCAGGTAAAATTCGTGCTGCCTGCTACTTTGCATGGTTGTTGTGTTCAGCCGAATGCTGAACGTGCTGCTGAGTGGCTGAACGCTCAGCAGGTGGCCCAAATTCCTGCGAGTCCAGCTCCAATTAAAGCTAGCCTGCACAACATAAAGGGGAGGTGCCTTCTGCCTGCAACAGGTGGTGGAAGTGATTGTGAAGGTTGCTGTCACAAAAAGAGTGAGTAATGGCAGGCCGAGGCAACGCAACAGCTTAGTGCTGCAATCGAGTCATTGGCTGGTGCCATCCAATGTCAGACTGCTCTGATGCAGTCTCAGATTGGTGTCATGCAAGCGCTGACTGCTGCCATCGTCACTGGGTCATCCACTGTGCACTGGGGATCTGATGGTGCCGCAGCAGGCCAGCAATCTGTGCTCGAGCAGATTGCTCCGGATGCAGAGGTACTGCCCCGGGGGAGTGGCAGTGTGTCGGTCGAGCAGGAAGGTGCTGTCCTCTCTCAGGATGACAGCATTCCTGCTCCCACCACTGCCACTCCGTCATTGCACTTGTCGCAGCCTGTAACACAGCCAGCCCAGACTGCTGCCGCCCATGCAGAGTTGGTGCAGTCTGCAGCCGGGCCCTCCAGGCCCAGAGCTAGTCGAGGGCGCCCTTCAAGGCCATCTGCAGTCTCTGGATCCAGCATTCAGCAGCCTTCCGCCAGACTTGCTGCAGCCAATGGGGCCACATTACGGAGGAGCAGTAGGGTGGGAAGGGGGGGGGAGTGCGCAGGGGATGGAGATCATCCTCAAAGGGCGAATAACTAAAAATTCTCCAACAAATGGGGGGAATGTTTGTCCCAAAGTTTGATGTTCATGCTAATATATTGTTCACTCTGTTTATGCATATCTTGATGTGGTAAGAACCAGTTTTGTTAGTTAATGAATTGTTGTGTTTGTTTGTTATTGGTTGCGCTGAATAAATAAGATACAGTTTGTCAGATAAATAAAAAATTTTATTGGAACTTCACAACTTTGCTCATTTGACTCATTGGAGCTTTGCCCGGCAATAGGGGCTGCGGGATGGTTGTGATGATGTGCTTGTTCATCCCAAAAGCCATCTTCTCTGTCATTCATCAGAAGCGGTGTCTTATCAGGCGTTCATGGACGGCCCTTGCAGAGGCAACATTGAGCGCCTCCCTCCCACGTTGGTGCTGCTCATCCTCCTCTTCATCCTCCTTCTCCTCCTCTCCCTCTTCCTCCTCCTGAGGTGGTGCACCAATCCCTGGTGGCAATGGCCGGGTCCTCATAATTGTAAGGTTGTGAAGCATGCAGCACACAACAATGAAAAGTGATACTCGCTCGGGAGAGTACTGCAGGGCTCCTCCAGAGTGGTCAAGACACCGGAACCGTTGCTTCAAGACGCCGATCGTCTGCTCAATGAGGTTCCTGGTGGCGCTATGGCTCTCATTGTATGCGAGCTCAGCTAAGTGTTGGGGTTATGGAGCGGTGTCATCAGCCAGGTGCAGAGTGGATAACCCTTGTCCCCGAGGAGCCAGCCACGAGGTTGACGTGATGGTTGGAACAGGTCTGGAACACCAGTCTGGCGCAGGATGAAAGCATCGTGGCTGCTGCCAGGATAGCGGGCATTGACAGCGAGGATGCGCTGTCTGTGGTCGGAAACCAACTGGATGTTGAGAGAGTGAAAGCCTTTGCCGTTGCAGAAAACCTCTGCATTTTCATGAGGTCCCCGCAAATGCCACATGCGTGCAGTCAAAGGCGCCCTGAACCATGGGGAAGCCCGCTATCCTAGCAAAGCCACATGTGCGTTCACGCTGTTTGTCCCGGGTCATGGGGAAAGAGATAGAGATGTACTCCCTTCTCCTTTTGTACAGAGCATTTGTGACCTCCCGGATGCAACAATGAACAGCGAACTGGGAGATATTCGCTATGTCCCCAGTTGAAGCCTGGAAGGAGCCACTGGCATAGAAATTCAGAGCCACCGTCACCTTCACTGCCACCGACAGAGACGTCCTGGTCCTGAGCTGAGGCTGCAGATCTGGTTGCAGGAGGTGGCAGAGCTCAGTGACCACCTCCTTGCTGAAGCACAGCCTTCGGAAACACTGCTCCTCAGACAAATAAATGTAGGAGAATTGCTCCCGGAATACCCTGGGAGGGTAAGGTCTCCTATGCAGAGCCCTGTTGGCCCTCCTCCCTCTGGCCACGTTTGCCACTCTCTCTCTGCGCCTCCGCTGCCTCCGAAGGTGAACCTGGAGGATGACGCCCCGAGTTAGTACAGCCCCCATTTAATCTTGTAAATGTGGTAAATATAAAGCTCAGAGAAATGGGAACCTGAAAAGTGTTGATGAGGAACAAAACTCCTTGTAGGACAGCGTTAAATGTCTCCAGGTGCCTCTCTCCCTCTCTCAACCTGCGTATGCAGAATATTTTGCCGACAGGAAAAAGCAGGAAGTGCACGCCTTTAAATAGCACTCCCCCAGCTCCTTGCCGACTGCAAAACGTCCCCCTCTACCTGTCGTTCCTAGCGGCAGGCGCTAAAGCAGGGGGCGAGAATCAATTTCCGGTCCAGGGCGCAGCGCGCTTCGATGATGTCATGATCTCCGGGCGCAGGAGATCATGGCGGTAGTGTTTAGCGCCACCGCAAAGAGCCACATCAATTTCGCGGGCGGCGCTAAAATCGCTGCGTTCGGGCGGTAAGTCATTCGCACCCCCCGGAGGCACTAACGGGAGGCACTAACCAACCCAATTTTTCCCTCCAAGATTCTCCGATGCAGCACTGGAGGCATTGGTCCAGGAGGTCAAATCCAAGAGAGAGGTCCTCTTCCCATGGGGGCCAGGAGGCCCTCCAGGCAACAGACAAGAGTGCAGTGGGAGCAGATAGCCAATGTGGTCAGTGTAGCCCTGAGGACCCGGATTCAGTGCAGGAAGACGTTTAATGACCTCACACGCGTGGTCAAGGTCAGTGAGTTCATCTTCAAATGCCATATCCCACCATCTGCACCACTGGCCTCACACACTGATCTAATGCAGCACAACCCCATCACTCACCTACTAACAATCTCTACCAAACACGACTCATACCTCACGTTCATAGCTTCACCTCACCCGCACACACTTAGCACTGCTGCAAGCCTCACACCCACATCTCACAACTTGAACACATTGTCAGCTATTCAACCATGACAAGCACATCATTTAAAACACATTACTCCACACTCACTGACACACTTTTCTTTCTCTTGCAGGAAAAGGTGGCGCATAACTGCAGCCAGTAGAGCTTAACCAGCGGGGGACAGGCTCGCCTGCATCACCTCGCCCCTTGGAGGAGACAGTGGTGGCAATTCTTGGCAGGGGCATGGCTGAGCTCATGGCCAGCGGCGGGGCTGAAGGAATTCAAGATGCCGGTATGCTCATACGTTATCCTGTTTCTTACATCCCACTTCCCCCTCATCCCACAATCTCTTCTGATTTATAATCTGCACATGGTGTGAGCATGCAGTTATTGCTTTCCCCCCTTCCCCTCACCACAACCCTACCCTTGTGCCTTTGTGATTTCAGACACCCAAGGATTGCAGTGTGCCCAGCCAACGGTCGAAGAACAAGAGGGAGAGGAGTCCAGAAGAAGAAGAAATACCGTCACTCAAATTCACACTCCCAGCCATCAGCTCAGATACTGACACTCCACGTACCTTAGAGGATAGGTTAGACGCGGGATCTGCACGTGGTGAGACACCGGGCACGAGTGGCCTGCAGCTAAGGCAGGGGGAAAAGGTAGCGCAGGTGCCAGCTCCCCAGAGGGCGAGGTCGCAAACGAGTTCTGCTGCACAGGACTTAGATGAAGACCTTGATAGGGCGGCCAACAGAAGAACGCTGATGGGTATGCACAACGAAATGCTTGGTGCATTGGCAGGCCTGCCAGAAAGCCTGAATGCAATGTCAAGGAGCATGGAGGTGTTCCAGCTCCAGCCTTGCACAGGGCATCGGGCAGAGCTTGGAGCCCATCCTTTCCAGCGTGGAAGGGCTGGGCAGATCCATTAATGCACTTGTGGACCCAACCATCATGCAGCGTCTGATGGCCGAAGTCTCAGCTTCCATTGCAGCACAAGCGCAAGCCACCTAATCTCTGAGTGCTACAATGGAATCTCAGACTGAGATCATGTAAGCACAGACTGCTGCCATCATGGTTGGGTTTACTAGTGTTGAAAGGGGCTTGCAGGGTGTCACAGCAGTCCAGCAGTCTTTACTGCAGCAGATTATTGGATTGTTGAGGCACTGCCCCGGGGGTTGGCAATAGATTGGTGGAGGCCGACCCTGCTGTCCTCTCTCAGGCTGACAGTATTCGTCCTCCCACCACTGCCACTCGCTCCAGTGCCCTTGCTGTTGCCTTTCAGCCAGCCAGCCCAGACTGCTGTCGCCCATGCCGCGGTGGTGTAGTCCAAAGCCGGGCCTACTAGGCCTAGAGCTGCTCGATGTCATCCTCCAAGGCCATCTGCAGTCTCCTCCACTGAAAGTCAGCAGCTTTGCACTAGCCATGCTGCAGCCATTGGGGTAGCACTGCGTAGGAGCACTAGGATAGGCAAAGGCACATGCAAGGCAGTCACTAAGGGAATGTACAAGGGTGATTAGTTAAATCTTTGATGTAATATTGGATGGATATGTGGATAAAGATCGATTGGAAAGTTTGCTTTGTGGTGGCTTTTATTTCAGCAATGTGGCCAAGATGATGCTGTGATGGTCTGGAACAGAGGGAAGGTAAGGTGTGGGACTAATGTTGAATGGAGAAAAGGGGTTGCGTTCAATTGTACCGCAGGCGGATGATTCGATCCCAGATATCCTGGCCAGAAAGGGGCTATCTGGGTTGCTTCCTCCCTTCCGCTTCCCCCTCCTCCTCTTCCTCCTCGTGAGCTGGTGGCTGTATCCCTGGTGGCAAGGGCTGTGCCCTCATGATGGCCAGGTTGTGGAGGATACAGCAGACCACGATGAATCGTGACACACGCTCCGGTGAGTACTGTAGGGCTCCTCCAGAGTAGTCCAGGCAGTAGAAGTGATGTTTAAGAACGTCAATGGCCTGTTCTACGATGTTTCGTGTGGCAGCATGGCTCTCGTTGTAAGCATGCTGCCCACGTGTGGTTAGGTTGCGGAGTGGAGTCATGAGCCAGGTGGTCAAGGGATAGCCCTAGTTGCCCAGTAGACACCCTCTGGTTTGTCTTGGTGGCTCAAAGACTGAGGGAACAGCGGACTGGCGCAGAATAAAAGCATCATGACTGCTGCCAGGATACTGGGCATTCACCATCATGATGTGCTGAGCATGGTCACACACCAACTGCACATTCAGCGAGTGGTAACCTTTGCGGTTGCGGTACAACTCAGCAGTTATATACGGTGCCCGCAAAGCCATGTGCATGCAGTTGATGACGCCCTGCACCATGGGGAAGTCCGCTATCCTGGCAAAGCCATGTGTATGTTCCGCCTGCTTCTCTCTGGTCAAAGAGTGGATAATGAAGTCTCCAATCCTGGCGTAAAGAGCGTCCGTCACCTCCCTTATGCAGCAGCGGACGATGAACTGCGAGATGTTACAGCTGTCGCCTGCTCCAGCCTGGAAGGATCACGATGCGAAGAAATTCATGGCCATGGTCACCGTCACAGCCACTGGCAGGGCTGTCCTTGACCTGGGGAGAGGCAGAGCTCTGTGAGCACCTCCTTCGTAAACCGCAGAAACCTCACACACTGCTCCTGGTTCAGGCTGAGGTAAGAGAATTGCTTTCTGAAGACCCTAGGTGGGTAAGGCCACCTGCTGAAAGGCCTTCTCCTCCTCCTCCCTCTGTGAGCAGCTTGTCCTCTTTGCTGTCTCTGCTCCATATCCCTGCAGGCCAAGGGGGATGACAACTAGAGCACCCATGGCTGGGAGCAAGTGGTCTGACCAGAACCCTTGAAGTCAGAAGCAAGGCCTTCTCCACTTGCAGCACCATTCCCTGTCACCTCACCAACTTTAAATGAATCTAGAAAGCTCTGAACAGTTCCACAAACTTACACAGAGCCAGTAGAAATCAAAAAGCAAGTTACCTGAAAGTTGTTGATGATCCCTTTAAATATCGCTGGTGGTGGGTCCTTCCTGCTGCTGAACGCATGTTCAGTTGTGCAAGGTTAAGAGAGTGCGTTAATTCCAGCGATGACAATGAAAGTGACAGCATTGGCATCAAATCAACGTGACGTCACGGTCAGCCTACTTACCATACTTCTAGCGCATGCTCCTAATGGCCGCCCTTAACAAGCTGGCGTCCGGCGCAGCCCACACCGGAAGTGTGCGCGTGCTGCGCGGAAGCCATTTTGGTCCCAATTCAGCACCTGTGGTGCCCAAACAACAGGCGCTACGGAACCGAATTTCTAGGTCATTCTTTCTGACACCTCATTTTCTTTGTCAATATGAAGTTTTCCAAATTGCAGAATGCAAGCCTGCTATTTTCACATTTCCTAGCTTACTTGCTACATCTTGGCAAATATTTCTCTGTATGACTACATATCACAGATACAAATTTTGTTCATCTCCATACAAGTCCTGTGTTGCTACTTTACAATAATATTCTTTCTTTACCTTTATACCCTTTTTTGAGTCAAGCAATTTCTTCTGCATTTTTCCGTCAGGTCCTTATAGTATTGAGCACATCATTTATATTCTCTTGCCTCTGCTTCATGCTCCGGGTTAGTGGGTGGGGGGGGGGGGGGGGGGGGGGGAAGAGGCGGGGCGGTAGAGAGATGGTGTGATATCCTTCTGCACCATTTCTCCTAATATAGTTGACAAGAAAATTCAGGACATCATGGGGAATAGACTTTTAAACTTGCCACTCAACTATTTGCAAAAAAAAACCAGCACATTCCACAGCTAGACTACTGAGCTTTTTTTCTTAACTGCTTTTGAAATGCTAAGTGATGCTTATTGAAAGTTCTTGTTCAAATTGCTTGTTTCAAAACTGCACATCCTTTCCATTTTGTTAGTGGGTCCTAATTGACCACGAAACAAAGGCATTTAAACCCAGTTTCAATAAAAGAGCAAAACATAGCCTGACATAAACTGACATTCTCACTCAGGAATGCGAGTGCAGTAGGTGGGGCCCTCCAGAGGTTCGGGGTAAGACATGGGGTTGCTAGCCGAGTAGAGAGAGTGTTACTCAGCATCTGGCCACACAAACACCTGCTCCCGAGTGCTTGATACTGAAACTAAGGTGGAAGTGATGCACAGACATCTTCCACTTTGATGAATGCAAAAATTAAGCGCAACAAATTGTTTCAAAAATTCAGAATGTCTATTAAATTGATTAAAACTATTTATTGTTAAATAAAGCCTTAATTATGCTAGAAAGTTAATGAACTGACATCTAGGATTTCAGATTTACTGTGACTGTTATGAAAGATCTGTCCAGCAGCTACAATGATTTATTTTCAAGTGTCAAAACCAGTGACTCATTGAAATGCATCAGCTTTTATTTTTCAGCAGAGCTCACAAAATGCTGTTTATTAACCTTTAGTGTCAAACAGTCTTACAATCACCCTGTCACTCTTTGGTAGGGTGAACACAATAAAGATTCTTCCTGCCTCCTCTTCCTATTTCAGACGCTACCGGTCATGGTAGCAGCCCATCTATTCCATGACCTGGACAATTGCATGGGGAAGTGTGAGGTCATCCACTTTGGACACAAGAAAAACAAATTGGAATATTTTCTGAATGAAGAGATATTAGGTATTGTGAAGGAGCAAAGGGATTTGGGCGTCCATATACACAAATCACTAAAGGCTAGTGCACAGGTACAAAACAGTAATCAAAAGAGCTAATGTTATGTTAGCCTTTATCTCAAGGGGGTTGGTATACAAAGGGGGGGGGGGCGGGGGCAAAGTTTCATCTTCAGTTGTACCGAGCCTTGGTCAGACCCCATCTGGAGTACTGTGTTCAGTTTTGGGCACTGTACCTCAGGAAGGATATAGTGGCCTTGGAGGGGGTACAGCGTAGCTTCATCAGAATGAGGGCGGGTCATTTAACTTTTTCACACAAAGGGTAATGAAAATCTGAAATTCTCTCCCCAAAAGGCTGTGGATGCTGGGCCAATTTGAATTTTTCAAGACTGAAATCAATAGTTTTTTTGTCAGGTGAGGCTATCAAGGGCTATGGATCAAAGGCAGGTAAGTGGAGTTGAGGCACAGATCCGCCATGATCTGATTGAATGGTGGTGCAGGCTTGAGGGGCTGAATGGCCTACACCTGTTCCTCTCTCCAAATTCCTCTGAATGGGCAAAAGGCCATTAATATGCCTCAAAGGCATCCAGCTTCCAAAATCTGGGCAGCTCAGACCCATGTGATTTGGTCGCTAACTCTCCCAACATAACCCAGGGCTGGTAATGGAAGCCAGGATGTCCCTCCCAAGCCCCGTACACAGCCTACCATCCACACACCTTCAGAAGAAACCAACAGTCACCCAAATGCACCCCATTGTCGCTACAACTCTCTCAGCCTGTAGTCAGGCCTGTGTCTCCCTAACGATTGCATTGGATCTATCAACCTTCTCCCCAATATGGAACAATACTGAGCCCCCAGTAAGGCTCATCTCAGCTGTATCTCCACCATTTATCATTCTTACCTCCATGACCAAGAACAGAACAGAAAGCCTGAAGGGAGCACAGGCTGACTATTAAATGAGGAGAAATGGCAAAGCAGATGGAGCTGGTCCCTAAACACCACCACCTACAGCAAAATGCTGGAAAGCCAATTTGAAATCATACATCACATATACCGCACCCCACACAAGCGCTACACATTCCACCCTTCCATACCAGATGACTGCTGGAGGGGCTGCAGCCAGAAGGGCACTCTCCTGTACATAGTCTGGTAATCGTCTCACATCCAGCCATTCGGGAAAGCAGTCCAGGAAATCACTAGGAACATGAAAGGCTTTGCAGTTCCAGAGGAATTAGCTCAGTGCTTGTTGGGCCTACCCACTAGAGAAAAAGGTTCCCCTATAACCAGAGGGTTAACACAGCTCGACGCAAACAAAATATGTTTCCCTCCTCTGTCGCAAAGTACAGCCCTTCCCACAATAAACATGTGGCTGAAGCATACGTGGGATATCTGCCAATCAGAATGAATTGTTTGATCTCTGCCTGCAATTGGGGACTACCAGGCAGTTTGGGACTAACTCCCCACCCACTATCCACGAGGAGCACCAACTCCAACCAACATGACTCCTCCCCATTTTCCCCTAACTCTAACCATCCCCAGAATCCAAGTCCCAACAAGCTGCGTCAGTTCCTTGACCTGCAGGGTCCCTAGTGTAAGCAGCCTGATGCGCTGATACGTTCTGCCCACAAGCACCACGGTTGCTGTCGGGATGAGCAGTGATTTCATAAACTATGTACGGGACTGTACGCTCTCAAACATGTCCCATTATACACCTAAATATTTTATGAGGTCATAGTATATTTATATGGACTGTACCCTTCATCGTACAGTGGCTTCATAAAATCTATGTGAATGTATACTTTTATTTATTATAGTTTCATAAAATGTGAAAGTACATTCTTGAGAACCCAACAAAAAAACTCAAAACAAAAATTGATTAAAAATCGTGATCAGGACTTTGGACAGGAAGTGTGTTAATACACAGTTATGATGCGGAGATGCCGGTGTTGGACTGGGGTGGACAAATGTGAGAAGTCGCACAACACCAGGTTATAGTCCAACAGCTTTATTTGAAATCACAAGCTTTCGGAGCGCTGCTCCTTCGTCAGGTGACGAAGGAGCAGCAGCTCCGAAAGCTTGTGATTTCAAATAAAGCTGTTGGACTATAACCTGGTGTTGTGCGACTTCTCACATTAATACACAGTTAGACATACAATTTATAAATGTATTGAAGTAGGGGGAGGGACCTACATGCTGAGTGGAAAAGTAGCCAGCATATCCTTAAATCAATAGTGCTTTATTGTAACACACTCTGTAACGGCTTTGGAGATATCATGATGAAATAGGATAATACTAAACGTTAGGCCCACTAAATAAACAACTGCCTCTCACAAAATAAACGGGAGTTAAAACCATGCTTACTATTTTACATCGTTATTACTCTTCTGTCGGCAGTTCCAGTGTGTAGGCAAAGGATGCTGGATATTCTCCTGTCCATTACAGTGTGCACAATCTATCTGCGTTAGCCAGAGCACGTGTGGCAGCGTAGAGGTTGAATTTAGGCCAGAAAATTCAGCTAAATTAGTTTTTAAAATATTACACTAAAGGCAATAGTTGAAGCATACCACTTCATGTTCTGCTGACCTGATTTATGCTATCTGCTTGTTTTTTTTTTAATCACGGCTAGATAAAATGGCCGCAGTCACTGCTATCCATCTTGCAAGATTTCCTGACTAAGTGCTGTTCTTCATTTGGACTATTTTGGCAGGATAAGTGGAAGTAATATTGCTGGATTGCTGCCATGACCTGTCCTTCGACAAAATACCAAAGACTCCTACAGGAGCAGCTTTACTGGTTAATTTGCCAAACCAAGCAACGATTTGATGAATTTCCAATGCAATTTTTGGATTAACTTAAGTCCAGCTGCAAGTCTGAAACCCTGAGAACTACTAACTGCTCACAATGTTAACAATAAGGTTTTGTCTAATGAACCGCGATGCTGTAAATTGTTTGAATTGGAGGGAAAAAAAAGGATGTCCAACATACCATTTTGGTTATTTTCTCGCTGAAGGTATGTGTAACGATGTATCCCCGAAAAGTTATTCTATTTAAAAAGTAATCGCTGAAATAGCAAGCAGCATCAGTCACAACATAATTGCTAATCTTCTGTCATGCAAAACTGTCTAAAAATAGGAAAAAATGCAATAACTACATATTTTTGGAAGTGTAGCAAAGTATAAAGCATTTTAAGAATGCTCGTGAAAATATATTAATGGGTTCTTCCTTGAAGATAGCAAATATAACTTACATTTAGGCACAAATTGAGCAACCAACACCATCAAACAATAGATTAATTATCTGGTCATTCACATCATTCGTTGTTTATGGTACTTTGCTGTACACAAATTGGCCGTCATGTTTATCCATGTAACAGCAACTGCACTTCAAAAACAATTCAATGGACGTGAGGTGATTCGGGACGTCCTGAGTGATAAGGCGCAATATAAATGCAAGTTGCTTCTTTATACTTAGATATGGACTCAGAAATGTGTACAACCATTCACTCACCACTTTTTTCCGCAAACTGTTTGGACAGGAGTAGATTACACTTTTCCAACCCACTTGCTTCTGAATATGTGCCGCTTTAAAAAAAATTTAAACTGAAGGAATTTAAAGGTAATTTTTTCAACTGACTTTTAATCAATTTCAAGTCACTTCATGTGATGACGCCAATGTGGGTCAGCAGGTTCTGCCTAAGATCAGTGAGAACTAAGCAAATACAGGAAACTCTCATTTAAACGGCACCTAAATATCCGGAATTCTCTATTAACCGGAACAATTCATACTCCGAAAACACCTCAATAACCGGAAATGTTGCCGAGTCCGAGTCCGAGTCTCCCGCGGTGGCCAAGTTAATCAGTGGGTGTAATTCTCCAAACTGCCACTACTCGGCTTCTTGGCGCTGTTGGAAGTCCGAACACCTCAATAACAGGAGTCTGACTCTTTGTTTGTTAAAAATAGCCTCAGTAGATAACCCTCTCCATTATCCGGAATTTTTAATCAACCGGCACCATCCCGGTCCCGTAGGTGCCGGATACCAAAGCGTTTCCTGTAATTACATTTTGCAAGTAAATGTCATCATCATCATTGATCGACTATCGTCGGAGCTCCTGTGACTGTCCTCCACACCACTTAAGGCAGGGACTTGAACCCTGGTGCTGTGTCTGGCCTGTCCACTGTCGCTCTTTCAGTGACTGGTTCTGTACTGCAGCTGCGTCACTGCTGGCAGGTTGTGGATGCGGTTAGCTAATTCAAGGATTAGCTCATCCGCCTTTTGATGGCATTTCCTCCATTAAGGGTCCCACTACCCTCCTCACGCACTCATCCGCTCAAAACCGGATGCGCTAATGGAATACAAAAGCAAAATACTGCGGACGCTGGAAATCTGAAATAAAAACATAAAGTGCTGGATATACTCAGCAGGTCAGGCAGCATCTGTGGAGGGAGAAAGAGTTAGCGTTTCAGGTCTGACGAAAGATCATCGACCTGAAACGTTGACTCTGTTTCTCTCTCCACAGATGCTGCCTGACCTGCTGAGTATTTCCAGCATTTTCTGTTTTTATTTGAGCTAATGGAATGTTGGCCTTTATCTCAAGGCTGTTGGAATACAGAAGTGAGGAAGTTACGCTGCAATTGTACGGAGCCTTGGTCAGACCCCAACTTCAGTACTGCTTTCAGTTTTGGGCACCACATGTCAGGAAAGATATATTGGCCTTGGAAGAGGTACAGCACAGATCCACCAGAATTATATCGGTGCGTAAAAGGTTAAATTATGATGACAGGTTGCATATACCCTTGAGTTTAGAAGGTTGAGGGGTGATCTAAATTGAGGTGTTTAACATGATAAAGGGATTCAATAGGGTTGATACAGGGAAACTATTCCCGCTGCTGAAGAATCCAGAATGATGGGGGCATAATCTTAAAATTAGAGCTGGGCCATTTAGGAGTGAAATCAGGAAGCACTTTTTCCACACAGAGGGTAGTGAAAATTTGGAACTCTCTCCCCCAAAAGGTTGTGGATCCTGGATCAATTGAAATTATCAAGACTAAGATCAATAGATTTTTGTTATGTGAGAGCATCAAGGGATATGGAACAAAGGCGGGCAAATGGAGTTGAGGTGCAGATCAGCCACGATCTGATTGACTGGTGGAATAGGCTCGAAGGGCTGAATGGCCTACTCCTGTTTCTAGGCTCCTATGCTGTCACTTTCTGGAGGTGGTCAGGTTACTTCACTCCTACCCGGTACTCAGCCTTGACAGTCACAGGTACCACTGTCTATTGTCATTACGGTTGCAGGTTTTCACTCCTGGCCTGACTCCAAGTAAACGTAGAAGTAGAATACCCACTGGCATTCAGGACATATAGCAGGGAGGGTGAAGAACTGTCATATCAGTTGTATCTTGGAGAATTGTTTTTTTGTTGTAATACAATTGGGCAGAATTTTTGGGGGGCAGAGAAGGGTTTGTATAATTTGATTGGTAAACACTGAAAGTAAAATATAATCAATTGGAAATGAGAAAAACAGAGTTACTTAACTAAAGAGGAAGAATAAAATTAACAGATATTCACAACATAAACTACAGTTGTGATGTACATAACAGACACAAAACTTTTAATTATGTTGACAGATAAATGTAAGACAGATAAATCTAACAACTTGCGTTTATATGGCGATATCTTATCCAATCTCACAATTTATTTTAAAGTAATAATCTAGATTTACCTTTTCCATTCCTTTAACCATTATACCTCTATACGATCACTTCTCAGATATTCGGGGTAGAAATTGGAATTTCATGTACCTGTTTTATGGGCATGAAATGGACACAACTAGACCCAATTTTGAGGACCAAAGTCTTACACCCCAAGGGCGCCTAAAAGACGTCCGACCCAAAATTGGGTCATACCATTTTCTAAGCTTCCGGGGAGGCTGCCTGAAACGGGCGTTCAGCCTCATGTATATGCTAATGAGAGGCCAACGCCAGTTTTACGGCCTTTCTGCCAAATTGGGTTGCCCTGAGCAGACCAGACACCAGGCTCAGGTTGTCCAGGTGTGGATGGCCAAGTCAGTGGGGGCCACCGAAATGTAAGTAGATTTATTTTGTTTAATTTATGTGGAGCGAAGAGGAGCAGGAGCACCCCTCCTAGCTCCATGGTATTCCTAACGACAGCAATTAGCCCCCCCTCCCCACTGTCCTCCCACCACCCCGCCCGCACCACGCACACGCACACCCCCCCCCCATCCCCCCTCCTTGAGGGTTGCTGCCGGCGAGGCAAGCAGCGCGAAATTCATTTCTGAAGATGGGCGAGCTGCCTGTGGAGGCACATCTGGCTACCAAACTGTTGTTTTGCCTGAGATAAATAATGGCAGGGGAATTGAGCCTGGGACTTCTAATTGCATGGCCCAAAAACAAACCAGGCGTGTACTTATCTACTATCAGACATCTGTAACGCAAAACGGGGCCGATTTTCGGCGAATATTTTAGGCGCTAAAGAGGTAAAGAGCTGGCCAAGATGGGGTCTTAAGCTGAAACGCCGGTTTAGCCAGCGTTTAGCGCAAGACGTCATCTTGGTAAAGGAGTTGAAGCGCGCGCTAGGAACGGCCGCCCAGAGGCTTGTTAAACAGCTGATTGCCACTTAAAATGTCTGCTAGTGCTCATTAAAGAGGCTGCACGGCAGTTTGATGGCTAGCGCTTCAACTCATGCCCTCTCCTATAAGCGACCAGTTGTTTGGGAGTAAGCACAGCGTCGATAGCGAGTGCTACTTAAAGGGATACTCATCACTTTTTTTTAATTCATTCAAGGGATGTGGGTGTCGCTGGCAAAACCATAATTTATTGCCCATCCCTAATTGCCCTCGAGAAGGTAGTGGTGAGCCGACTTCTTGAACCGCTGCAGTCCCTGTGGTGAAGGCAGTCCCACACTGCTGTTAGGTGGAAAGTGCCAGGATTTTGACCCAGCGACGATGAAGAAATGGCGATATACTTCCAAGTCAGGATGGTGTGTGACTTGGAGGTGATGGTGTTCACATGTGCCTGCTGCCCTTGTCCTTCCAGGTGGAAGAGGTCGTGGGTTTGGGAGGTGCTGCCGAAGAAGCCTTGGCGAGTTGCTGCAGTGCATCTTGTAGATGGTACACACTGCAGCCACGGTACGCTGGTGGTGGAGGGAGTGAACGTTTAAGGTGGTGGATGGGATGCCAATCAAGTGGGCTGCTTATTCCTGGATGGTGTTGAGGTTCTTGCGTGTTATAGAGTCATAGAGTTATACAGCACAGAAAGAGGCCCTTCGGCCCATCGTGTCCGCGCCGGCCATCAAGCCCTGTCTATTCTATTCCCATTTTCCAGCACCTGGTCCGTAGCCTTTTATGCTATGGCGTTTCAAGTGCTCATCTAAATGCTTCTTGAATGTTGTGAGGGTTCCTGCTTCTACCACCCTTTCAGGCAGTGAGTTCCAGATTCCAACCACCCTCTGGGTGAAAAAGTTTTTCCTCAAATCCCCTCTAAACCTCCTGCCCCTTACCTTGAAACTATGCCCCCTTGTTATTGACCCCTCTACTAAGAGGAAAAGTTCATTTCTATCTACCCTATCTATGCCCCTCATAATTTTGTACACCTCAATCAGGTCCCCCCTCAGCCTTCTCTGCTCTAAGGAAAACAACCCCAGCCTGTCCAGTCTCTCTTCATAGCTGAAGCGCTGCAGCCCAGGTAACATCCTGGTGAATCTCCTCTGCACCCTCTCCAATACAATCACATCCTTCCTATAGTGTGGTGACCAGAACTGCACACAGTATTCCAGCTGTGGCCTAACTAGCGTTTTGTACAGCTCCATCATAACCTCCCTGCTCTTTTATTCTATGCCTCGGCTAATGAAGGCAAGTATCCCATATGCCTTTTTAACCACCTTATCTACCTGTCCTGCTGCCTTCAGGGATCTATGTACATGCACACCAAGGTCCCTCTGATCCTCTGTCCTTCCTAGGGTCCACTGTGTATTCCCTTGCCTTGTTAGTCCTCCCAAAATGCATCACCTCACACTTTTCAGGGTTAAATTCCATTTGCCACGGTTCTGCCCATCTGACCAACCCGTCAATATCGTCCTGTAGCCTGAGGCTTCCCTCCTCGCTATTTACCACCCCACCAATTTTCGTGTCATCTGCGAACTTACTGATCATACCTCCTACATTCAATTCTAAATCATTAATGTACACTACAAACAGCAAGGGACCCAGCACCAATCCCTGCGGTACACCACTGGACACAGGCTTCCAGTCACAAAAACAACCTTCGACCATCACCCTCTGCCTCCTGCCGCTAAGCCAATTTTGGATCCAATGTGCCAAGTTACCCTGGATCCCATGGGCTCTTACCTTCTTGACCAGTCTCCTATGCGGGACTTTGTCAAAAGCCTTACTGAAGTCCATGTAGACCACATCAACTGCACTACCCTCATCCATGCACCTAGTCACCCCCTCGAAAAATTCAATCAAATTGGTCAGACATGATCTCCCCCTGACAAAGCTATGCTGACTATCCTTGATTAATCCTTGCCTCTCCAAGTGGAGACTAATTCTGTCCCTCAGAATTTTTTCCAATAATTTCCCTCCCACTGATGTTAGGCTCACTGGCCTATAATTCCCTGGTTTATCCCTACTACCCTTCTTGAATAATGGTACTACGTTAGCTGTTCTCCAGTCCTCTGGCACCTCCCCTGTGGCCAGAGAGGTTCTGAAAATTTGTGTCAGAGCCCCTGCAATCTCCTCCCTTGCCTCACACAGCAGCCTGGGATACATCTCATCTGGGCCTGGGGATTTATCCACTTTTAAGCCCGTTAAAACCACATTACCTCCTCCCTCTCAATACTAATTTGTTCAAGTATATCACAATCCCCTTGTCTGATTTCTATGCCTACATTGTCCTTCTCCATAGTGAACACAGATGCAAAGTATTCATTTAAAACCCCACCTACATCTTCTGGCTCTACACACAGATTGCCACTTTGGTCCCTAATGGGCCCTACTCTTTCCCTGGTTATCCTCTTGCCCTTAATATACTTATAAAACACCTTGGGATTTTCCTTTATTTTGCCCGCCAGTGTCATTTCATGCCCCCTCTTCGCTCTCCTAATTTCTTTTTTAAGTACCCCCCTGCACTTTCTATACTCCTCTAGGGCTTCCACTGTTTTTAGTCCTTTGTATCTGCCAAAAACCTCCCTTTTTTCCCTAATCCATTCTCGTATATCCCTTGACATCCAGGGTACCCTGGGCTTGTTGGTCCCACCCTTGACCTTTACGGGAACATGTTGCCGTTGTACTCTCTCTATTTCCTTTCTGAAAGACTCCCACTGCTCTGATGTGGATTTTCCTACAAGTAGCTGATCCCAGTCCACTTTGGCCAGATCCTGCCTTATCATATTAAAATCGGCCATCCCCCAATTTAGAACCTTTATTTCCGGTCCATCTTTGTCCTTTTCCATGACTACCTTAAATCTCACCGAATTATGGTCACTGTCACCAAAATGCTCTCCTACTAACACTTCTACCACTTGCCCGGCTACATTCCCTAAAATTAGGTCCAGTACCGCCCCCTCTCTTGTAGGACTTTCTACATGCTGGCTCAAAAAGCTCTCCTGGATGCACTTTAAGAATTTCGCACCCTCTAAGCCTTTCACACTCTGACTATCCCAGTTAATATTGGGGAAGTTGAAATCCCCTACTATTATTACCCTATTATTTCTACACTTCTCTGAGATTTGCCTACATATCTGTTCCTCTATCTCCCCCTGACTGTTTGGGGGCCTATAGTACACTCCCAGCAAAGTGCTTGCCTCCTTTTTGTTTTTAAGTTCTACCCATATGGCCTCATTAGAGGAACTTGCTAAGATATCATCCCTCCTTACAGCAGTAATTGACTCCTTGATTAATATTGCGACACCCTCTCCTCTTTTACACCCCCCTCTGTCTCGCCTGAAGATTCTATACCCTGGAATATTGAGCTGCCAGTCCTGCCCCTCCCTCAACCATGTCTCTGTGATAGCAACAATATCATACTCCCATGTGTTCATCAACACCTTCAATTCATCTACTCGCAAGACTCCTTGCATTAAAATAAATGCCATCCAGCCTTGCCATACTCCCTTGTGCCGTTACATATTTGCTCTGCCTTTCAGGCTGACTTGTTTTTTCCTCTATAGTTGGCTGTGCATCACCCCCTACTATAGCTCTACTCCATATCCCATCCCCCTGCCAAGTTAGTTTAAACCCCCCCCCAACAGTACTAGCAAATCTCCCCGCAAGGATGTTGGTCCCGTTCCGGTTCAGGTGCAACCTGTCCGACTTGTACAGGTCCCACCTTCCCCAGAAGCAGACCCAGTGATCCAGGAAACTGCACTCATCCACTCCTGACATGTGCCTTGTAGATGGTGGAAAGGTTTTGGGGAGTCAGGAGGTGAGTCACTTGTCGCAGAATACCCAGCCTCTGGCCTGCTGTTGTAGCCACAGTATTTATGTGACTGGTCCCGTTAACTGGACTTCACGCACATTGCTTTGCAGGCGACGCATGTCAAATCTGCCATGTACCAGAACTGAAAGGGATTCCACTCCCTTAAAGTCCAGCTGGTGTGTGACCACAGGCAGCGCATTATGCAGATCAATGCCCGGTATCCTGGCAGCAGTCACGATGCCTTCATTCTGCAGCAGTCCGCTGTGCCAGCTGTATTTCAGCCACCACGGCAAACCAAAGGGTGGCTACTGGGCGAAGAGGGCTATCCATTGACGACATGGCTCATGACTACGGTTCGCAACCCATGCACATGTGCGCAGCATGCATACAATGACAGCCATGCCGCCACAAGTAATGTGATAGAGTAGACCATTGGCGTTCTAAAGCAACGATTCCACTCTGGAGGAGCCCTGCAGTACTCGGCTGAGCGGGTCTCAAGATTCGTGGTGGTATGTTGCATGCTGCACAACCTTACCATCATGAGCGGACAGCCCTTGCCACCACCTATCAGGTGAGAACCTGAGTAGCAGGAGGAGGAGGGGGAGGGGAGGAGGAAGTGGAAGAGGAGGAAGCGGCAGAGGAAGGGCGGCGGCAACCTAGACAGCCCCTTTCTGCCCGGGCTGTACGTGAAGAACTAATTCAAGTGCGCTACCAGTAACCTCAACCCCAATTCCCCATTCACCAACAATGCCACACTCCTTACCTTCCCTCTGTCACTGACCATCACATTGTCCTCTTGGCCACAATGCAAAAATAAAAGCCAACACAAAATAAACATTCCAAACCAAATTTATAAATGAAGTCATGCAATATTGCATACAAACTTAAACTAATCACCCTTGTGCATTCCCTTAGTGCCTGTCTTCTGTGTGCCTTTGCCTATCCTAGTGCTCCTACGAAGTGCTATCCCAGTGGCTGCAGTATGGCTGGTGGAAGGCTGCTGACTTTCAGTGGAGGAGACTGCAGATGGCCTTGGAGGATGATCTTGAGCAGCTTTGGGCCTAGAAGGCCTGTCTTCAGAGTGCACCATCTCGGCATGGGCGGTAGCAGTTTGGGCTGGCTGGCTGACAGGCAACAACAGCAAGGGCATTGGCAGAGCAGCAGGGGTGGGAGCACAAATGCTGTCACCCTAAGAGATGACAGCAGGCCCATCCTCCATGGAGCCACTACCATGCCCCCAGGGCAGCGCCTCCGCAATCCTAGTAATCTGTTGGAGGACAGATTGCTGGACTGCTGTGACACCCGAAAGCCCCTTTGAACACTGGTATCTACAGCCATGATGGCAGCAGTCTGAGCTTGCGTGACAGAAGTCTGAGCTTCCACTGCAGTGCTCAGACTTTTGGTGGAAGCTACTTCAGCTGCAATGAAAGCTGAGACATCGGCCAACACACGCTGCATTATGGTTGGGTCCACAAGTGTGTTGATAGAGTTGGCCACCCCATCCATGCTGCAAATGATGGGCTCTAAGCTCTGTGCAAAGCCCTGCGCCAAGTTGGTGCCTGACTCCTCCATGCTCCTCGACATTGAACGCAGGCTTTCTGGTAGGCTTCCCAATGCACCAAGCATTTCGTTGTGTACACCTATCAGCCTTCTTCGGTAGTCTGGCCCACTGAAGTCCTCAGCTGAGTCCTCTGCAGCAGAACTCATGTGTGACCTTGCTCTCTGGCGAGCTGGCACCTGCGCTATCCTTGCCCCCGGCCCTGGCTGCAACGTACTCGTGCCCGGTGTCTCATCACATACAGATCCCACCTTCAATCCATCCTCTAAGATACGTGCAGTGCCAGTATCTGTGCTGGTGGCTGCAAGTGTGAAATCAAGTGATGGTGTGTCTTCATTATCACTCTCTTCTTGGTCTTCCTCCACTGTCTGGCCAGGTTGCACTTCTTGGGAATCTGAAAGGAAAAAGCCACAAGGGTAAGGATATGGTGAGGGGAGGGGGGAAATTAAGAGGTGTATCCTTACACCATCTGTAATTTGTAAGTCAGAAGAGATTTTGGGATGAGGGGGCAGTGGGCTGTGAGAAGGAGGATTAGTTATGAGGATACCGTCATCTGCAATGGATTCAGCCCCGCCACTGGCCATGGCCTCAGCAATGGCCCTTCCGATAATGGCAGCACCGTCTCCTCCATGGGGGTTAGAGCATGCAGGCGCGCCTCTCCCCCTTTGGTTAGTTCCTGCTGCCTTTGTTTGTGCGTCCCCAGAACTCCCACCCAGTGCCGGAAGAAATTCAACGACCTCACTCGGGTGGTCGGGTGAGAAGATGCTTCAAAAACCTCTACATGCCACCATCTTAACCTCAGTCTGTGCACACACTGTATAAACCACCACATCCCCAACACTCACCCGCCAACTATGCCCACCTACTAAAAGTGACATGCACAGCTCACGCCTTGCATACATTAACAGCTATTCAACTATGGTAGGCACATATGCCAAACACATAGCTGCACATTCACTCACATGCTTTCCTTTTTCTTGCAGGCCAAGCTTGCTCACAACAGGAGGGAGCAGGTACGAACGGGAGGAGGTGAGGTGGACCTGCACTCCTTTACAGACCTGGAGAAGCGAGTGGGCTGCATCATTGTCTCCCTGGTCGACCACCTTGGGGACAACAACGGTATGTTCATCACCTCTCCCTCTTCTTTCATATCACTTCCCCCTCACACCACAAGCCTTTCCCACTTTCCATCTATGTATACTGTCTCCATTCCTTGCTCCCTTCCTGCCCCCCTCCCCTAACCTTAACCCCACTCTTGTGCCTTTATGCTTTCAGATAATCAACCACCACATGACCAGCCTGTCCCTCAGCCTCCCAGTGGCAGCGGCGCAGGAGAGGAGGAGGAAGAACAAGCCAGAGCCTCACTGCCTGTGTCTCTCGCAGCACTAGATCCGATAATGGGGCGATGCGGTCGCTGGAGGGGAGCCTAGTACATGGGTCTGATGTGGGTGAAGCCCTGGGACCCAGCAGACTGCAGCAACGCCACGGGGAAAGGGAAGCTCAGGGGCCATCTCCCCAGAGGGCGAGTTCGCGCGCAAGTTCTGCTGCACAGGTGTAGATGAGCACCTCAATGTGGAGGCGATGGGCATGTACATGGGTGCAATGGCAAGGGTGCCCGAGATCATGGATGCACTGGCTAGGAGCTTGGAGTAGTCCGCCTCTAGCATTGCACTCATCTCTGCACACGCCACCGAGCCTATCCTTGGCAGTTTGCCAAGGATGGTTGACTCGCAGAGAGACCATGGGGACCCAGACCTCATGCCGCTTGTCATGGGTGAGGTGGCAGTAGCTATTGCAACACAGGCCGAAGCAACGCAACTGCTTAGTGCTGTAATGGAGTCAGTGGTTGCTGGCATGCAATCTCAGACTGCTCTGATGCAGTCTCAGGTTGATACTACGCAAGCACTGACTGCTGCCATCTTCGCTGGGTCGCCCACAGTCCACCGGGGATCTCACGGTGCCGCAGCAGGCCAGCAATCTGTGCTCGTGCAGATTGCTCCGGATGCGGAGATCCTGCCCCAGGGTAGTGGCAGTGTGTCGGTCGAGCAGGAAGGTGCGGTCCTCTCAGGATGACAGCATTCCTGCTCCCACCACTACCACTCCGCCATTGCACTTGTCGCAGCCTGTAACCCAGCCATCCCAGACTGCTGCCGTCCATACTGAGATGGTACAGTCTGCAGCCGGGCCTTCCAGGCCCAGAGCTGGTTGAGAGCGTCCTGCAAGGCCATCTGCAGTCTCTGGCTCCCAGACTCAGCAGCCTTCCATCAGCCTTGCTGCAGCCACTGGGGCCACATTACGGAGGAGCAGTAGGGTTGGGAGGGGGGGAAACTCAAAAGGGGAGGGAAATCATTGAAGAAGGGGGAGTAAAGAATACTTTAGTAGCAAATGGGGGTAGTGTGAGTTAATAAATTGATGTGTTTGTAAATATATTGTTGTGTTTCTTTGTGAATAGTTGTGCTTCATAAGAGAGTTGTGTTCAATAATAAATTGTTAATTTGACGTTACACATTTTGTGATGTTTCTCATTTGACCTTTGATAGGGGCTGCGAGCTGGATATAATGATGTGGTTGTGCTGCGCAAACGCCATGTGATATATCATTTAATGAGGCGCTCACGAATGGCCCTTGCAGAAGCAAGATTGAGTGGCTCCCTCCTCCGCTGCTGCTGCTCCTGCTCCTCCTCTTCATCCTCATCCTCTCCCTCTTCCTCCTGAGGTGGACCTACAATCCCTGATTGCAATGGCTGGGCCCTCAGGATGGCCAGGTTGTGCAGCATGCAGCACACAACGATGAAAAGGGAGACTCGATCAGGGGAGTACTGCAGGGCTCCTCCAGAGCGGTCAAAGCAGCGGAACCATTGCTTTAGCACCCCGATAGTGTGTTCGATCAGGTTCCTGGTGGCGCTATGGCTGTCATTGTATGTGTGCTGAGCAGGTGTGTTGGGGTTGCGGAGGGGCGTCATCAGAAAGGTGATGAGTGGATAACCCTTGTCTCCGAGCAGCCAGCCGCGAGTTTCATGTGGTGGGTGGAACAGCGATGGGATGAATGTCGCAGGATGAATGCATCGTGGCTGCTGCCAGGATAGTGGGCATTGACGGCGAGGAGGCGCTGTCTGTGGTCGCACACCAGCTGCACATTCAGAGAGTGGTAGTCTTTGCGGTTGTGGAACAGCTCTGCATTCTGATGAAGTGCCCGCAATGCCACGTGGGTGCAGTCAATGGCTCCCTGAACCACGGGGAAGCCAGCTATCCTTGCAAAGCCACATGAGCGTTTAATCCTGTTTCTCTCTGGTCATGGGGAATGAGATGTACTCCCTTCTCCTTCTGTCGGGAGCGTCTGTTAGCTCCCGGATGCAGCAATGGACGGCAAACTGCGAAATGTTTGCAATATCCCCTGTTGAAGCCTGGAAGGAGCCGTAGAAATGGAGAGCAACTGTGACCTTAACTGCCACTGAGAGAGACATCCTGATCCTGAGCTGTGGCCTGGCTGCAGGAGGTGGCAAAGCTCTGTGACCACCTCCTTGCTGAAGCAGAGCCTTCTAAGGCACTGCTCCTCTGAGAGATGAATGTAGGAGAAGTGCTCCTGGAATACCCTGAGAGGGTAAGGCCTCCTGTTGAGAGCCCTGTTGGCCCTCCTCCCTCTGGTCACATTTTGCAATCTTTCTCTCTGCCTCCGACAGTGCTGCTGGAGAGCAAAGTCCGGTGCCAGTAGAGCCCCCATTAAATGATGGAAATATTGCTCTATCAAATGTAACCCGATTAAAAGTGATAAATTTTTCTCAGCCAGAACACTCCTTCAAGTTGAAAACGGTCAAATGGGTTAAAACGCCTGTCTGTTTGTGTCAAACTGACAAGGCAGCATTGTTTGCCAACAAAAAAACCCCCCGGAAGTTGACCCATTTATATAGCACTCCTCCAGCACTCATCCGACTGCAAACCGCCTCACTGTACTCGTCGTTGCTAATGGCAGGCGGTCAGGCAGGGGGCGAGAGTGAATTTCTGAGCCGGGGCACTGCGCGCCCAGATGACATCATCATCTCCAGGCGCAGGAGATTGTGGTGCTAGTGGTTACTGCCGCCGCAAACCTCCAGCTTAATCTCGCGGGCGCTGGTACTCACGCCGCGCCCGGTCGCAAAGCCGGTAGCGCCCCTCGGAGGCGCTAACGGGAGATGCAAAGGCACCCAATTTCTCCCCCATAGTATTTTTTCTTTAATAAGTCTGGAATAAAGAAAGATATGTTTGGGTTTGATACATCACAATGCTAGCAGGGCTTCAAAGCCCATTAAATTATACATTAGCAATTGTAATAAAGAATCAAAGGTATTTTATGAATGGAAATTACCGGTTGTACTAGAGAACCAACTTCTGAACCTTATCAGAGCGTAAATTTTACACCGTTGTCTACAAGAGGTCAGCAGTCTACGCTCTGCCACAGAATATCTGCTGCACAAAGACTGAAAAGAAACCATTGTATTACATAAATCATCAGTCAACTTTCCAACTTTGTTAATATCCTAAATTCTGAAGCTGTAACTATAACTGTCCTTGATCACTCAACGGCAGTTACTTTACAGCTTTATATTAACACCTCAGACTGAAAATGTCTGGACTGTCTCCATTAACATGTATAAAATTATTTTATGAAACCATTCGCCACTATCCCCACTATAGTTACAGAATCATTTGTTTTGATATTTAAAACGCATGTTTATTGAAGAAACATTTCTGTCCTCGACTACCAAGAATGCCAAGATTGTAATTTTTCAGTTTTAAAATGGGCCATTGCTCAGAAAGATAATCACAAAATAATTATAGATGAGGGAGGCCATTCAGCCCATCTTAATTCATCCTTCCAGAAAAACACAACAGCTCTCCATGGCAGCAACAAATTGTCTCTTAAAGGATTCCGTGGTTTGCACCTCCACTCCTCTAGCCAGGAGTCCGTTCCATGTGTTGACTACTCTTTATGCAAAGAAGTGTTTCCTGAGATTAGTCCTAAATTTGCCTTACTACAGTCCAGTGCGCTACTGAGGGAGTGCTGCACTGTCGGAGGTGCTGTTTTTCAGATGAGACGTTAAACCGAGGCCCCGTCTGCTCTCTCATGTAGACGTAAAAGATCCCATGGCACGATTTCAAAGAAGAGCAGGGGAGTTATTCACGGTGTCCTGGCCAATATTTATCCCTCAGCCAGCATCACTAAAAAATAGATTATCTGGTCGTTATCACATTGCTGTTTGTGGGAGCTGTGCGCAAATTGGCTGCCGCGTTTCCTATATTACAATAGTGGCTACGCTCCAAAAGTACTTCATTGGCTGTAAACCGCGTTGGGACGTCTTGAGGTCGTGAAAGGCACTATATAAATGCAAGTCTTTCTTTTCTTGTCCTCTCACAGTTTACTTTAAAGTGATATTCTGCATCTACCAATTTCATACCCTTAGCCACACTGTATACCGTTGTAAGATTACCTCTCAGATGCTTCCTTTCCAAGCTGAAGAGCCCCACGGGGAGAATTTGTGTGGTTTGTGCCACGAGATGGCGCTAAAACGCTGTTCAGAGCTCTACCACCACCTGATGCTAGTTCCAGCACCGGACGCCATATCAGTCTTGCCGGTAGCGCTGCCGGTAAACTTGATCGCCGACGACCCCAACATCACGGAGATCATGACGTCAGTGAGTGTGCAACGCTCACTTGAAGCCCGATCTCCCAACTTCATTAAAGTCATTGAACTTAACGGCTGGAGAAAACAACGACAGCTTGAGGTGGCGTGCAGCAGCAGGAAGCCGGCTCCAGTGACACTATTTAAAGGGATCCTCATCAATCACTCGCACCTGACAGGGTTTTGAAGTCCGAGTGGCTGTGTACTACTTCCTGCTACTGCAAGAGTTTTCTTTAGTCATTTCAAGGTTCTTTGGTGTCAGGGAGTGTTCTGGCAAGTACAAAACTCCATAATTATTTCTGAAAAGCTTCAAGCTGCAACACATGCTAAAAGTCATGGGGGCTGTATTGGCAGTCGGCCTCACCCTCCAGGATCTATGGCGGAGGGAGTGGAGGCAGCGAGAAAGACGGGAACATGTGTGCAGAGGGAGGAGGAGGGACATCAGGGCTCTCAACAGGAGGCCTTACCCTCCTAGGGTCTTCCGACATCACTTCTCCTACCTTCAATTAAGTGAGGAGCAGTGTATTAGGAGGCACTGCCACCTCCTGCAGCCAAACCTCCAGCCTCAGACCAGGGCGACCACGGCTCTCCCACTGGCAGTCAAGGTCACAGCGGCCCTCAATTTCTTCGTCAGCTGATCCTTCCAGTCTGCAGCAGGAGACATAGCTAACATCTCACAGTTCGCCTTCCATCGATGCATCCGGGAGGTCACTGAGGCTCTCTACAGCAGGAGAAGGGACTACATTGGCTTCCCGATCACCAGAGAGAAGCAGGACGAACGTGCATGTGGCTTTGCCAGGATAGCGGGCTTCCTCATGGTGCAGGGCGCCATCGACTGCACCCACGTGGCTTTGTGGGCACCTAATAACAATCCTGGGATCTTCCGTAACCGCAAAGGCTACCACTCACTTAATGTGCAGTTGGTGTGCGACCACAAACAGAGAATCCTCATTGTCAATGCCCGCACTCTTCCAGCCACCACGTCAAGCTCGCGGGTGGCTACTCGGAGACACGGGCTACCCGCTCTCCACGTGGCTCATGACTCCCTTCCGCAACCCCAACACTCGTGCCCAGCACTCATATAATGAGAGCCATGCTGCCACCAGGAACATCATCGAGCAGACCTTCGGCCTACTGGAGCAATGGTCCCGTTGCCTTGACCGCTCGGGAGGAGCCCTCCAGTACTTGCCGGAGCGGGTGTCCCATTTCGTGGTGGTCTGCTGCATGCTCCACAACTTGGCCAGCATGAGGGCACAGCCCTTGCCAGCAGGGATTCCGGGACCACCTCAGGAGGACGACGAGGCAGAGGAGGATGGGGAGGAGGAGGATGAGGAGGAAGAGGAACAGGAGGGAGGGCGGAGGCAGCGAGGTAATCTGCCTTCCGGACGGGCTGTCCGACCGGCTCATCAGACTCCGATTTGCATGAATGAAACCCCAGATCCCCGTAGCTCACCACATCCCCATCATACAATCCCTGTCTCACGCCATATCACAGCGCTCTCCTGGGCGCAAAGCCGAAATGAGGGAGACCATAAAATATTCCAAACACAATTAATAAATTTATCTATAAACATATCATATATATATCACATGAATTCTAATAACTAATGACCTTTGTGCCTGCCATCGTTGAATAGCTGTCATTGTTTGCAAGGAGTGAGATGTGGGTGTGAGTGTTGCTAGGTAGAGATTGTTGGTGGGTGAGTGCTGGGGGTGTGGTGCAGTGAACAGTGTGTGAAGTTTGTGGTACAGATGGTGGTATGTAGCATTTGCTGAAGCTTTCACTCACCCTGACCACACGTGCGAGGTCGCTAAACTTCTTCCTGCACTGGGTGTGGGTCCTGGGGAGCACAGTGCTGCCCGTAACGTGGTGTGCCACCTCCCTCCATATAGTCCGGCAGACTTGTAGCGAGTGCCTCCTGCCAGTTGCCGGGTACAGGAACGCCCGCCTTCTCTCCACTGCTAAAACCAATGCCTCCAAAGCTTCATCGGAAAACCTCCGGGCTCTCTTACTGGGGCGGTGATTCGCCATCAGGATTTCTAATTAAGTACTACTTCTCCTTGTTCTTCTTATGGTTGTTGAGGCAGCTGCACACCCGACAATCCTGAGAATGAGGTGCTACAGCATCAATGAAACTCCCCTTTAAGTAGTGAAAAAAGCCTGTGGCAATCATTACTTGCGTTTAGACTGCCCCTGATATTGGTCCAGCTTTTCAGTGTAACGCCAATGAGCTTGAGTTTTTAGACGAGAATCATGACTGCAATCATTTTAATGAGGAGTGAGGCCAAATTTTGCGTGCATCCTAGATGATTTTTCAGGTGGTGCTATAACCATTTTTAGTCTCAACACTGCCCATTTCTTGGCTATAGCGAATTTCTAGCCCCAAGTCTTTCCTTATAACACAGGTCTCTAACACGAGGAATCAGTCTCATGGCATTTTTCTGCACTACCTCCAGTGCTTGGATTTATCCTTCGTGTCTCAGTGACCATAACTGAATGCAATATTCAAGGACCAGAGTACTGCACAGTTTGATCATAACCTGCTCAGAACTTTATTCTGCTGTTTTGCCTCTGTAGTTCACCATTCTATTGGCTTTGTTTGATTGCTGCTCAGCAATTCGATAAAACTTTGCCTTTAACTAACAGCTTTTCATGGGGGACTTTGTCAAGTGCCTTTTTGAAGTCTAGGTACACTATGCTGTAGAGCTTTCCACAGTCCACTCAAGATGTTACTTCCTCAAAGAAGCCAAGATAACATTTAAACTGCAATGGTATTAAGATAAGTCAGAAATGATAACAGTTGAACCAAGGTTGCCGAATAAGTAATATTACATCTGTTAATTCTGTTTACTATTAATTGCTGACTGTTTTTTCTATTACATAGAATATACAGCACAGAAACAGGCCATTCAGCCCAACAGGTCTATGCTGGTATTTATGCTTTTTTTATTTGTTCCTGGGATGTGGGCGTCGCTGGCAAAGCCAGCATTTATTGCCCATCCCTAATTGCCCTTAAGGAGGTGGTGGTGAGCTGCCTTCTTGAACCGCTGTCTGTGGCTTGGAGGGGAACTTGGAGGTGGTGGTGTTCCCATGCGCCTGCTGCCCTTGTCCTTCTAGGTCGCGGGTTTGGGAAGTGCTGCCGAAGAAGCCTTGGCAAGTTGCTGCAGTGCATCTTGTAGATGGCACACACTGCAACCACGGTGCACCAGTGGTGGAGGGAGTGAATGCTTAAGGTGGTGGATGGGGTGCCAATCAAGCGGGCTGCTTTGTCCTGGATGGTGTCGAGCTTCTTGAGTGTTGTTGGAGCTGCATTTATCCAGGCAAGTGGAGAGAAGGCCATCACACTCCTGACTTGTGCCTTGTAGATGGTGGAAAGGCTTTGGGGAGTCAGGAGGCGAGACACTCGCTGCAGAATACCCAGCCTCTGACCTGCTCTTGTTGCCACAGTGTTGATATGGCTGGTCCAGTTAAGTTTCTGGTCAATAGTAACCCCCAGGATGTTGATGGTGGGGGATTCGACGATGGTAATGCCGTTGAATGTCAATGGGCAGTGGTTAGACTCTCTCTTGTTGGAGATAGTCATTGCCTGGCACTTGTGTGGTGCGAATGTTACTTGCCACTTAACAGCCCAGGCCTGAATGACATCTTGCTGCATGCGGGCATGGACTGCTTCATTATCTGAGGAGTTGTGAATGGAACTGAACACTGTGCAATCATTAGCGAACATCCCCACTTCTGGCCTTATGATGGAGGGAAGGTCATTGATGAAGCAGCTGAAGATGGTTGGGTAATTAGCCAGATTGGATTTGTCCTGCTTTTTGTGGACAGGACATACCCGGGCAGTTTTCCACATTGTCGGGTAGATGCCAGTGTTGTAGCTGTACTGGAACAGCTTGGCTGGAGGCATGGCTAGTTCTGGAGCACAAGTCTTCAGCACGACAGCCGGGATGTTGTCGGGGCCCATAGCCTTTGCTGTATCACACAAGCCTCCCCCCACTCTACTTTATCTAACCCTATCGGCATAAAATTACTTTAATTTAATGTCTTGGAGTACTCGTTTTTACAGTCATGACAAGAGGGACTGTGTAAATGACCATCCTTAAAGTCTTGCATTGATTAAACACAATCAGAATTTTACTTGTGTCTTATTTTAAATAACCCTAGAGTAGACAAAATATTAACTCACTGAAATAGATTTGATATTCCCTAATTGATTATAACAGTTTCCACCTACCATAATGATGCCTTGGTAACACTAATGGAAAAAAGCTGCACCTATAAATTTTACAGCAGCAACTTTTAGGCTGCAATAGTCATGCAGTTTACAGGTCATAAAAATCTACAGAAGATGCGACTTCTGTATGGAAAATAATCACAATGACATTTCTGGTCTTAGGAATACAGCTGATGATGACAGTTTTACTATGCCCTTTCTGGCACATTAACTCTCTTCTCAGGAGAAGCTAAGTGACTTGCACTAAAGAATAACAATTGAAGCAGTAAAATATTTTTCAACAACAGATAATGTTTGGGCTGAAAAGTACAAAGAGGACAGTTGGAGAATTGCTTCCCCTTCAAAGAATGGAGACGAGCCGACTAGTAGCTAACGTTTCATCTTCAGTCGCATCACCTATACATCACTAGGATCATAAACAAGGAATATACCGCACAGAGGACAGCTATAGACTCGGTCAGTTCCTAATACCTGCATAAAGGATAGATCCGCCAAACAGCTGCTCTTCTTCAGAGTAATAGGCAGATTTTTACTAAGGCACTTGAACATCTGTTGAACTAGTAATGAAACGGGACCCCATCTGTTGTTACTGTATGCTCCAAGTGTCCATCCTTCAAAACCTGAACTCAATACATCATCTTGCTCTGGATTTCAGTTTTATCTCTTTATAACCTTCTGTAACAAATTGATATTGTATTCATTTTTTTAAAAATAATCTCAGCCTTGAGCCCACTGCACTAGGTTTCAGTTTATTCCAGGAGAGCACAAACAAGTCAAGAAATTGCTTCTCAACATCTAGGACTGATTTTTAAAAATTTCTTGGGCATTTCAATGCACGAGTGGTTCAATAACTTGCTTGACTACTCCCACGTCTGCCAGTGATTCATCTGGTAAACCATCTGATCGAGTAATGATTTTTAGACCAACCGAGTGCCCAGCATGCAGCGGCACTGCAAATTTACAACATAATGGGTCGGATATTCCGATCCCTACGGGTGGGTACGCGCTGTGCACCCACCCATAGGGACATCGGAAATGCCGGTTTCAGGCATGCACAGCGCATGCGCTGAAAACCGGCATTTCCGATCTGTCAAGAATCCTCTTGATAGATCGGACGCCTGCCCTAGAGAAGGGCCTCTGCGGGCGGATAGTTCCGCTTTTTGGAGACCCTCCGTCCGCAGAAAACCCTTACAATTCATACGCCTGGTAAAAGCTGTACCCTTATACCTGCCACCTCTTCCAGCCTTGAAGTCATTAACATATTGCGTAAGGCCTGCTTTTACCAGGATAAGAGTAGAAAAAAGTTTTAAAAAAATGTTTTCACTGATTTATCATTTAAAAATACTTTTATAAAAGGTAAGTTTATTTTTAGCCCCGTAAAATACTTTAATTATTTTGTTCAAAAAATTAAATTTTTGTTTAAAATACTTAATTTATTGTAATTTCAAGTCATTTTACAAATGTGATTTTTTTAAAAAAATTATTTAAAGTTTTACTATGTTTTTTCATTGATCTCCATTCATATATTTGACAGGTCTTCCTGTCAAATGTATGAAGGGTGATTTCCTTCTGTGATTGGCTCCCCATGGCCCACGTGATCCCAGGGATGCTGCGAACTACCTGCGCCTCTGGGATACGTGGGCCCTGCGCACTTGGAGTTTGGTGAGGCCCAGCATCGGAACTGTGCGCGTCCCGGGAGCCCTCAGGTAAGGGCGCAGATTTTTCCAGATCACAGGCCTCCGCCCGCGGGAGGCCTGCGATCGGAAAATACGGGCCAACATAATACCAAGGAGTGGGTTTACGTCATGCTGAACTTTCTCCCATCATCCTTGGACATTAGGCAACCTAGACCTGGGGGAAAGTCTAATGCAAACTGTGCACATCTGAGAAGAGGCTTGATTATTTTTACTATTACAATGAAAAAGCTATAATTTGTCCTGACCAACAATTATCCCTCAATCAACACCACCAAAACAGACACACCGTCAGTTGGTTCATTGCCATTTGTAGCACCTTGCTGTGCATCAATTATCTGCTCTGTTTACTGACAGAACAACAGTGACTACACTTCAAAACTAATTCATTGGCTGTGAAGCACTTTGGGACATCCTGAGGACATGAAAGGTGCTATATAAATGCAAGTTTATCTTTCTTTCAATATTAGGAATTTGAGAAGTAAATGGGTATGCGACTGCATTGACAGTAATACCTGTAACTGCTATGTAATGTACTGTTTTATAAATAAACACACTTAAACAATGAACTGAAAGATGAACCCTTACTTGCATATCATTCATTTGTGCATGGCTCATATTAATGATCACAACTATGGCCAAACTGTGTACAAAACATTAATTCACAGTCAATGCCAACACACCATATATGACAGCTTGCTCACAATTCTATTTGTGAAGGTCAATAAAAAGCCTGCACGAGAGTTTGACAAATACTAAATGTTGTGGTAATTCCATCTACAGGAAACTCTTTATTAACCGGCACCCAAATATCCGGAAATCTCTCTTAACCGGCAAAATTCTTGTGTAGGTAACCGGGGTTTTCCTTCATCTCTCGTTTAAAATTAACTTTTAAAAAAACCCCGAGGCGTTTGCCTTGTATCGGAGCGTGTAGATTGGGAGGGGAATGTGCAGCCCGGGTAGGCAGCGGACACGACAGATGGTCAGCTGGCGGTCCCCGGGGAGACGGAGCTCTGAATGCAGGCGCATGTCAGTGTGTACGGGGCTCTCGTACGTTGGGAGATATAACTCTCCGTTATCCGGACTTTTTGATTAACCGGCACCACGCCAGGTCCGGTCGGTGCCGGTTAATAAAGAGTTTCCTGTAGTTCATAATTAAACCCTCTACTTAAAATAATCAGTGACTTACATTTTCTGAGTGCCTTTAACCAGTCTAGGAGATGAGAAAAAATACTTCACTAGTTTGCCTTATTTCAAAGGCAGCTGTAAGGAGAGACAGTGCTATTTTCTCTAGACAGTCATTAGTTTGTTGGCAGGGGATGTTTAATAGACCAACATATCTCCTTTTTTTGGACTAGGGCAAGAAGCAGCAAGCCTGTTTGGCAAAGTAACATTTGATTCTCAATTTAAAGAACAGGAAGGCTGCTCTGGAACTGTAAGTGCCCAAGTTCAAGAGCTTTTTTATGCTTTCCCCGAGTACTAAATTCACACCAGCAAAGCAATACTTGCTTTGTCATACCACAGTTAATTTTACATGTCCACATCCAGGAATGGAGGTGCATAGATCACAGAAAGGACTTATTGGTATTCAGGTGCACTTTGCCCATGATTTTCCCATCAAATAGACTTTTAAAATTACCTTTACTGTACTTACAACAATCAAACTAAATTTTAAAGATATATTCTGAAGATTATCCTGCTACTAAACTGCTAGCTCATGCCATTAAAACAGCAGCTTTTTTTTAAAATCTAAATTTTTAGCACCAGCATGTGAAGTAGGTTTGTGCGATGTGAAACAGCTAAGAAATACAACAAAGTTAGTAATGGACTTCCTCATTAACATTTAGCGGTAAATTTATTTGAAAGTTTTAACTTCTGCGTTATATTACACTTTCTCCGCCCACATGACAGATATCAATGTTAAAGAAAGTGAATGCCATCTAAGGAGTAGGCCATGGAGGAGTTACTGAGCCCAGTGCTGTCAAGCGGAAAATACAGTCACTAACTCAGGATGCTTCACAGATCTTGTCATTTAAATTATGCATGTTAATTCAGTTCCTCAAACTGCTGGGCACAGGAACTCCTCCAACAAATTATCGGTCAATGATGTCATGTAGTCAGCATTCACTATTTAAATAAAGAAAGGTTCTAAAATCAACACAAGCAAGAAAGGAAAGGATACTAAAGTTAATCAAAATTACATGTTTCATTTTTTTTTAAAGTGGTGCATTGCCCTACTGAGGTGAGAGAAACTACTTCAAGAGATTGACTTAAGTTTTCTAAAAAAATATTGTACCCTCTAATGGATTGACATATCTTAACTGGAGGAAGCATTCAAGCTGGAGTTAAAATGTTATCAGTATGAGAAGGGAAGTGATTTATTACTATAGTAGATTTTTATGGGTACTGAATTGAAAGATTTATGGAAAAGACAATTCTCCAAATATTTTGTGATTATTAACATTCTGTCAGACTACTTATTTAGTTACTTTAACTACTTATCAAAAAAATTCTAGATAAGGTAAATTCATGAGTTTTAAGCGTTTTATGTAATCCGTGGTGCACTTACCAGCATCTCATTTGTCCTATTAATCACTGTATTTTGTAACAGTGAGAGGTAATTGCTTTCGTATTGTCATTCTTCTGGGAATTAATTAGCTTGTAAAATGTATTCCAATACAGGAAATACTAGAAATTTGTCTTGAGGATTGGACATCTACTGCATTGGATAGACTTTTGTAATTGATTTACGTAACCAATTATATGTGTTAGTATTGCTTTAAAAAAAGTTAACTCTTTCTCATCACATAATAAAAGATTCAAACAGCCTCAAAACAATGAATGAATGAAAAAGTACACTTGCACTAGGAAAAGGACAAATTATAGGTGAGTGTGCAACTTTGTTCAAGAAGGTCAAAAAGGACATGAATTCTGCAATGTTATAATTCCTCACTTCCCAGGACAAGGGCTCCCCCAGTCCCGTCAAAGCACTGCATCATTTTGAGTGTTCGATGGAGTGTAGCCATAGCAGCACTAAGATCAGACAGCCTTGCGTGAGTCACTGGAAAGCTGGATTCATATTTCAAGCTGGCAACACAACAAATTTTAAAACTTAATTTTAGCCTTTAACAAAGTTTAAAGATGTGATGATGCTGTTTTATAGCTCCGAAGTATATATAGCCCCAAAATGACCAGACTCCGCTGCTGGTACAGACCCTCGCTTGGCAGGAGCGTAGATTGGAGAATCAGGAGCGGAGGTCAGCACAACTGATTTGTGGTGCTCCTGATTTTTCGACCATTCAAGTCAACAGCGGTTAGATCAGTTGCTGCAAATTAGGTGCGTGGACCTCTACATCCGATTACCCAATTACCCTCTTGTCAAGTGAGAGTTCATGCCAAGAGTCTTGTAATTTAGGGGCCTAATTGGTTCTAGATTTTAATGAATTTTCAGCTACTACAAGTTATTTCAAACAGTGATTGTTGTATTGTCTGAAATTCAACACTGTATCAAGCACCAATTTGTATACTTTCTTAAAAGGATAAAAATACATTTAAAAGTTATGTATCATGCATATGCAAGCTACAAATCAAAGATGAGATATCAATTTTAAAACATGTGTACAATCTATGTCAGGTTTTCTAGTGGCTTGAACTAAATTAAGTGCTAGGTAAGTAATGGATTTTGGGTTTATTCAGACTTCAGGTTAACACTTTACTGCAGCATATTGTTTGAAATGGACTATCCAAAATGATCCATCATCTAGACAAGTTGGGTTTTCACAAATAAACCAAAAGTAGCACTAATTGGGTCATCTGTGTCAGCCGTGGCTCAGTAGTAGTTCTCTTGCCTCGGAGTCAGAAGGTTGTGGGTTCAAGTGCCACTCCAGAGACAAACGCATCATTTAGACTGGCACCTCAGTGCAGTAATGAGGGAGTGCTGAACTGTCGGAGGTGCCGTCTTTCGGATGAGATGTTAACCCCGTCTGCCCTCTCAGCAATGTTCCCTTTAAGCTGTGCGGCTGCGCAGCGCTCCAGGGAACCCGTGCAGCCGGCTTTTCAATGCAAAAACCCCGCAAAAATTACAGGGAGCATTGCCTCTCAGGTGGGCATAAAAGATCCCACAGCACTTTTCGAATAAGAGCAGGAGAGTTCTCCTGGTGTCCTGGCCAATATTTATCCCTCAACCAAACCCCAAAACAGATGATCTTGTCATTTATTTCACTGCTGTGCATAAATTAGCTGCTGCATTTACTACAACAGTGACTACACTTCAAAAGTACTTCATTGGTTATAAAGCCCTTTGGGACATCCTGAAGTCATGAAAGGCGCTATATAAATAAAAGTTCGTCCTTTCTTTCTATTTTGGGATCCAAAACACAATTTTAGCACGAAAAGACTCTAAACAAAATCAGGCAGTTAATCACCAATGGCCATGACTAAGCTATGAAATTAATTTAAAGATTCCTAACACAATACTTCATTCTTATAGGATAAATGAAATATAGCTTGACTTCATCTCAATCTTTCTTGATGAATGGAGTATATATTTAAGTACGTACAAAGGAAATTGTGCACACTTACCTGGAAGGAATTAAGCACAACAAAGATATATGCAAGAACAATATTGAGATGGACCAAGACCCCACAAAACCAGGTCAGACCCAAAACCGGCAAAAGAATCACCACTGGCTTGATAGCTGCCCTGTAAACAAAAGAAACATTGCAAAGAAAACTTGTCACATATTATATACAGGATAAAGTGAACCATAATCTAAATATAGTAATATGGGCAAACATTGAGAAAATATTGGCGCCTCAATTTTCTGAGGTCCCGCTAGTGGCACGTGGCATCTCTATAGTGGCGGAAAATTGGGTGTACAAGCCAATTCACTCCAGGCTGCATTTTCTGGAGTGGTATTTTGACAGAAAGATCAAGACTTCACTACCAGCATGTGTAGGCCTGCTTAAGATGGTATTAACACACCAACAGTGTGCTGATCATATAATTAAACAGAGTGTATCGGTTGTCTTGGGAACTGAGCTGCTTAAGTAGGTTTCTTAAAGATCGATTACAATTTTCAATTGGTGGAATTTTTTTTAAATTTTATTTTGTTGGACGCATTAGTTGGTTTGCTGCGTCATCTTTGCATTTTTTTTTTCTTGCCAGTACTTTCATTACTGCTGCCATTGAAATTGTACCATACACACCAATGACAATGAGTATTTCATTGGGAGTTCCATCACAAAGTAAGATTGAGACAAAGAGGGATTTGTGAGAGCCCAATAAGTGCAGGTGCAATGACACTGCTTTGAAAGGCACAGGCGCCTGGACATGTCAGAGGAGATCTGCCTTCACCACCTCTGCTTCACAAGAGAGTTTGTACCATTTGCTGCAAGGTGACCTGCAGACATCTGGAATAGGAATGGCTCCTCCCAAAGAAGAGAAGGTTTGCACAGCATGAAGTAGATCGCTGTAAACCATGTGCTGTTACTATTCACCATGAAACAGTTGTGCCCTTTTCCTCTCAGATGCCCATAACTGCTGTCAGCTTGACTGATGAACTTAATTGATTGACTTAATGCTGTGTTGATGTTCACTAAAGCAGAGCAGCAAATGGAGCCATGTTGCTGCTGGGAACGTTCAAATTGGCGTACTTTTCAAATTAGACTGCATAGAAGCAGGAAAAGTACAAAATTAAAATTGATCAATACATCGTCGAAGAATACATGTGACCGATCAAAGCACCGGGAGGCCTACAGGTTCTCGGTCTACAATACATGTGATGAATAAAGGTTGGTAAGAAGGCTATCAGATGTGGCCGGATTTCCTCCAAAAGCAGCACAAGAGCACTGTAGCCAAATTAATTGAACTCAATTCTTGGAAGTAAAACAGTCAAGCACTAAAAAGCACGGATCATCACAATAAGAATAGCTCAGATTGATTCTGAGTAAGACCAGACACATATAGGATGGGATGGAAATGACCACAACTTAGGGGATGACAATACATTTATAACAACAGAAAGATTAGGTAATTTGGCAGGTTTTATTAATTTTATATGGTGTCAGCCGTGGCTCAGTTGGTAGCATTCTCTTGACTCTGAGTCAGAAGGTTGTGGGTTCAAGCCCCACTCCAGAGACTTGAGCACAAAATCTGGGCTGACACTCCAGTGCAGTACTGAGGGAGTTACTGCACTGTTGGAGGTGCTGTCTTTCGGATGAGACGTTAAATCGAGGCCCCGTCTGCCCCCTCAGATGGATGTAAAAGATCCCACGGCACTATTCAAAGAGCAAGGAAGTTCTCCCCGGTGTCCTGGCCAATGTTTATCCCTCAACCAACATCAATAAAAAAGGATTATCTGCTCATTATCGCATTGCTGTTTGTGGGAGCTTGCTGTGCACAAATTGGCTGCCGCGTTTCCTATATTATAACAGTGACTACACTTCAAAAGTACTTCATTGGCTGTAAAGTGCTTTGGGATGCCCGAGGTCGTGAAAGGCGCTATATAAATGCAAGACTTTCTTTCTTTAATTAACTAGTCACAATAACCTTGATTAAGCTAGCATTTCAGGTGGTAGCAGTACAGCAAGGTGGCCCTGAATCCTACATTAAGTTGAAGATTGTGAATCACACATTAAATGAAATTCAGTCACATTCATTATAGATCTGTTTTGTTGTTAAAGTGTCAAAAAATGACTAATTTTCTCCTCTAATTCAATTTGAAGGAAGTTTCACAATAAAATTAATTTAAAACAAAGCTAAATTTACCAAAGCAATATTTTGACAACAGGTTGGTTGCCTGAAATTAAAACATTATGGGGTAGATTTTAACTTTCACCAGTGGGTAGAAAACTGGCGGTAGTGGTTTGGCCGCCTGTTATACACCCCGCTCAATTCTCTATTCCATTGATTCCACGCGGTGGTGAAAGTTAAAATCTACCCCCATGGGGTTAATAATCTATTGGCTGTCTAGCTTAGTTTAAAAGTGTTGTTAGGTTGCATTTTTCCACATGTTTAACAGGGTGGTAACAGTTTAATGTTGGTGGTTCAATAGGTGCAATTCGGCAAATTATTAGAAGAAGGTGATTCAAGTCTGGAGGTGACAAAGGCATAGATGAGGGGTTCAGCAGCAGATGGACTGATTTTGGGGTGGGGGGGCAAGCGATGTTACGAAGTTGGAAGTAGGCAGTCCTTGTGATGGACAGGATATGAAAGGAGTGGAACATGAGGGTGACTATGATTGAATGGGTAAGAGTGGAACCAAGTGAGGGTAGTCCAACTCAGCTGGAAAACAAAGGGGCATTGGAGGGGGAATGACGTGTCGACTGTGTCAAAGGCTGCCGTGAAATCAAGAAGGGTGAGGAAGGATAGTGCACCACGGTCACAGTCACAGAAGATGTCGTTAATGACTTTGACTAAGGCCGTTTCAGCACTATGGCAGGTGCAGAAACCTGATTGGAGAGGTTAAAACACTGAATTACGGGAAAGATGGACATGGATTTGGAAGGTAGCAACAAATTCAAAGATTCCCTGTGCAGGCATCATACGTAACAGCCACTGTACATCAAAAATAATTAATTGAAACATTTTGGCATATTACGCTGCTGAATAAATGCAAATATTATTTATCTAGATCAATACAGAGAGAACGCAAATGTGTATTCAAATGCAGGTTTGCATGCTACAAATTCGCTGTACAGTGCATTATTCAATGCATATGGATATAAATGCAGTACAGAACTGTACCAGGCAATACACTCTGCACATAAATGAAGTACGGCAATGTAGTGGGTACATGTCCAAGAACATGTTTGGCGGTGAGCGACTTCACCCGCCATCAGCACAAGATTAGGGAATCGTGCCGGGTTGCCCTGGTTTTCCAATAGGTGCCTGCAGCAGGAGAGATTCTTGCCACCGGCGCGCACTCAGGAAATGTAGGTTATAATGTAGTCAGAATAAGAATCCCGAGAAGAAAAAAAAATCATCATACTGGACCGAACATTCCAGAAGCAGTTACAGCTCCACCCAGCAGGGTGGGCAGCTGCCCTGCTGAACAGTCCACTATGCATGAACTGAGTTTATCGGAATAGATAATTGGGTAGATATTGCTCCTCGTCACGCTTGGTTTCCTGGTGGAAAACAGGGTCAAAACGAACGGGGTGCAACGGCCCATGCATGACCTGCACCTGCATTCCGAACTGATAAAGGCGGCTTTGCAGGTGGTCGCGCACAACAGGTCCCTTACATATGGAAAAGAGGGGGCTAATGCCTGTTCTGGCTCCCTTGCAGAGATTGGTTGGGTTTGAGCGGAGCAGGTGCCGGGCCTGCTCCATTCGGGAGTCTTCAGACGCTGTGGTCTGAGCAGCCGCTAACGACAGGTACCTTTAAACTAAAAATACATGTAAAAATGCATTCCTGTGGAGCCAAGGAGAAGCAGGCGTGCTCCCTCAACTTCACAGTCCTCGTAATCAACTCCCCCACCATTGCCGATCCAACCTGCCTCCCGGGACTTACCTTAGGGTCACTGCCGGCGAGGCAAGTGGCCTGATATTCAACAATATAAAATATGTGAGCCGTCTGTGGAGGCGTGACAAACATCGGCAGCTCACGCAAAAAATGTTAATGAGACCCGAGGACCAATTTCGGCCTGTTTCCCTACCGGATGCCTGGTCTATATGGGCAAGTTGCATTCTGGGGGCGGATCCGCACTTGAATTTGTGAAATTCAGAGTGGAACCCAATTTAAAACATTTATGTATTGGTTTTGCTTGTTTGTCGTGCGGATACCCTGCTCCCCCCCCCCCAAATTTAGCATCAGAAATTGGGCATGGCGCAAAGTTAAAGGTCCGATTTTCCAACTCCTGCCTGCTATGAGCAAGGCACTGCACTGCCAGTGGAGCCTTGCAAAAAAAACAGTGCTATTATATCATGGAATAATTTTACAGCTTACAAAAGATATAGTGACAATAATGGGTACTACCAGAGGACAAGCACATGAACATTTCATTCTTGATGTTCAGATTAATTGTACCAACCAACTAGGTTGTTTTTTTAAATATTACATTTGCACTCAATTACAGAAGTATTGCATCTTCAAACATAATGGCCCGGATTTTGCAGTCAGCGGTGAACCAACGGTTTCATTGCGCTTTCAGCTGCCCACAGACTTTTCATGGGCTTTTGAGCGGCAACCTATGGTCATCAGGTGTCTGAAACAGCCTGGCGCCCTCTACAGGGGATCTGGGGCCTGTGTGAACAGGGCAAGAAACAGCCCTCAACCAATCAAATTGAAGAATCCTTACTGAGGTATGCAGAGTCTTAACCAGGAAGTGTAAATTAGAATATTTAATTCAATGCAAAATCATGTAGAGAAAGCAAAATAAAGAGAGGGAAAGGAAGACGGGATTAAGAGAGAGAGATAAGAGACAGAAAGAAAAAAAAGTTTAAAAAACCTTTAATTTTTTACTTTTTTAAAAACCTCCAACAATAATTACAATCTGAAGGAATGAGACTCCACACTTGTAAAGTTAATTTTCAGTGCCAGAGAGGTTGTTTGGCAGTAATTAAGACATATCACACAGTTAAAAATTCACTTACACTTGAATGGACAAGCCCTAACATTTTCTGACGTGTTTAGTGGGTAACTAGTCGGTAAGGTGCGCCCTTACATGTATTTCAATGCCGAGTCTATCGGGCAGGTACCGGTATAGTGCAGATTGTGGAGGAGCAGGGTAAATCAGACAGCAACTTCCGGATTTCCGCATTTTACTGTTCATGTGGGACAACAGAGGTTGCTGTCCGATTTATACCATAATAACGGTGAGCACTGATAGTCTCCTCGTTAGTCCTACCACAAAATCCGGGCCAGTGTGTGCCCAGTGGTTTTCACTGAATGAAGTAAGGGCTAAAACAGAGAGAGGAATGAACTTTCAACGCTAACTGCGAATGGAATGTTAAAGCATCTCAGGCAATTATCTATATTTGACATGCGACTTGCTTGATGATAATCCATGATAAGCAAATGTAGGTTATAGATATATATAAATCAATTTAAAAAAATAAAATTGCATTGTTGCAAATTCTTAGACATAACAAGAACACAATGGGGAATAATTAGGAAATATCAACACATTGTGGAGGGTCACAATAAGCATGCTACCACATGCAGTCGTTGAGGCGAATAGCATAGATGCCTTTAAGGAGAAGCGGAATAGAAAGATATGCAGATAGGGTTGGATGAAGTAGGAGGAAGCTTGTGTGGAGCATAAACACTGGCATAGACCAATTGGGCCAAATAGACTGTTTCTGTGCTGTAAATTCTATGTAAACCTCTGAGTGAAATAAGAATGATGTAGGGAATCCCTCCACAAAGAATGTTCGGGAGCATTGTTGCAAGGAATCAGCAGCAGGGAAATCTTTACGAATATTGGGAACACTGCATCAAGTCACTGCTGGGAATGAGTACCAAATGGATCCCCACAAGCAATAAGAGCAATGTGTTATGGTGAATTGATATGAAAAAAAAAAATATCTCAGTAAATCAAGTGAATAATAAAAAGCATTGCTGTGAAGCCCTGTCAGTAAATGAAACATTAGGGCGTGATGCTGAAGTAAAAACCTTAAACAGGCAAAACTCACACTGGCAAAACCTTGTGAGATACGACCACAGCAAATTAATCTTTGCAAGAAACCAGGGTCACACTGAATCATGTTAAGGAGCAGTAGCATTGTTAATATTGTGCAAGACTACTGTGAGAACTCAAGCTACTACAGTCATTTGCTTTCAAAATTGAGAATGTCATGGTGAGTTGTGATTAATTCTTGAAAGACACAAGTGCCTCACTGACTCAAAGTAAATCCGAGCCATGAAAGAGGTACACTAGTGTTTCTATGAGACATAGCAAGAAACAAAGAGTGTCTGAACTAGTCAGATTGCTGAAAAAATATGTGACTCAACACAAGAGACTAGAATGTTCGCTGAATCACTGCACTGAACACAAACACAAATATTTCCACAGAAACTTACCTTTACTTTAGTGCTTTTCATGTAGCAAAATGCCTCACCTGGAGGGTGGACACCAAGCAGAAAGTGGAGAGAAATGATGGGGAAATGAGCCAAGACACATACAAAGAGGAAAATTTTCAACAGAGAGTGGGAAGCGCAGAGGGTTCGGTAGAGTTCCAGAGTGCAGGGCGTGGCGGTTGAAGGTACTGGCACCAATGGTGAAGTGGAGGGGGGAAGAGAAGGGAGCGCACAACAGACCAAAACTGAAAGAGCAGAGATGTGTGTTGGGATGTAGGACTGGAGAAGATTGCAGAGGTAGTGTGGAGCATGGCCATAGACACATTTGAAGACAACAAATCTGAAGTCGATGCACTGGGCAACAGGGAAGCAGTGCAGTTGGGCAAATGCAAGGATGATGGGTGCGACGAACGTTGTGTAGGGCAGGATACAGGCCACTGTGTTACCTGTACATTCTTTGGGTAAGGAGGCAATATTGTGCGTGGTGCACCCTTCTTAAATGCTGCCGCAGCACTCTTCTTTTCTCCACTCTCTCCTGCTCCTCCTCCGTGATACTGGCATTAAAAAGGTATGTCTGGTCACTGTGTGGGGGAGTGATCAAAATCTCCCAATGGTCTCACTCCCACAGGTTGTCAGAAGCTGTCTCGACCCAAAAAAAAACTGCTCAAAAAAATCATTCCCAGGTTTAGTAACCGCTGCTCAAACTTTCAGCAGCCTTTAGGCTCAAAAACTCCTCACAGCTGATCCTGGCCTTAAATTTCTCTTCTTACTAACCCCAGTGCATTGCGAAGGTAAAACCAGGAAATTCCCAAGCTACCACACCACTAGTCCTCATTGTAATATATGGTAATTAGGTGCCTGGCGTTTTAACGAATGGATCATAAAAAGGGCCGGATCATGTTTGAAAATTTGGCCGCTCTGTTTGGGGCTGAAAACTGGCGGAAGTAACTTCTGTCCCAATTTGCTGGCCGGCCAAATGATGTTGCCCCAAGTTTAGGTTTCAGAAATGCAAAAAACAGCATGGAATTTCAGGGCCATATTTTGCATTGGTATCTAGCTCAAGGATAGACCGATAGATATGCCTGTGCACCATTTCTGGTGACCAGTTGCGGAACAGTGCTTGGTTTAGAAGAAATCTGGAAGTTCAGAAGCTTATTCTAAATCTGCAGCTTCACCTGAGGCTCATTTTCCACTGGTAGAAAATTCACATGGTCACTTAAGGTAAATCATGCTTCAAAGCATGATCTTGGATCATTTACCATTTTTGGTGTGTATTTATTGATTAGAATTAATATAGTAAACCCTGATAAAACTATCAGTGCCTTTTATAGTGTACTTTTATAATGAGTCCAAGTGCAACTTAACTGTCCTTAGATTACTAAGGTACATTAGCAAAACATGGGTTACTTTTCTCCTTGTACCATCTACATAATACAGCAGCAGCTGTGGATTTTGTTATGACTCACCATGTCTGAGAATAAACACGTTGTGCCAGGCTGCTGTCTGATGCCAACATCATGGAGCGTCGTTGTGAACTTGCAACTGTAATCATCACCACACGACAAAGCACAAATGTATTGATCTGCAATGCCAAAAAAAATGAATTTGCCCATTTTACACCAACACTGCTGTAGCCTATAGGTGAAAGTCAATAACAACGTACGCATAGCACCTTTAATGTACTGAATTGTTTCAAGGTGCTTCACCTACCAGGAGCTGGGAGCAGAGTTAGGAAGGTGAACAAAAGCAAGGTGAAAAAGGTAGGTACAAAATAAATATACATAAATCAAAAAAGGGCAATTCAGCAATCCTGGCTAAACCTAAATGTGCACTGGGATTGATGCAATCTCTCAGGACTTTACACAAGAGTGACCAGCTGACTATGCCTGATTCTATAGTGTCAGCTTATGAATTCAATTAGAATAGTCTCCCTGCACATCAAGTGGGTAGAAGTTATGCTGCAGCTATACAAAACCCTGGTTAGACCACACCCTGAGTACTGTGAGCAGTTCTGGGCACCACACCTTAGGAAGAATATATTGGCCTTGGAGGGAGTGCAGCGTAAGTTTACCAGAATGATACCTGGACTTCAAGGGTTAAATTACGAGGAGAGATTACACAAATTAGGGTTGTATTCCCTAGAAGTTAGAAGGCTTAGGGGTGATCTGATCGAAGTTTTCAAGATATTAAGGGGAACAGATAGTGTAGACAGAGAGAAACTATTTCCGCTGGTTGGGGATTCTAGGACTAGGGGGCATAGTCTAAAATTTAGAGCCAGACCTTTCAGGAGTGAAATTAGGAAACAATTCTACACACAAAGGGTGGTAGAAGTTTGGAACTCTCTTCCGCAAATGGCAATTAATGCAAGATCAACTGTTAATTTTAAATCGGAGATTGATAGCTTTTTGTTAACTAAAGGTATCAAGGGATATGGGCCAAAGGCAGGTATATGGAGTTAGGTCGCAGATCAGCCATGATCTCATTGAATGGCGGAACAGGCTCAAGGGGCTCAATGGCCTACTTCTGTTCCTATGTTCCTATTTGTACAGGTTCAGGGACGACTATGATTGGCAAGGGGAATAGAACATCTGGAGAGTAGCAGGTGTTAAAGGCCTGTTGCTTCCACTTAAGTCTAGCCTGCTTTATTAGCGAAAAATTTATAAACGCAGGAATGGAAGGTGGACAAGCGAACATGGACAGAACTGCTCACTGTGAAGACGACCTGAATGTTTTCCTGGAGGAGGTGTAGCAGAGAATGGTAACCATATAAGGGCTGAGAGGAACCCTCCTCTGCACCCCAATGTACAGCAAGCACAGTAGTCAACAATGTCTACCACATACATAGGTTATGGGAGTAGATGAGAAAAAAGATTTCTGGCCTGCGGAGAAATGCCATGATAATGCTGACCAGAATTTGACAACTGTAGTTAAGTGTATGGCTATTGCATACATGCCAAAAACACTGTACTACTAACCTGGTGCAGGATCAGTGGAGGAGTATGGGAAGTACTGACACTCAAATGTTTCACACCTCCACTTCCATGACCAAATATCTGCAGGGCAAATTTTGTGCCTGGCACCCAAAAATGCTTCCAATATCATACATAACTATTGCACTTTGTGACCTCAGATCAAACTGGCACTTGAAACTATTTGCACAAATGCCGTGATTGCAGCTGTTGAAACCTGGAGCCTAAATTTACACGAATCTCACAGTTCTGGATTGGACAGGCTAGGATATAGGGTTGAGAGAACCTTAATAGCATACTCCTCCTTGGTGGCCAATAGTCTGTTTTCGTGCAAATCCCTAGTTGTCCTGAAGGAATGTCCAGCATCCTGGGCATGGCAGGTAGAAGCAGAGATGAGGCATATACCACTGTGGGTTATGCTACATCTTTCCAATCAGCCTAGTCTTCTCAAAGGGCTCAAGAAGTGTCAGGTAGCAGGTCAAGAGCATCCAGCCAGCCAGCAGAGGAATCAAGGTGCTAGCAGTAGTTGCTGGGCCATGTCATAAACCAGGACAAAGTTGTTGATTTGGTTAATGTCCCTGTTGGTGACTGGGCAGATCTGATAGCTAGAAATATATTGTTGTCACGGCCAGAGACGGAGCTGTCCCTGTGGTGGGAGTTATCAGGAGGTTGGGCTTCAGGAGACAACATAACTCAGTGTGTGCCTCCCTTGTGAAAAAGCATAGACAATGAAGTCTATAGGTGTGGCTGGCCTGATCATGTAGTTCCTGGGACAATGGCAAGTGGGTGCCAGATGCTACAGGGACAATCATGCCTGCCTTTCTTCTCTCCACAGAAACTTCTCCTCCTCCTCCTCCAGAGAAGTGCATAGAAATGGCCAAAAGAATTCCCATGGGAGCAATTTACTAGCAGCAAATGAAATAGCAGCAGTTGGCAAGGCCATGGTGGAAAGAATTGGAGAAAAACAGCACTAAACACAAATAGGAATAATGCAACCTGGACGATGCAGGAAAAAAAATCCATGCGAAACAAACTTTAGATTCAACAGTAAACAATAAAACACATCTTTAAGAAGCAAACTGCCAAAGCCCAGAGCAGCAGATCATAGCAGTGCCCTGTTTATGAGGATAAGAACATAAGAAATAGGAGCAGGAGGCCGCCATTCGGCCCTTCGAGCCTACTCCGCCATTCAATGAGATCATGGCTGATCTTCTGCCTCAATTCTATTCACCGGCCTTATCGCTATATCCCTTGATGCCCTTACTAGTCAGAAATCTATCGACTTCTGTTTTGAATATACCCAATGACTGAGCCTCCACAGCCCTCTGGGGTTGGGTAGAGAATTCCAAAGATTCACCACCCTCTGTGTGAAGAAATTTCTTCTCATCTCAGTCCTGAATGGCCTACCCTTTATCCTGAGCCTGTGGCCCCTGGTTCTAGACTCCCCAGCCAAGGGAAACATTCTCCCAGCATCCACCCTATCAAGCCCTGTAATAATTTTGTATGCTTCAATGAGATCCCCTCTCATTCTTCTGAATTCAAGAGAATACAGGCCTAGTTTACTCAATCTCTTCTCATACGACAGTCCCGCCATCCCAGGAATCAATCTCGTGAACCTTCGTTGCACTCCCTCTATGGCAAGTATATCCTTCCTTAGGTAAGGAGACCAAAATTGTACACAGTACTTCAGGTGTGGTCTCACCAAGGCCCTATATAATTGGAGTAAGACTTCTTTACTCCTGTACTCAAATCCTCTTGTAATGAAGGCCAGCATACCATTTGCCTTCCTAATGGCTTGCTGCACCTGCACATTCACTTTCAGTGACTCATGTACAAGGACACCCAGGTCCCTTTGAGCATCTGCATTCCCCAATCTTTCACCATTTAGGAAATACTCAGCCTTTCTGTTTTTTCTACCAAAGTGGATAACTTCACATTTATCCACATTATATTCCATCTGCCATGTTTTCACCCACTCACTGAGCCTGTCGAGATCCCCTTGAAGCCTCTTCACATCCTCTTCGCAACTGACACTGCCACCTAGCTTTGTGTCATCAGCAAATTTGGAAATGTTACATTTAGTCCCCTCATCCAAATCATTGATATAGATTGTGAATCTTCTTCTTCTTCTTCTTAGGCAGTCCCTCGGAACCGAGGATGACTTGCTTCCATATTAAAAATGAGTTCTCAGGTGACTGATGAGTCCAATGCAGGACCTACAGTCTCTGTCACAGGTGGGGCAGACGGTGGTTGAGGGGGCGGGTGGGTGGGGTGCTTGGGTTGACGTGCGCTCCTTCCGCTGCCTGCACTTGGCTTCCGCTTGCTCCCGGCGAAGAGACTTGAGGTGTTCGGCGCCTTCCCGGATGCTTCTCCTCCACTTTGTACGGTCTTGGGCCAGGGATTCCCAGGTGTCGGTGGGGATGTTACACTTTTTCAAGGAGGCTTTGAGGGTGTCTTGAAGCGTTTCCTCTGCCCACCTGGGGCTCTTTTGCCGTGCCGGAGCTCCGAGTAGAGCGCTTGTTTTGGGAGTCTCGTATCGGGCATGCGGACAATGTGACATTTCCATCGGAGCTGATCGAGCATGGTCAAAGCTTCGATGCTGGGGATGTTGGCCTGAGCAAGAATACTGACGTTGGTGCGCCTATCCTGCCAACGGATTAGCAGGACCTTGCAGAGGCAGCGTTGGTGGTACCTCTCCAGTGCTTTGAGGTGCCTGCTGTACATGGTCCATGTCTCTGAGGCATACAGCAGGGCGGGTATCACTGCTGCTCTGTAGACCATGAGCTCAGTGCCGGGTTTGAGGTCCTGGTCTTCAAACACTCTCTCCCTCAGGCGACTGAAGGCTGCACTGGCACACTGAAGGCGGTGTTGGACTGTGTTAGATTGTGAATAGCTGGGGCCCAAGCACCGATCCTTGCGGTACCCCACTAGTCACAGCCTGCCATCCTGAAAAAGTCCCGTTTATCCCTAATCTTTGTTTTCTGTCTGTTAACCAATTCTCAATCCATGCTAGTATATTACCCCAATTCCATGTGCCCTAATTTTGTTTACCAACCTCTTGTGTGGGACCTTATCGAAGGCCTTCTGAAAATCCAAATACACCACATCTACCGGTTCCCCTTTGTCTACTCCACTAGTTACATCCTCAAAGAACTCCAATAGGTTTGTCAAACAGGACTTCCCTTTCATAAATCCATGTTGACTCTGCCCAATCTTACTATTAGTTTCTAAGTGCCCAGTTATTGCATCCTTTATAATAGATTCCAGCATTTTCCCAACTACTGATATGAGGCTAACAGGTCTGTGGTTCCCTGTTTTCTCTCTCCCTCCTTTCTTAAATAGTGGGGTTACATTTGCTATCCTCCAATCTGCAGGAATTGTTCCAGAATCTATAGAATTTTGGAAGATGACAACCAATGCGTCCACTATCCCAATGGCCACCTCTTTCAAAACCCTAGGACGTAGGTCATCCAGTCCTTGAGATTTATCAACTTTTAGTCCCATTAATTTTGTTAATACTGTTTTTTTACTAATAATTTCTTTAAGTTCCTCATTCTCACCACACCCTTGGTTTTCTCGTATTTCTGGGAGGTTTTTTGTGTCTTCCTCCGTGAAGACAGAAACAAAGTATTTATTTAATTTCTCTGCCATTTCCTCATTCCCCATTATAAATTATCCCGTCTCTGACCGTACAGGACCTACATTTACCTTCGCCAGTCTTTTCCTTTTCACATACCTATAGAAGCTTTTACAATCCGTTTTTATATTTTTCGCTAGTTTGTGCTCATATTCCATTTTCCTGTTCTTTATCAATTTCTTGGTCCCCCTTTGCTGATTTCTAAAAAGATCCCAATCCTCAGGCTGACCGCTTTTTCTGGCAACTTTATAAGCTTCCTCCTTTGACTTAATACTAGCTTTAATTTCTTTTGTTAGCCATGGTTGGATCACTTTTCCTTTTGGGTTTTTATGCCCTAGAGGAATATATGTTTGTTGCAAATTATGCATTATTTCCTTGAATGTTAGCCATTGTATGTCCACCTTCATACCTTTTAGTGTAGTCTCCCAATCTACCATGGCCAACTTGTCCCTCATACCCTTGTAATTTCCTCTGTTTAGATTGAAGACCATAGTTTCAGATTGGACTACATCACTCTCAAACTTAATATAAAATTCAATCATATTATGGTCACTTGTCCCTAAAGGCCCCTTTAGCACAAGATTATTGATTAGCCCTTTCTCATTACACAGTACCAGATCCAGAATAGCCTGTTCCCTGGTTGGTTCCTCCACATACTGATCCAGGAAACCATCTCGCATGCATTCCAAGAATTCGTCCTCCACACCATTAGTGGTAATTTGATTTGCCCAGTCAATATGTAGATTAAAGTCCCCCATGATTACCGTATTGCCCTTGTTGCATGCACTTCTAATCTCTTGATTGATACTGTGCCCTACATTACCACTATTGTTTGGTGGCCTATACACAACTCCCACCAATGTTTTCTGCCCTTTGCTGTTTCTTAGCTCCACCCAAACTGATTCCAGTTCTACATCACGATCTGCCAAGCCAAGATCTTTTATCTCTACCGTACCGATCTCATCCCTTATTAACAGCACTACGCCACCTCCTTTTCCTTTTTGTCTGTCCTTCCTAAATGTTGAGTACCCTGGAACATTCAGTTCCCAGCTTTGGTTACCCTGCAACCATGTCTCTGTAATGGCAATTACATCATACCCATTTACTTCTATTAGTGCCATTAATTCATCCACCTTGTTGCGAATGCTACGTGCATTTAGATAAAGTGCCTTCAACTTTGCCTGTTTAATATTTTTCTGCACTTTGACCCTCTTTACTGTTGGCCTTTGTTTCTGCTCCCTACTAGTTTTGCTGACTACTTTTCTAACTTGCACTTCCAGCTTTGTTTCTCTCCGTTCTGGGTCCACACTTATCTCAGAGGTGCACTTGGAATGGGGGGAGAGTTATGGACGGGAAACCCAGAAGTACAGGGTTTCCTGAACGTCCTGCAGACTTGAGCACAAAAATCAAGGCTGACACTCCAGTGCCGTGCTGAGGGAGCGCTGCACTGACAGAGGTGCTGTCTTTCGGATGAGATGTTAAACCGAGGCCCCGTCTGCCCTCTCAGGTGGATGTAAAAGATCCCACGGCACTATATCGAAGAAGAGCAGAGGAGTTATCCCCGGTGTCCTGGACAATATGTATCCCTCAATCAACATCACAAAAACAGATCACCTTGTCATTATCACATTGCTGTTTGTCGGAGCTTGCTGTGCGCAAATTGGCTGCCGCATTTCCTACATTACAACAGTGACTACACTTCAAAAGTACTTCATTGGCTTTAAAGCGCTTTGGGCGTCCAGTGGTCGTGAAAGGCGCTATAGAAATGCAAGTCTTTCTTTTCTTTCTTTTAATGGCCCTGAATTTGCGGTCGGAGATGTCCCGCGGGCAAATGCCTCCGATCCGCAAATAAAATGTCCGCGTACCTGGTAGGTACGGAGATTCCCGGTCCTGGGACTCTCCAGGTACCCGCGGGCAGAGGCCCACGTAGCCTAGGGGCACAGGCGGTTCACAAGCGCCCCTGGGATCACGTGGGCTGGCCCAATCAATAAAAGAAGGGAATCCCTTTTCATGCTTATGGGGATTCCGTATGTACGGAACCTCCATAAGCATGAATGGGAATACCCCAAAAAATACATCTACACATCAAATAAATAAAAAAAATTACATATTTAAAATTAATTAAAATGCCATTTAATTAAATATTTAAAACAAAAATTAAATATTTTGAAAAATAAATTTAAATGTTTTAAAGGGGCTAAAAATAAACTTACCTTATTGTACAGGTTTTTTAATGTATAAATGATTGAAAAAAAATTATTTAAATGTTTTTTTAAACTCTTAGGCGTAAGAATGTCACGGGCATTCGCTGGGCAGAGTAGCCCAACTCTCCGCCCGCGGAGGCCCTTTTCCTGGGGATGGCTACGATCTGTCAAGAAGATTCTTGACAGATCGCAAGTTCCAGGTTTTCACGCATGCGCTTGGCGCATGAAAACCCGGAACATGCCCGGCCCTTACGGGCCAATATTTTTTCTCCAGGTTTCCCGCCCGACAACCAGTTGGGTGGAAAAGCCTGCTGCAGAAGGATGCAGCAGAGCAGCAGTTAGAGAGAGATCGCGGTCGGCGGTTCTAGTGGGTGGGGGGGCTGGAAAGGTATCACGGGGGCTGCGGGTGGGAGATGGTGGTCGGTGGGGGGCGTTGGTGGTCGGGGGGGGTCCGAGGAGCAGATGGTGGTCGGGGAGTAGAACGTGGTCGGGGGGGAGCAGATGGTGGTCGGGGGTTTCGATCACAGTAGGTGGAGCAGACAGATCGCGGTGGGGGTGGGGGGCGGTGGGGGAGAGAGAGCGGGTTTACAGGTGAGCTTGCTGGGCTGGGAGGAAACACTCCTGCTCCTCCTGGCTCACAAGCAGTGCTGTAAAGGCACTTAACTTATGGATCCAGCCCTTCTCGTCTCCTTTTACCTGCCGGGTTTCCCGAGTTCTGGGAAACCTGGACGACTGTGATTAAAAATAGAATCACTGTTGAAATGGAGGCACACAGCCTCCTTAAAAGTTTTCAACGATCGACCCATCTCCTGTGAGTGGATTGGTCGCTCGCCCCTTGTCCCGCTTCCGCTAAAACCTAAAGTGGGCGGGTTCGAGGCGGGTTGGGTTGCTGTTTCAGACTTTAAATTTTTAAACCACCCGCTCAAACCAAACCCACCCGTTCTAGGGGGTTTTAATTACCCCCTAAGGCTCCATGAGTTAGGCTCTCTCACTTTTTTGGGGGGTCATTTTCTAATTAGTTCTGCTGGCATAATTCCCACACAATGACTCATAGGGGTCAAGTGCTTAATTTCTTACTTTCTGGATGCTTAACTCTGACTATTATAGTTGTGTAATAATTGGGTGTCTTAACTGATAACTGTTTGTAAATGAAGAGACTGTGTGTCAGAATAGACGGCATTCCTGGCCGGGGAACATGTATATCCACTCACCACCACTGACTGCCCAAAAATCACACCACCCTAATTTCTGAACAGGAAACTTCTATAACCATCAAAAGCTCCTAGTTTTGAGAAAACACTCCTGCAATATCAATATTATTTCCAGCATGCATCTGTACTAAAGCTCAAGAATTCTATTATATGCTTTCAATAATGGTTAATAACAACACTGCACAAAAGGTCAACGATAAAAAATCATCAGTACATCTAAAGGGAACACACAGAGTGACAGGAAATCTGTGTCTGCAAAAAACAGACCCCTGACAAAGATTGTTGGAATAAAAGTCACTCATAATTTAAATACTAAAGAACGCTCGCACATTTGTTCTGTTGCCTTTTATAAAAGCTGTTACTGCAATAGGTTTATTTCTGAATAGGTAATTTCTAGATCTATATATATATATATATATATATCTTTTGATTGAAAATATGACATTTTCATTCAGTATGTCGGTGGAGAAGTCAAGGGGACTAAAGTACTCACTGTTAGAGTAAAAAGGACGGGCCCAACAAAGGCCCAGATGATCTCACTCTGAACGTTCAGCCAGCAGTGATTGTCTGCTATGTATTTGTCACCGGCAGTTGCTAGGGTGATGGCCACAATAAAAACTGGGAATCCTGAAGAAAAAAGATGTAGAAAATGTTTTCCTATTTTTCATTAATAAGCAATTCAAATGTGTATTCAAGAAACTGAATTTCATTTTCCTAAATAGATTTTCTATTAGTGGTTATTAGCATAAGTTTTCATTACGGAGACAAAGTAAATTCATGCAGTCAACACAACAAATGCTTCACTGATGTTTTAACATTAAATACAACATTGATGATACAATATTAAGTACAAGGCACTAAACACACATGCAAGACTGGATGTAGGGTTATGCAAACCGCAGTCAGGTACACGGGCCAAGGATGTCTAATCTTTCGGAGCTGGGGGCTGGATGTATGTGTCAAAACCAATGAGTGGGTTGCAAATAATTATGCAATAATGTGGGCCCCTGTGTACAAATATGCAAGCCCCATACATTAAAAAAATTTAAATCTCCATCCACAAAAAAGTGAGAGCCCATACACAAAAAGCAAGACCCCCTCCTCCCCAAATACAAAAAAGACCATGTAAGGCCTCCTTTCTCCTTCATTCATCCCCTCTTTTCCCCCACTCATCCTCCCCCTCCACTGAACATAGGAACATATGAATTGCTAGACGAAAAAGACCAAGGTCCATCTATTTTGCCTTCCACTGTCCTAATAGTTGCACGATACAATGATAATGGAGTTGTTATAGAGTCATAGAGTTATACAGCACGGATGGAGGCCCTTCGGCCCATCGTGTCCGCGCCGGCCATCAAGCCCTGTCTAATCTAATCCCATATTCCAGCATTTGGTCCGTAGCCTTGTATGCTATGGCATTTCAAGTGCTCATCCAAATGCTTCTTGAATGTTGTGAGGGTTCCTGCCTCCACAACCCTTTCAGGCAGTGAGTTCCAGACTCCAACCACCCTCTGGGTGAAAAAGTTCTTTCTCAAATCCCTTCTAAACCTCCCGCCCTTTACCTTGAATCTATGCCCCCTTGTTATAGACCCCTCTACTAAGGGAAAAAGCTCCTTAGTATCCATCCTATCTATGCCCCTCATAATTTTGTACACCTCAATCATGTCCCCCCTCAGCCTCCTCTGCTCCAAGGAAAACAAACCCAATCTGCCCAGTCTCTCTTCATAGCTGAAGCACTCCAGCCCGGGTAACATTCTGGTGAATCTCCTCTGCACCCTCTCCAAAGCGATCACATCCTTCCTGTAGTGTGGCGACCAGAACTGCACACAGTATTCCAGATGTGGCCTAACCAGTGTTTTATACAGCTCCATCATAACCTCCTTGCTCTTATATTCTATGCCTCGGCTAATGAATGCAAGTATCCCATATGCCTTTTTTACCACCTTATCCACCTGTTCCGCCGCCTTCAGGGATCTGTGTACTTGCACACCAAGATCCCTCTGACCTTCCGTCTTGCCTAGGGTCTTACCATTCATTGTATATTCCCTTGCCTTGTTAGTCCCTCCAAAGTGCATCACCTCGCACTTTTCCGGATTAAATTCCATTTGCCACTGTTCCGCCCATCTGACCAACCCATCTATATCGTCCTGCAGACTGAGGCTACCCTCCTCGCTATTTACCACCCTACCAATTTTTGTATCATCCGCGAACTTACTGATCATACCTTTTACATTCTTATCCAAGTCGTTAATGTAGACCACAAACAGCAAGGGACCCAGCACCGATCCCTGTGGTACCCCACTGGCCACAGGCTTCCAGTCACAAAAACAACCTTCGACCATCACCCTCTGCCTTCTGCCACTGAGCCAGTTTTGTATCCAATGTGCCAAGGCACCCTGGATTCCATGGGCTCTTACCTTCTTGACCAGTCTCCTGTGCGGGACTTTATCGAAGGCCTTACTGAAATCCATGTATACCACATCCACTGCGTTACCCTCATCCACACACCTAGTCACCCCCTCAAAAAATTCAATCAAATTAGTCAGACATGATCTTCCCTTGACAAAGCCATGTTGGCTAACCCTGATTAATCCTTGCCTCTCCAAGTGGAGACTGATTTTGTCCCTCAGAATTTTTTCCAATAATTTTCCTACCAAACATGGAAATCAATCTCTATCAACTAGTCTACAACAGACCTAGACATGAGGCGAGGAAACCCACAGTGGTGGAAAGCTTTGGGAACCATAGGTCCAAAGTCACCTGTTCCTGCCAAGCATGCGACACTTACCATACATCATGTCTCAAATTACGCATATTTGAAGCCTGGTTCTTTTGCTCTCTTATTTCTTGTCTACCTTCCTATCCATCCTCTCCTGGTCCTTCTTAATCTCTCTTCTGTCATCTCTTTCTCCTCTGGTGCTCTCTCTCTCTTCTGCTTTTCTCTTCCACTTTTAAGTTACAGCACATCTTTAGAAAGATATCACTAATTTCATGAATATAATCCCCACTTCAAAAGAAAATTCCTCTGTTAACATGAATGTCATCAGTAAGAACGGTGATTAAAACCTCTCCCTACCCATAGTGCAAATTAAAAAGTGCAAAGAACGTCTTAAAACTATGTACAGCAGCTCAGGTGTCAATTATTTCAGTCCAGTTTCTAATCCTGGGATCACCAAAGCAGCTTGGGGAGCGGGAGAGCATGTTTCAGCTATCTAAAATTGCTGGGACTGGACGAATTTTTTTTTAATCCATTCTCGGGATATGGGCGTCGCCGGCAAGGCTGGCATTTATTGCCCATTCTTGTTGCCCTTGCGGAGGTGGTGGTGGTGGGCCTTCTTCGTGAACCGCTACAGTGCGTGTGGTGAAGGTGCTCCCATAATGCTGTTAGGTATTTTGACCCAGCGGCGATGAAGGAATGCGGATATATTTCCAAGGCAGAAATTTCTTCACACAGAGGGTGGTGAATCTTTGGAATTCTGTACCCCAGAGGGCAGTGGAGGCTCAGTCATTGGGTATATTCAAAACAGAAGTCGATAGATTTCTGACTAGTAAGGGCATCAAGGGATATGGCGATAGGGTCGGTGAATGGAGTTCAGGCAGAAGATCAGCCATGATCTCATTGAATGGCGGAGCAGGCTCGAAGGGCCAAATGGCCTACTCCTGCTCCTAGTTCTTATGTTCTTATGATGGTGTGTGACTTGGAGGGGAACTTAGTGTTCCCATGCGCCTGCTGCCCTTGTCCTTCTAGGTGGTGGTGGTTGGAGGTTTGTGAGGTACTGCTGAAGATGACTTGGTGACTTGCTGCGGTGCATACTGTAGATTGTACATACTGCAGCCACGGTACACCTGTGATGGAGGGAGTGGATGTTTAAGCTGGTGGATGGGGTGTTTATCAAGTGGACTGATTTTCCTGGATGGTGTTAAGCCTCTTGAGTGTTGTTGCAGCTACACCCATCCAGGCAAGTGGAGAGTATTCCATCACACTTCTGGATGCAATGGGCACAGAAAGAATGAATGAACAAATATCTATCCCAGCATTAAGAAGCATGAGGCAGGAACCTTTTATTAACACAACTATATTCCTGTTTTGCTGCAGATAAGGCACTAGCCATATACAGTCGCATCTTTTATAAATATTAACTTCGAAGAGGATAAAGATACCAGTGCTCCTACCTAAGACCTCATGATATTGCCAATAAAAAAGGGTGTGCGGTAAGCAGTTTCTGTCTTTTTTTTTGCACGATGACTGTTTCTTTACATTCCTGTATTTTACTAAGCGCAATGAAGATATGGTTGGGAATTGCTAAAATAGAGCTCAACATTCTAAATATATTTTAGATAGCTGTCACAAAGAAATGAGAACAAAAACTCCTGAATGACTCCCATGGTTTAAACGTAAATGATTTAAATAGCTGCCTGATCACATGCCAATAAAAGCATCACAAGCTAACGGGCTAATTATAACCTTAAATAAACAGAATGAAGTTTTGGCTAGTCTGTTATGTTGAATTTCTACATGTGCATGTATGGACTCAAAATGCCCTTTAATACACACATATTCCATTCCCCTTTTTTGACAACCTCTGCCTGGTAGGGTTGTTGAAATCCTGGTGATCCCACCAGGATCCGAGTGTATTTATTTTCCTTGTTGACCTAGTAGTCAGCGTGTGTTTGCTTTTCCTGGTGGTCTAGTTCAGGGCGGGGGCTTCACCCTTTGTAGACTAATAAGTGAGCTCGTTTCTGTCACAAAGCTCATGAATTAAACATTTAACAAATTTACACCATCGATTAGGGTCACCTCTGTGATCGTGGAATTGTGAAGATGTTATATTCCTAGTTCCCGCAGCTGAAACCTATTCCCCTTTCCCCTGAAAAAATAGATAAAATGAATACCTAAAACCCTTTAGCAGTGTGTGACAGAGCTGGTACGGTTTTTATAATTCTGTAATTCATATAAAACACCGGAAAAGAAATACGTTGTTGAAATTCAATCAAATGTACAGAAATAAAACCATATTTGCTGCTTCTATTCTGTACAGTAAGTTACAAGAACATAATCACTGCCATAAATCTTCCACATTTGTTATTTCATGACAGCAGCATGGAACTGAAATAAATGCAACTTACAGGCCTATACAACAACAACTTGCATTTATATGCCTATAATATAGTAAAACGTCCCAAGGTGCTTCACAGGTGTGTTATTAAACAAAATTTGACACCGAGCCATATAAGGCGATATGAGGACAGATGACCAAAGCCTTGGTCAAAGAGGCAGGTTTTAAGAAGGGACTTAAGGGAGGAGAGAAAGGTAGCGAGGCGGAGAGGTTGATGGATGCAATTCCAGAGCTTAGGGCCTCGGCCGCCAATGGTGCTGCGATGAAAATCAAGGATGCGCAAGAGGCCATAATTGGAGGAGCGCAAAGATCTCGGAGGGTTGTAGGGCTGGAGGAGGTTACAGAGATAGGCAGGGGCGTGGCCATGGAGGGATTTGAAAACAAGGATGAGAATTTTGAAATCTAGGCGTTGCTGGACTGGAAGTCAATGTAGGTCAGAGAGCACAGGGATGATGGGTGAACAGGACTTGGTGCGAGTTAGGATACAGGCAGCAGAATTTTGGATGAGCTCAAGTTTACGGCGGGTGCAAGATGGAGGCTGGCCAGGAGAGCATTGGAATAGTCGAATCTAAAGGTAACAAAGGCATAGATGAAGCTTTCAGCAGCAGATGAGATGAGGCAGGGGTGGAGATGGCCGATGTAACAGTGGTGGAAGTAGGCGGTCTGGGTGATGGAGAGGATATGGGGGTCAGAAGCTCAGCTCAGGGTCAAAGAGAATGCCGAGGTTGCAAACAGTCTGGTTCAGCCTCAGTCTGTGGCCAGGGAGAAGGCTGGAATCGTTGGCTAGGGAACGGAGTTTGGGCGGAGACCGAAGACAATGGCTTCCCAATACTTAATTGGAGGAAAGTTCTGCTCATCCAATGCTGGATTTTGGACAAGCAGCATGACAAATCAGAGGTAGTGAAGGGGTCAAGAGAGGTGGTGGTGAGGTAGAGCTGTGTGTTGTCAGTGTACATGTGGAACCTGATGTTGAGTTTTCAGATGATGTCGCTGAGGTGCAGCATGTAAATGAGAAATAGGAGCAGGTCATGTTGACTTTCAACAGCTTCTTTAGGTCATCAGAGCAAAGAAAACATTCTACCTAAGATTACAGTAAATCAGGTTTCATTTGGGGTTGAGATAAACCCCGAATTTAATACTTAAACACCATTAAAAGGGTTTTTCAAATAGGTCACCTCTGTAAAGAAGCAATAATGTGCTAACATTAGTGAGAACATTAATGTACCCCCTGTACTCCTAATAACACCATTAAAAATTAAATACAAATACAGAATGTTACTTGGCACGACATTTAACCCTTGAAGTGCTGCAAGGTTATCTTGCTGGGGCATGATGGTGCTGTCAGGGTCACTTACAAGATAATACTCTCAGTTTGACACTTCAAAAATCTGCCAAATTTTGACCTTGTTACATCTATGGCACAAACAGGTCAATCTTTCTGGCCTTTGGAGTCAGGTTTCAATCAACTGGAAGCCAATTTTGAATGATGTGAATCCCACTTCCAGACAAAGTGGGACCATAGAGACACTGGCAGGAGTGTATTTAGACTTTATGATAGAGTAGGATTCATTCCTTAGTTAAAATAATGAAAATAGAATATAGAACAAATGGCAAAGAGAATAGGGGAAACAGAATATAAGGCAAGTAGAACTGTGTTTATATGTTAATATATTAATATAGTTATTCTTGATATTTGAGAAACATAATTTCTGTAATATTATACTTTGTTTCCACAGCATGGTGTAAAAAATCTTTAAAAGTGGCTCGTCCAGGAATTCACTATGATAAAATAAAAAAAAATTAAATTCAATTATTTTTGATATCTTTATTCTAATTTTTACAGAATAGGTTATAGTCAGGTGTAAAATATGACTTACATTTGGACTTGTCTGCTTCACTTCTGTAAATGTAAATCACATTTCACACCTGTTACTTATATCTGAAAGATGGTTTGTAATGAGTTGCTGTCACCTACATGCTGCATCTGAAAGCATTCCACTTTAGTGAGAAAAAGACTGCTGACAGCAAATATTTTCTTTGCCTACTGAAATTCTTTATACCACTGAAATGATATGAACATTAAAGCCCCAAATTTAATCTCCTGCGCCCGTCGAGAATGGGGCGTGCGGGAGTTAGAATATCGACAGCGTGGCACTCACCGGAGTAATGCGCCACACGCCATTTTAACAGGCAGGTGTCGGGCTGGGTGTGAGGCCCTCACCGCAGGCAGGCGAGGGCCTCATTTACATTCAAAAGTCGGGGTCTGATGATGCCAATCAGACCCCAAGGCTACTTTAACCGGCAGCAGCAAGGTCTGCGTTGCCAGCGAAACCCGGCGTGCGAGATCAGCAGGACCAGCGGAGGGCCGAAAAGGTCCTGGCACCACAAGGAAACCTTCGGCCTTCAGTGTCCCAGGCTTCCCGAGATCACCTGGGACCCCCTCACCCCTACCCCTCCCCCCCCCCTTTGCAAGGGACCATTCCCGCAGGTCCCCAGCTGAGGCTTCCTGCCGCGCTCACCCGCCTGCTCACTGGCCTGGCGTCATTGTCCCCGGATTTGGTCAGGAGTTGGCCTGGTCTACTTACATGAGGCCCAGGAGTTAAAATAGCCCGTGCGTCACGTCGACTTGACGCTCTCCCCGAGTTAAAATCGGGGCTTAAGAAAAATATGAATAGGAACAGTATAATAAAGTGAAATGAAGAATACCTTACCCCAGCCAATCAGATAATAGTACTTCATTCTCCTTTCTTCACTGATATTGACGGTGACAACCTTGCTCCAGAGAAGAATTCCTTCCACCAGCATCCAGGCAAAAGCAGCCATGAAAAGCAGATGTAGCATTGCTGTTACAACAGAACATGCCACCTAGTGGGGAAAATAGAGAGATACTCTAACTCAGACCTAGTTACTTGCACACAGGAGTTTAAAGGAAAAATGGACGGGCAATCAAGGATAACTATAGCACTATTATGTTCTCACAGCTAAATGCACATTCTATAAAACTGTAGCCAGTATTGACAAAAATCCTTATTTCCCAATATGTGATTTATCATATAAAAAATTAGTTACATTATGCACCCCATCATTTAACATGATGTTAACTCTCAACAGATCACACCTTATTCAGTAATACATGCAGCACAAAGTATGTTGCAAGAATGTATATAATTGTATACTATTAAGCTGCTAAATTCCACAATATATTTTCCTCCATTTGCACCTGAGTGAAGCCCTAGCTTGTGCATCCCAGGCATCGGTGTTTCTATGGCCGTGGGAGGGGGGCTGGTTAACTTTCAGGAAACACACCTCCAGAGAAAGCAGCTCCATTTTTGAAATTTTGAAAGCTTCCTGGCCGTGCAATGCCAGGCCACAAACACAGCGGCCGAGCTCCACTGATGAATCCCTTCCCCTACCCACCACCCCCAGCTGAGATGGGCACCCCAGTTACCCATTCCTAGTGCAGGTGCGTGCCCACAATATGCAAATACCCCGGACCCCAGGATTTGAGATAAACTCATGGGTGTATCAATGGAGCAGAGAGGGGTTCTGCTTTTCTCCCTCCCTACCCACCCCCCCCACGCCGCCCCCCCCCCCCCACACACACACACACACACACACACACACACACACACACACACACACAAAGTCCTCTAGAGGAATTTCAGGGTTGTTAAACTAAACAGTCAAGTCTACTACAATTAACAAATCAGAAAACATTCATCAGCCTATCAGTGAACTCCACTGTTTAGGTGCATATTTAGAACCTACAAAGATAATTTTTGTTTTTCTCTATCACCATCTCCCACTCTTCTTCCCCCTACTCCTGGCTTCTGCCATTCATCCATCCACACTATCAGCAATCCCCTGACAATCTTCAGTTTCTCCCTAGTCTTCCCCAACCGGCCTGCCCTCCCCAAATCTCAGCTCTTTCTACTCCCCAGCTAAGTCCTGACCACTAAACCACCCATCCTGTCCCCCATGGTTGTCAATATTGTTAATAGCTCCCTTTGCTCAGGTAGTGTCCCTCTGCCTTTCAAACTCACTGTTTTCAACTTCTACGCACAAAGCCCACACATAACCCAACCGTCCTCGTCAACGACCACTTCTTCTCTAACCTCTTTTCTCTCTAAGGTCTTCAAACATATTGGGGCCGATTTAGGAGCCCGGTGTTCATCGGGTAAGGATGGGGAGTCGGCTCCTGTTGCCTGATGATGCCAGCGTGAGGCCCGATCTATTTTCATGGTGGGGCCTCATTTTAATATGCACAGTAAATTGCCAGCGCTGAGCAAGCACTGACAGACATCTCGCCAATGGGGGGAGGGCTGAGGATGGAAGCGGTCATTACAGTGGGAGGAGAATCGGATGGAGCATAAACCCCGGCGTAGACCTGTTGGGCCGAATGACCTGTTTCTGTGCTGTAAAATTCTATGTGATTCTATGACAGGCATCTCACCAATGGGGGGGAAGGGGTGGGGTAAGAATCCATCAGCTCTGCCTCAGAGCTGAGCCAGAGTTTCCGATTTGCGGAGGGGTGGGTAGGTAATTTCGGGGAGGGGCTCAGAGGTTCTGTCAGTGGGTGGGAAGAGTCATTCAAAACGCTGGTTTTAAACCATTTTTCAGGGGCCTGCAGTGGTCCCTTTGAGGACCACTGGTTTGGCCTCTCAATGGTCATGTTCATTGGGCAAAGCAATCGCAGCGGACACCACCCCGCAGAAGGCCAAAATCGCATCAGGGTTCTAAGCACATCATAGGACCCAATTTAAATATTTTAATGAGGCTTCTGCCTGTTTCGGGGTGGTTGTGGGAGGGTGGGGGCGGGGAAACGTTGGCCACCTAAATGAAAACTTGCATCGGGCAGGCCTTGGACACAACGCTAGTGGTGAGTTTTTTTAAATTTCATCTCGCTACTACTTCGTTCACGCTGAAAAATTGGACATTAGTGAGATGAAAACTGCCCTTTTTGTCACCTACAAGGTACATGCCCACTGCTCCTAAAACTCCCTGTTCAAAACCCTTCAGCCTGGCTTCCACCCTGCTCACTGCATTGACGCCATCCTGGCCACCACTTCCCTTGGCCCCATGACCAAATTCTGTGCTGTCAGACATCAAGTCACAGATGAGTTAAAGTTTCCTCCAGCTAAACAGTGTGACGACTAAAGCCAATTGTTTTCAGGCCTCGCCACAAACTCCACTCTCTTGCCACTGACACAATTCCCCCCTCCTCCCCAGCCAGCTTTCTGCCTGTGCAAAAAGTCAGTTTCCTGGTCAGCCCAGTGTTGAGTTTCAATCCCCCCATCCTACCCATCACCAAGATATTTTCCTTTCACTTCAGCAACCTCTGCCACTGCCACAACCCCACCGTCACTGAAACTCTTATGTACTCTTTTGTCATCTCTAGACTTGATTTCTCCAATATCCAGCCTCTCATCCTCTTATAAATTCAGCCACTAGTATCCGATCCTGCACTCAATCCCACTCGCCCATCACCATCCCCCACCCCCATTGACCTACACTGGGTCGCTGTCCCCCATTAAATTTTAAATTTAAAATCTTGGTCCTCATCCTCAAATCCTTCCATGACTTCCCCCGACCCTGCAGAGTTCTTCAGCCTTATATCCGCTCTTGCTTCCTTTGGTCTGCTGACATTGGCCTTGGTACATACCCCGTCATTGATGGCAGAGCCCTCAGCCACATTGGCCCTACTTTTTGGAGTTTCCTCCCTAAACCCTGCCGCCTTTCCAGTTCTCTGCCATTGAAAACTTTTTTTCAACTAAGTTTTCCCAACTCTCCCACCATGGCTCAGCATCCATGCCTTTCATCTATTTTTTTCCTGTCTCCTCCCAGGGATAATTACTACTTTAAATATCATATAGATGTAAGTTACGTGTTGTAAGAAAACTGTTTTGTATTCCCTTTGCCAAGTACTAGCTATTTTTTTCAATTATATAACTGTAAAGTATGAGACAATCACCCTTTAAGCTATGTTTTGATCACAGGTTCCTCAGCAAATTATTCTACTGGCTCTGCAGAAAGAACTTCTCCACACCCACCCTACTAATTTCTTTCATTACTTTAAAAACTTGAACATTTTGTTCCCCAACAAGGATACATTTAACCCCATAACCTCTTTTTCTAGTACATTCAACTTACAACTTTTAATTCTGTGAGCTTTAACTTGCACAATGACTGTCTAGTGGCCTTAAATTGATTTTTGGAACTCTAGATATACAATATGACCACTTCACTGACTCAGTTACATCCTCAAAGAATTCTAAAAGATCTGCTAGGTAGAAGGTAGATTCACAGACTCACTTCTTTAGATTTATTGTCTTGCCTCTTGTAAATACACACAAATTGTTTTCTTTACAATAATGAGAAGTCGCACAACACCAGGTTATAGTCCAACAGATTTATTTAAAATTACAAGCTTTCGGAGCTGTCGCCCCTTCGTCAGGTAAAGTTACTGTGAGAGAATCTATCAGAATTCACAGAATATAAACACAGAGAAAATGCATAGATTAAATCTTTCCCTACATCAAAGACACACTAAGAGCACAGCCAAGACAATGAGATGTGTCCCAGGGGGTCCAACGCGTCAAAACACCTGCTGGCTGCATATCCTCTCCATTTTTTGTGTTTGTTTCTTGTGTTTGTTTTTTTTTTAAAAACTGGAAAGACCGGCAACGATGTCAAGTCACGTTCTGTAGCGTGACATGAACCCGATATCCCGATTGAGGCCGTCCTCATGAGTGCGGAACTTGGCTATCAGTTTCTGCTCGATGATTTTGCGTTGTCGTGTATCCCGAAGGCCGCCTTGGAGAACGCTAACCCGCAGATCCGAGGCTGAATGCCCTTGACTGCTGAAGTGTTCCCCGACTGGGAGGCAACCATCCTGCTTGGCGATTGTTGCGCGGTGTCCGTTCATACGTTGTCTCAGTGTCTGCATGGTCTCGCCGATGTACCATGCTCTGGGGCATCCTTTACTGCAACGTATCAGGTAGACAACGTTGGCCGAGTCACATGAGTATGTACCATGTACCTGGTGGGTAGTGTCCTCACGTGTGATGACGGTATCTGTGTTCATGATCTGGCATGTCTTGCAGAGGTTGCCGTGGCAGGGTTGTGTGGTGTCGTGGTCGCTGTTCTCCTGACAGCTGGGTAATTTGCTGCGAACGATGGTACTTTTGAGGTTAGGCGGCTGCTTGAAGGCGAGTAGTGGAGGCGTGGGGATGGCCTTAGCAAGGTGTTCGTCGTCATCGATGACATGTTGAAGGCTGCGAAGAACATGGCGTAGTTTCTCCGCTCCGGGGAAGTACTGGACGACGTAGGGTACTCTGTTGGTTGTGTCCCGTGTTCGTCTTCTGAGGAGGTCTGTGCGGTTTTTCGCTGTGGCCCGTCGGAACTGTCGATCGACGAGTCGAGCATCATATCCCGTTCTTACGAGGGCGTCTTTCAGTGTCCGTAGGTGTCCATCGCGTTCCTCCTCGTCTGAGCAGATCCTGTGTATTCGCAGGGCTTGTCCATAGGGGATGGCTTCTTTAACGTGGTTAGGGTGGAAGCTGGAGAAGTGGAGCATCGTGAGGTTGTCCGTGGGCTTGCGGTAGAGTGAAGTGCTGAGGCGTCCATCTTTGATGGAGATTCCTGTGTCCAAGAATGAAACCGATTCTGAAGGCAGTAAAAGTCTCCTACGCGGGGAGTACGTGGGATGAGAGCGCGTAGGGTGTTTTGAAGGTCTGGATCGAAGGTCTTGATCAGTCTATTGAGTTGGCGGGTGTGTTCTTTGGTCGGATCTGCGGGTAGCTGTCTGTAGTGTTCCAGGTTGTCCAGTTGTCGGTATGCTTCTTTGCAATAGTCCATTCTGTTCTGTATGACGATGGCTCCTCCTTTGTCCGCTGGTTTGATGCTTCTTGATGCGCATGTAGGAAGCGTAGTTTTTTACCCAAACACACGGAACAGCCATGGGGACCAAATTCGCACCCCAATACACCAACATCTTCATGCACAAGTTCGAGCAAGACTTCTTTGCTGCACAGGACCTCCAACCAACGCTGTACACCAGATACATCGATGACATCTTCTTCCTTTGGACCCACGGCGAAGGATCACTGAAAGGACTACACGATAGCATCAACAGGTTCCATCCCACCATCAAACTCACCATGGACTACTCCTCAGAATCGGTTTCATTCTTGGACACAGGAATCTCCATCAAAGATGGACGCCTCAGCACTTCACTCTACCGCAAGCCCATGGACAACCTCATGATGCTCCACTTCTCCAGCTTCCACCCTAACCACGTTAAAGAAGCCATCCCCTATGGACAAGCCCTGCGAATACACAGGATCTGCTCAGACGAGGAGGAACGCGATGGACACCGACGGACACTGAAAGACGCCCTCGTAAGAACGGGATATGACGCTCGACTCGTCGATCGACAGTTCCGACGGGCCACAGCGAAAAACCGCACAGACCTCCTCAGAAGACGAACACGGGACACAACCAACAGAGTACCCTACGTCGTCCAGTACTTCCCCGGAGCGGAGAAACTACGCCATGTTCTTCGCAGCCTTCAACATGTCATCGATGACGACGAACACCTTGCTAAGGCCATCCCCACGCCTCCACTACTCGCCTTCAAGCAGCCACCTAACCTCAAAAGTACCATCGTTCGCAGCAAATTACCCAGCTGTCAGGAGAACAGTGACTACGACACCACACAACCCTGCCACGGCAACCTCTGCAAGACATGCCAGATCATGAACACAGATACCGTCATCACACGTGAGGACACTACCCACCAGGTACATGGTACATACTCATGTGACTCGGCCAACGTTGTCTACCTGATACGTTGCAGTAAAGGATGCCCCAGAGCATGGTACATCGGCGAGACCATGCAGACACTGAGACAACGTATGAACGGACACCGCACAACAATCGCCAAGCAGGATGGTTGCCTCCCAGTCGGGGAACACTTCAGCAGTCAAGGGCATTCAGCCTCGGATCTGCGGATTAGCGTTCTCCAAGGCGGCCTTCGGGATACACGACAACGCAAAATCATCGAGCAGAAACTGATAGCCAAGTTCCGCACTCATGAGGACGGCCTCAATCGGGATATCGGGTTCATGTCACACTACAGAACGTGACTTGACATCGTTGCCGGTCTTTCCAGTTTTTAAAAAAAAAAACAAACACAAGAAACAAACACAAAAAACGGAGAGGATATGCAGCCAGCAGGTGTTTTGACGCGTTGGACCCCCTGGGACACATCTCATTGTCTTGGCTGTGCTCTTAGTGTGTCTTTGATGTAGGGAAAGATTTAATCTATGCATTTTCTCTGTGTTTATATTCTGTGAATTCTGATAGATTCTCTCACAGTAACTTTACCTGACGAAGGGGCGACAGCTCCGAAAGCTTGTAATTTTAAATAAATCTGTTGGACTATAACCTGGTGTTGTGCGACTTCTCATTTTTGTCCACCCCAGTCCAACGCTGGCATCTCCGCTTCTTTACAATAGACAGCAGTATTTTTTCCACTCTAGTTGCCAATGTACCAGTCCTATATTCTAAAGATCACACCCGTGACATTTTTTTAAACGGCTGGATTCACATTCACAGTCTGCTGGTACTCATAATAAGCTTTCTGAAATTCCCATGACTGTATCTCTAGTTCTAACCTAATTTATTTTATTGTGCCTGGATGAATTCCAACTTGGCCTGGTGTTTTACAAACCGGCAGGTTTTTTTAACGACTATTTTCGTTGACTACCTTTTGGATGCATCTACTATTGCTTTAGTTCCCTGCTTTCGAATACTTCATCACAAAAAAAAAGGCAGACCTCGGACATACTGCTGGCTCCTTCGACCTCACTTCTCCTTAAAACGTGTACTTTACATTTGAAAGTTGGAAAAAATAATTGTTCTGCATTTCCCCGTCAACCTTAACTTGCTTTTCCAATTTTCACCCTTTGCTGTAATTTTATTCCTTCTGGACAAGCAAAATTGTAATCAATTATTTACATAATTAACTTGTGACTTGCAACCATTCTATTTTACCCGGTTTGTTCTTGCTGATTCACTCGCCACAAGCAGCGCCTCTGCTGCGAGTAGAGCACAGATGAGATTTTTGTGCACTGTGGTTCGATCCGATTTTGGGACGCTGCAAGACAAATATTGACTTGTAACTGAATATAAAAGCAGGTTTTTAAGTAACCGTAATGACAGTTATATATGCAGTGAAGGATATGAAACACGTCTTGTCTTGTCATTGCTTACATCACCCCTGGGCTTTCCCATTAACTGTAAATAGATGTCAGACTACATTCTCCTTCAGGACTGGGTGACACTGTCCTTTCACTTCTGGTAGCCAGACTGAGGAGATAGAATCCTCCTCTCTGCTTGTGCAAGAGTCCAACACACAATTGCTCTGTGGGAATCTCAACCCAGTTCCCAGCAGATGCCGCCCCGATAGCTCAGAGCTGCTACCATTCAATATTAACTGGCAACCTCGTAGGGAAAAAGTACTATGTTTCTCATTTCCCAGCAATGTTACCCCTCAACATCACACAAACACACCAAAAAATAAATCACCAGAAAACAATAAAAACCACTTTGGCTGGGAAATTTGTCTGAGCTGCTCTCGCTCCGCCAGCATTATTTTGCCCACAGCGCGGTGGAAACTCCGTTGCTGTGAGGAATTTCCCGGCCTACGTTCTTTTAATTGCTCTAGACTTTTAGGCAGGGGTCTTCCACTAATGTGCTCACCGGCCATTCATTCCCAATGGACAAGATAAATGGCGAGCTGGTGAGTGCACAAGCAGAAAACCCTGGTCCCGTACCGCTTGAATGCTACACCAACAAGTGTCAAATGTGGACAATAAAAAGTGGATACTTAAGTAAAAATTCGTGTAAATTGCTGAAACTCGAATACTTGAAGGTGCACAGAATACATGATTTATCAGAATGTAAGAAAAGAGAATACTAACCCCACCACTGAGAACAGAATCAGTGTAATCACCAATGCACAGAGAGATACAGTGCAGCCAATCAGTGTTAGTGTCATAAGAACAGATTCCTCATGAGAGCTTCTCTAGAAATATAAATAAATTGTATAATAATTCATTTTTTTGATCAGTCAAAAATACTGTAGCAGCATAAATGATAATAATGATTATAAAGAAAGAAAGACTTGCATTTATATAGTGCCTTTCATGACCACCGGACATCTCAAAGCGCTTTACAGCCAATGAAGTACTTTTGAAGTGGAGTCACTGTTGTAATGTGGGAAAGCGGCAGCCAATTTGCACACAGCAAGCTCCCACAAACAGCAATGTGATAATCTGTTTTTTTGTTATGTTGATTGACAGATAAATATTGGCCAGGACACCAGAGATAACTCCCCTGCTCTTCTTCAAAATAGCGCCATGGGATTTTTATGTCCACCTGAGAGAGGACATCTGAAAGACGGCACCTCCAACAGTGCAGCACTCCCTCAGCACTGCACTGGAGAGTCAGCCTAGCTTTATGCATTTAAGTCCCTGGAGTGGGACTATGAACCCACAACCTTCTGACTCACAGGCGAGTGTGCTACCCACTGAGCCACAGCTGACACTATAACCTAAAGATGAGTACCACAGTAACGCCCACAATAGGGGTTGGACCTATCAGATGGACTCAGAAGGTCACGTAACCTCTGTAGAATTCTTCGAAGTTGCAACTTGTGGAAGTCCATACGGAGGAGGGGGCAGGTTAGATCCATATGAAAATGATGGGCAAGAAAAAACCAGCTGGTCCATCAGGCCTGGTCCACACACTCATGATGATTGCAGCTTAATGACTGGACACTTCCTACACCTCCCCTCCCCACAGCCATGCAATCTCCTGGGAGAGGCAAAGAAAAACAGGGGGAAAACCCAGGGCCAATAAGAGGGGAAAAAATCTGGAAAATTCTTCTCAGGTGATCAAAATCAGCCCAGGAAATCACAGTGACCATGCAGATGTTAACTGCTAATATGCTTGCCTTTTATATGAGGCGATCTCTGCCCCAGCCAAGAACAGGTCCAGCTCCCTCTTGAAGGCAATGCAGAGAGATGTGTGAACTGCCATCAATGATGGGATATGCACCAAGGCCAAAGTCAGCGGGCCAATGGAAGCAAAAGAGGACATAAGGCTGAAGAGGTTTGCAGGGTCGAGGGAAGCCATGGAAGGATTTGAGGACGAGGACCAAGATAGAAACTGTAGGGGAACAACTAACCTCTACTCTGTTCCACCCCATGAAGGCACAAGTGATGTCAGGACAGAACGAGTGTGAGACCGCAGGCGTGAACCCAAGTCCTTCCACTCCACGGTGTAGCATGTCTGAGGCTCCAACGCACTGTACTACTGCATCACTAAGTGCTTGTTCCTATTAATGTTTGAATTAAGGTCATTAAGTTGTATCCTTTAACCAGGTAGTAACCAGATAATTTGCCCGAGCTCTGACCTTTCTCATCAGGAAACCTGGCTACTATGGAGTCAGGTTTTCCTGGCATTTACAATGTAGCTGCAATGTTACAAACTGGGTTCATCTACAACACCGCAAAACTTGGTTCAGAATTGTGTCAAAGATTAGTGAGTAAACTATTAAAATGATTATAATTGTTACACTAAGAAATGTTTCCCTGCACATGTACAAGTATTTACATGATAAAAACATTCCCTACAAAAACAGAAAAGATTTTATTAATTTGTGATTTTACCTTCACTTCATAAAGTTGGAAAAGCAGAGCAAAATTTGTCGTGTGATTGCAGAAACAGGCTGTTGATTCAAGCTCAGACTCGACTACTCTGCAGCCGTCTGTGGACCAGCTTCCACCTTTTTCTGGCCTGTTATTGTACAATTCAATACGTCGGTCGTACACGTTCAAGAGTATATTTTTAAACATTTTAACCATTAACTTTTTTTTTTAAAGCGCGCTCACAGCATTTTTGATTATGTGTGTGGTTTAAAAAAAACCCTGGCGCTGTTTTAATTCTTCATTCTGAAACAATTCACAAATGGTCATCTGGGTCTCGGCCCATCGTTTGCTCATTTTTACATTCTGATTTGACAATGTTCAACTACACAGCCTTCCCTATATTAAAGCAATGACTAATTAATGGTTGTTCGTTGATATATATATATATATTGATTCGTCCTTGCAGTGTGAATCTGGGATAGGTTACAGAGGTCTAAATATAAATGCAACCACCACCTGTATCAGCATCTTTAAAGAGAACAGATGGGTTAATGTTTCAGATGGAGACCTTTCATCAGAACGCTTGGTAAGTCTTCAATGAAGGGCCATGCTATATATTTCCAGTATTAGGGGTGGAAATTGGTATGGCCCATTTTCACATATAATCCCCAACTGAGGCCAGCCCAAAATGGTCCTTGGGTCCCATTAACATTTTTAGTGCAAACTGCCGGAGCCTGTCATACCTCCACAGGCAGCTCACGCATTTTACGGAGATGAATTTCAGGCTGCTTGCCTCGCCTCGCCTCCTGCTCCTAAAAAAAATTTTTTTAATTTTAATGTACCTGTTGGTGGCGGCTGCTGAAGAATCCCGAGCGGAGCAGGCCCGGCACCTACTCTGCTCAATCCCAATTGCAACGGGAGCCTAAAACTGGAATTAGGCCCTCATTTACATGTGCAAGAGGCCTATTGCCTGTTTTAGGTGACCACCTTAGGTTGCCTGCAAAGCCGCCTTTATTCAAAATGGCGGCAATCACAACGCAGACACAAATCAGACGCGGGACATTATGCCCCAAAATTGGCCCTTTTCACTCCTGTTTTCTGCCTTATTTTAAATTCCAGAATGTTAATGTAATGTGTTCTCTACCATAAGTTTTGTTCCTATCATTAATATGAAAACATTGATTCTTCCTGTACTGATGAATACGGAACACTCACCTCAGACTAAAATTCCAGAAGACACAGATTGAATCGACAACAAGAGAAGGAACAGTCTATAGGGGGGGGAAAAAACAAACTTCATTGAGTATTGGAATTTCAGCATCTGGTCGAAAAGTGGCATAATCCCGGCAAAGCTACGCTGTAGACAATTTTCGGTCCCCTCCCCTCTCCAGGCATAACTGCTACTTAGGCTCTCTTCATCCTCAGGATTCCCCTATCATTTATATAGATGCATACTTCCTCAAAATTAAGCCGAGTAGATGTAATAGAAGAAAGTAACATTTGATGGAACACACTGCGGAGGGGGGGGGTGGAATTGGACATGGACAGGGATGCAAGACAGGCGGATTCGCACTGGCCGACCATTATAGGACATGCTCGATGTTCAGTTCTACTGAAGTCAATGGACCTGAATACCGGGCGGAGCGTATAACAGGCGGCCAATGTGATGCTGCTTGTTTTGCATCCATTCCCACATCTAATTCCACCCCAAAGTCTTTGTGCCTCCATGGAGTTTTGGTGAACTTTCCGCCCCCCCCCCCCACCCGCAACGCCTCTCTATTACTGACCCCTTCCTAAAAAAAGTTACCTTAATGTCATAGGATACAACTGGATAGCTACAAAACTTTAATAGCAGCCAACTTTGCATCAAATCATTCCATGATCAACATGGGAGTCAGCTGAGATGCTACTCGGAGACAGAGGACTGACAGCAATAATCTTCAGTGGTGTTTATGGCCCACGTAACTCAGCTGGATGTTTCATTGTGAGCCGTGCAGGGTGATATGGAACCCACTTGAAACAGATCAGTCCTGTAATGTGCTCCGGTGCAGATTGAATCTTTCTGACCTTTAGGTCACGAAATTCAGCTCCTTTGCGCCTACCGTTAGCTCCTCCGGGGGCGGTGCTAAGAGCGCTCCCGAGAAATTCGGCGGGGCGCTGCTAAGGCACTAACCGATAGCGCCGCACCCCCGCCGGTAGCGTCCCGGGCCGCTGTGCCGCCAGCGATGACGCCAGCGCCCTGCGACAGAAATTCGGTTGCACCCTGCGAGGCTGCCGCAGGTGATGTCAGCGGCAGCCTCGCGGGTCGCGAGCCAGGCCGACCTCGGCTCGCGGGTTGGTATTTAAAGGGAGGTGCAGCCGCGATCCCGCCACCATTTTATTTTTTTTGGCCGACCTCCAGGTCGGTTCTCCGTGGCGACCCTTGGCATGGTCCGTGACTGCCATCGCGCAGCTCGGCACTGCGTCTTGGAGCCGGGCTGCATCCACGGCACCACGCCGCCCTGGTGGGCTAATGTGGGCCATCAGAGGCCCTGCAGAACTCGCAGCGTCCCTCCCCTTTAACAGAAGGGATGGGCGGTGAAATGCGTCAGCGCTATGCAGAGCGGCCGCGTAGCGCTCCGGCGCTTCCGCGCTTTGCAATCCCAACACCGCCCTGAGAGGAAGTGAAGCATCTGAGATAGCACTACGCTTCCTCGCCGGGGCGGTAAGCTGAATTTAGCAGCCGGGGTGGTACTTCTGCACCGGGCGCTAAATCTCCGGCAATAATTTGGTTACCGCCCCCAAACGGGGCGTAACCGAATTTCGCCCCCTTAATGTTTAATGTTTCTTTTTAGATTTGAACTGCAAACTCAAAGAACACCAACACAAAAGCTGTACAATACTGCAAATGCTGGAAATCTGAAATAAAAACAGAAAATGCTAGAAATACTTAGTAGGTCAGGCAGAACTGGCGAAAGGTCATCGACCTGAAACGTTAACTCTGTTTCTCTTTCCATAGATACAGCCTGACCTGCTGAGCATTTCCAGCATTTTCTGTTTTTATTTCAAACAACACCAACTTTTGGTGATTAGAAGGACATCAGGCTACAAGATTGAAATTTTGAAGGATGAACAAATGATGATGAAAAAATAAAGAAAAGATTTGCATTTGTATAGCACGTTACCACATCTTTCAAAAACCACTTAAAGGCTTCAGATACAATGAATTACTTTGAATTGTAATAATAGTTGTTAGGTAGGCAAACATGGCAGCCATTTTGCACACACCAAAATTCCACAAACAGCAATTATGCTGATTGAGAGGAATGTTTGCCAGGACACTGGAAGAACTCCCTGCTTTTCTTCAAATAATGTCATGGGTTCTTCAATATTTTCGTGAACTATTGGAACAGGCAGATTGAAACAGTCAGGGAGAGCCTTAGTTTAACGTCTTATCCGAAGGACGGCACTTCTGACAGTGCGACACTCCCTCAATACCATACTGGAGTTCCTAGATCATGAACTCAAATCTTGGCGTGAGGCTTCAACCAACAAGTTCCTAAGTCAGAGGCAACAGTGTTACTAACCGGGCTAAACTGACAAAACAGGTGCAAGTTACCAGTTAAAAATAAATACATGTTACTCTATATGCTTAGTTGGTTTCAATACAATGGTCAGCAGTAAGATACAAGCTCTTACCTTTACTCTGTGTAGCAGTCTATACTGTGTAGGTGTGCTGACTGGCTGACCCCCTTGAAAGACAGTTGATGAAATAATTGCTGATGCAACCTGTGTACCTACATGTCTGTGGATAGCATAGAAAACATGAAAAAGGACTCAAAGCACATATAGTTTTGAAGGTTAAAGTATCTCAAATCTTCATCAAAAAACATACTATTTTTCTCAATACTATATGCACTGTAAAATATTAAAAAGTTGATATAATTTTATTATTATTTACAGATTTAATTCTAAATACATGGAATGGTAAAGGAAAAATAACGCGCCTTAGGTTTTGCATGTGGTATACGCCCTGGCTAATCAACAAAACCATAACCATGCTGGAGTCTCAAAACCATATTACTAAGAAATTCATATAAGTAATGTTTCCTTTTGCTTGATATGCAGCGTGCACTCTCTAGTGTAGAAACGTAGCCCACTTACCGAAGCCTGGCATACCTTAGAATGAGGTACGAACCTAATAAAACTACTACACAGAGCTACCTGCATGCTAAACACCAAACACATCAGGCCACAGACAGAGCTAAATGGCCCCACAACCAACTGATCAGAGCAAAGCGCTGCAGTCCTGCTACAGCCAGTTGAGAATGGTGGCGGACAACCAGACAACGAACAAGAGTGTCATCATGTCAATGTCTTGAAATTCTCTACCTAAACCATTGTAGGAGCACCATCAACACAAGGGCTAGAGCGGTTCAGGAAGAAGGCCTGCCACCACCTTCTCAGGGCAACTAGGGATGGGTATTAAGTGCAGCCTTTTAAGTATCACCCACATAATAAGAACAAATAATTATTTTTTTAATATGTACTTTAGCTGCAAAAGGCACTGGCAAGCTATCAGCTACTTTATCAGCTAGACCACCCTGCTTTATAGGGCATTGGCTTGCAGGATTATCTGGATCTAAGTGTGAACAACAACAATAACTTGCATTTATATAGCGCCTTTAATGTAGTAAAATGTCCCAAGATGCTTCACAGGAGTGTTATCAAACAAAATTTGTCACCGAGCCACATAAAGAGTTATTAGGACAGGTGACCAAAAGCTTGGTCAAAGAGGTAGGTTTTAAAGAGTGTCTTAAAGGAGGAGAGAGAGGTAGAGAAGTGGAGAGGTTTAGGGAGAGAATTCCAGAGTTTAGGGTCTAGGCACTTGAAGTGCCATAACCTACAGGGCTACGGACCAAGAGCTGGAAAGTGGGATTAGGCTGGATAGCTCTTTCAGCCGCCACAGACACGATGGGCCGAATGGCCTCCTTCTGTGCCGTAAATTTCTATGATTTAGGCAGCTGAAAGCACGGCAGCCAAAGGTGGAGTGATTAAAATAGGGAATGTGCAAGAGGCCAGAATTGAAGGAGCGCAGATATCTCAGAGCATTGTAGGGCTGGAGGAGGTTACAGAGATAGGGAGGGATTTGAAAACAAGGATGAGAATTTTAAAACTGAGGCGTTGCCGGACCGGGAGCCAATGTAGGTCAGCGAGCACAGGGGTGATGGGTGCACGAGAATCCCAGATCCTAGGGACTAGTCTGCTCATCTAGATGGCAGTAATGAAACATCTAGCTAATCCATCAGCAACAGTGCTGGTGAGTACAGCAGACTTACCTGGCTCATGTGTCAGATTATAGAATCTGCCACAGAGATCAGCTGAGTATGAATCTTCCATCTGCTGGCATGCTAGCTTGAAGCTAACTTGACCCCTCAGAGACCCCACTTACCTCCACCTACTGAGGCTAATTGCTAGTTAGTGCTCAACTTAGGTGCACCTCATTCATCAAATGAAGCTATTCTATAAATACAAATAGGTGTCAGGAAATGCAGTGGAGAAAATTACTAGAGATGCTGCTTCCTTTAGGAGTACAAAGCTATTGCAGGTGAATCTTGAGCATAATGTTAGCGTCTCAGTCCTGCCGGGTTACATTTAACCCATCACCCTACTTCTGAGTAAAGTACAGTAAAGCGTTGCTGACAATAGGAGAAGAAGAAACTTAAGACAGGACACTATGGGGATACTGGGGTGCAAGAAAGGAAAGTCACATGATATAATCTCTTCTAGGAGTAGACATCGCTAGTGATTCCCACTTTGGATGTTTTGATTCGCTCAAGGCATTAAATAACAATTTTATTTAAAACATTAAAAGAAACCCTGTATTTTTTCTTTATATAAAGACAGGCACGGATATATATAAATTTCACTGAAAGCAGCAGTACTTGTACATAGAATGACCACTCTATACTAACTGTCCCTGCTCTAATTACATCTACACTGGAGGCTCAAAATTACTGTTGGCAATATTAGCAGACAAACATGAAATATGTTCTTACGTCATTTTTTTGTCCACCATTTCAGCAAAGACATTAACAAGTTTATTTTAGCTTACCTAAGGAGTTTGTGGGGTCCAGAGTTGGAGGAGTAAGGTGTTTCCTGTACAATTTATAATATTTTAATACATGGAATTTAATTTTAAATAGTGGCTCCGATATTAGCTCGGAGGCGGGGAGGGGCTGTTTTGCGGTTGGGAAACTGGGAAGTACGGGTTTCCCTCAGGTTTTGCCGAATTAAACAGCAGAGCCTGATTAATATTTTTGTCTCCATTTCCCGGCTGCAGCCAGCCAGATTGAGAAGCAGACTGGCTGGCTGGCGGGTGCGTAAGCCTTCGGCACCAGGCTACAGCCGGAGAGCGGAGAGGACAGAGGGAGGAAGGGAAGGAGGGAGGGATTAGAAAGGCAGGAGGGAGGGGTGGGGGGAGATTGGCAGCCTCAGGGGGTGGAAGGGTAGATCGGAAGGGTCGTGGGGGAGATCGGAAGGGTCGTGGGGGAGATCGGAAGGGTCAGGTTGGGGTGGGGGTGGGGGAAGATCGGAAGGGTCGTGGGGGAGATCGGAAGGGTCAGGTTGGGGTGGGGGTGGGGGAAGATCGGAAGGATTGGGGTGAGATAGGAGGCTGTAGCCGGGGAGCGCAGAGGAGGGAGGGAGGGAGGGATCGGAAAGTCCAGGGGGAAGTTGGGAGATCATGGCTCGGGGGGACATCATGGCCCAGGGGGTGTCCGATTGCCGGTGGGGGGCGGGGGGGTGCAGAACCAGGCAAACGTGATCTAGCAGGTAAGTGGAAAGACACTAACCTGCTGGACGCAGCAGTCCTCAACTCCCTTTAGCTGCCGGGTTAAATTCTAAATGGAGATTAAATCTGAGGCACGGAGCCTCATTGTAATAGTTAATTGACCAACCCGCCTCCTGGGAGCGGGATGGTCGCTAGTCCGTCGTTCCGCCTCCAGTAAACCACAAGTTTGTTTCGGGTTGGGTTCGGGTTTGAGATTTTTAACATTTTAACATCCCATCCAACCCAAACCCACCGATTTTTGAGGTTTAAATTTCCCCTCAGTATGTCTAACTTACATTGTTATGGATAACTTTAACTATCCTAGCACATTAATGTGTACAGTCTATATCTCAAAATACGTTGGAATATTCACAACCAGTTTTTTTTTAATGAAAAGTTATGAGAAACATATCACACTGGATTTTCTAAATATGACCAGAATATCAATTCTGCTCTATGTTTTCAGTGTTATAAATACATTATCAGGTGGGTGAATGGGCAAGCTGAAGACAGATACGTAAAGTTAAATTTCACTCACTTAAATCCTTCATCAAAACCTGTTTCCACCAAACTGTTAAATGTGCCATTTCCTAGCAAACTGTGAAGAGTGCCATACCAGGCATTCACAAATGTAGCTGTTGTTAAACCTGTATTAGGGGTATAAGAGGGAAAAATAAGTTTTAATTTACTTGGTTTGAAAATTCTAATTTGACCTACCAATATTTGTACAATTTATTTATGGTTTTACAAAGTACTCTCTTATTCTTATGTCATATTATTTATTGCTGCTCTACCTTCAATACACATATCCCAAAAGTTAATTCTTTAAGGTAAATACCATAGTTAAAGTTATGATAGCTTCACAGGTGTGCAAAATTATGATAGGAAAGAACCTGGTCTTGTGGTTGAATAGGTATGAGACGAGCGCTCAAGGTCTTTCACAAAAGAGCAGAACAGCATTTTTTTTTATTGAGAAGCCAAAGTGAAAGGCCACGGCCCATAGTTAAGGACACTACCAAGGTTGAAAAGAGAAAAACAGAAGAGGAGATAAATCAGGAAGTTGTTATTAAGAGATGACGAGCTTGGGTTTTAAAAGCTTGTAGATAGCAGGAGGGAGGGAAGATGAGGGAGGCAAGAAGTTCCACACTTTAGAGGAATTGGGAAAGACTGATTTCATTTAGGTGACTGTGTGATGGATCATTAGTCAATGCAACAGAGAGGTTGGAAGAAGATTAGGTAGGACATGAGATTTGGAGAAGGTTCAGAGAAGCACTGACGATTGTAATTTTTGACAGCCCAATTTGCTCAAGCCTAAACCAAAATAAACATACTTGGCCGGATTTTGCGGTACAAGTAATGGTGAGGCTAACAGCGCTCACCGTTATCAACGTGTAAATCGGACAGCAAATTCCAGCGACCGCACATGTGCAGTTAAATGCGTAAATCAGGGAGTTGCTGTCCGAGGTGCCCTGCTCCTCTAAAAGCTGCGCGAGAATGGTATCTCGCCACGAGACATGGCACTGAGGGTCCCAATCTATTGTTGCAAGATTTGCCCTAATTATTTTGACAATCAGCCAAACTAAACATTTGTTCTACTCTGAACCTGATGTCCAAACTCATTCAACACTTGCCTGTAGGATATTACAACATTGAAGTTTTCATGACAGGAGGCAAAATGCTCATGAGAAATGTGAAAAGGTCAGCAAACAGATTTTAATACATTTTTGCATTAAATTTAACCAACGCCATATTTCTGCACACAGAACAGGATAGCACACACTATTGAGCAATACTCTCCTTTTTCTTGAAGCCTTTCAATTGCTTCCTTAGGAAGTCCTATTTGATCAGCTGATTTGTTGTTCATAGCAGTCATATAAACTTCAATGCCATTTGTTAAATTGCTGAGTACCTTTTGTCCAATTTCAAGTTCTGCAAAATACAGTGGAAATAATAAATACAATGATTTGACTCAATTAAAACATTTTGTGAAACTGCTGAACTAAATACTGATCTTTGATGTGGCATTTCCCTACCCGCTGCAGATGCCATACCCAGTGCTGACAAAAGTGACTTGTATATGTTACAGACAATGGGGGTAATTTTAAATATTGTCCAGGACACTGGGAGAACTCCCTTGCTCCTCTCCAAAATAGTGCCATGGGATCTTTAACGTCTACCTGAGAGGGTCGACGGGGCCTCGGTTTAACGTCTCATCTGAAAGACGCCAGCTCCGAAAGTGCAGCACTCCCTCAGTACTGCGCTGAAGTGTCAGCCTAGACTATGTGCTCAAGTCTCTAGAGTGGTCCTTGAACCCACGACCTTTTGACTCAGAAGCGAGAGTGCTACCAACTGAGCCACAGCTGACACCAAACAGATATATTTATAGAATCCTAATAAATCTCTTCTGTGCCCTCTCCATGGCCTTCAAATCCTACCGAAAGTAGGTGTTCAAAACTGTAGCCTAACCAATGATTTATATAGGTTTACCATTACGTTTTTGCTTTTGTACCTTATGGCCCTATTTATAAAACCTAGGATCCCATATGCTTTTTTCTTTTTACAGCTTTATCATCTTGTCTACCCAGCTTTAAAATGTCAAGCTCAGGTAGCTCTACAGGCAAGGGGCCCATTTACAATGATAAACAGTGGATTTGTAAAGTAACAGGTGCATACTTCCATGTTGTTGATAGGATTTTATTTTATGTGTTATTATGTTCTGTTATTTTTAATCTAATGTCTGAAGAATGATCAATGTTTAAATGTTTGCTCTAAGGTGATTCTTGACGTTATACTTACGGATGTTTTTGTTTCTAATGACTATATCCTCCTGGTCAGAAGTGAGCAACTTGTTCAGATTTTGCACCATTCTGTCAACACCATAAACTACTGCCATTGGTCCCAGAACAATCTGAATTCATAGATTATCAAACATTAATAAATTGAAAGGATTTTATAAAAACGTGCAATATTCAAGTAATTTAAAAAAAAATCCTATTCCCTATTTTGTACAGTTATTTTTCCACTTCTTTAAGGCTTTCCAACACTACCCATCAATCCTCAGGTAAGCAGGCAAACAGATGAACGCCTTTTAAAGCTTTGCCAATGCAGCCCTCTAACCACATGCTAGTCCTGATTGAGTCGCCCACAGCAGTTAGTCTGCCTCCCCGTTAGCAGCCCCTAAACATCCACTCAGCACCTCTCCAACCACAATAGAGAGAATTATGGGTGAAAATTGTACTAATCTGTGGGTTAATGCACAGGTAGACTTAAAGTAATATACCAATAGGCTGCATTTTTAATTGTGCGATTTGTGGTGTGCACAACACAATGATTTTCTGTGAATAATTAGAAATGTCACTGATAGATGGGAAATGTATATAGGTTTACCATTACTTCTTTCCTTTTCTACCCAAGTATTGATTTAATAATAAGTGCAATTCCAGACTAATTAACTGGTATTCCATGATAATTTAAATAACCACCATCTTATGTGCATAACGTAAGCAGATAGACTGGATGTACATTGCTCATATGGCATAATGATTAAGCTTAAGTTTTCTACATAACTGCTCTAAGTCACTGCTGTAGATTTTTATTTATATTTGCTCAAAGTTGAAATAAGTGACATTCATTAATATATTTTATGCACCTGTTAGCTAACATGCCAAATTTCATTCCCCTGGGTAATTTACATTTGTCAGGTATCAGTTTTAATTACGAACAAAGATACACGATACAGTGGGGAATTGAGGAACTCTTTATAGGCCTACATAAAGATAATGAAACCAAAGATAATGAAACCACAGATAACAAGTGCACATTCGGTTTCAATCATATTTTATTACATGTCCGATTCGTATTTTGACTGGTACATGAACGTCATCAGTGCTGCTCAGTAAACTAATAGAAAGCATGTCATCTAGATAGCTCATAAAATTGACAGTTCTTCTCACCACCCCCCCCACACAAAAAAAAAGGAGAGGCCCATAATAGTTTGACACTTCACCAGGTACCCTCAGCCCAATACTAATTAAACTATCTCCCACTCAATAGCAGGTTTTAACTGGGGCCCAATTTTCACCGGGTGAGTTTGATGTCAGTTCAAAACTCACCCACACCAGCAAAAACGCCTGGGGCTCCTTTAAATGTCGCCTACCGATTTCCCACCCATTCCGGGCAGGAGATTTGTGTGACCCAGATGCCACCCGCTGAGCAGGTAAGTCGACAGGATCGGCTGCCTGGGTGCTTGGCAGGGGGTAGGGTGAGACCGTGGCAGGAGAGGTCTAACATTTCAGTGTTGGGTCCGCAGGGCCACTCCAGCTCCTCCTGGCCTCACAGGGAAATTATTTTAAAAATGTGAAACTTACCTCTTTGGACCTCTTCTGGCCCCAGTCCAGTCCCGCACTGGGTTGGCCTAGTGGGAAACTAACTGCTGTTTCCCGCCGTGCGAGTAGGGTTAAAATCACCCCCTTAGTTTTGTTTTAAATTTGAATAAGGAATATTTTCTGAATTATTTTCTATTGGTACTCTGAAATGATATCAACGATGATTCTGTCAAGCTACAAACTTTCTAAATTGAACGTCCCCAAAGCAAAATATCACTCTGATGTGGTTTGACCAGTGATTCTTTCCTTATTGTATGAAGAACTAGGTTATACTTCAAAATAATCTTTCCCGATCCTCAAGTCAAACAGTTACCATTACATTAAGAAATACGACTGTTTACCTCATTAATTTCAGTCCACCTTTCCGCATTCCGCTGATCAAGAACCTCACCGGCTATGTCTATGAAGCTTCGGCTTATATTCTCCAGAGCTTCTCTGGTGTCATTTACATGCGTTTCCATGTTGGCAACATTTTGTAGCAAGCGTATAACACTTAGCATGTCAGCTGGTTCCAAGGTGGCATTTTCTATACTCAGAACATGCTGTACTGTCTTCAGTACAGTCTCAGCTTCAGAAATATTGGGTACAAGTTTGGCACTGCCCAACGACATATACTCAGTAACCTGTGCAAGGAGAGTTTATTGCATTCATGTGAGTACACCATTTTATCCATCTCTCCCCTGTTATTTAAGCAATTAATATAAAGTGACATAAATTGATACTTTCTTGCATAACATTAACTTTAGGTTAATTTAATCTTTATTACCATGGCTGATGTTTAAAGATAATAACAATATGTAAATATGCTAAATTAGAAACAGGGTCAACTAGCTGACGGCGATTTGTGAATGTTTATTTATACAATAAAAGAACTGAACATAATGCAGAAAATCCTACAAGTCTCATTCAACCTCCCAATTACTTGCATTTCTGATTAACTAATCTTAGGTCCTCATATGAATGGCTATTGCTTTGGAAATTGATAAGCTAGCGCAAGGGCACACTAATATACATGCAGCGGGAGTCTCCTTAGGGGGTTCTCCCAATCAGTCGCTGTAACTTCGGCGGAAGGTCGGAAGAGAACGCAGATAGACACGGGGGAGCACTCCTTGTGGGCCGGGAGGAGCAGGAGTGCTTCCTCCCGGCCCCCCAAGCTCCCACACTATCAGCACCCGCCCCCTATAAAAATCCCCCACCACCGCCCCCGGCCTCTTGTCCAGCGTTCCCCACCCAACTGGAAGCCAGCCTGTCAATCAAGCTGACTTCTGGGCGGGGATCCTGTATGTGACATTACACGCACACTGTGGAGTTAATACGCCCTCTAACGCCACCTCACACCCCCCCCCCCCACAGGTCTCCAGGTAAAAATTCCAGCCATTATCCGTAAAATATACTTGAATAAAATTCAGCATACTGATTAACAAAACATGAAGTTTAATAACGCAACTGTCTAATGATCGAATTTCAATCTATTAAATACATTACGACCATTTCATAAAGGAAAGGAAAAACTTGCATTTATATTGCATCTGTCAAGTCCCCAGGGCTTCCCAAAGCGCTTCACAGCCAATTAATAACTGTTGAAGGGTAGTCACTGTTGTAATGTACGCAAACGTGGAACCAAATTGCAATAAGCAAGATCCCACAAACAGCAATGAGATCAATGACCAGTTAATCTGATTTTGGTGGAGTTGATTGAAGGATAAATGTTGGTCAGGACAGAGGAAGAACATCCCTGCACTTCAAATAGTGCCACTGGATCTGTTACATACATCTGAGCGAGCGGGCAGACTTGGCCTCTGTTTAACATTTCATTCAAAAAAACGGCACTTTTGACAATGCAGTATGCACTCAGTACCCCACTGATGTGACGGCCGATTGCGCCGTTTCCTCGGAGTTTCTACTGATCTCCCATCAAAGTTATGGCGGGATAATCCCCACAGAAATTACTGACATGTGTCTTTAAAGTAAGTTCTCTCATCTTGGGATTTAATGCAGGATTTATATTGTACTCTGAATTCAATCAGAAGTAAAATTTATATATATAAATTATAGTTATACTGTAGGTCAGATAAGGAACTGGGGGTAATTTTAACGTAACCCACCTGGCAGGAAACTGATGTGATTGGATTTGCTGCCAGTTTTATAACCCACCCACATTTACTTTCCACTGAAGTCAATTAAAAGTAAAACCAAACGGGGTGTTAAACAAGCCGCTGAGATGGTCCCATCAGTTTTCCGCAGGGAAGGTCAGGTTAAAATTACCCCCTTAGTTATAGATTTTCAGCCAGGCCATTACACACCACAAGGATATCCAACGGAGCAGGAAGAAAATACTTACATTTTTTTAGGGGGCTAAGTTTGGTTGTTTTGCGCCTCCCGTTAGCGCCCTAAGAGGGTGCAAATCAACTAGCGCCTGGGCGCGGCACCGCTATCGCCTCCTGTGAAATTCAGCGGGAGGTTAGCGGCGGGGCAATGATGTCATCACCGTGCGCAGTGCCCCGCTCGCGCCCCGGCTGTAATATTGGGTGGCGCCCCTCGACTTACCGCCGGACGCTATGTCCGCCGGGGTCAGGGGGCCTACCTGCAGCCGGGGCAGCGCTAGTTAAAGGGGTGACGGCAGGCGGCCATTTTTGTTGCTGGCCGCCTGCCAGCACCTGCCCCCGTTGCTGTCCCCGGCCCCCGTGAAGCCCCCCCCCCCCCCCCCGCGGGGTGCCGGTTGCTCTCCGTGAGCCCGGCACTCCGCTCGAGTGCCGGGCTCGTTTGCTGGCACACCCGATCCCTGGTGGCCCAGCTGTGCCCTGGGTCGCGCTGCGCTAGGCCACTCCCCTTTAATAAAGGGAGGAAGGCCTGCAGTACCGCGGCACATAGCGGCGTGATATTGGCTTGCAGCGCGCCAAGAGGGATGCGGGGCGCTTCCAGTAGCGCCCCTCCTCCCTCTCGGGGCGCTACCTGGGAAAATCGGCTGCGGGGGTGTTCACATTTTCGGGGCGCTAAAATTGGTGAAGGTACCTAATTTTTACCCCTTAAAGTCTAAAAGAAATGCATACACAGCTCATGCCTACTCTCACACTGTATTTTCTGGCGTGCATGGAGTGTAATATTTTCCTCTGCCCTCGAATTTGGGTGAAAAAGTAGACTTCCGTATCAAAGTGGTGTTGCCTGCCTTATACACAAAATATTGAACGGAGTCAAAATATACAGCAATGTTTCTACACACAAAGAAATTCTGATTTTTCAATACAACTCTGTTGCATGCCACAGTTCTTTTGTTCCATCATCAACTTTATAAGAGGAGCTATAAGTAGTGATACAACAGGCACCAACGAAAATATGTTAGAAACATTTTGTACAATCATACTGTGTTAGATTATGAATAAAAACCATAATCGTAATACAACTTGGTGAATTAAATGCCCAGAGTGACAATACTATTTTCAGACAAGGATCTTATATTAGACTGTCTTTGTAATGAATATTAAAAAGAACTTGCCATGGTATTGTTTGAACATTCAATCAATTTAGTCTTGAATAAGCTTCTTGGATCTGACTCAAACTTCTTCAACTTCAAATATGTATCTACAATACAAAGAGATACATAATTCCACAATTGTATGAATCATTTAAGATGGGAGAGTAATTTTTTGAATATTCCAAAACTAAGTTTTATCTCTGAATAACATCAGAGTATAACATTCTCCTATAATACAAAGCACAGAATTAAAATACTGTTTATAACATACTCAAGCTTATTTGTGTAATCTTCTTTGTATAGAACTATAGTCAATAGTGTTAAATAACATGATGGTGGAATAGAGCAAACCGACTGAACAACGCACTATCTAGTCGTTCTGTATTTAGAGGTTAACATTTTATTTTATGACAGTCCTTTAAATACTGAACATACTGTAAACACCAAAATACTCAACTTTTCTATGATTTTTCTTAGTTCAATCACAAAATATTCTAAGTTTTTAAAATATTACAACATTTTCACATTTTATAATTTTGTGTTAAAATAATGATTTTGGTCAGTTGTGTATCTGACATGTGAAAACCCATCACCATGCTTAAGAATTTCAGAGCCAAACTACTAAGAGACCTACATCAATAGGATTTTTAGTTCGCTGATAATGGAATTCATACTCTCTTCCCAATTCTATGTATCTAAAAGATGAGTCTTTTGTTTATTCACTTGTCCCATTACCATCTCCTTTTGCCTTGTACAACCATACCTTTTGTCATTTAATCTCTCCTGCTTGCCACCCTATCACAGATCTTCCCTTTTGTTCTTTCCTCCTTTCCCCCTTTTCCCTGCCTTTGCACTTGCTTAACACCTGTTATATCTCTAACTTTTTTCCAGTTCTGACGAAAGGTCATCGACCCGAAACGTTGGGGGAATTTTTCGGGGGGTCAGCAGGCGCGTTCGGTGGCGGGTCGGGAGGGATTTTTTTTTGACAGCGGGTCGGGACCCCGCTGTCAACCCGCCTTTCCCAGATGTCGGGTCTGTCAACGTTGAATAGACCCAACACGCAGCAGCAGGGGAGGCAATTCCGGTCATTATGACCTTGTTAACAGCCCATTAAGAAGTATTTTGAGCTCACCTTTACATTTACGAGGTCGCCCATGGGGTTCACGCTGCTTGGGGATCACGTCAGGTAAGCAGGTCGGGAGTTGTATGACCATGGAATCATCTCATTACTTGACAGCTGAAAATGTGCTATAAAAGCTCCCATCTCACAGCTGTTCACTTTCCAAGCTTAGAAGCTGTTGCTTACTGCATTTGGAAGACAGATTGAGCTTTATGCAGGTTGCAAGTGTTTGGAGTAAACTCTCTATCCAGTGTCACCTCATTGGAACAACCTCTCTCACCACTGACAGATTGCTTCTGTCATCTCAAGTTCACCTGCCATCTATTACATCAGCATCTGTGTCCTTGAAACTATCTCACTTTGGTCCTCAGAATCCCACCACGATCAGCCCCAACACCAGCAGCACCAGGCACACCAGCAGCACCAACAACAACACCAACCTTCTCCGCAATCAACTGATGCTGCACAGGACAGAGGGCATCAGCATCCGACCACATTGCTGCCCATGAGGCCAGGGATGGCCTCACCATGGCCAGATTTACTTCACTTGACGCTGTACACCCTGGCTGCCACATGATGTGCCAGGTTGGCACCACCCCACACCAACAACATAAAGCATCCCTACAATTCCCAAGCCATTCCTTTCACACTCATGACCATTGCAGGGGGTATCTTTATGTCTCACCATTCACTGCAACTCACTAAGCCACTTCCAAAGGTGCACACAGAATGCAAAGTGTTGAAAATAAAGGTTTCAATGTTTGACAGCACATTAACAGAAACTTTACATGAACATTGCATAAAACACCCAAGTGTCTACCCTGTGTGTTGTTAGTTACATAAGAACATAAGAAATAGGAGCAGGAGTAGGCCAATCGGCCCCTCGAGCCTGCTCCGCCATTCAATAAGATCATGGCTGATCTGATCCTAACCGCCAATCTACAATCTATCACAGAACCATCTCCTGCATCTAACAGAATTGCACACACAAAATAGGAGCAGAATCAGGCTACACAGTCCCTGGGCCCGCTCCACTACCCACAGGGCCATGACCGATCCGAACCTAGACTCATGTCCAAATTCCTGCCCGCTCCCCGTAACCCTTAATGCCCTTTACTTCTAGGAAACTGTCTATTTCTGTTTTAAATTTAATTAATGTTGTAGCTTCTACAGCTTTTTGTGGCAGCATATTCCATGGACCTACCACCCTCTGAGTGAAGTAGTTCCTCCTCATCTCAGTTTTGAAAGAGCAGCCCCTTATTCTAAGACTATGTCCCCTAGTTCTCGTCTCACCCGTCATCGGGAACATCCTCCCCGCATCCACCCGATCCAACCCCTTCACAATCTTATATGTTTCAATAAGATCGCCTCTCATTCTTCTGAACTCCAATGAGTAGAGTCCCAATCTACCCAACCTCTCCTCATATGACCACCCCCTCATCCCCGGGATTAACCGAGTGAACCTTTTTTGCACTGCCTCGAGAGCAAGGATGTCTTTCCTTAAGTAAGGACACCAAAACTGTATGCAGTATTCCAGGTGCGGTCTCACCAATACCTTGTACAACTGAAGCAATACCTCCCTATTTTTATATTCTATCCCCCTAGCAATGAAAGCCAACATTCCATTTGCCTAGTTAGTATGATTGGACCAGGATGAGGGTGAGTGTGAGGGGTGGCTAGTGAGATGGGGAAGTGGTAATGTAGATAGAGAGGGATGGGTGGAGGTGCAAGGTAAGTTGGTGTGAGTGAGGATGTACAGGAGTAGGGTAGGGAAGGCAGAGTGATGGGATGTGATGAGTGGCACAGCAGGATGAGGTTGAGTGTGGCTTTGCAGTAACGTTTTGTGATCTACTGAGATCATTGAAAGGTTTACGCCACTGCAACCTGGTCCTCCTGATGACATACCTGCTTGTGTCATCCTGTGCAATGTGCAATCAGGCTGCGTTGGTCTCCTGGGGAAGTCTCTTCCGCCCATTGGAAGGGAAGAGAACCTCCCTGCGTGTGGTGACTCCCTCCATAAGCTTATGGAGGGAGTCATGGGAGAGCTTGGGTGCAGCCGTGCACCTCTGTGCAGTCATTGTCAGTGTTTGCAGCAGTTCAATGCTGCAGAACACTGACAGCACAACTGTCAAAATCAATTTGCGCATGGTCCCTTTAAGGAAACCGGCTGATGATATGTCATCAAATGACGTCATCAGACCCGCTTCCTTCAATTGGCCGGCAAACGCGCTGGGCGGGCTTAACAAGCCCAATCAGGGGAAAATCATTTTGGACAGCGGGCTGAAGCCAGCAGCGGAGTCGGGACCCGCCACCGACGTCGCCCGCCACGGACTCGCCGAGGTTGGGGAAATTGTGGCTGTTAACTTTGTTTCTCTCTCCACAGATGCCGCCTGACCTGCTGAGTATTTACAGCATTTTCTGTTTTTAAATCAGAGGGGTTAAAAGTAGGGTTGCAAAGGGGTGGAAAGTTTCCGGTAAATTTCCGGAAATTTTCCACGGGAAGTTTAGCTTGGGAATTTTCCCCAAAAAAGCACATGCTAGCATAATATTGGGTTTTTTTTGGTCTTTCTTTTTTTTTCCACAGGTCCTCTCTTAAAATTACTAACAGAGATGGAATCTTAATTATTAAGGAATTTCTTAATCAATATATGTTTATTTTCTTACTTGGCTTGTTTTAATAATTACAAGTTTTGTTTGTGACTGTGAACAAATGTGTCCTGATTGGTTGGATGAGTGGATGAGCGATTAGCTCCCTCTATTGGTGATGTAGCGTCACATGGAGCATCAGGAAAAATTTACTCACCCTGGCCTGTTGCAATCGTGCTGATCGACCGCAGTTCGACACAGAGACGAATGCCCTTTATTTCTCTGCATAGAACAAAGGGCAACACGGTGGCATAGTGGTTAGCACTGGTGCCTCACAGCGTCAGGGACCTGGGTTCGAATCTGACCTCGGGTGACTGTCTGTGTGGAGTTTGCACATTCTCCCCGTGTCTGCGTGGGTTTCCTCCGGGTGCTCCGGTTTCCTCCCACAGTCCAAAAATGTGCGGGTTAGGTTGATTTGGCTATGATAAATTGACCCTTAGTGTTAGGGGGGGATTAAATATGTGGGGTTATGGGTATAGGATGGGATATGTTAGGGGGAATTAAATATGTGGGTGACTGTCTGTGTGGAGTTTGCACATTCTCCCCGTGTCTGCGTGGGTTTCCTCCGGGTGCTCCGGTTTCCTCCCACAGTCCAAAAATGTGCGGGTTAGGTTGATTTGGCTATGATAAATTGACCCTTAGTGTTAGGGGGGGATTAAATATGTGGGGTTATGGGTATAGGATGGGATATGTTAGGGGGAATTAAATATGTGGGGTTACGGGGGTAGGGTGGGATATGTGTACTGTGGGGATTAAAGCAGGGACAGGGTACTGGATTTGGATGATCAGCCATGATCGTATTGAATGGTGGAGCAGGCTCGACGGGCCGAATGGCCTACTCCTGCTCCTAGATTCTATGTTTCTATGTAATACCACGTTTACCGTCGGATGTGTGGAAGCATTTTACCCCAGGCATTAAAGATGGAAAGACTGTGCACATGTGCAAACACTGTACAAAGCCATATGTAAAGAATGCCACAAAGATGCAGCAGCATTTATCCAAATGCAACAACTTCACTCAAAGCTCACAGCAGTCAGCCCAGAGTTCCTCTGCTTCCATTCAAGAAGATGATGGTTCACATTCAGCATCAGGCTCCTTATCATCAGCAACTCCTGGCCCACTTGGAAGGTTCTTTGATACAATGGATAACCATAGCCAGAAGAATGCAGATGAGTGCCTTGCTCGAGCTGTATATGCGACAGGCTCACCCCTCATGCTCACAGCCAATGTGTACTGGAAGAGATTTTTCAATGTTATTCGCCCTGCATACTGTCCTCCCACCAGACATGCTTCGTCTACTTATTTGCTGGAGGCTGAGTATAACAGAGTCCAAGGAAAGCTCAGAGAAACAATAGAGATGGCAGACTGTGTTGCATCTCAGATGGGTGGTCAAATGTACGAGGGGAGGGCATCATAAACTACATCGTCTCCACTCCTCTCCCAGTGTTCTTCAAGAGCACAGACACGAAGGACAACAGACACACAGGCACATACATTGCTGATGAGCTGAAAGCGGTCATCAACGATCTTGGATCACAAAAGGTCTTTGCAGTAGTTACTGACAATGCTGCGAATATGAAGGCTGCTTGGGCTCAAGTGGAGGAGGCCTACCCTCATATTACATCTATTGGGTGCACAGCTCATGGGCTCAACCTGCTCCTCAAGGACATCATGGGTTTGAGAACCATGGAAACACTGTACAAGAGAGCCAAGCAAGTTGTTAAGTATGTCAGGGGAAAACAGGTAGTTGCAGCAACCTACAACTCCAAGCAAACAACAAAGAACAAGAACACCACACTGAAGCTGCCCAGCAACTCTAGATGTGGTGGCGTTGTCATAATGTACAACAGCCTTCTGGAGGGTAAGGAGTCGCTGCAAGAAATGGCAATATCCCAGTCTGGCGATATGGAAACCACCATCAAGAAAATACTGCTGGATGATGTGTTTTGGGAGAGAGTGGTTAGCAGCCTTAAACTACTCTCACCAGTAGCATCTGCAATTGCTCAGATTGAAGGAGATGACGCTGTCTTGTCAGATGTTCTCAGGCTTTTTGCTGATTTAAAAGAACAAATCAGCATTGCCCTACCCACATCCCTACTGCTCAAAGCAGAGGAGAAGGCAATTGTTCAATTCATACAGATGCGTCAAGAATTTTGTGTCAAGCCGATTCATGCTGCAGCATACATGCTGGACCCAAAGCATGTTGGGAGACCTATACTTTCTGGAGAACAGATCAACAGCGTTTAGTGTGATTCCTACCCTCTCACGCCACCTCAATCTGGACGTGGGCAAAGTTCTGGGAAGTCTGGCAAAGTTCTCTACCAAGCAAGGTCTTTGGAATGGGGACGGGATATGGGAATCATGCAAGCATATCAGTGCACATACCTGGTGGAAGGGACTTTGTGCATCTGAGGCCCTGTCACCCATTGCATCGGTGATACTCCAAATCCCACCTTCATCAGCGGCCTCTGAACGAAACTGGTCACTTTTTGGGAATACGCATACAAAGGTGCGCAACAGGCTGACTAACAAGAGAGTGGAGAAACTGGTGGCTATCCGGGCGAACCTACAACTTATTGAGACAGATATAGAAGTGTCCACCACACAGCTAGACAGTGACACAGAGGAGGAAATGGACACGTCAGAGCCAGAGTCAGAGAATCAGGAGGAGCAATGATGAGTAGAAGACTCAGAAGACTCATGAGTAGAAGACTCAAAGGGACAAAATAAGAACAAATTACAGGCTAAATAAGCTGACGCTCTTTTTATTTTATTTTAGATGGGTCTTTTTTGTGGGGGTTCAATAAAGTTCAAAATTATAACCTAAATAAAGTTTTGAAAGCCTGTTTTTATTTGTATGGAACAGTATGTCTATTTTGATGACAAAGATGATATAAGGGTCAGAGACAAAAACCATCAGTGCAAAAAAACTCTAAATTCCCAAAAATTCCCATGGAAAGTTTCCTCTTTTAAAAATTCCCGGAATTTTGCAACCCTAGTTAAAAGTATAACTCTGCACAAAATAATGAAGCAAAGATGTATTTCTAATTTACCATTAATATGCAATTCAATGGTGCATTAAACTTTACTGTTTATTGTATTAAAATATTTGATTAATGAAAAACACACGTTCGAGATTTTCAAATGTGTATCAGTTAACTAACCTTTTTTGAACTGGCAGAGGAATGATAGTGGATTCTCGCAGCCATGTTGGCTTTTAAATCCAGAGACAGCATCAAAAGTCTGACAATCAGCCGAAGAAACTTCCAGTGCTGTAATAAAGCAACAAACTTGTGTCGACAACTTCAACTTAGGAGGACAGTGAAATTACTATCTCAGGTAACACAAATGGGGTATTTACTAAATCGGTCTCCAAACTGATTAAATGTACCCCAAAAGAGATTTACTGTGTTCGCAGCTTCTATCCAAATTAACCTTTTCATTTGCATATGAACTATATTTTAGGCTTGAATAAACTGCACTCCAGAGCGCATTAGCCTATATCTGTTTGAACTGTTAAACGCTAAAAATCCATATCTGTACAGCAATTTACCAACTGAAATTTTAGCAAAATGAAAAAAGTCAGCAATAGACAAAAACAATACTTAGAAAAAGTTCACAACAACTGGATATTAGAGCTAATTTAAGAACACTGCATAATCAGTTCTGGACAGTTGACAGTTAGCATCCTAAACTTTAGTTAAGTATTAATTCTCCACTCAACATCTGTGTATGATACAGCCATGGCTCAGTTGGTAGCACTCCTGCCTCTGAGTCACAAAGGTTGTGGGTTCAAGTTGCACTCCAGAAACTTGAGCACAAAAATCGAGGCTGACACTCCAGTGCAGTACTGAGGGAGTGCTGCCTTGTCTTTCAGATGAGACGTTAGAAAGCAGACAAGGCCTCAGTTTAAGGTGGATGTAAAAAAATCACATAGCACTATTTTGAAAAAGAGCAAGGGAGTTATCCCCGGTGTCCTGGCCAATATTTATCCCTCAATCAACATCACTAAAACAGATTATCTGGTCATTATCACATTGCCGTTTGTGGGAGCTTGCTGTGTGCAAATTAGCTGCCGGGTTTCCTACATTACAACAGTGACTACACTTCAAAAAGTACTTAATTGATGGTAAAGTGCTTTGGGACGTCCTGAGGTCGTGAAAGGTGCTATATAAATGCAAGTCTTACTTTCTTTACTTCTAGAGGCACCGTGATGAGTCAATTACGAAAAGTTCAAGAACATTTATGTTTAAATATTAATCCAATTATCTATGTTTTAAACAAAATTTTCTGAAAGGCGTTATTTTGATGTCAGCATTAAAATAAATAGGTTAATGCCAGCCATTAAATAACATTGATTGGCTCTGGTCTAAACTGTAATACATTTCCAAATTGATACTTGGGATTAAAGATGTATATTAATGTATAATTAATATACCTGTTATGGTTCCTTTCTATTATTTTTTAAATAAATTTGAACTGAAGAAACGTTTAGCGCCTGCTACATAGCAATGAGTTTCAAATGTGATTTTCTTAGCTGAATTAAATTTTTTGGAAAAAGACAATAAACAACCTACAGAGTTTGAAATAAAAACAGAAAATGTTGGAAACACTCAGCAGGTCAGGCAGCATCTGTGGAGGGAGAAACAGAGTTAACGTTTCAGGTCGATGACCCTTCGTCAGAACTGGAAAAAGCTGGAGATGGAACAGGTTTTTAAGCAAGTGCAGGGGCAGGGAAAGGGGGGAGGGGAGGAAAGAACAAAAGGGAAGGTCTGTGATAGGATGGAAGGCAGGAGAGATTAAGAGACAAAAGGGATGATGGTGCAAGGCAAAAGGAGATGGTAATGGGACAAGTTAAGAAACAAATGATGGCTCTAGATGAAGTGTAAATGGCGATGGCAGAATGAAAGACAGCTGCCATGTGAGAGAGAGAGAAAAAAAAAATAGGAAAAAAAAGATAGAGGCAGAGGTTATGGTCTGAAATTGTTGAACTCGATGTTGAGTCCAGAAGGCTGTAAAGTGCCTAATCGAAAGAGGAGGTGCTGTTCCTCGAGCTTACAGAATTTGAATATTTACTACAGCTTCTGCAGTAGAACTTTTGCAAGATATCATAAATTCATAATATCCACCCGTTTTCTTACCTGGACAATTCAACGGAACTTCCATAATTTGCACTGTGGATTCAACTTCCAAACTAGCCAAGTTCCACTCATAAATTAGGTTTTGCCGCGGGAGTCCGCACACACTGGCTGCTGTAATCTGGCTTGCATCCAGCACACGAGTCCAAATGTTCAAGTCTGTGATATTGCCACTGAAAGCCTCATTTTGTTTGAATGTACCTCCTAATGAATCTTGATCTTGACCAATAATAAACGTCCCACTTCCAGCAATAATTTGAGAACTGTAGCAGCCATCTCCTGAACTCTCCTTTATCCCGTCAGCATAAATAGTCCAAGCGCCATTTTCCTTTTGCCATGTCACACAAATGTGATGCCACTGTCCGTCACTTTTTAACACTGATCTATATGGTGTGTGATGTCCATGAACTATCAGGGCTAACTGGACAAATCCAACATCATCGATGCGGCCACGTAGCTGAAATTCATTGATGAACACGGGAACTGCGTAAGAAAATACTGTGGCAATGCCAGAAGATTGGTTATCCCACTGAACACGTGCGCAGGCTGTAACAGCAGACAAAGGAGGAAGCACATTGAGAACTTTGGCATGCTTGGTATCTGTTTTGTTCGGGAATATCAGCACCGTGAGCTTATCAACACCTGAGGTTAAAGTTCAAACCAAATCTATTAGAATTTACACATTAAACAGTAGAATTTGTAAACTTCAGATGTGCAGAGTTTTGTTGCCGACAGTTTACAAGTTTGATGTTAAACAAGCAAAATCCTTGACATACTCAGAAAATGTTGTCTTTTGCAATTTTATTTCTAGATTCCAAACAATTACCCAGTTATACGCTACAAACGTATATGCTAATTGTCATGGTGAAGCCAATTCAGAATTAACAATGGTTGCCTAGTGCTAAAATTCCCCAAATCAGATTAAAAACAATGTTTTATACAAAAAATTTATATGTAGCTAGCTGATCTCCTGTGAGATTACTTAGGGTGGGTAGATTTTGACTTTGTGCGATAGTGTAAAATGGGCGCGAGCGAGTGGGCAGCCCGTTTTATATCTCTCCCGATTTTTATTTCCATTGACTTCAGTGGAAACGTCCTCCTCAGATTGGGAAAGGGGTGAAAATGTTATATCCTAGGGGTCAGTGCTGGGACCACTTTTGTTCTCACTATATATAGATGATTTGGACTAGAATGTAGGGAGCACTAGATCAAAACTTGCTGGCGACACAAAAATAGGGCCTAGGCAAACAGTGAGAAGAGCTGTAGAAGATTTCAGGAGGGCATTTTTTGAAGAAGTATTTTAGGTTCTCCTGACTGATCATTTTCCTAAGGGCTTGGTAGTTTCTCATTGGCAGTTTTTGTGGTTCTTTCCTTGCTTTTGATTCATATATTCCCTACCTCTTCAAGGCTGATTTCCAGATGTTTTACTTTGAGCTAATCCATGAATTTTCTGGCAAAAGTATGGTGACAAAAGTGTGACAACCGGAAGCAAGTATGACAAAAAGCAAGTACGTACTATACGCAAGACTTTTAATATATTCCTAGTTAATCTCCCATGGTGTTGATTGTGGAAAGTGAAGGCCAAGTGAATTCCCCAAAAGATCATATTAATATTACCAAAATCAAATATCTATCTATATATTATTAAAAATTGTATGTCCTGTCATCTTTCCATTCAAAAGCCCAATGCTAATAGTGTCTATGGATTTTTCTATATTAATTATGTCCACATCTGAAGATGCCTACCCTGTCACATTTGTAATAGCTTTTCCCATTAATGTGACAGCAGTGACGCTGTTCTCACATGCTTTGAACACTGGCTCGCATTGTAAAGTAAACGAGTCAACCTTCATCCAGAAGTTGTTTTTTTTTTTTTAAATGATTTTTTTTCAGTAACTGTAATATTTAATTTCCAAAATAAGGGTTTAAACAAAGTAAAAATATATATTTCAAAATCGGTTGACTAAATGTATCCACTGAATTGTTGTTTAATGCCTTCATTAAAGTTTTTCCTTGAAGGCCTCAGCTGTCTCAAAAGCTTGGGCTTCAACTGGATATTTAACCTCACTACAGTTAAGACAGACTTTCAATCACATCTATGTATTGAGTATATGCAAATGGCAGAATTTTCCAGAATGCAATGTGTGTCCCCTTATCCTGTGAAGATTAAAAATGTATTTGAAACAAACTAGAGGTTGAATTCTCAAAGCTTTTACTTCAGGCAACTAATGAATATATATATGTTATAATTGTGCTTTTCTATTATGAACTCCTCACAGAATAACAAAAGCAGCACGTGTGACCAGAAATAGCTGTTATCATTAGAGAGACAGCAGTAAGAAACTTAACAGCTGTTTGTGGTGATTTTGTTGACGGGTAGAAAAGAGATTGTTTATAGAGAATTCATTTTTATATTCCATCATGGCTTTTACATATTCAGTTAAAAAAAATCTTTGCGATCAGTTGTGCACACCAACTGATCCAGTATACCAGTGGAGGGATGCATGGAGTCAGCGACAATGGGAAGCAGGTGGAAAATGGCACAGCAAAGGTCCTTCAGCAGAGCAGAATCCAGAGCAGGATGAGAACCAGCAAAAACAGATCAGAGCTAGCTCATGGTAGAGTGAAAAATCCTCAGAGGAGGAGTAGGTAACTGAGAAAGCAGTAGCAGGCCAGATACTAGAACTGAGACAACCTAGCAGTCTCTGTCGAAAATGGTGTCGACTTGGAGGTCACTACAAGGTCCAGAAGCAGCGGGGAAATGGGCTTCGGCCCAGGGGAAAGGGGATTTCTGTCCAGGACCCACGCAGCAGCAAAATAAAGCTGAGGAAACAGCAGTGCATTGAAGTACAGTCAGAAGCTCAGCAGGTAACAGCAGCAGGTGGTGATGGGCTGTAGGCTAGAAAACGTTACCGTAAAACCTGAAGTGACTGAGTGGTGGAGCAGAGTCACCAAGCCCTACAGTGTAGTCCACTTCAGCAGCATAGACCAATTTGAGCAGAGTTCCAGCCATTGAGAAGAGCTCAGCAAAAAACAAAGAACAAGCGGGGTCGGAGGATGAGCAGAGGGCTCTGCACAAGCAGAATACTAGAATCTTACAGCCCATCGTGCCTGTGCCGGCTCTTTGAAAGAGCTATCAAATTAGTCCCACTCTACTGCTCTTTCCCCATAACCCTGCAAATTTTCCCTTTTAAAGTATATATCCAACTCCCTTTTGAAAGTTACTATTGAATCTGCTTCCACCAGCCTTTCAGGCAGTGCATTCCAGATCATAACTCGCTGCATGTAAAAAAATGTCCTCATCTTTCCTCGGTTCTTTTGGCAATTATCTTAAATCTGTGTCCTTTGGCTACTGACCCTCCTGCCAGTGGAAACAGTTTCTCCTTTTGTACGCTATCAAAGCCCCTCATAATTTTGAACACATAACCTGCTCTGCTCTATGGAGAACAATCCTAGCTTCTCTTATCTCTCCACATAATGGAGGTCCCTCATCCCTGGTATCATTCTGGTAAATCTCCTCTACACGCTTTCCAAGGTCTTGGTGCCAAGAATTGGACACAGTACTCTAGCTGAATCCTAACTAGTGATTTATAAAGATTTAGTATAACTTCCTTGCTTTAAACTTGAAGCTTGAACTTGTAGTTTGGGCTAAAAGGCACCCACTATTAGAGCCAGGGGATCTTAGGCAGTTAAAGAGAGGAGATTGGGGGAGAAAAGGCAAAGGATGGAAACGGATGACCAAAGATAGAGTTGCAGAGGAGAGGAGCTCAGTAAGGGGCTGCCAGCCCAGGGGCCATCTTGCCAGCCCAGGGGCCATCTTGCAAGTGAGGAGTCATAAATGTCATTAAATAGAATAGAATCCACTTTCTGTTACCTTTTTCCATTACAAATTCCTATGTCCCCATTTATAATGGAAACTGCTTATGTCACACTGTAATTATGCTCTCTTGTCGGGGTGGTACTACAGTGCCTCCACTGCTGGGAGGGTTTAATTACAGCATAACAAGTTTATATAGGTAGTTTCTATGTGGACACATGAATTTATAAAACGTTAATAGGAAGTGTGTGCAGATGCAAGATTCTTAATGTATTAAAATAGATGCATATCTATATAAAGTTTTGACACTTCCTGTTTGTAAAGCCCATTACCAATTATCACAATTTAACTTTTGTGGCATTGGTAACATCTAGGAGGTAACGCCTGATGTATAACGGTAATGCCTGCATCTAAAGGCAACTCTGTTAATGCCTGCTAATCAGTCATCCCATCACTGGTGTAATTATGGCATGCTCACACCAGTCTGCCTGCCATTTGGTCCAGTTGCAACAAACATAGCTAAAAGACATACCATGTCCTCGACTAACTATGAGCAATGGCAATGGGAGATTCACTAGTATGCTATATTTACATTTTTTATTAGAACCAATCTTCACATTTTATAAATATGACTAAAATTGTCTTACAGCTTACCGTTCTTTCCTACAGTTATATTTTCCCTTTCCGATGCCTCATTCAGTTTTCCATTTATCCATACTTGCTGATTAACACCTTGGGTAGCTAACAAATCCAACATAACACTCTTTTCTTCAACATTGCTAACAACAGGCAGACTGCCAAAGCGTAGTTCACAATATTTGGATGCGTGCTGCCATTTTAATGGTGTATTTATATATTCATAAATGTAGTATGATGACTGAAAGACCGATGAATTACTATAAGCTGTTAAAGTGGAAAGCAAATATAGTTAACAGCCAAGTACTCACATTTCCAGTATTTTATCACTGTATAATTGTAATTGGTTAACACATATCATTTACAGTGGGACCTCCATTATCCACACTCCAATTCTCTGCTTTCCTGATTATCCACCTGAATTTTTGTGGGTCAAAGTGGGAAAGTGCTTCATTGTACAGCTTGCAAATGTTTCTTGCAATTTGTATTCCATCTCCCTTTCTTGGTGAATAAAATCACATAATGCTTTGTTTGTTATTTGTACTGTACTTATCTTCATAGCTGGCGGGGTTGCTTTACCATGAATGCAAGACCAAATTTTTGGGGACTCTCAATTAACTACAAATTTTATTTTACTACCAGGAGCGTACTGCTCCATTTATGGTGGATAATGAAAATTTGATCTGTATTTGTATGTGCAGAGTGCAAGTTCTTGATATGCCTAAACTTACAGATGCTAAAACAGAAAGTTTTAGTCATGGGTATAATTTTTCCAACCAAAATCTAAAAACCACTGAAAAAAGTAAAAGTGTACATACAATCACTATAAGACATCTTGCATAATTCTTATTTAATACATTAAATATTTAGGCAGAAAAATATAGCCACCGCTTGCTCATCAAATTATATTCCAGTTACCAGTATTATGCAAATTTATGACCTGTTCGAAGAATGACATTTCTTTATACAGCAAGCAACAAATTTGTTAACATTTTAATTTGATCATTCTCATGTGGAGTATGAAGTACTCACAACATCTCCATGATTCAATCATATTTTAATGTGAAACTAGATCCACAAATCTATAATTTCCATAGATTTACAATTTCATCTTGTTAAGCAAATGAAGACATCAAACAACCTCATCAGGAGAGGAGAATGAAACAATGAGGAGTGTTAAAGCATCCTTCATACCAGCAATATTCCCAATTAAAAAGAAAAACATAGTTTTTAATCAATATCACTCCCATGGCTGATGTATGAGTAAAAGACACAATGGCAGTTTATTCCACATGGAAGGAGGACCTTTAACAAATGTACTCATGACTTTGTGAATGATGAATGCTTCAGCTTTATTTCTCCTTACACTTGGTGTAAGCTACAACAGAGAATTAAAAATGCAATGTAAAAGATTTATTTTGCCAATATTATCTAGTTATATGGTGCAGTATCTAACAGGTTATATATATTTTATCAGTTCGCAGAAAATCTCCCCATCAGTATCCTTTTAACGATAAACAGTTAAATTACCCGCAACAACCTTTTTTTGTCTATTTATTTGTGTTTAAACAGCGAGTGCTGATGACATCAGCAGGAAACTGAACGGGAGGAGTTAAGTCAAACAATGCAAAGGATTTGAACTGAGCTCATACCTGAAATGGCAAAAATCCCTCAAGTAACCCACTGTTAACCAGTGTGCATTTGAGTATAATTCAAGTCTGTCATTTCCCAATACTCCTTCAGTTACCTTATCAGAATTCACTTTTGAAACCAAAATAGTCACACCCGCATAAGAAAATAGGAAAAAGCATTAATCATCTAATTCTTTTAAAATTATTTTTAAAGACTCCACCCAGAACATGGCCCAATTCTAAACAGCATGGTGATAACATTTGACTTAAAGTTTGTATTTGATATACATATACATCTTCTGCCATCACTATTATATTGCACCTTGAGAGAAACACAACTTGCTCAAGTTACACATATTCATTCTTACCCTGTGAATGGACTCCATCCAAACTACAGACCTGCAGAAAGAAAGTAGATGGTAATGCATGTTATATATGCTTTGGCGATTCTGTATCTCTTTACTTCACCCGACGAAGGAGTAGTAAGCTCCGAAAGCTTGTGATTTCAAATAAAACTGTTGGACTATAACCTGGTGTTGTGCGACCTCTCAATTTTGTCCACCCCAGTCCAACACCGGCATCTCCGCATCTTTGAAAGGACCACTGTTTTAAGGTGATTGAATATGTCAAATTCCATTTTTATTACACGTGATTCACGATTTTTATCAACGGTTTAGAGAATTACATCCCATTTATAATAAGGTCCAATGGATTGATGGCAATTTCCTTGAAATAGAACCATGTATAATAGAAATAAACTTACCTGAAGTGCGCAGAACCAAAATGCAACTCTTGTGATTGCTCCACACATTTCTCTTCTTCAGCTGAAAGGTTCCCTGGTTACAAAGAGATTTTGAACAGTCACATGAAAAGAAATGTAGCACAAAATATCAGGAAATTTGACTTGTTACTATCCATATATTTATGGCAGCTCCTGGGGATTGTTGCCCTGTCGTTACACTGTGAACAACAAAAACGACCCCATCGGGCAGAAGCGCCTAATTGGCTCAGGGATATTACAGCCAATGGCTTAAACCTTTGAGGCAGATTTATGCCCCTGCAGAACAAATCCAGTAAATTTATTTCATTAGGAATTCACTAACATATCTATGCGATAAAGTTACCAATGCATACAATACTTATGACACCAATATGCTTTTATATATATATATATATATATATTATATATAATTCGGAATTTAAAAAAATCCATACACAAAATAAGCACTTATAGTTCTTGTGAATTTAGAAAAACTTCAAACACAATTTGAAAACGGGGGGGGGGATACAATAACCATTCGACTCTCCCCAGTGTTGCCTTTGATCAGAAGATGTCTCGGTGTCGGGGGTCACTGTTACTTGCTTGATTCAGGTATCTACCTGCCCCGCTCTGCAAACGCGCGCCCTTGTTCGTGTGTTTACCACAGCACGGAGCAGGAATTTTAAAATCTGCAATTATTTCTAAATGATTGGATAAGGGGTCGAAATTTAAAACTCGTCAAGTGAAACATTTGCTGGTACAGAATTGGTGGTATCCCGTTTTACCAAAAACACTGTTTAATAGGGGGGGGGGAGGGGGGAAAACGATGAATCCCTCTTCTTCAAACGCTTACCCCAAAATATAAATCCTGTTCTTTAACAGTCGCCGGTCTTTTCCAGTTCCACCAATATCTCGCTTGTTGGTTTTAATCTAAAGTTGATGAAAGTTTCCTCGCCGCTTTCAAGACCCAATTTTCCCGATCTCTGGCTCCTGAAGAGAAAGCTCTTCAACTTTTCTTATGGTAATGAGGTATTTTCCAAAGCATCGCTTGAGCCGACACGGCCCTTTTTTCTCCACCTAAAACCACCGATGCTGCTTGATTCACCTCACCCAGAGTTTTTTCTTTTTTTTTTAAATTTAAATAAACGGCAGAACTCACCTCAGTTTAGAGGGTATTTATTTTTATCTGTCTGAAGGAGAGGGGAAAAAATTTGGGAATATCTTCTTCCTTCTGGAGGGAGCACTGTCTGCAGCCCGCCAGTGCGACACTTTTACCGGTAGGTAAATTGATTTTTGCACATTTTCTCACATTGAAACTACAACAAAAAAAAAGGTCAAGGGTTAAAAAAAAAACTTCAACTGAGCTGTATTTAGAATATAAAGTTTCCGTTTTTATTACGAAATGAAAAAAAATGCCCCACGACTTCAGAACGAAAGCAGACAAGTGAGAACAACTGGGAGGGAACAAGGGGGCCTGGAAAGGGGTTTTATTTGTATATAAAGAAAAACAAGGGCTCTATTAAGAGAATCTGCATATTTACTGCTCAATCCTGCATTTTCTCATTTCCTCTTATGATTGCTGCTCTTCCAAAGCACAATAATTGGATTTTTTTTAAAAGGAAGGGGAAAGTGTAAATTTTGAAAGTCTGAAAGATAAACACAAAATGCTGAAGCACACACTAAATAATCAGATACAAGTAGGTTACTTAACTAAAAATGGAATTAGGGTGCATTGATAATGCAAATTTAGTGTCAGTGGGAGTGCACAGTATAGATTCACCAGAATGATATCAGGGATGGGAAAAACTATAGTTATGAGGTGAGACTTGAGAAACTGGGACTGTTTCCACTGGCGAAGAGGAGATTTAATAAGGCCCTTTAAAATTATGAAGGGGTTTGATAGGGTGAATTTTATTTGGTTGGGGAGTCAGTGACAAAGGGTCACGACTTTAAAACTGTCACTAAGAGAATGAGGGGAAAGGTTAGGAGAAATGTCCTTAGAGCACGGAATGCTTCGCCACAGAGAATAGTTGAGTCAGACTACTGCATCTTTTTTAAGGGAAGAGTAGATAAAGATTTGAACCAGTGGAAGATACAAGGCAATGAGAGAGAGCCGGGAACTGGGATTAGATTAGGATTGCTTTAGCAAAGAGCCAACACAGACCCAGTGGGCCAAGTGGCTTCCTCCTGTGTAAACCTCTATGGTTCAAATATTTTTATTCAAATACAATAATACCTGTACAACTCATCAATTACATAGTAAATCCATTACATTCATCCATCACAGTAAAAAATAAAGCCTTAAAAACAGCCTTATAGTTAATATAAATGCAATAATTAATTTTACAAATAATCAATAATGTTTACAGTACAAATACCCTTAAACAATACCACACAACTTTTTAGATTTAAAATAATAAATCTCAAAGTTAACTCCACATAAAACAAATCCCTCTATGGTTCAGTGCCGAGTGATTTCACTAATCTGACAGTATAAATTCAGGGTCAGAGTTTGACCTGAATCTGAAGTAAAGTGGAGTGAGACTCCCTGGAGGAGGTAATCTCACAGAACTGTGTTTTGACAATGCATGGGGTGTAAATCCATTGCATTGTTAAGCCTGTGCCTCAATGCAAAAAAGGTCAGCTTCCCTGGCAAGCCTGCACTTCATGCGAACTGAAACTTAACCTTACGATTGAAGTATATGAAATGGCATACCACAGGGTGAACAATGAAACCTTATATCATTGGGGTAGGCACCAGAAATATTACAGTCAGCGCGCCATCTTTAGATCCCTTGGACTCTACAGAAAACAACACACTGACAGACCATAAAACTCAGGCTAAAAAACTGCTGATCAATGTCATTGTAATTAGTAAAATTTTACAGAAGAATAAATCAGTAGATAAATATAAATACGGGACTCGTTAACATTGCACAATATGTTCCAAAACAATAAAAGTTCTGATATTTAGCAATTCTCCCTTAGTAACTTGTTTTAATGTGAGTCCAAGATACAAAACTTTACATAAGAAATAAACTTCATGAAAGCCCCGTTAGCCCTCAACTTATAACAGCACAGAAAACTTGCATACATTGTCGAAGGAAACAAACTATTTTGTCCTGATGGGGAACTGTCTACAATGACTCAATATAATAAGAGTTGTTTCAGCTTCCTCTGAAGAGTCACCTATACTCTAGACAGAGTTTGTGTTTTCTCATCTCCCCTCATCCACAAAGACATATTGCTAACAGAAGTTCAATCATAAAAGTTTTACTACATGTTCTAGCTACAAAGTCATATATATGTATATTTAAAAAAAAACGAAATGTATATAATGTTAGGATGTGTCACATACCAATTTTCAAAGTAAAAGTTTATCCCAGTTCAGACACTACTGAATAATCAGCTGCTTCTATCACCAGACTATGATTCACGCTGCCTTCTGCTGACTCAGAAACAGTAAAAGTAGAATAGTTGCCATAGTTTGCACTGGCCACCATCATCATCATGAGTTTCAGAGCAGGCTATTCAGAGCACTCGTAGGATAGTTACATGCATCACCTCAAAGCAGTGATTGGCATCTTCTAATATCTACCAGTCATTTCTCTAAGAGGAGATTACAGGCCCTCCATTAAAAGGTCAGAATAACCTTTGTTCATAAAGAACTGCAACCTCCCTCTAAAAGCATCTAGCCCAGATCACAAGAGTCTGTGATTATTAGACTGAAACATTTGATTTCTCGCCAGTACTTTAAATCAGTTTCAAAAAATCTAAAGATCTTGAAATTTTGATAATTAGATAATTTGGAACCAACTTCTGAAGAAAAAAATTACTCTGCCATTCACAGAGTGTTTCACTGGCTGTAGCTCATCAACTGCCTGCTGGAACAGAAGTTCACTAAGGAACTTTGATACAGGACTCCAATTATGCCCCCTTTTTGAAGAACGAACTGAGACAAAGAATGATCACAATTAAATAGAATTGTCAATCACAGTAGGGTTCAAAGGCACCACTCTGATCGCTTTTTCTGATGTCACGTTTACACCTTGCAACTATCTAATTAGCTTTAACATCCGATAGCCTGGCAGTCTCAGACAATTAGATCTGTCTCCTCACAGCTAGGTCATCAATATTAAGACCCTTTCTCAGGACTGGAAGGTATGCTAGTTTGGAAATTCAAATCAAATTTTTCCTCTCTTTCAGGATTATCAAACTAATCAGTTGTTTTCAAATTGACTCCTCAAACAAACCCTCTGATTTGAACAGAACAGCTACTTTTTAATATCCCAGGAAAGAGTTACCAGGACTTCCAGGATTTTGAATATCTCACCACTCAGATTTAAGCAGGACCGTCAGTCACATACAAACTGAACCAATTTCACATGAGTTATTTCTCTCTCCACCTTGTAACTTGGTACATTGTATCAAAGTAGCTTGGCATAGCGATCTGACCAGCAGTCTCTCTTTTTAAACTGCTTGTGTACAGTGATAGGATTTAAAGGAGCAGCCACTGATATCAAGCTAGAGAAAAAAAACAAATTTTTGGTACAAAAGGTATTTTATAGTCTGCATTTTTACACTAAAGATACACATTATCCAAAGTGTTAGTGTCCCATGATGTAAAGTAAAAAATGAAATTAGTTCTAATTTGGAGCCTCAGGTCTTCAGTGTTGCTCTTTTTGGTTGGACAAATCAAAATTTACTGTAAATCAATTAAAACTTTAAATGAAACTTAATAAATCAAATCAAAATTTGGAAGTCCGGGGTGACGATGCACTCCAGCCCCCGCGGCGCCCACCGGTCGCGGAAAAACTCAAGCGTGCCGGCGGACACCGCGTGCTCCATCTCCAGGGCCACCCGGGCGCGAACATGGCCGCGGAAGAGAGGCAGGCAATCGGGCCGAACGACCCCCTCGACCGCCCGCTGCCTGGACCAATTAATGGCTTTCTTGGCCAGGCCCAGGAGCAGTCCTACGAGGAGGTCCTCCGACCTACCCGCTCCCCTCCGCACCGGGTGACCGTAGATCAGGAGCGTGGGGCTGAAGTGCAACCAGAAATTGAGGAGCAGCCCCTTCAAATAATGAAAGAGGGGCTGCAACCTCTCACACTCAATATAAATGTGATAGACGGACTCCTCCAGGCCGCAGAAATGGCAAGCAGCCTGGGAGTCCGTAAACCTACTTAAAATCCTATTGCACGGGACTGCTCAGGTCTTCAGTGTTGTGTCATTTTATTCAAATTATACTCCTTAGATAGAGAATGGTATAGTGAAGCCAGAGAGGGTTGGTAGTCCATTGTCTTCACGTTCCCATCCATGTATTGTATCACATAACCACCCCCCCCTCAAGGTCATCCTTGGCTCAGTGGTACCACTCTAGCCTCTGAGTCAGAAAATCATGGCCTCCAGACGACTTGAGCGCATAATCTAGGCTGACATGTCCATGCAGTACTGAGGGAGTACTACACTGTTAGAGGTGCCGTCTTTCAGATAAGATGTTAAATCGAGGCCCTGTCTGCCCTCTCAGGTGTCTGTAAAAGATTCCAAGGCACTATTTTGAAGAAGAGCAGGGAAGTTCTCCCTGGTGTCCTTGCCAATATTTATCCAACACCACAAAAACAGATTTTGCTAATTGTGGAAGCCTTTATTTTATTCGTTTACGGGATGTGGGCGTTGCTGGCAAGGCCAGCATTTATTGCCCATCACTAATTGCCCTTGAGAAGGTGGTGTTGAGCCGCCTTCTTGAACCGCTGCAGTCCGTCTGGTGAAGGTACTCCCACAATGCTGTTTGGTAGGGAGTTCCAGAATTTTGACCCAGTGACGATGAAGGATCGCGATATATTTCCAAGACAGGATGGTGGGTGACTTGGAGGGGAACTTGGAGGTGGTGGTGTTCCCATGCACCTGCTGCCCTTGTCCTTCTAGGTGGAAGAGGTCGCGGGTTTGGGAGGTGCTGCCAAAGAAGCCTTAGCGAGTTGCTGCAGTGCATCTTGTAGATGGTACACACTGCAGCCACAGTGGTGGAGGGAATGAATGTTTAAGGTGGTGGATGGGGTGCCAATCAAGCGGGCTGCTTTGTCCTGGATGGTGTTGAGCTTCTTGAGTGTTGTTGGAGCTGCACTCACCCAGGCAAGTGGAGAGTATTCCATCACACTCCTTACTTGTGCCTTGTAGATGGTGGAAAGGCTTTGGGGAGTCAGGAGGTGAGACACTTGCCACAGAATACCTAGCCTCTGACCTGCTCTTGTTGCCACAGTATTTATGTGGCTGGTCCAGTTAAGTTTCTGGTCAATGGTGACCCCCAGGATGTTGATGGTGGGGGATTCGGCGATGATAATGCCATTGAATGTCAAGGGGGTGGTGGTTAGACTCTCGCTTGTTGGAGATAGTCATTGCATGGCACTTCTGTGGCGCGAATGTTACCTGCCACTTATCAGCCCAAGCCTGAACGTCGTCCAGGTCTTGTTGCATGAGGGCATGGACTGCTTCATTATCTGAGGAGTTGTGAATGGCACTGAACACTGTGCAGTCATCAGCGAACATCCCCATTTCTGACCTTATGTTGGAGGGAAGGTCATTGGTGAAGCAGCTGAAGATGGTTTGGCCTAGGACACCGCCTGCCTGCCGTGTGCAAATTGGCTGCCACATTTCTTACATTACAAGTGTGACTACACTTCAAAAGTACTTCAGTGTGCTGTAAAGCACTTTGGGACATCCTGAGGTTGTGAAAGGTGCTAGAAAAGCAAGCCTCGATGTAACTTGCATTTAGTTTACTTCAGGCCTCAGATTTAGTCACCACCTTCCAATCAATTCAAACAAGTTCTATTTTTGCTCAACTTCCACTTTTCAAGAAAACTACTTTCAAGATCTGGATGGAATGAATGGTACGGCCAAGGCACCATATATTTGATTCCGAGGCATTGAGTATTTAGTAATTTCAAGACTCACTCGGATAGAAGAGTTTGGCCACCTTGTAGATGTGAAAAAATGTAACACTTGCTCCACCATTTTTACAGTATTGCCATGTATGCCACAGAATACTTTTAATTTAACATTTTGATGACATGTAAGATTTGAAGGCCACTTACCAACTAATTTGGTATTCATAGTGAATGTCAAATAAGGAATGTAAATTTAGTGTTTGAATCACTTTGTGGAGATTGAAGCCATCGTCTTCAGCCCCCGGCACAAGGTCCATACCCTCACTACCAATTCCATCCCCCTCTCAGGCTTAACCAGATTGTCTGCAAACTCAGCATCCTATTTGATCACTGGCTTCTGAACTCATATACTCTTCAGCAGAATGACCGCCTACTTCCACTTCCACAACATTGCCTGCCTCCACATGTGCCTCTGCCCATCTGCTGCTGAAACCCTCACCCATGCCTTTGTCATCTCCAGGCTCAGCTATTCTAATACTGTCCTGGCTGGCTTCCAAACCCTCTAAACTATAGCTCATCCAAAACTCTGCTGCCCACATCCTATCCCACACCAATTCCACTCACTTATTACCTCTGCCTTTGCTGACTAACATTAGCCCCGGTTCTCCAACACCTCCAATTTAAAATTCTCATCCTTCTGTTTAAATCCCTTTATGGCCTCGCCCCTCCCTATCTCTGTAACATCCTGTTGCCTCACCTTCTGCCCCGAAATTTCAGTTCTTCTGACACTGGCCTTTTGTGGATGGTCCCCTCCGGCCCATCATGGCGGCCATGCCTTCAGCCCACTTAGGCCCCACGCTCTGGAATTCCCTACCTAAACCCTTCCGCCTGTCCACCTCCCTCTCCTCCTTAAAACCCACCTCTTTCACCAAGCTTTCTTTTGATCACCTTTGATCTCCTTCTTTGGCCTGGTGTCCATTTTGTCTGATTACACCTCTGTGAAGCACCTTGGCACGTTTTTCCATGTTAAAGAAACTATATAAATGCAAGTTGTTGTTTGATTTGATTGGCACAGCATATTCAGGTAATGATGCCTTTGAGGAAAACAAATTCCAGCATATCAAACTTTTATTATTTCGGAGTTTGGCGGAGATTTTTTTTTAAAATGAATAGATAATTTTAAGTTGCACTTTTTAACAAATCAGTTTACGTAATCTGTCATCCCATGATATAAAATGTGTTGTGACTAAATATAACTATTTTTATGAAACAGACTAGACAAAGACTTGGGGCTGGATTTTGTCTTGGGGTCGGGTTGGGGTCGTGTCATCCGCATTTCGTGTTTCCCCCCGACTCCAGATTAATGTGGATGAATGATGCAATTTTCACTTAATTGGGCAATTGAGTTCCAGCATGTGGGAACCCATGAACTACTTAGTGGATTCAGTCTGAAAGTCGCCTCTGATGATGTCATCATTGCTGCTGCATTGCAGGTCAGAGACTGTCTGCCTGGTATCAGAGACTGACTGGATGTTGGTGAGAGAGGACCTGCCTGGCTTTTGCTGTGAGTGGCCCTGGATATATGTGAGAGAGAGAGAGAGAGAGAGAGACTTTTACATCCAAGTCCTCTCACAGCAAACGCCGTTCAGTCTCTGAAGACATTCAATGCAGCAGCATCTGAGGCGACTTTCACACACAATACTATTACTCCCTTCATCACATCTCCGTTGTAATAGTGGACCTGCAGCTAATAGTCAGCTATCCACTTGTGCTCCCGCCAGGTTTCACTAGAGTGTTTCACACCAGGCGTACTTCACGTCGGAAAAGGGTTAAACTAGCTAAAACGTTTCAAAATGGCATTACAGAGCCAATTTAGGGCTTGTTTAAGGGCTTTAATGGCCTCTCCCACCTCTTGGAGGCGGGACGGGGTCGGGAACCCCGCGACTGATTTTGTCAAAATTGCGTGGGGGCGGGATGGAGTCGGGATGGGGTCGGGACCCCCGACCCCGCAAATTTAACCCCCCACACGCCTCCAAACCCGACTCCATGGGTCATTCAAAATCCAGCCCTTGAAGTCTGAAGTTAATTGTGTTAAAATTCAGTTCTGGTGCATTAGACCATGTTACAATTTTCACACAACTGCTACTTTGCTGTTGAATTTATACTTTTCTCAGTGGTGGCATCAGCACCAACTCCTTTCCCTGATTCTTAAAATAAATTGTGGTCCAGGTATTGTCTAGGAATATAGGAACAGGAGGAAGCCATTTAGCCCCTCGAGCCTGTTCCGCTATTCAATGAGATCGTGGCTGATCTGCAACCTAACTCCACATACCCGCCTTTGCCCCATATCCCTTAATACATTTGGTTAACAAAAATCTATCAATCTCAGATTTAAAATTAACAATTGATCTAGCATCAATTACCGTTTGTGGAAGAGAGTTCCAAACTTCTCCCACCTGTTTCCGAATCTCACTCCTGTAAGGCCTGGCTCTAATTTTTAGACTATGCCCCCTAGTCGTAGACTCCCCAACCAATGGAAATAGTTTCTCTAATCCTTGGAATACACTGTGTCTATATTCCTGCCAGTTTCTACATACCAGTTAGAAGACATTTGTGCCAAATTTGTCAAGACTAATTTATTATTGAGATAAATCAGTCACAGAAATAAAATTTATTAGTATTATATAATTGGCAGCATATAGAAGGGGGAGAAAGTTAACACTTCTGTTCTCTTTCTCCCCCCCCCCACCCCCGCCATTCTTAATAATGAAAATATGCACCTTAAATATAAGTGAATTATAAAGAAGATGGTTCTGCTTCACTTACAACATTCTACAGTAAAATACTTGGACAGGAGATTTAGCCACCATTTTAGTACAAAAAAAAAGCACTCTTATGCCATCACCTAACATGAAGCTTCTTTTGACATGGCTAATACTCTCTAGTGCTCTCCATGACAACCTATTAAACGCGCATCTTTATACAGTGAGTCTTCTGGGGGTCAAGCAAAAAAACATGTTCAGGCTAAGGTGAATATTGTTCCATTAATTGAGAAGTAGCCATAAATAATACATTGTTATTAGGAGGGGACTAGTGTATTCCAAATTTGCAAGACAGTGAACAATGGTGTGTATCCATGGTAAATTTTTATATCGCCTTTTTTTTCCCAGGGAAACAGTTTTCCCCAGTTAATGTTTGACAATTCAGTTTAACCAGTGCTAAATTATTCAAGGTTGCACTCCGCCCCCACAGCTGGGTGCCTAATTTAGTTAGTTGGTGGAATCCTGGGTAAATGCCTATTGTCTTGTTGCATTCCAATCCCTTGGTTTGGTTGACTAATATCTCATTGCTTTTCTGTAAATTTCAAATAATTCTTTCACTGAATAAAAGGTTGCATTGATAGCTACGTCAACCTCTCTATTCATTAATGCCGCCTCGCAAGAAATCATGTCCCTAGACTCCTCTTGAAGCACGCACGGAACTAAAAGAATGGTTAACAGTGATTTGGGGCTGGTTTCAATACATTTCTTCTTGTCTCCTGACCTTTCCTGATCGAATTGCAGGGTAAAAATGTCATAAGAAATCTGAAAACCCTATTTAATAAACAAATTGATTTAAAAAGCATCAAAATGTTGTTTTGGAAGGCGACAATTTTTGTACCCAGGTCACTTCTTACTGCAGCGAGCAGTTTTAAAAACACTTTCTAAAAGAGTCTTTAAAGCAGGAAACCAGTTTAATTGCTGCAGTCCTTTTTAACATTTTAATGCTTCTAATTGGTTCAGATTCTCAAAAGTATTGCAATTTTATTTGAAACTACTTGCGCTGGATCATCTTCATTAGGGTGTTTTTGCATCATCTATTGCTGTATGAACCTTTGCTGTATGAGTCGTCCAAAGTACAACAGACAGCGTCAAAATTCAAGTTGGTAGTGACCATGTTCTCTGACAATGCTGCACCGCTTTTTTTTATATTTAAGATCTATTATTTTCATGGTTGCTGCAATTCACAATGTAGAGCTCAAAGAGTTACTTTCAGTGCCTTGTACAGCCAATCGACATGTAAGCTTAGAAGCATTCACTATTTCAGTAAACTATGCACATGCATTTCTTTCAAATGCTAGACTCTTTCTATAGAATGCACCTGGAAAACTCTCTGCACTGCTGTTGTAAAGCCATTAACTCTCTAAAATTTAAATCAGAAAACAGTAAGTTGTCTCAGAATCCACATTTCTACTTTATAGGTTTCTGAACCAAAGCATTACAGTTCACCACTCATTAAAACAAATGTGGTCAGGAATTTAACACATTTGGATTATTTAATTGCGAGACACTAAACAAGACCGTTGCTAAGATGTTACAGTTGGCAATTATGATTCCTGCACACCGCATAAGAAAAATATCATGTTTCTTACTCAATATCCTTATTTTTTGTAAAAGTGAATGCAGATTTTAATATCTCTGGAAGACCCCTTGTGCTTTGGGTTACGAGGAGTTATGTTGGAGCGTCTCACGGGCGGGATGTCTCAGGGATTTGTGCTCGGAGCGCCACTGCTTTTTAGTTTACATAAATGATCTGGATTCAAAAACTCAATGAAAAACGGTCACATTTGTAGATGACACCAAACTAGGAGGGGCAGTGGAATCAGAGAAGGCAGCGCAGAAATTATGGAATGAGTTGGATAAAAAATATAAGTGGGCTGAACAATGGCAGGGGAAATTTAATGCAGAATAGTGTAAAGTTCTGCAGGTAGGAAAATAGGCAACACTGGTACTCCATGAATGGTGTCGACATAACTAAGGATTAAGCAGACTCGAAGCTAAAATTGTCCAACCAATTCCAGCGCAGCAATAAACAAAGCCAATAGAATGTTGAACTATATGGCCAAAAGAGTAGAATATGTCTGAGGAGGTAGTGATCAAACTTTATAGGGCTGTGGACAGACCACACCTTGACTGCTGCATCCAGTTCTTGTCGCCAAGACTAGTGGAACAACCATAATAATTTCTATAGATCATCTTACATATAGAGAGACATCTCAAACACTTTATAAGACAGTGGACAATAATTTGACCCCACACAACAGAAAGGGACTAAGAGGAGCTAGGAATGACTGAAAGCATAGTCAAAGTGAAGGATCTTGTAAGAGACTGTAAGAGCTTCTGCAAGTATGTGCAAAGGAGGGAGTAGCAAAAGTAAGCATTGGTCCCTTGGAGGCTGAGACAGGAGAAGTTATAATGGGGAATAAGGAAATGGCAGAGACTTTAAACAAATATATAGGGCTGGATTTTGTGAATGGAGACGAGTTGGAGGCGGGACTGCTGCTTGTCAGGTCTCAGTCCTGCCTCCATCATCTTCTGGCCAACCAGCGGGATTTTCCCCTGATTGACCTTGTTAAGCCCGCCCTGCGGGCTCAGCAGGCAAATTAGGGGGAAGTCATTGACAGAGCACGTCAACGTCTGACGTGCCATCTGTCAAGATTTCTTGAAAGAAGAAATGTCAGCGTTTGACAGCTCTGTGAAGCTGTCAAACACTGACATTCTGTGTAGTTTGATGAGCCCTTGTGTTCAGGACTCATCAAACCTTTCTACTTTGTAGATTTCAGATGACTGTTGGTTCAGAGGATCCAACAGCCAGTCTGTGAAATCTACAAGGAAGATGTCGGGACTCCCGATCCAGAGCGGATGAAGGCTGTAGGCAGAAACAAAGGTAAGTGAACATTTTTTAACACTTTACACTCACCTTACATACTTACCACTCCATAATTGCACCCATCACTCACCTCTACATCTCACTTTCAGACCCCTCCGACCCCCGCAGACCTCCTACTCAACTCCTCCAACCCAGCGGGGTTCTCCGAGGTCGGGAAGTCTGCAGTTGAAAAGGTAAAATGGGACTAATCCTTTTTGCTGCCTGTTAACTACCTGTTAACAGGCAGTTAAAAGGATTTAATCCCTTTTCCGCCTCGAGGAGACGGGACCCGGGTCAGGATGGTTTCCCGCCTCCTGGCTAAAGGGCACAGACGCGGGATGGGGGTGGGTTTGTCAGCTGCCCCGACTTTCTGCAACTTTACCGGCAGTCCCGCCTCCATACCCGCCTCCTCAGGGCTGGCAAAATCCAGCCCTTTGCATCTGTCTTCACGATAGAAGACACAAAAAGCATACCAGAAATGGGGAACCAAGGGGCTAATGAGAGTGAGGAACTTAAAATAATGAAGATCAGTAAAGAAAAAGTACTTGAGAAACTAATGGGGCTAAAAGCCAACAAATCCCCTGGACCTGATGGCCTACATCCTAGAGTTCTAAAAGAGGTGGCTGCAGAGATAGTGGATGCATTCGTTGTGATCTTCCAAAATTCCTTAGATTATAGAATAGTCCCAGCTGATTGGAAGATAGTAAATGTAACCCTGCTATTCAAGAAACGAGGGAGAGAGAAAACAGGGAACTACAGGCCAGTTAGCCTGACATCAGCTGTCGGGAAAAATGCTGGAATTCATTATTAAGGAAGTGGTAACAGGGCACTTATAAAATCATAATATGATTAGGCAGAGTCAACATGGTTTTATGAAAGGGAAATCGTGTTTAACAAATTTATTAGAGTTTTTTGAGGATGTAACTAGCAGGGTAGATAAAGGGGAACCAGTGGATGTAGTATATTTGGATTGCCAAAAGGCATTCGATAAGGTGCCACATTGAGGAGATTGAGTAGGTTGTTTGTTACGCAAGATAAGTGTTCATGGGGTTGGGGGTAATATATTAGCATGGATAGAGGATTGGTTAACAGGCAGAAAACAGAGTAAGGAATAAATGGGTCAGTTTCAGGTTGGCAGGCTGTAACTAGTGGGGTGCAGCAAGGATCAGTGCTGTTTACAATTTATATTAATGACTTAGATGAAGGGACCAAGTGCAATATATCCAAGTTTGCTGATGATACAAAGCTAGGTGGGAACGTAAACTGTGAGGAGGACACAAAGAGCCTGCAAAGGGATATAGACAGGTTAAGTGAGTGGGGCAATAAGCTGGCAGATGGAGTATAATGTGGGGAAATGTGAGGTTATTCACTTTGGTAGGAAGAATAGAAACACAGAATATATTTTTAAATGGTGAGAAACTATTAAATGTTGGTGTTCAGAGAGATTTAGGTGTCCTCGTACAGGAAACACAGAGAGTTAGCATGCAGGTACAGCAAGCAATTAGGAAGTCAAATGGCATGTTGGCCTTTATTGCAAGAGGGTTGGAGTATAAGGGGGCAATTTTCCAACCCCGAGGAGGAGGGTTTGGAGGTGGGACAGTTGGCAAAACGGCAAAAACTGAGTGCGGGTTCGGAACCCGCCTCCGTGCAATTTTGCCAGAGGCGGTTTTGATGGGTGCGATTTGGTCCCGCCTCCAGCAGTCCAGAGAGGTAGTTAAGAACCTTAAAAATAGTAGTTAAGGGCCTCTATAATCTTATTTTGATAGGCCCTCGTTATTTTTCCACATTTTCAGCGTGTTCCACGATCCTCCTAAACCACGCCAGCTAAACCTGGTGGGTTGACAAGTGGGTGACCTTCTCACAGCTGCAGCTCCACCATTAAAACAGAGCTTTCATCAGGGAGCAGTTGCAGGTGGCAGAACTTTTGTTCAAAAGGTCTTTCAGCATTTTTAGCAGGCCTACCAAAGTCGGAGGTGCTGCAGCTTCTATCTCTCAACTGTGGGACCTTCTTGGAAGACCCTCTCCCCACTTGGACTGAGCGCTTCCCCAACGGAGGTATCTGCCAGCAGCATGGGAACCATTTATTTCCTTTCACCATGGAGCTCAGATTCGGATGAGGAGCAGCCACGGCAGAAGCAGAACCAGGCAGCTCAGCAGCAACAGCAGCAGGAGCCCCAACCTCCTGCTCAGCCACCTGATGCTGCACAGGGCAGAAGGCGCCAGTGCATCAAAGCACCTCGCCGCAGGAGATATGCCCCTCTCAGGGTTTACAGACAGAGGATGAGCTACCTCAACTTGAGTGAGCAGCAGTGCCAAAGAGGCTGAGAATTTCGCAAGAGGTTGTCTGAGACATCTGCGCACTGCTGCACCAACACCTGGAGCCCAGAGGAGCGGGTGGACACCCCTTACCAGTGGCTGCCAAAGTCACCACCGCACTCAACTTTTTTGGCTCAGGCTCCTTCCAGGGATCATCAGCAGACATCAGCGCATCTCCCAGTCAGGCCGCCCACAGTTGCATCACGCAGGTTACCGATGCCCTTTTCGCAAAGGCTCACAATTACATCCACTTCTCAAGGGATCAAGCAAGTGTAACCGCGCGTTCATTTGGCTTTGCAAATATGGCAGGCTTGCCAATGGTGCAGGGCGTCATAGACTGCACACATGTGGCCCTTAGGGAACCCCATCACAACCCAGCTATCTTTGTCAACCGCAAGGGCTTCCACTCCCTCAACGTACAGCTGGTGTATAATCACAAGAAGGAGGTTTTGCATGTTTGCGCCAAGTTCTGTAGTAGTTGCCATGACTCTTTCATCCTGCGGAACTCTAGTGTTCCTCCGCTCTTCAATCAAACTTAACGGATGGCTCCTTGGTGACAAGGGCTATCCCCTGAAGAAGTGGCTAATGACGCTGATCAAGAGGCCAGCTAACGAAGCTGAAGAGCACTACAACGCCAGCCACACTTCCACCAGGTCCATCATCGAGCAAACCATTGGCTTGTTGAAGATGCGATTCTGATGCCTTGACAGATCAGGTGGAGCCCTGCAGTATTCAGCAGCCAGGGTCTCCAGAATGGTCGTGGTCTGCTGTGCACTGCATAACATGGCACAGCGTCGTGGCTTGCAGCTTCCTGATGAGCAAGCGGCTCAGTTCATAGCCTCCTCAGATGAGGATGAGGAGGAGGAGGAGGAAGAGTAGAAGAGGAGGAGGAGCAGGAGGAGGACCGAGCGCCGGCCTATCGACCAGCAGCAGCGGCAGCACATGAGCACATGGCTGCCCAGGGTGCAAGGCATGCACTTATCCTGGCCAGATTTGCATAGGTTGTCCATGTTGGCACATGTCCTTGGCTCCATCTTAAGACATGATAGACAATGGACATGACTCTCTGGCCTCCTTTCACTCTGGCCACCAACCTGACCATGCAAGTGTCGCAACGTGGAACTGCCTAAGGCGAAATAACAGATGCATCACGCCAAAAGTTTGCCATCAAATCATTTTTATACTTTCAAACACGGATGGCATTTCGTCAATACACATAAACATTCACCCAAGTGGCTACCCCTGTGACTAATGTTGCTTTATTTTTCTCTTAAGCATGCTCCTACGTGGTGCTCCCCCTGTGGCTTCAGCAGAAGTGAAGGCCCCTTGCTCACTTTCATGCTGCTCCTGCTTCGACACTTTTGGCGGGCGTCCTCTGGGTTTACGAGCCTGTGAGGGCTCGCCAAACGTCTGCTCCTCCTGCGGCAGTGCAGGGGCTGAGACGCCCATCTCAGTTAGGGTGTGGACTCTGGTGGGGCTCTGACCGAGGGCTACGCAGTGGCATGGAAGTGTGAGCACTTGGAGAGGAGCCCCACTTCCTTGTTGTCTGCCACCAACTTCCCTCTCATGGGTCAGGTCCACCTCAGCGCTTGCAAGTGGCTTGAGAGCACCTTGTTGCACATCAGGGGGGGCCATGGGGACCCGTATCTGCACTGGCAGTCCTACTCAAAAGGACTTCCATGAAGCTCTGGTATCTATGTTCAATAGCTGCCCATCGCTCCTCCAGAGATGTCAGTCTATTCTGAACAATCACCATGTTTTCCTCACTCCGGCGACTTTTGCCTCCATGGCCGTAACCAGCCTTTCCACGGAGGTTGCCATCCTTTCCATGGTGCGGTGTATATGCGCCATTGCCTCCCCAACGGCACTGCTCAGGTTAGAGTTGGACTCCTCCATCCTTTCAACACTCGCAGTGACCCTGGAGACAAGACCTGTCAGAGACTCCTGCAGCTGCAACTGGAGTTCCAGCATCGCTCTATTTCTGGATGGACCCACAGGCACAGGGTCCACATGCAGCGGAGCAGAGCTAGGAGAGTCCTGCGACCTCCGCCGAGGACTCTCCACTGCTGCCCCTGTCTCCAACACCTGCTGATGCTCACCTGTGAGATGTGATACACACGGTGACAACACTAATCTATGTCCCGAAGGTCCCACCGAGGTGTGCGTATCTGCGCTGGTGCTGGGTGTGCTTAATTCTGCTGACGCTGCGTCCTCAGAGGCTGCAGGTTCCCCTGAGGAGTCTTGCTGCTCAGCCTCTTCCTCCTGGAGAGTGGGGGGGGGGGGGGGCCTGTGGATGGTCCTGTGGGGAGTAAAGGCATGGGTTAGACATTTGACAGAAGTGTGGCATGCAGATGCAATAGTGCAGATGCTCAAGTGGCATTCTAATAATGTACACCAGCAGCCATTTCAGTCACTCAAGCAGTGTAAATGAGAGAGAGGCAAAACTATTCTGTCACCAGCTTGCTCTGCCTCGCCCGTCTGTCCGTCCCCCACTTCCACCTCCACGCCGGCGATGTCCAGGGCCGCCTCTTCAGCCTGGGTGAGAAGGGCTAGGGAAGGTGGCCCTCCTCCTGTCTTTGCCCTTTCCCTTCTATTATGGGCTCTCTTTTCCTGCAGTGAGGGAGACAAGTGGAGCTGGAGTGAGAATGATGGAGTGAGTGTAGAGAGTCCAGAGCATAGATGCTTAGAAGGAGACAAAGATGGAGTGAGGTTCCATGTCCAAGGGCCCTCCCTGTGCGTTGTTAGTCGTTGTCATTGCATAACATTGAAAGAGAGTGTGAGGGCAGCATAGTTGAATAGTCAAGTGATTGGGTTCATAGAGTGAGAGGGATGGTGAAGGGTGCAAGGGTTGTAAGGGTAAAGTGGGATGTGGAGGAGGAGGTAGACAATGCAGAGTGCTGGTGATGAGAGGAGAAGGGGAGCAGAAGGAGGGTCAAGCTGAAGGTATACTCACTTTGCCTGATCTTACAAGCTCATTGAACCTTTTATGGCACTGCATCCATGTTCTGCTGCACACCGTTCTGGAGGTGATCTCTCTTGCCAGCTGTACCCAGACAGACTTAGTTTCTTTGGGAGGCCTCTTCCTCCCAGATGAGGGGAAGAGCACCTCCCTACTAGCTCTCGCCCCCTCAACTAACATTCCCAGCGCCTCATCTGAGAACGTCGGGGAGGCCCTTGCCTTGGAGTTGGCCATTGTTGAAGCTGAAAAAATGTTGGAGGTGGTGCAGCATCGACCAAAATCCAGTGGAATGAGCCAAGGCAGCAAGCAGCCCTTAAATGAAGCTGGATAAGTGACGTCAGCAGAGGCGAGTTTCAGTCCCAAAACACTAATTGGCCAAGGGCAACCCACACCTCTGAAATCAACTGGCCAATTAGCAATCTTGCTGTGCGAGGCCCCTTGGGGAGGAGCGATCATAATATGATAGAATTCTTCATTAAGATGGGGAGTGAAGTAGTTGACTCAGAGACTAGGGTCCTGAATTTAAATAAAGGAAACTATGATGGTATGAGGTGCGAGTTGGCTAGGATGGATTGGGGAACGTTACTTAAAGGGTTGACGGTGGATAGGCAATGGCAAACATTTAAAGATTGCATAGATGAACTACAGAATTTGTTCATCCCTGTTTGGCATAAAAATAAAACAAAAATGGTGACTCAACCGTGGCTAACAAGGGAAATTAGGGATAGCATAAGATCCAAGGAGAGGACATATAAATTGTCCAGAAAAAGCAGCAAACCTGAGGATTGGGAGCAGTTTAGGATTCAGCAAAGGGATTAATTAAGAGGGGGAAAATAGAGTATGAGAGTAAGCTCGCAGGGAACATAAAAACTGACTGTAAAAGCTTCTATAGATATGTGAAGAGAAAAAGATTGGTTAAGTCAAGTGTAGGTCGCTTGCAGTCAGAATCAGGGGAATTTATAATGGGGAACAAAGAAATGGCAGACCAATTAAATACATACTTTGGTTCTGTCTTCACAAAGGAGGACACAAATAACCTCCCAGAGATGTCGGGGAACATAGGGTCTAATGAGAGGGAGGAACTGAATGAAATCAGTATTTGTAGGGAAACGGTGTTAGGGAAATTGACGGGATTGAAGGCCGATAAATCCCCAGGGTCTGATAATCTACATCCTAGGATACTTAAGGAAGTGGCCCTAGAAATAGTAGATGCATTGCTGGTCATCTTCCAAAATTCTATAGACTCTGGAACAGTTCCCATGGATTGGAGGGTAGCTAATGTAACCCCACTATTCAAAAAAGGTGGTAGAGAGAAAATGGGGAATTATAGACCGGTAAGCCTGACATCGGTAGTGGGGAAAATGCTAGAGTCCATTATAAAAGATGTAATAGCAGAGCACTTGGAAAACAGTGACAGGATCGGACAAAGTCAACATGGATTTACAAAAGGTAAATCATGCTTGACTAATCTACTGGAATTTTTTGAGGATGTAACTGGTAGAATAGATAAGGGAGAACCAGTGGATGTGGTGTATTTGGACTTTCAGAAGGCTTTCGATAAGGTCCCGCATAAGAGATTAGCGTGCAAAGTTAAAGCACACGGGATTGGGAGTAAGGTACTCTCTTGGATAGAAAACTGGTTGGCAGACAGAAGCAAAGAGTTGGAATAAATGGATCTTTTTCCGAGTGGCAGGCAGTGACTAGTGGGGTACCGCAGGGATCGGTGCTAGGACCCCAGTTATTCACAATATATATTAATGATCTAGACGAGGGAACTAGATGTAATATCTCCAAGTTTGCAGACGACACAAAGCTGGGTGGGCGTGTGTGCTATGAGGAGGATGCAGAGAAACTCCAGTAAGATTTGGACAGGTTGGGTGATTGGGCAGATGCATGGCAGATGCAGTATAATGTGGATAAATGCGCGGTTATCCACTTTGGTGGCAAAAACAGGAAGGTAGATTATTATTTGAACGGCAATAGATTGGGAAAAGGGGAAGTGCAACGAGACCTGGGTGTCCTTGTGCAGCAGTCGCTGAAGGTAAGCATGCAGGTGCAGCAGGCGGTTAAGAAGGCAAATGGTATGTTGGCCTTCATAGCGAGAGGATTCGAGTACAGGAGCAAGGATGTCTTGCTGCAGTTGTACAGGGCCTTGGTGAGACCACACCTTGAGTATTGTGTGCAGTTTTGGTCACCTTATCTGAGGAAGGATGTTCTTGCCATGGAGAGAGTGCAGCGAAGATTCACCAGACTGATACCTGGGATGGCAGGAATGATGTATGAAGAGAGATTGGGTCGATTGGGCTTGTATTCTCTAGAGTTTAGAAAAATGAGAGGGGATCTCATTGAAACTTATAAAATTCTAACAGGACTAGACAGACTAGATGCAGGAAGGATGTTCCCGATGGTGGGGGAGTCCAGAACCAGGGGTCACAGTCTAAGGATAAGGGGTAAGCCATTTAGGACTGAGATGAGGAGGAATTTCTTCACCCAGAGAGTGGTGAACCTGTGGAATTCTCTACCACAGAAGACAGTTGAGTCCAATTCATTAAATATATTCAAGAAGGAGTTAGATATATATCTTAAGGCTAAGGGGATCAAGGGATATGGGGAGAAAGCAGGGACAGGGTACTGAATTTGGATGATCAGCCATGATCGCATTGAATGGCGGAGCAGGCTCGAGGGGCCGAATGGCCTACTCCTGCTCCTATCTTCTATGTTTCTATGAAAATCGCAATTTTATCCCACCTCTCAGTGGAGGCGAGTTTGGAACCCACCCAAACCGAAACCCGCCTCCATTGGGAAAATCGCCCCCTAAGAGTAAGGAAGTCTTACTACAATTGTACAGGGCTTTGGTGAGACCACACCTGGAGAACTGTGCACAGTTTTGTTCTCCTTATCTGAGGAAGGATATACTTGCTTTGCAATGCAACGAAGGTTCATTAGATTCCTGGGATGAGGGGATTGTCCTATGAGGAGAGATTGAGTAGATTGGGCCTATATTCTCTGGATTTTAGCAGAATGAGAGGTGATCTCATTGAAACATATAAGATTCTGAGGGGAATTGACAGGGTAGTTGCTGAGAGGTTGTTTCCCCTGTCTAGAAATAGGGGGCATAGTCTCAGGATAAGGTCGGCCATTTAAGACTGAGATGAGGAGGAATTTCTTCACTCAGAGGCTTGTGAATCTTTGGAATTCTCTTCCCCAAAGGGCTGTGGATGCTGAATCGTTGAGTATATTCAAGGCTGAGATAAATAGATTTTTGGACTCTAGGGGGATCAAGGGATATGAAGATCAAGCGGGAAAGTGGAGTTGAGGTAGAAGATCAGCCATGATCATATTGAATGGCGGAGCAGGCTTGAGGGGCCATATGGCCTAATCCTGCTCCTAATTCTTATGTTCTTATGTCTTGAGGAGGCTTCAAAGCAGCAAAGAAGGTGTTGAGGCAGAGATGCTAAGGAAGGGAGTTCCAGAAAACAGGGTTACAATGGAGTGGCTGACAGTGGAGTGAAAAACAGGAGGTAGGTTGGTCTCAGAAGAGCAGGGGGTGAGTGCAGAGTAACTGGAGGGGATTGTGGAAGTAGGGATAGGTGAGGCAATGAGAGGATTTTAAAGTTAATTCTCTAAGAGTGAGGGGGTGGGGGCAGGAATCAAGGGAGCTAGGTAAAAGAAAGGTGTGAATTAGGGTTTCGGTGTCAGAAGCAGAGGTGAGAAAGCAGTATTAATAACTGAATACATTTAAAGGAAGAAGCTAAACTCAGTTTGAGCAGTACACCAATGTTTCATAGCTTTGGGCACAATAGATTATGTGATCTCGACTAGGGGATATCCCCACATTACTTGAAAATTTATGTTAAAATTGGCCTAGAAGTTGGATTAGGCCCAAAAACGGGTGGTGTCAAGGGCCAGCGATAATTGCCTGCGCCCGGTGAAAGTGGTCCAGACAGCCCGCAAAATTCGTGCTGCATGCTCATTATAATTTCTCACATCTTTAAAAGCTTGCTCAAAAATTACATCTTTGACCACGCCATTTGTCATGACCCCAAAACCTTCCCCCTCCCCCTTATGAGGATTTTGGGAGATTTTGCTATTTTAACGTGACTATATAAGTGCAAGTTGTGCCTTTGCATCCATACAGAATGAAGAGATCTAAAGGTTTTTGTTAAAACATTAGGTAAAACTTAATGGCCTAGCAATTGGAGGGTTTTGCATTGGCCGTTAAGGACCACTTTGGTAAAAAAACATGGCGGCCACCTCACTTCTGCCCGCTTCCGGCAGGTCCCGCGGCGGCCGCCATTTCTCGCTGGAGATATTTAGATTAAGCAGATCGTGACGTTAGTGAGTGTGCAACGCTCACTTTGACACCCGATCTGCCATTTTTGCTTTCACCGCTCCACTTACCGGCCTGTGTTAATGACGACCAGCTGACCAAGCATTCAGCAGCAGGACGGAGCCTCCAGCAGCACTATTTAAAGGGATCATCATCAACAACTTGCAGCTGACATGGTTTTTCAGTTTGACTGGCTCTGTGTAACTTTCTGCAACTCTTGCAGCTTTCTAAGCTTGTTTCAAGTTTCAAGATCAATTGTTCATTTGACATCATCTCCTATCTGAGATGCATCCAAAAATAAATTCTCACTTTGAGTCTGCTCTGTCATTCACTTTAACATTTTTCCTCTTTGCTTGCCTAATGAAGATTTTTTTTGGCATACTTTAGGAAAATTGTTTCATTTTTACATTGGATGCACATTTTTTCTGCAATTTACCACAGTTGACCAGATCGATCTGATTTTTTTACTCATTGTATGAAGTGATATCTCCATTCCTCTGTCCTACTCACATTACTTCTAGCACTACTAGTATTGCACAGGCATTCAGGCTGTGTTTTGCTGGCTTCTATTGCTCTACAAATATCAGCTGCTTTCTGTAGATACTCTTTTTCTCTTAGCAATCTGGCTCCGACTTGATCAGTTATACAGATGACAGTTCTATATTTAATGAAGCTATCTATCAGGAAGCTGTACTCACAAGATGTAGCCTTATATGCAAATCTATTGCATGCTGATCCATGCTTTCTCCTTGAGCTTGAGGCTTAGTATTAAACATGTCTTCCGTGGGTAATATTGTTCTGCATTGTGACATATTTCTCAAATAACCAGTAATACTTTCATTTTTCATTTATTCTTCCCTCTCATCCTATGTAAATGGATTATACATTGGCTACATTGGCTCCTCGTCCAGCAACGCCTCGATTTTAAAATTCTGATCCTGGTTTTCAAATCCCTCCATGGATTCGCCCCTCCCTATTTCTGTAACCTCCTCTAGCCCTACAACCCTCTGAGATCTCTGCGTTCCTCCAATTCTGGCTTCTTGCACAACCCCGATTTTCATCACTCCACCATTGACGACCGTACCTTCAGATGCCTTGGTTGTAAGCTCTGGAATTCACTCTTTAAACCTCTCCACCGCGCTCTCCTCCTTTAAGACATTCCTTAAAACCTACCTCTGTGTGACCAATCACCTCTCCTAATCTCCTATAATGCTTGGTGTCAAACTTTGTTTCATAACGCTCCTTTGAAGTGCCTTGGGATTTTTACTGTGTTAAAGGTGCTATATAAATGCAAGTTGTTGTAGTAATATACATCTTGATTGCTTCCTCACCCATCGCATATAGTAAAGTACTGGCCTCCAATAGAAGATCAGAGGGACCTTGGAGTGCATGTCCACAAATCCCTGAAGGTAGCAGGACAGGAAGATAAGGTGGTTAAGAAGACATATGGGATACTTTCCTTTATTAGCCCAGGCATAGAATATAAGAACAGGGAGATTATGCTTGAACTGTATAAAACACTAGTTAGGCCACAGCTAGAATAGTGCTTGCAGTTCTGGTCACCACATTACAGGAAGGATGTGTTTGCACTAGAGGGGGTGCAGAGGAGATTTACGAGGATGTTGCCTGGGCTGGGGAATTTTAGCTATGAGGAAAGATTGGATAGGCTGGGGTTGTTTTCTTTGGAACAGAGGAGGCTGAGGGGAGACCTAATTGAGGTGTATAAAATTATGAGGGGCCTAGATAGAGTGGATAGGAAGGACCTATTTCCCTTAGCAGAAGGGTCAATAACCAGGGGGCATAGATTTAAAGTAATTGGTCGGAGGATTTGAGGAGATTTTCTTTCACCCAGAGGGTGGTGGGGGTCTGGAACTCACTGCCTGAAAGGGTGGTAGAGGCAGAGACCCTCATCACATTTAAAAAGTACTTGGATATGCATCTGAAGTGGATAACTTCACATTTCTCCACATTATATTCCATTTGCCATGTTCTTGCCCACTCACTTAGCCTGTCTATATCCCCTTGAAGCCTTTTTGCATCCTCCTCACAACTTACATTCCCACCTAGCTTTGTATCATCAGCAAACTTGGATATATTACATTTGGTCCCCTCATCCAAATCATTGATATAGATTGTGAATAGCTGAGGCCCAAGCACTGATCCTTGCCGTACCCCACTAGTTACAGTCTGCCAGCCTGAAAATGACCCATTTATTCCTAATCTCTGTTTTCTGTCCATTAACCAATCCTCAGTCCATGCTAGTATATTACCCCATTCCATGAGCCCTAATTTTGTTTAATAATCTCTTGTGTGGCATCCTATCGAATGCCTTCTGAAAATCCAAATACACCACATCCACTGGTTCCCCCTTATCTATTCTGCTAGTTACAACCTCAAAAAACTCTAACAGATTCCTCAAACACGATTTCTACTAATAATAATCTCAAGAATTGAGTCTGGATTAGTAAACTATTCACCACAAGTCTATTAAGCAATGCTGGAATCTGTCAACATAAAACCACTTCACTGCAAACTGCAATTTTCCGCCATTATAAAATTTACTTCAGGCCCAATGGCAACATATTGACCCAGCTGGCTACAAATGACAATAGCCAATTGGCTATTCTTGGCATTAGCGAGATTCAGAAAGAATAGAAAGCATCACGTTCACAGGCCTAAATAACACAAACACAATTACCATCTCCAAATACTAGGGACAACAATATGCCTAGTACAGGTATATGCCTCAGCAGGCAGATGTTCATAAATGGCTTCATTCTTTAAATGCGCTCTAGTGAAATATTTAGGAGTCTGAGGTTAAAAGCACTTCCTTTTTGTTTGGGAAAACGCCAGTTTGTTCTGTAACTATGGTAACAAGGCTGATCTTACAACGAAGTGTAATTTTTCTTCTAGCTGCCAGCCAAACAATGTAGAGAATGACCTACTTGAAGTAAAAGGGCAAGGTTGCCACCAAGTTTCTTCACTTCACTAAGTTGTCCATGATGACATGAAACAGAATGGATTCTGGAATGTTATCTGCCCACAGCATGACTAATGTTCGCTATTTGCTCCACAGAAGACATACAGTGTGTGTAGACGATGCCATTTTGAATTGCTAAATTCACACAGGTTTTGAAAGCAAGGAATCTTAATAGCACTTCAAACTGTTAGTCTTGTTTCATTTGCAGAACCTTTATTCATCACTATGAGCCTTTTGTTAGCTGTGGCTCAGTGGGCAGCACTCTCGCCTCTGAGTCAGAAGGTTGTGGGTTCAAGTCCCACTCCAGGGACTTGAGCACAAAAATCTAGGCTGACACTCCCAGTGCAGTGGCTGAGGGAATGCTGTCGGAGGTGCCATCTTTCGGATGAGACGTTAAACTGAGGCCTCATCTGCTCTCTCAGGTGGACATAAAAGATCCCGTGGCACTATTTCAAAGAAGAGCAGGGGAGTTATCCCGGTGTCCTGGCCAATATTAATCCCTCAATCAACATCACTAAAACAGATGATCTGGTCATTATCACATTGCTGTTTGTGGGACCTTGCTGTGCACAAATTGGCTGCCACGTTTCTTACATTATAACAGTGACCACACTTCAAAAAAGTACTTCATTGGCTGTAAAGCGCTTTGAGACGTCCGGTGGTTGTGAAAGGCGCTATATAAATGCAAGTCTTTTTTTTCCCTCAACCAGCAGAATCCAGTGGCACCACTTTTCTTTCAGCTTTCACAATGTGAATTACCATTTGTATCTCATGATCATTTGTCTGCTTGAGGTGAAATGCAAATTTCCAAAGAATAATTGTGAACTAGATATCATTTAGTAATTTCCTTATGTGTTAAGACTTTGGTTCGCATTTAGGCAAAGACTGAGTGCAGTTTATTTGCACTTTTGCAGCACACTCTGTGCATTGCCAGAGCCAAGTTGGTCCTTTGAATTCACACTTTTCTAAACATATTCTGAAAATCAAAATGTCTACTTCCCCTCCCTAGTAGTATCTACCCAGAGCTTAAAACTTGTAGGGGGAAAAATTCAGCTGCTTGCGCCTCCCGTTAGCGCCTTAAGAGGGCGCTAATGGGGCGTAAAGCAGCTAACGCCCGGGCGCAGCGCCGCCCACGCCTCCCGAAAAATTTAGTGGGAGGTTAGCGGCGGCGGCAGCCGGTAGCGCCCTGTGGCGCTGCGCCGCCGGCGATGACGTCATCGCCGTGCGCAGCACCCCGCTCGCGCCCCGGCCGTGATCTTCAGTCGCGCCCCCTGATTTACCGCCAGACGCTATGTCCGACGGGTTCAGGGAGGCGTACGTGCGGCCGGGGCGGCGATATTTAAAGCGGAGGTGGCAGGCGGCCATTTTTGTTGCTGGCCGCCTGCCAGCACCTGCCCCCGGCCCCCGTGAAGCCCCCCCACCGTGAAGTGCCGGCTGCGCTCCAAGAGCCCGGCACTTCTCTTGAGTGCCGGGCTCTTTTGCCGGCACTCCCGATCCCTGGGGGCCCAGCTGGGCCCCGGTTCGCGCTGCGCAGGGTCCCTCCCCTTTAAGAAGGGGAGGAAGGCCTGCAATACCGCGGCGCGACGTGCCGCAGCGCATGGCGCTGCGGCACGTAGCGCCAGGATATTCACTCGCAGCGCCCCAAGAGGGATGCGGGCTGCTTCCAGTTGCGCCCCGCTTCCCTCTTGGGGCGCAACCACTGAAGTTCCGGCGCGGGGCCGCTAATTTTTTCGGGGCGCTAAAAGTCGCGCCCCGGCGAGGTTAGCGCCCCAAATGGGGCGCGACTCAATTTTTACCCCGTAAAGTTTAATTTACTTTAACTGTTCCAAACCATAATATGAATTAGTCTGTTAATTTTTGTCTGGAAATTTCCTCTAATTAAATATTGGGAAGATCGAAACCGTTGTCTTCGGTCCTTGCCACAAACTCCGTTCCCTAGCCACCAACTCTATCCCTCTCCCTGGCCACTGTCTGAGGCTAAACCAGACCATTCGCAAGGTTGGCATTTATACAGCGCCTTTAGCATAGTAAAACATCTTAAGGCACTTCACAGTAGCGTTATCAGACAAAATTTGACACCGCGCCACATAAAGAGATAGTAGGACAGGTGAGCAAAAGCTTGGTTAAAATGTTAGGTTTTAAGGAGTGACTTAAAGGAGGTCGAGAGGCGGAGAGGTTTAGGGAGAGAATTCAAGAGCTTAGGGCCAAGACAGCTGAATGCATAGCCGCCAATGGTGGAGCGATGAATTTCGGGGATGCGCAAGAGGCTAGAATTGGAGGAACGCAGAGATCTCGGAGGGTTGTAGGGTTAGAGGAGGTTACAGAGTTCAGGAGGGGTGATACCATGGAGGGATTTGAAAACAAGGATGAGAATTTTTAAATCGAGGCGTTGCCGGACCGGGAGCCAATTTAGGTCCGCAAGCACAGGGGTGATGGGTGAGCAGGACTTGGTGCGAGTTAGGATACCGGCAGCAGAACTTTGGATGAGTTCAAGTTTATGGAGGGTGGAAAATGAGAGGCCGGCCAGGAGAGCATTGGAATAGGCGAGTCTGGAGGTAACAAAGGCATGGATGAGGGATATACCTTGGAACTGTTTGGCAGTCTGACCCCACAAGGGTAGCTGATGTGGGAAATGGAAAATCACTGCTGAAGACTTGTGCTCCAGAACTAGCTGCGCCTCTAGCCAAGCTGTTCCAGTACAGCTATAACACGGGCATCTATCCGACAATGTGGAAAACTGCCACAGAAAGCAGGACAAATCCAATCAGACCAATTACCGTTCCATCAGTCTACTCTCAATCATCAGCAAAATGATGGAAGGTGTCATCGACAGTGCTATCAAGCAGCACTTACTCACCAATAACCTGCTCACTGATGTCCAGTTTGGGTTCTGCCAGGATCACTCAGCTCCCGACCTCATTACAGCCTTGGTTAAAACATGGACAAAAGAGCTGAATTCCAGAGATGAGGTGAAAGTGACTGCCCTTGACATCAAGGCAGCATTTGACCAAGTGTGGCATCAAGGAATCCTAGTAAAACTGAAGTTAATGGGAATCGGGGGGAAAACTCTCCACTGGCTGGAGTCATAACTAGCACAAAGGAAGATGGTTGTGGTGGTTGGAGGTCAATCATCACAGCCCCAGGACATCGCTACAGGAGTTCCTCAGGGCAGTGTCCTAGGCCCAACCATCATCAGCTGCTTCGTCAATGATCTTCCTTCCAACATAAGGTCAGAAGTGGAGATGTTCACTGATGACTGCACAGTGCCATTCGCAACTCCTCAGATAATGAAGCAGTCCATGCCCGTATGCAGCAAGACCTGGACGACATTTAGGCTTGGGCTGATAAGTGGCAGGTAACATTTGCGCCACACAAGTGCCAGGCAATGACTATCTCCAACAAGCAAGCGTTTAACCACCACCGCTTGACATTCAACGGCATTACCATCACTGAATCCCCCACTATCAATATCCTGGGGGTCACCATTGACCAGAAACTTAACTGGACCAGCCACATAAATACTGTGGCAACAAGAGGTCAGAGGCTGGGTATTCTGCGGCGAGTGTCTCACCTCCAGACTCCCCAAAGCCTTTCCACCATCTATAAGGCACAAGTCAGGAGTGTGATGGAATACTCTCCACTTGCCTGGATGAGTGCAGCTCCAACAACACTCAAGAAGCTCGACACCATCCAAGACAAAGCAGCCCGCTTGATTGGCACCCCATCCACCACCTTAAACATTCACTCCCTCCACCACCGGCGTACCGTGGCTGCAGTGTATACTATCCACAGGATACACTGCAACAATCACCAAGGCTTCTTCGACACCCCCTCCCAAACCCGTGACCTCTGGCACCTAGAAGGACAAGGGCAGCAGGTGCATGGGAAGGCCATCACCTCCAAGTTCCCCTTCAAGTCACACACCATCCTGACTTGGAAGTATATCGCCGTTCCTTCATCGTCGCTGGGTCAAAATCCTGGAACTCCCTACCTAACAGCACTGTGGGAGTACCTTCACCACACGGACAGCAGCGGTTCAAGAAGGCGGCTCACCACCACCTTCTCAAGGGCAACTAGGGATAGGCAATTAATGCTGGCCTTGCCAGCGACGCCCACACCCCATGAACGAATACAAAAAATACTAGTACAGTTTGAGGTGGGTCTGAGGTTGGGACAGAACCTACTTTTGGGAAAAGTAGAGGGAGTTCTGTGCTGATTCTAATCCACATTAAACCGGATCTGGCAATACTTGATGTGGGTATTGAAAAATTGTTTTTCCCCAACACCAACATCACACACTTAAATGAACATCAACAAAAAATTAAAGTTATAGGGAACTAACAGGCACCACTAGTTGAATCCTGCAAGATTTTCCAAGTGCATATTAACTTAGCTGATTTAAAGTAATCATTGCACAATTTTACTCCCAACTTCCAATTGGTACTGATTTATTTGCAATGCAAGAGGATGCTTGCTGCAGTAGATATATCAGTTCTCAGATTATCTGAACAATTTACTTTGTCATTCACCGCTATGCCTGTAGACAGAGAAAATGTAAAATTAGAGCTTCAGAATTTTAGATTATTGAAAGAAAATGGAATAACTTACTGAGTAGCAGCGAGCTTCAGGATTGTTCACCTGATGCTAACACAAGCAGTGAAAAGCAATAAAACCAACAGTTACATCCCTTCTGATTTAGCACTTTTAGTTGTATTTGAGTTTTGGGATCTCAGATTAATGCAGAGGCATTCTGTAATGTGAATATAGATAACTGATATTGGGAACCTCAGCTTTAACTAGGAGGAATCCTTTCCCATCAGCTGACGAATCTATTTCATTAATTAAAAAAAAGAAAGACTTGCATTTATATAGCGCCTTTCACAACCCCAGGACATCCTAAAGCGCTTTACAGCCAATAAAGTACTTTTGAAGTGTAGTCACTGTTGGAATGTAGGAAACAGCCAATTGCACACAGCAAGCTCCCACAATCAGCAATGTGATAATGACCAGATAATCTTTTTTTGTTATGTTGATTGAGGGATAAATATTGGCCAGGACACTGGGGTTAACTCCACTGCTCTACTTTGAAATAGTGACATGGGATCTTTTACGTCCACCTGAGTGAGCAGGTTTAACGTCTGATCTAAAAGACAGCACCTCCGACAGTGCAGCACTCCCTCAGCACTGCACTGGTGTGTCAGTTGAGGTTTTGTGCTCAAAGTCTCTGGAGTGGTTCTGTGAGCCCACAACCTTCTGACTCTGAGGTGAGAGTGCTACCCACTGAGCCACAGCTGACACTTTAAACAGGCATTTAAACAGGCAGTCAGGTGTAGATTTGTGTGCAAAGGGTGAGTTTGGAGTGGAGTGCCATCAATAAAAAGAGATATAATAAAAACTATAACATAAAACATATTAAAACAAGTAAAAGGCCATTCAATCGAAAGCTCATCCCTCCAGTACTCTTAACTCCCCTATTATAGCAACCAGTTTCATTTTGAATATTTTGCTTCTACTACCTCAACTGGCACAATATTGCAAGCATTTATCATTCAGTGTAACACTATGACCAATAGACATCTTAAAACCGTATCTCATTCATTTAAATATGTCTGTTCCCAGTTTAATTTGAAGTAATATTCTTCACTATCTGGGTCCCTTCCTTTCTGATATTACTCCTCCCACTAATACTACTACTTTTTACTTTGTAACCAGCTTTTGATTCAGTCCAATATTCTACCCTGGATTCCTGTGGCTTTTAGTTTAATCAGCATTGTCTTATGTGGGGCTTTGTCAAAAGCTTTCTGAAACTTTAGATGAACTATATCTAGTGCAGGGCAAGTAAATGGTAAAAGTGCAATATGGCATGACAAATCCTGCTAATTTTTACACTTACTGAGCGTAACCTAAAATGTTGTGGGGCTATTAAAGTGCTGGTTTGAGTGGGTTTGGATAATAATAAAATAATTTGCCCTAACTATACCATTACTCAGCCCAGTCTATAAATCTACTGGACGTATTGGATCAGCAACAGACAAGATTAACGTTTCATATAGATCACAACTGAATACACAAATGAACTAGTTTACAAAATGTGACGAGCCTTGTGGTGAGACCCTCCCTGGTTTTGATTATTTAGCATTTTTTCTTTGCCACTTATTTCTGCTAATTTTCCCCCTCCTGAATGAGTTAATTCCTTTTTGGGGTACCTTGAATGTTAGAGCACAGAAACAGGCTATTCAGCCCATCAAGTTCGTGCCAGTGTTTTTCTCCACTCTTCTGCTCACTCACCATACACATTAATACCCCTTTTGTTTTATGATGTGGAGATGCCGGCGTTGGACTGGGGTGGACAAAAATGAGAAGTCGCACAACACCAGGTTATAGTCCAACAGATTTATTTAAATAAATCTGTTGGACTATAACCTGGTGTTGTGCGACTTCTCCCTTTTGTTTTAGTCAGCGATCTATTTCTCTTTTAAAAGAATTAGTGGACTCTGCTTCAATAATGGTCTGTGGCAGAGAATTCCACATTCCAATCACCTTTTCTAGATAGAATTTCTTTTCTCCAACTTTAATTCTTTTGCGATTTTGTACAGATGCCATTCGTCCTTCACTATCCAAGTGATCAATATTCATGAGTGGGCCTGGATAATGATCAGCAGTTTATATTACTGGGGGGCGTCATAGTGAACCTGATCCTGCCCTCAAACAATGTCAACACGCATGCACTTGCGGCAGGTGTTGCTGGGCAATGATTGGGAGCAGGAACACTGGTTGATTTTCCTCTCACAGCCCTCCTGCTAAATTCAAATATATCTGCACATGCATGCACAGGCTGAGGGGAGGTTGAAGGGACAGGGGAAAGAAAGATGAAGGGGCAGAACCTGTTGGTGCTGTAAAGGAAGAGTTACACTGTTAGGGTGCAGGGAATTAAACTTTGGTTGATCAGCATGTTAATGTAGGAGAATTGTATGTGCAGCACGTAGATTTGTCCAGTTTTTGATGGTTGAAATGATTGTATTTCGTGGCAAGTGTTGAGTTTCTTTTAAATGGTAAAGGGCTCAGAAAGCCATTGCAATGATATCTGTAAGAATCATTGTATTCTTTGCTGGAATTAAAGTAATTGTATTTTTAGACATAGTCAAGTATTACAGTAACCGGCAAAAGGTTTCCTTTATGTTTGTCAAGGTCTAACCTCATTCTTTCAGAATAAGTAATTAGAACTGTGACTGAAAAAAGCCAAACCATCCATAACAGCCCTTAAGGTTCCTTTGACAGGTATATTGTCTGGTTAAAGCGCCAAAATAAATGCAGTGAGCAATGCTGCCACAAAATGACCCAGCTTCTGTAAGAACAATCAACTGCTACATTTCCGGGAATATCCCTTTTATTCAGGAATGTGGGCAGCAGGATGGAGTGGGGAGGAGATTAAAGAGCAGTGCAGGTCTTAAGTCTTTAATTTGTAAGTACACAACTTCATAAATTGCATCAAATTTACATTACAAATATTTAGTTCTACTTCTGGAAAAAAAAATCATGAAGACTTCCATGAAGACCGGCCCTTCAAGAATGTGCTATCGTGATCCGAGGAACCAGCAAACTTTCATAATTTGTGGAAATGTATCCACAGACTACTATACTGAAAATCACTTATATTCTCAATGTGCTTTTACCACCAGCCATTTAAAAAGTAGACAAGATTGGTCCAGTGACTATTCTTCCAATCCCCCTTCCTTGCACCTATAAGATCAGTACAGCTAAGATCAGCATCTCACCTGTGTGGAGGAAGATATGGATGCAAACCCACAACCGTATATACCATGGTACTGCACATTAGAGTTTCAATACACTCTTGTCACCGGTGTAGACTTTACTATTGTGATTAAGTAATATTACACATTTGGGGATCTCTTGTAGCATTGTCATAGTAGGTCAGGGATTATGCAGTTTAATAACAATAGGGCTGTTATGCCGTGACTCACACAGTAGAGCTGATTTTCCTGGGGCCCATAGTAGTGCACTTGATGTCACTCCTTAGTAGGAATAAATTCCCTGTTTGTAACATGCCCAATAGTCCAGAGGGAAGGATGATGGGCAGCCTCACAATGGCAAGCTCATTTAATTCATGAACTCACTCAAAATGGTGGATCACCAAAGCAAAATGTTTCCAAATCCAAAGTCCAATTCTCACCATTAAAAGCAAATATTTTCTTCACTTGACAGGCCCTCATTGTAAATTCAAAATTGTCAATTGAAAATGAGTTATTGCACTGCAAGCATAAGTGACTAATAAGACAGTGGCTAACATTTAATAAGGATACTTTATGAAAGAAAAGGAGGCTCAATTTTTCATTCACAAAAAATATGTAAAAACAAATAGGTAAACATATATTTTTTCTTCAAATTGAACTTGGTATGGTTAACATCTTCATTCTAGCACACTTGCTAGCAAGCATTAGGCTGGGGGAGGGGCAGGGGGTGGGTGTGTGGAGAAGAAATAAGGAGATAAAGAATCCTAATATTGTTTGGTGTTGTCTTCAGGACACTTTGATGTATCCAACTCATTTTTCTTTAATTTGTAGGAGGCAGGATCAATAGTTATCTATGAATTAAAAAAATCTCAGCCACAAAGTTATTAGGAAATAGTTAGGCTGTTTTCCAATTACAGTCAGCCAAAAATATTAATAACTAGGATGATTCATTACATTAAGGAATGGATCACAGATGTTCCACAATCTAGCCTCAGGTCTCAATTCCAATTACTTTGTTAGTTTTAAGATTGAAATCCTTCCTCTTATAATGGCCACCTGCCCACAGGAATTGCGATCACATACAACAATGCTTGCATCCGTCATCCCGTTTAACATGCTGCATTTAATGTTACTTTGCTGTATAATACTCAGAACACAACAGTACTTAGTTACCATTGCCAGCTGATATCAGTGGATGTTGTATTAGCTGTGTGGTGACCTTCGCCTTTACTAGAACAAAGGAATTTCTTGAAAGGATATAGTTAGCATACTAATATTTTCATCATTTCATAGTCATTGATAAATTGCGTGAAGAAAGTTAAAAACAAATTGAGAAACTGAGCTTATAATTGTTGATAATTTCTTTGTAACAATAACGTATTTTGTGGTGATCTAAAGGCTCTTGTAAATATTACATGTTAAACCATCAAAACTGATGCAATTGCTTATAATTGGGCATAGTAGCTTAATATTAAACTGCTGGAAGAAATATTTGACTACTTTAGGGAGCATCTTAAAAGTTTTTAATTTCAGTTGCAGTTTTCACATGCCTACACTGATATATAAATGCAATAAACTACAAATGCTGGATATCGGAAACAAAAACAAAAAATGCAGTATACAAGTTAACACTTCAGGTATAACCTGTCATCAGAACTGATAAGACTGATGTATTTCATTGTAATTATATGCCTAATTTGCTCTAGGATGTGCAAATTAAGGAGTTGGCGATTGAAGCAGAGAGCATCTCAACATTTAAGAATAGGCATAATATGTGGTTGAAGGAAAGGGGAATAAAGGGATATGGGCAAAGAGCGGGCAGATGAGATGAGGACTACTCTCGTATAGGATTACTCTGGTTGGGCCATAAGGCCTGTTTCTGTGTGATAATTTCTATGCAATTCTATGTAGATATACATTCCTAACTCTATGATTCACAAAACTGGCATGTTTAAGAAGCATTTGCTTATTGATTTCCATATCAAGTTTGCATTGCTCTATTAGGAAGATTTCCTTTAAAAATAAACTTTTCCTACAACAAGAGGTATGCTTCAGCATCAGAAGCAACACCAATCAGAATTCCAGTATATGCTGGTCTATATAGAAATGGAAAGTTTAAAGCTCACCATTTTCAACAATTGAAATATCTAACCTTCCATCTTATGTGCTTTGGGATGATTTTCTCTGTAATTAAAGGTGCTATGCAAATGCAAGTTGTTGTTGTAAAGGCACGTTGTTAAACCATCAGACTGCATAACAGGTACCATTTTCACTTTCAGCTAAATCCACCAGATTTACATGGCTTTTCACCGTGCAGCCTTGATTCTTACTACTCAAATACCCTTTCTGTAATTTCACAAAGAAGGACAGTCGGAATAGGTTGGAGTACGCAAAATAAAACAATTAGATAAAACATTCCCTTTTGTGTTTAATTCTTTTTATTGATGCAAATCTACAAGTTTTAATTATAGTGATTGTTTCAGTCCAACCCAGCAAAGTCAACACTTAATCATGTTCTATTTTTATATGATCATCTAAAGGCTGATTCCCCGATCGGGTGCTCCCAGCAAGAAGTGTCGCTTCCAGGGAGTGCCAGTTGGGAAATCGCAGGCCCACAGACCATGATTTTCCATCCATTTAAATGAACAGAAAATCAGGGGCTTCAGGTTTGTGATTCCCTGACCAGTAATCCCTGCAAGCACCATTCCTTACCAGGAGCCTTATTGGGGAACGAGGTCTATGGTCTCCAGATTTATATTTAAAGTGAACAACTTTAATTGGTTCTGATCAAAGGATGAAATTTACACTCCTTCCACAAGTCAGTCTGTAGAAGTAGCTGAAAATTGTCTTTAACTGATGGCCAACTCTACCAATGTGGCAGTCACTGTGACAAGATCACTGCCACACTGCATGATAGGCTAATGCACAAGATACTGAAAAGCATTCATGGAAGTGTGAATTATGCTAACTTATTGTATCAAGTGCTCATTCTGTGGGATTTCATGTAAGATACACATGAAAGCATGAAACAACATTTAGAGTGAGAGGATGGCTTAATACTAGATTGCAAGATGATTACCAATCAGACTTTGAGTTTATAATTATATGAAGGTCGTAGGTGATCTTATTCCAATAATGGTGGAGCCAAACCCATTTAAATTTGAAGTTGTAGCACCCCGTCCGCTACTACCATCCAACCCACTTCTGTATCCTCCCCTGGAAAAACTCTCCACAAGATTCGTGTGATAAGCTTGTGTGTGATAAATATTTATGTGAGAGCAAAGCAAAAGGAGCATTTCCAGATCTGTTATGCCCATGAAACAGGTTCTGTTCTGTAAGGGAGTGCTCAGATTTCATTCATTTAGTCACTTTTCACAAATTGGCTCCTGAACCATAAGGATTGTAGAAGATTTTTTGTAGAATGTTTTATCTAATTGCTCTTTCAAAACTGAGATGAGGAGGAACTACTTCACTCAGAGGGTGGTAGGTCCATGGAATATGCTGCCACAAAAAGCTGTAGAAGCTACAACATTAATTAAATTTAAAACAGAAATAGACAGTTTCCTAGAAGTAAAGGGCATTAAGGGTTACGGGGAGCGGGCAGGAATTTGGACATGAGTCTAGGTTCGGATCGGTCATGGCCCTGTGGGTAGTGGAGCGGGCCCAGGGACTGTGTAGCCTGATTCTGCTCCTATTTTGTGTGTGCAATTCTGTTAGATGCAGGAGATGGTTCTGTGATAGATAGTAGATTGGCGGTTAGGATCAGATCAGCCATGATCTTATTGAATGGCGGAGCAGGCTCGAGGGGCCAATTGGCCTACTCCTGCTCCTATTTCTTATGTTCTTATGTTCTTATGTTCTTATGTTACAGAAATTGTTCTTGAGGTACCACAGTACCATCATCTGCTGGAATTACCACTAGTGCCAACCCTTAACATTCACTAAAAGACAAAATCCATAGCTGATTACAAGCCCTTTTGGCAGTTTTAAGTGGGATTGTTTTACATCAATTATCTGAAACAGTTGACCACGTGGCAATCATTTTGAGTCTTTACGAACATACGAATTAGGAGCAGGAGTAGGCCACTCGGCCCCTCGAGCCTGCTCCATCATTCAATAAGATCATGGCTGATCTGATTACTCCACATTCCCGCCTACTCCCGATAATCTTTCACCCCCTTGCTTATCAAGAATCTATCTACCTCTGTCTCTGAGGAAGAGAGTTACAAAGACTCACGACCCTCTGTGAGAAAAGATTTCTCCTCATCTCTGTCTTAAATGGGCGACCCCTTATTTTTAAACAGTGATCCCTAGTTCTATGGGCTATGGAATCTCAATTTAATTGGGTAGGGTTTAAATTAGCTATCAGACAGGCCAGTAGATATACAAAACATTTCCTACGTCGCTATTACATAAAGCCTTTTAAGTGAAAGTGTTTTATTAAACATCTGAATAAAATAACTAGATCATAACCATCTTCACTGCCACACAAGCTGACAAGGCTCTGGCTAGGCTGGCTCGTAGCTGGTCCATTCATCCATGCAATACTCCCCTATGGGGGGTAAGGTTTAATCCATGCTGAGTGCATGGAAGAACATTGTGCTTGCAACATTTAAGCTGGCTTCCATGACAGGGTAAAAAAAAAACCTGGAAAAACCATAACCAAGTTACCAATATTGCATCCCTTTCTAGTTACAAGTGTAGATTGTCCTTTTCCTCGTTAGATTCTTAGCAATAATCCTGCAGCATAAAAAATTCCATAGATTAAGACAAAAGCAAAATACTGCGGATGCTGGAAATCTGAAATAAAAACAGAAATTCTGAAAATACTCAGCAGGTCAGGCAGCATCTGTGGAGAAAGAAGCAGAGTTAACATTTCAGGTCGATGACCTTTCGTCAGAACTGGAAAAAGTTAGAGAGATATAACAGGTTTTAAGCAAGTACAGAGGCAGGGAAAGGGGAGGAAAGAACAAAAGGGAAGGTCTGTGATAGGGTGGAAGGCAGGAGAGATTAAATGACAAAAGGTATGATTGTACAAAGCAAAAGTAGATGGTAATGGGACAAGTAAAGAAACAAAAGATGGATCTAGAAGAGGTGTAAATGGGAAGAGCAGAATCTACAACAGCTGCCATCTGAAAAAATAGAGGCAGAGGTTATAGCCTGAAATTGTTGAACTCGATATTGAACCAGAGGCTGTAAAGTGCCTAATCGAAAGATGAGGTGCTGTTCCTTGAGCTTATATTGAGCTTCTTTGGAACAGTGTATGAGGCCGAGGTCAGAGTGGGAGTGGAGCGGAGAATTAAAGTGACAGGTGACCGGAAGCTCGGAGTTACGCTTGCGGACTGAATGGAGGTGTTCCGCAAAGCTGTCACCCAATCTGTGTTTGGTCTCCCAAATGTAGAGGAGACCGCATCGTGAGCAGCAAATACAGTACACTAGATTCCAAGACGCACAAGTAATTTGGTGTTTCACTTGGAGAGAGTGTTTGGGGCCCTGGACGGTGGGAAGAACATAAGAACATAAGAAATAGGAGTAGGAGTAGGCCAATCGGCCCCTCGAGCCTGCTCCGCCATTCAATAAGATCATGGCTGATCTGATCCTAACCTCAAATCTAAAGAACACAAGAAGTAGGAGCAGGACCCAGCCACTCAGCCCCTGGGCCCGCTACGCCACCCACAGGGCCTCGACCGATCCGAACTCAGCCTCATGTCCAATTTCCTGCCCGCTCCCCGTAACCCCTAATTCCCTTTACTTCTAGGAAACTGTCTATTACTGTTTTAAATTTATTTAATGATGTAGCTTCCACAGCTTCCTGGGGCAGCAAATTCCACAGACCTACTACCCTCTGAGTGAAGAAGTTTCTCCTCATCTCAGTTTTGAAAGAGCAGCCCCTTATTCTAAGATTATGCCCCCTAGTTCTAGTTTCACCCATCCTTGGGAACATCCTTACCGCATCCACCCGATCAAGCCCCTTCACAATCTTATATGTTTCAATAAGATCGCCTCTCATTCTTCTGAACTCCAATGAGTAGAGTCCCAATCTACTCAACCTCTCTTCATATGTCCACCCCCTCATCCCCGGGATTAACCGAGTGAACCTTCTTTGTACTGCCTCGAGAGCAAGTATGTCTTTTCTTAAGTATGGACACCAAAACTGTATGCAGTATTCCAGGTGCGGTCTCACCAATACCTTATATAACTGCAGCAATACCTCCCTGTTTTTATAATCTATCCCCCTAGCAATAAAAGCCAACATTCCGTTGGGAGGAGTAAAAGGGCAGCTGCTGCATCTCCTGCACTTGCACAGGAAGGTGCTGTGGGAAGGGGAAGGGGTGATGGAGGAGCAGTCCCTTCAGGATGCTGAAAGGGGAGGGGAAGAAGTGTTTGGTGGTGGGATCACGCTGGAAGTGGTGGAAATGGCAGAGGATGATCCGTTGAATGTGGAGGCTAGTGGGGTGAAAGGTGAGGACAAGAGGAACCCTATTGTGGTTCTGGGAGGGAGGGGATGGGGTGAGAGCAGAAGTGCGGGAAATGGAATGGACACGGTCGAGGACCATGTCAACCATGGTAGAGGGGAATCCTCGGTTGAGGAAAAAGGAAGGCACTGGTATCAAAGGTGGCATCGTCGGAATGAATGTGACGGAGACGGAGAAACTGGGAGAATGGAATAGAGTCCTTACAGGAAGCGGGGTGCAAGGAAGTTTAGTCAAGGTAGCTGTGGGAGTCAGTGGGCTTATAGTGAATTAAGACACTACTATACACATGGGAAGCAATCATATTCCTGAATATAAAGTTGCCAGCAATAACCTTAAAAAAATTCTCAGAATACAAGCATGAGAACTTTTGTATCACAACTGATTCAAAGATAGCGTGAGATATGGAGCTCTTACTCATGTATAGTGCTGCAGTTGCTCTTTGCTTACTCAACTTTTAAAAATACACAGTAGATGGAGCCATTGTATCGAGATTTATTATTTAAAAAAGCCAGTCTTTTGAGAACAAATACATCTATCCGCACATCTGTGTAAGAGCCAACCACATACCTGAGAGAATATCAAACAGACAAAAAAAGATTACACAGAGGTAAAAGAAAAGTTATTGGACATCTGCTTACATGATGAAACTCTGGAGAAAACAAAATCTGTTATACCCTTTAGCAACAACTTGCAATTTTATATCCCAAGACCTGTATTGCAAATTGCTGTGTTGGTTGTGTGCCAATCAAATCCCTACACCTCTGCAGATCCCAAGGGTATGTAATCCAACTATCAAATGTGTAGGAAAACATGAACCCAAAAGCACAAATACAAAATTAAATCTCTAGTTGGTTTTTTTAATCAAATTACTAAGTGCCTTGGAATTTAGAAAGGAAAACAGTACATGAAACTTAATTTGTTCCCATGATCTTCTCCCACTAATTCAATTAACAGGGAGTCTGTCAGAATATTCTTCAACCTGGTTTTTGAAATACAAACAGAAAATGCTGGAAACACTCAGCAGGTCAGGCAGCATCTGTGGAGAGAGAAACTGAGTTAACGTTTCAGGTTGCTGTCCATTCGTCATGGACCTGAAACGTTAGCTCTGTTTCTCTCTCCACAGGTGCTGCCTGACCTGCTGAGTATTCCAGCAATTTCTGTTTTTATTTCAGATTTCCAGCAGCTGCAGTATTTTGATTTTGTTTTGAAAGTTTTTACTGTTTACAACCTTCTATCACATCCCAGAGAGCAAGATATACAGAAAACATGTTCAGGCCATTGCCTCACAATAGGTACTGTTGAATCTGCCAAAAATGTTGCATTTTATTTGGATTCCTTGCCCCTTTTCCTCTTCCCCCTTCAGCTGACATGGAAAGATCCACTGTATAGGTGTCACAAGTACAAACCTGTATCCCATGACTTTGTACATCAGCACAAAACACTGTTGGGCTGCTAGCTTGAAATTCAAAACCAATGATATTCACAAAAAGTACTCTTGCTGTTTTAACATCAGTAATCCTGAGGCAAGGTGTTCTGCTGCTGTGAGGCACTTGTGGCTGCTAAATTTTCCTAATCTGGAATTTGAGCCTATGAGCTGTCTTCTATGTAGAATATATAAATTGTTGGCATTATTCCACTAGTCTGCTTTAAGATCTTTGTGACCAGTTGCAATTTACTCAAATCTGTTTAAAGGCTGAAAATGTTTTTAAAATCAGCATCCAACAGGTACAGTATCCTTATACACAAGGTAGCCTGTAAATACTCTAATCTCATTATCTATATTAAAAAATCCAGCTACACTTCCTCTCTATTTTTCCCATTGTAAGTACCTACATCCGGATTTATAATGGAAAATGTCTATGTAAAGTTGTCACACTGTAATTACAGCGTCCCACCAGTGGTTACACTGTAACACCTGTTTTGCATTTCCCAGCTCCTTCAGAAAGGAAAATTGAGCGGGGTGTATAACAGGTGGCGGATCCAATACCGCCTATTTACCTCCCCCTGCCAAAGTTGAACGATACCCCTCACTTCTCTTCTTTCCACATTCCTATACGTATTGCTATTTAACTATAAATATACAATGAAAGTATATAAAAATAGGGACTGAATGGATGCCTTTAAAAGGTCAGCATGCCCTGCCCTCTAAGCCCACTTCTTGACTCCCTCGGAGAGAGTGTGAAGCCTCCCACCTGGTGGAAACAGGGTGGTACTGCCTGAAACATCACGGGGAAGGACTCACTGCCTGGCCAGAATAAGTGGCCTGCTGAAGCAAGCGCACAGATCATTTAGGGATTTAAATGGGGGTCCTATGATGTCAATAGGACTTCTATGTCATTTTAGGACTCAGCTGCACGGAGCATGTGCTGTACAAGCTCCACCCAGTATCAGTTGAAGGTTCAGCCAAAGATCCCAAAGCCCACCAGACTACAAAAAGTTAGCTTTCTGCAAAGGGTATATTAACCTTGGCGGACTGATTTCCGTTCCTTCGTAATTAATGTGCTGTTTATTATTTCGCCTGTGTCTTCTTGCTATTTTCCCTCATCCACAGGATTCAGAAGATGAAGAGTGGTAATTGTGTGGCACCATTTCTGGGATATCACTGTCATATTTTAAAATGCGGAGATGCCGGTGTTGGACTGGGGTGGACAAAATTGAGAGGTCGCACAACACCAGGTTATAGTCCAACAGTTTTATTTGAAATCACAAGCTTTCGGAGCTATCGATTTGCTCCTTCCTCAGGTGAAGTAAATTAGATACAGAATCTCCAAAGCATATATAGATGGAAAACAAAGAATGTGTACTTTACAATTGCAGACCAATAAATTAAATCATCCTGACTATCTGCCGAGGTGTGATAAAGTTAATTAAGTCAGCCAGGAAGGTACCACATCAAAGACATAGCAAGATACAACTGAGACAATGAGGTGTAGTCGCAGGGGTTCTAACGTGTCAAAAGCTGCCGTCTGTATGTAAAACGAAAAGCTTTAACATTTTTTTACTTTTTTACTGGGAAAATTTTTACTTTTTTTACTGGGAATCACATCTGTGAACAAGCTAACGACGACTCGAGTCCGGATCACGTCATGTATCGTGACATAAACCCAAGATCCCGATTGAGACCGTCTTCATGAGTGCGGAACTTGGCTATCAGTTTCTGCTCGATGATTTTGCGTTGTCGTGTGTTTCTAAGGTTGCCTTGGAGAACGCTTACCCGCAGATCTTCAGCAGTCAAGGACATTCAGCCTCGGATCTGCGGGTAAGCGTTCTCCAAGGCAACCTTAGAAACACACGACAACGCAAAATCATCGAGCAGAAACTGATAGCCAAGTTCCGCACTCATGAAGACGGTCTCAATCGGGATCTTGGGTTTATGTCACGATACATGACGTGATCCGGACTCGAGTCGTCGTTAGCTTGTTCACAGATGTGATTCCCAGTAAAAAAAGTAAAAATTTTCCCAGTAAAAAAGTAAAAAAATGTTAAAGCTTTTCGTTTTACATACAGACGGCAGCTTTTGACACGTTAGAACCCCTGCGACTACACCTCATTGTCTCAGTTGTATCTTGCTATGTCTTTGATGTGGTACCTTCCTGGCTGACTTAATTAACTTTATCACACCTCGGCAGATAGTCAGGATGATTTAATTTATTGGTCTGCAATTGTAAAGTACACATTCTTTGTTTTCCATCTATATATGCTTTGGAGATTCTGTATCTAATTTACTTCACCTGAGGAAGGAGCAAATCGATAGCTCCGAAAGCTTGTGATTTCAAATAAAACTGTTGGACTATAACCTGGTGTTGTGCGACCTCTCAATATTTTAAAATGTCAGCATGTTGGAAGTTGTATCACTGTGTGTCTGAGTAATGATTTCAGGATGTCAGAGCTTTGATGGGAAATAAATAGTAAACAGGGTTTGTATTGGCATTGTTGAAGTCCTTGTTCGCAGTTAGCTTCAGCAACTGAGGTAGGTTGCTGTGTGTGTGTGGCTGTCCCAGACTGTATTGCTGAGCTCCTGTTTACAATAATCTTCAGCAGCTGCAGGAGTCTAAGACATGAAGTAGCATTTCTGGCATGGAGTTCACTGGCACACTAATACACTGCAGCAAGACTTTTGAGAAGCATATAACTAATTCATAGGTTTTCAAACAGGGGTCCTTGAAGCCAAAGGGATTCTCTGAGGTTACCAGATTTCAGTTTATCTATCATCAGATTTTGTTTATTCTACATTTGTTTACAATATACTTAGGAGGTTATTTCTATTGTATACTAATAAAATGTTTTCTGCATTGATAATACTGCTTTCCTTTGCGTAGCTGACAAGCATTTAAGAGTCAACCACGTAGGTGTGGGACTGAAATCACACACAGGCCAAATCGGGTAAGGACGGCAGGTTTCCTTCCCTAAAGGACATTAGTTGGGTTTTTACAACAATCCGACAGCTACATGGTCACTTTCAGGTAACTGGGCCTCTCTCTCTCTCTCCCCGGGGACAGTAACTGGGCCTCTCTCTCACTCTCTATCTCTCTCCCCCCGGGGACAGTAACTGGGCCTCTCTCTCTCTCTCTCTCCCCCCCGGGCTCTCTAACTCCCCACCCCTCTCACTCCCCGGGCCCCCTCTCCCCCAAAGCCCCTATCTCTCCCCCCCCCCCCCTCTCTCTCCCCTGGCCCCACTTCTCGCCTCACCGCCCCTGGTCCTAATCTCTCTCTCCCCCTCCCGCCCCTGCCTCTCTGTCTCTCCATCCCCTGCACGCCCCCCACTGTCTCTCTCCCCTTGGCCCCTCTCCCTTCCTCCCTCCTCCCTCCCTCTCTCCTCCCTCCCTCCCTCTCTCCCCCCTCCCTTCCTCCCTCCCCCCTCCCTTCCTCCCTCCCCCCTCCCCCCTCCCTCACTCCTCCCGCCCTCTCTCCCTCCTCCCGCCCTCTCTCCCTCCCTCTCTCCCTCCCCCCGCCCTCTCTCC